>CM021102.1:752749018-753442737 GCA_007115665.2 Sequoiadendron giganteum | reverse complement strand
TAAGAGGAATTTGAGTATCCCTTGTGAAATATTTGACAAATCTGGCAAAGGTACAACAAGATGTCTTGTCAGGGTATGTTCTCTAATAAAAATTTAAGTAATGGGCTCCTCTTGTCACATCAGGGAGGTTTTAATAGTGAAAGGTACAATGCCTTTGATTTTAGTGGAATTTGTGGCTACCCAAATTTTATACCATACAAGATCAGGGATAAGACACCAAGATTATATCACCTTCATATGGATCAAGCTATTCTACATCAATATCTTCATAGTACTTTGGTGTACCATCTTTGTTGGGGAATTGTTTCTCTTTTAAAATTGCAACTACAAAAACAAACTTTACAATATAATGCATAAGATGAAATTGCTCAAACAATAGTTAATCATCATAGACATTCATATGATCCTTCCTCAAAGTATCAAGGGATTTTTTGTCCTAATATCCTAGATTTCCTTTCCTAGGGACCACTTGCTTATCATTCTTCTCTAGTATTTTTGACCAATTAGTATTGTAAGACCTATTATGTAATATTTACCCCTCATTGAAGTGTGTATCATCACTATAAGAAGGAAAACCCTTCTCATTATTTCAACCTTGTAGGATAACTCCTTCATTGATCCCATTAAATTTCAAGTTTATTCTTAGTTGTGAGACATTTGTTAGAGGTGCCTATATTTGAGCTTAAAATATTTACATAAACTCTTTTGACCTATTTTCCAAATGCTATTATATAAATTTTTATGTTGATTTCCATTGTATAAGTCTATCTCAAAGACCGCGGGTTCTTGTCACAAAGACAATATCCTAACTTAACATCAAATACTCCATATCAGAGGGCTAGGCACATTGATTCACTAGGCATCTAATCAAGATAATCTATTATTAAAATATATAATAATCTCATTCACCCCCTTTTTGATGCCCATGTTAGCTCATGAATTACAAACTTGGTTCAACCATTTTTTTATATTATAATCTTAAGACCCTCATAAATTCTTCCCATGAATCTATGCTATTCTCTAAAAGGATTTTATACTATTCCTTTGTGATTTCTTCTAAATACTGCACAAAAATCTTCATCATTACATTCTCATCTTTAATTTCATACTCATCAGTGATATTGATGAAAATTTTGAGGTGTACATCCCCAACAATAGCATTATTACATTATAATTTTAGTACCCTTCACCTAATTTCATTGGGTATTTGATTGGCATGACTAAGGATACAATAAAAATGTAACTACATATATCATTTTGGTCTTAAAGGCTATCTCTATGGAGGTAATCTATGAGCTTATTTTTTGAGATAGGATCTAAAATTTTGTTGATTATTAAGTTGTTAGTTATGTTGTTGATTTGGTTTCCAAATATTGGAACATTATCAACATAACTTTAATTTTATAGTTAGAGCATATTGGGAAAGTTGTGTGTGTTGCAAATCAATTTGAGCTTGAAGTTCTTGCTACCTTTTCCTTATATTTTCGATTAGATACATTCTCTACTCAATTTATCTATCCTCATGTGTATTATCTAAATGTGTGGTTGCATCAACATCATGGAATGTAGGGTTTTCTCATGATTAGTTCTATGTGATGAGGTAGTAGGGTTAGTAGGATGTGGACCCATTCTAGTAGCTTTTACATGTGAGGGAATGGGTAGAATCATATCTTGAGTATTGCCTCATTATAAATTTTTATATTTATTCCACTTATATCGATTAAATTTATTGGTACACTATATTTATGCCTTCTATTTCTTCTACTAGTTGTAACCATTTTACCACTTGAGTCATATGAGGTATATAGGTATTGATCTTTCAAATTAGAAAACATGCTATGTCTACTAGAAATACTATAATTTATTTGTGGAAGAGGTCTAATAGACATGCCTTTGTTTTTTTACTTTCTAAGAAGTATATCATCTTCCTACTTGAGCTATAATGGACCTCTAGGTCCTTAATAATCCCTTGAATGACTCTCTATCTCCATTTTTAATGCAAACTAGTTCTATATTTGGCAATAATAGATTCACCACTCTCATCTTAAAAGAGAAAATTTTCCTTTATTACTAAGATTCTTTACACTATAGATATAGAATGATCTCCCTAGTAATGATGTTATTATGATGGTGCTCAGAGTTATATGCTCTCAAATACTTAAAGAAATTATTGTCGTGAGTTCCAAGGGTGTTAAATTCATAGTAAATATTTATAACTTATGATTAGGTAGGGATAATAATAGACAAGTTTATTAAGGTGGGTAATGCATTCTTTGGATTTAGGTTCTACTAAGAAAAGGGGGTGTTTATTAAGGTGTTGTATTATAAGAAATGAAAGTAAAACTTAGAATAAACCATACACATTGCATATAAAACTCTTATTTGTCAGTCGCTAAATGCTTATATGTTGGTTTGATAATATGAGGGTTTTGTATGTTTAGAAAGTAGATGAACAATCATGTAAAGAGTTTCAATATTTTTCTTTGGTAATCTATAAATACATTGTGGACATTTGAACATGGAGGTAAATTTAATACAAACATGGTTATAAAAGGAAGAATGATTTTGTGTGTTTCAAATGTGTTGGTGAGATGGGAGGTTGACCATAAAGAAGAAAATTTCCTTTATCTAGTAGGGGTAGCAAATTATTAGGTTTTATGATCCAAAGGGGAATCCAAAATAAAACCCACTCTATAATACCTTAACAATGATAACGATAAGGACTATACCTCAAGATTACACATAATCTAGGCTCTATGCATGTAAAGTAGTAGGCAAATACAATTATAGAGCATATAATTGAACATAACTTAGCTTTTTTTTTGATATCTCAGAGGTGGTTCCCCCGTGACTGGTTAGGCTTCTCTTAAGTTTCTGTTACCAGGCAAGACTAATCCACCTCTGGGTCATGCAATAACCAACACCCACCCCAAGTGTGAACAATTGGGTAAATCGAGGTTTGAACTTGCATCAATCATCTATGTATTTCAAAGGCTCGACCAAACGGTCTACACCTGGGGGGCGATTGAACATATAACTTAGTTATCCATAAAAAAACATACATATTTCTTAGGTTATTTTGATAAAATTCCCTACAAAAGCTTTATATGGGGTTTTGTAGCCTCCAAGTTGACAAACTAGTTAAAATAACACTTAGATTAGCAAATATGATTAAGATAAAAATAAATACATATAATTCTCATGCATAGAATTAAAATATGTTGAATCTAAATATTTAAAACATTCCTTTTGGATTCACAATATGATATTACAATCTTTGGGAGAAAAACCAGAAAATTATAGTGTTGAAAATACCTTAAACATATAGCTAGAAAGAAACCTTAATGGTTTGTGATCCCTTATCATTTGTTTTATCTCTACAAATTAGTTTCCATATTTCTCTTTGTTAAAAAAAAAGTACATATGTCTTTCTATGCCACCACAAGATCCTAAAAGAACTAAGGTCATCTGCAAGTGCATAGTTTGTTCATACATGCTTATATCATCTCCACATGGCCACACACTAGAAACCACACTTTTTAAATTAGTACAAGATGAATTTTAAAGCCTTCATCACTCAATCGCATCCATTTCTAGACCATTAATGGCATCCTATATTGTGTAGGGAAGTAAATAACATTTTCCTCGGTCACTTGTGTGAATTTGATAAAGAACTATAAATTATGATTTTGGCATATAGGATAAGGAACAACCCACATATTATGTGATATGGATGATATGGAATAGGTAGGAGGACCCTTAGTAATTGGAAATCAACCATAAAATTAATGGTAGCATGGTCATTCTCATCTTCCACCATTCAATTTGAAATTTGAAAAATATTGGTGTTTTCTACAACATTATTTCTTAGATTTCTAGAACTTCCAATGTCTAATATGAACATGGGGGATGAAAAGGAACAATACCAATGAAAATTTGACCAAGGGAGACCCATTTGAAGATTTATTAGATCAGTTATATATGGTGGACTAAATAAGGCCAAATGTAAAAGGGGGATGAGACTCAAGCAATTTTGTGCATATTTAGATTGAGTGCCAACAATCTATACAAACATATATTTGTTAGAGGATAATGAAGAAGTACGTGAATATCATATTTTACATCTATCTTAGAATGGAATCCCTTTAATTTATAGAATACTTTCTCTAATTATTCCAACAATTCTTCTAACCCCTTAGTCTTCTTGCTATAATGAGATATTGAAGAAATCCTAAGTCCATTTTCTTGTTTATCTTTTAAAAGTAGAATAAAAAATTTCTTGGTTTCTTGTATGAGTCTAAGTGCTTGGTTGGAACTTACCATGGTAACTTGTGCCATAATTTGGTGTACCTTAATAATAAATTTTATTTTTCCCTTGAACTATTGGTACTTATTATCCCTTCTCATGAATATAACAGTCAGTAGACTCACATCCAGGAATGGGAAGCTAGAATGAAATGGGAACGGGTCCTAAAAAATGAGGAGGTCTTCTGGAAACAAAAATCTAGGGTCCAATGGTTGAAGGAAGGAGATAGGAACACCTCCTTTTTTCATGTTTCTGCCATCAAGCACAGGAAAAGGAATCAAATTGACAAATTGACAAATGCCACAAGGGAGGTGATTTCAAATCAAGCTCAAATTGGGATATGTGTGGTTAAATATTTCCAGGAGGCTTTTTTGGCCCCTGCTGAGCTGCCCAACCTGGCTTTGGACTGTGCGATTCTCCAACATCTCCCTACCTCCATCTCTCAAGAAGATAATTTGGGAATCCTTAGGACTGTTTCCATGGAAGAAGTTTGTCTAGCTATCTTTAGCATGGGGGTTTTCAAAGCCCCGGGGCCTAACAGATTTCCTCTTGATTTTTTTTTAGATTTTTTGGGATACTATGGGTGGGGACCTTGTGCTTGCGGCCAGGGAATTCTTCAAATCTGGTAGGATCCTCAAACAATTGAACCACACTTTCATTGCTCTTATATCCAAGATAAGTGAGCCTCTTTCTATGACTGACTTTTGACCTATTAGTCTTTGCAACACCTTTTATAAGATTAGTTCTAAGATCCTTGTTAACCGCATCAAACCTCTTCTGCAAAAAATCATTAGTCACACTCAAAAGGGGTTTGTCCCTAGGCGACATATCCTTGATGCCACTTTGACAACCCATGAATTGCTCCACTCAATGGATAGATGTAACAATGCAAGGATGGCTCTCAAGCTTGACATTTCCAAAGCTTATGATAAAGTGTTATGGGACTTCATCTCGAATGTCTTGGCTAAGTTTGGATTTAACTGTTTGGTCATCAAACTCATTATGGAGTGTGTTAGTACTGTCAAGTTCTCGGTTATGATTAATGGATCCCCCTGCGGGTTCTTCTCTGCTGGTAGAGGGCTTAGACAGGGAGATCCTCTATCCCCCTATCTTTTCATTATGATTGTTGATGTGCTCAATAGGAATTTCACGGGTCTGCTGTCAGAGGGCTCCCTTACGGGTGTTAGAGTGGCTTCCTGTCTAAATCTGATTGTTGTGCAACAATTTGTGGATGACACCTTTCTTTTTGGGAAGGCCTCTATGGTGGAAACCAAGAAATGAAAAGCTTGTCTTAACAACTATGCCTCTTGCTCTGGTCAAAGTATCAATTATAATAAAAGCAAGATTTATTTCTTTAATTACATGCTTAATTTGAAAAATAGGGTGACTGCGGTTCTGGGATGTGTTGGTGATTCTCTCACGTCGGTGTATTTTGGGCTCCCCCTCACAGTTAAGGAGGTACCCATGGAGTTCTGGAATTCAGTTCTGGAAAGGATTCAAAGGAAGTTGGATGGGTGGAAGGGATCTTTGCTAAACCATGCTGGAAAACTTCAACTGCTCACTATGGCTATCCAAGGTATCCCCACTTACTTTCTATCCATTTTCAAGATGCCTAAGTACATTGCTGATAAATTTGAAAGAATTCAAAGGAATTTCCTATGGTCTAGTATTGAGGAAATAAAGAAACTTTCTTTGTTGAAATGGGAAAGGGTCTGCCAGGCTAAAAATTATGGTGGGCTTGGAATTAGGAAGATTGTCAGCTCTAACAGGGCTCTGATGGCCAAGGTTGGTTGGGACCAGTTAAGGAACACTAAGGATTGGTGTAAAATTCTGAATGTCAAATATCTCCAGAATAGTCCCTTGATTGATTGTCTTTTAGAACCTCACCCCCAGGGCTTTGTTGTCTGGAGGAGCATTTGTAACATACAAGGCCTGCTAAAGAAAGGGATTAAATGGAAAATAGGAAATGGGATTAAAATCAGGTTCTGGGAAGATACTTGGCTAATTGACTCCTCTCTGGCTTGCTTTGGTTTTGGGGTGGTGATGGGAGCGGCTCAAAGATTCTTTGGCATACATATAAGTGACTATGTTTCTAGACCTCCCGGAGCTAGGATTTGGAAGGATCTTACCCTTTGTTTCCCCCATTCTCATGACCTTTGTTGTCTAGCTCAATCCCTTCAGGTGATTATCTTCAGCACCAGGTTTCCCTCCTATGACTGGGAGGATGAGTTCTTTTGGACTTTAGATAAACAGGGGATCTCTTTGTGCGGTCAGCTTACAGACTACTGACTAACAAAAATTCTACTATGGAACCTTGGAAGAAGGTTTGGAATCATCACATGATCCCTAAAATTAATTTATTCTAGTAGAAGGACTGTCATAACAAGATTCTAGCCCAAGATAATCTGAGGATTTGGGGTTTTTGTTTTCCCAATAGATGTTTCCTTTGAAAGGAAGGGGAGGAAACTGTTAGTCACCTTTTATTACACTGCCCGTATGCTACTGAAGTTTGGGGGCTGGCTTTTGAGAAACTTGATATCCCTTGGGTTATGAGAAATGACCTGTTATCATTTATTTTAGGTTGGTATGGCCCATTTTTTCACCCTCTGCCTGGTGAAATTTGGAAGCAGGTCCCCCTTGTCTTAGGTTGGTGTTTATGGAAGGAGGGGAATAACAGGGTTTTCAGGAATATTGAGAGGAGTCCCAAGGAGGTGTTTGGCATTGGAGTTAGTCTCATTAATGAGAATATCTCTCTTTTTAATGAGAAACTCCCAGAGATGGGGCTGATGGATTACGAAATAAAAATGGCTAAGGAATGACACTAGGATTTAAAGGCCAACTCCTTTGATAATTCGAAACTTTTAGCTAGAAAAAATACTAAATGAGAGCCTCTAGATAGAGGATGGTTTAAACTTAATTTTGATGGGGCTGCTAAGGGTAACCCAGGTAGGGAAAGTATTGGTGGAGTTATCAAAGATTGTATGGGAGCTCTGGTGGTGGGATTTGCTGGAGGTATTGGGTTTCAGTTGGCTTTAGTGGCGGAGGCTCGTGCGCTGCTAATGGGCATCAAAATTGCTATTTCTCTGGGGATTGCTTATCTCCACATTGAAGGAGACTCCAAGTAGGTTACAGATGTTGTGAATAAAGATAGATTAATTGGTTGGAATACAAAGGATATTTTTTTGGATGTTAGCTTGCTTTTATCCATATTTAGGGATAAAAAGGTGACTCATATCTTCAGAGAAGACAACCATGTGGCGGATGCATTGGCTAATCTTGGCTTGGGCTGGGATTCTGCTAAATGCTAGAGGAAAAAGGAAAGGCTTTCACCAAATATTCAAGCTTTAATCACGCAGGAACAAGGCTACCATGGGTTGCAATGATTTTTAATTTTTGGATGGCGAGAGTTAAATGGGGGGCCCATTGGATTTTTTTGGGGATTTGGTGGATGAGTGTCAACATTGAAATGAAGTACAGGTGGAGGTTTCTTGGTAAAGATCTATGTGTGTGGGGCATGAAAGGGAGGATTCACGTGTCTGTCCTTTGGACATGGTGGATGGGGTCGGGTTCTAAGGTTACGGTGAGGTGGCGGGGTTGGGAATTAAAAGATGGTTACAAGTATATTTTTGGTGGCTTGATGATGGAGAGGTGGAAGGATGTGACTTCATTTTATCTATGAAGCCATACTGTGTGATCTATTCCCTTGGGGATTATTGGATTTCTTGTTTTATCTCCTCATTGCATATGGTGGTGTGAATGTATTTATAATGATTTGACTATTCATGATTGGAGATGGCCTCCTTCTAGGGGCTTCGAGCCAGTTAGTTTAGTGTGGGAATCCTTTGGCTTATTTTGGATGGTTGCTAATTTTAGTTATTCGGTCTTTTCACATGGTATTTTGTGCATCCCCTACATGTTCGCCAATTCTTGCCTTCTTGGCCGTAATCATAAATTCATTAAATTTTGTGTTAAATCACCCTGTGGTGATTTTCCCCTCCGCATGTGCGACCTGTACAGGGGTTTAATTATCCTCAGCTGTATTCCTTGCCTTAACTATCACATTGTGATTATTATCTACGACTGCTACAATTGGTATTTTTTGCATTTTTTTGTTTTCTATGCAGGTTGGTAGTATGGGTGGTGAGTGGGTTAGGACTAAACTTGACAAATGCGAGGAGTTTCAGAACAACCCTTTGGTCTGGCACATTTGTGTGGAGGGTGGCATTGCTCTGCTTATGGAGTGCTTGGTCGGCCATGATCCTATCTTATCAGGTCAGTTTTCCAATTCGTGGAAGGACAGACGGGTCTCCATTGGTGGTATATCGTTCGAAATCAGTGAGGAAGTTATAGCACAGGCTACAAGTTTGCTATGTTTTGGAAAAAATACCCCAAACACACCAAGAAATTGGCCCATGAAAGCTTAAAAGCCTTTTTCAGAGGTGAGGAGGCCCCGGTGCGGAACCAGTCGGGGTTTGAGAGGGATGCGCTCCTGAAGCCCTGGGACTAGGTGTGCATGGCACTGATGAAGTATGTTACATTGGAAGGTAGATTTAAAATTTGTTTCTTTTACCATTTCCCTTTGTTAAATCACCTTAGACATAAGATGCTGCCCAGTTTCCCATTTTTTCTTTTGATAGACCTTGAAAGCTCTGTCAACAAGTGCAAAGAGTCAGCCAGCTGTAACCCCTGTGATCTCCCGCTGCTCCTACTCCATCAGGGGCTTATCCTAAGACTATATCACTTTCATCTTGCCCTCTGTCCACCTAAAGCCATCACGGCTGTCTATATTGAAAACATTGAACCCCTTTCAACTGTGCATATTTCCCCAACCGAATCTAAGAGCCCTCCTCGGAAGTCCAATTTGGGCATTGTGGGGTATACTAAAGCCAAAATTTCAACCAAAAAACTTAAGGGTGAGCTGGGCATGGCCCATGCCAGCGCATCAGAAGGACTCTATGAACTAAAAGCCACTCAGGCTGACTCAGCCTACAAGGTCACTTCAACCAAAAAAGGTAAGGAGAAGTGCATGCTGGCCCCGACTGCTAAGGATGGCAAGGGAAAGAATTATGTTAGGAAAGACTCCAGAGGGGATATGATTGTGGGGACCATGGAGATGACTGGAGGGGAAAATTCCAGGAGGAGATCTGAGAGGCTGGCCAAGAACAATAAGAAGAGGCTAATTATTGAAGACTTTGAGAAGGAGCAGTCTGACAACAAAGGTTACAAGGAAGAAGAATTTGAAGATAAGGAGGAAGAAAATGTGGAGAGGCCCCAGTTTACTCTGGTGGACAGCAAGCTTCCTATTGATGGCTCTACCTCTCACTCTTTGCATCCCCTGGTGGATGAGCCTGGAGAGGTTTAGGGGACTATGGACGTTGGGGTGGATTCGTGCGATGTGGTGAAGAGAATGGACACTCTTGACAAAATATTTCAGGGGTTAACCCGCTTCACCATGAAGTTGGGTCACTTTGTCACGAGCACCCTGTCTAATTCTATAAAGGAGGAGCTGGAGGGGAACAAAAACCAGGAGAACAAAGAATGGGTGGGTGATGAGGCAGTGGACCTCCTGATTAAAAACTGGGACAATGCCATTTAGCTGCTCCCTGTGCTTGTCTATCGGCTATTGTTGTGCAGTTGTTGTACTGCCTTTGGGTTGTTTCTGGGTTTTTTTTTCTTTATGTTTGCTCTTTAGTCTTGTTCCTTTTTGGTCCTAGTGGCTCGTTGTGAAGGGTAGAACGCCTTGAAAATGCTGCTTAAATTTTCAAAAACATCTTAATCATGTACTAATATGAACTCTTAATTATAATATCAAATGCATCAAGATAAATCACATCCACTTCTAATTTACCTACATATCAAGCAATTGTAACAAATTAAAACTTGCACTTTTTCTTAACTTGATTCTCTCTATACCCTTCTTAACCCAAACCAATGAAATGACTAAGGATGATTAAACATTTTCATAGCAAGCTTCTTAACCTATTAATTGAAATATTAGTTAAATCAAGCTATAGTTTGATGGACCCTATTCAACCAATCCATTTTAGTTGGATGAATATCTAGAAACACAAAAATATTCCCAAAATCAATTTTTTTGGTGGACAATATGTCATTAAAAAATCCTCACTATAGATAATCTTTAAAAAAGGGTATTCCATATGGAAAAAAATGCTCTTTATGTGTACATAATGAAAATATAGACTATCTCCTTATTCACTATAGTTATTCCTAGAATACCCAACAAAGGATCCTCAATTTTTTTTATAATACATGGGTTTGGCAAGACAATGTCAAAAGCATCGCCAATAATTGGAAGCAATCCTTCCACCCCTTGATTAAATAACTTTGGTGGTAGGCCTTCCTACATAGTGTTTGGGGACTTTAGAAAGAATGTAACAACATGATTTTAAGAAACAAACATGAACCTTGGAAGGTGTTGGATGATTCTATATTTTATAAAATTATAAAAAATATAAAAGGTGACCAATCTCAAGAAGGCCAAACACAATCCCTCAAATCTAGAAGAAAAGATTACTAAAATATGGGGAGTATCTGACAAATTGGCCAAATTTGACCTTTCCAAATTGGTCACTCACAAGGTCCTACAACCTAATCCCTCCTGATTTTGGATGGTTCAAACTTGATTTTAATGGATATACTAAGGGAAATTGGAGGTAGGCAGGTGGGGTTGGTCTTATAAGAGATAATAAGGGTCAATTGATATATGCCTATGTTATGAATTTGGGTTCCCAATATTTTAACTTTGCCAAAGTTGTCATTGCTCACCATGGTATCCTTTTAGCTATCAAAAAGGGAATTAAAAAGGTAATTATTGAGGGAGATTACAAAAATATTATAGATATGTTAAGCTGCAAAGCTAAACCATGTTGGTCATATGAAGACATTATAGGGAGGATAAATCAAACATTAACAAATTTGATAAGTTCAAAATACAACACACTTTTAGAGAAGGCAATGTTGTGGCTGATCTTTTAGCCAACCTTGACTACACAATTAAAGACATCATGATTTGGCATGACATCTCTCTTCCAGAATATATAGAAACTCAAGTTAAAAATGAGTTACAATATAATGATCCCCCTCTTGTCAGGTGAAGTACCGAGCTATCTTCTTGACACAAAGGAAATTAATATTCAAAAAGCTTCTCATAATGATATGAAAAGGATATAAATTATATCTTCCTTCAATAAATTTTAGGGTATCCTTAGGTATATTTTCTAGTTCATCTCTGTGTGTGTTATGATTACCTCTTTCTATACCCATACTCTCAATGATTTCCTTTGTTTTACCATGGTCGAAAACTATTGCAAACTAATTCAAATGATTGTGAGAGTGTGAAAAATGATGAGGAACTGTAGGAAATTCTTCAGAGAGGGAACCTCTCTCCTTACTTGGAAGCTATGAACGAATATGATACCCTAATCTCTGTTGAGTTTTTCAACTCATGGAAATATGAAACTATGTATGTGAGGGGTAATTCATTCCAAGTTTCTATGGAGATTATTGAAAGGGATACGAGAATTTATTTGGAGGGGGTCTACATCTTGAAAAATGTGAAAGGTAACTATCAAGATGCAATGAACCAATTTCTAAAAAGGGGTGAGAAAATTAATAGATTGCAAAATGGGTATAACAAAGAAAACCTCCCAAGCATTTGGAAGCGAGTTGTAGAAGTTTTGATGAGGTATACAAAGCTAGATGGATACTATAAGAGGTTTCATTCATACCTTTTCCCAATGCTGAATCATTTTAGGCACAATGTTAGAATGGCCTTTGCATTTTGTCTTCATTCCTAATTAGTTGATTATGTTCAAAAAGTCATATTAAATGAAAAGGAACTCCCCTTGCACCAGGAGTTAATTTACTACCTATATAGTTATAACTTGGCCCTTACCCCATTACTATTATTCAATTTTGCATACATCCCATCCATTGAGAGGTCGAAGGGGGTGCCACTCTTAAAAAGATAAAATTAGGAAAACCCCACCCTTATGTGTTTCATGGCTCTCCTAGTTCTAGCTCTACTCTTGATCTCCTAATGAACCCCCCTTATTATTTTGGGCTGAAAATCCTCTATCAAATCCAAAGGAAAGGGTTCTTGCTCCTGCTCCTCCCCTAACTCTACCCTTGATAATCTACCCATTATGGAGGAACCATCTAATATTTTTTCCCCTCTTGAGTCAATTCCACCGCATAAAAAATAATAACCCTTTTGCTAGTAGGGCCCAAACTAGTATTAGATCTCATAAATCTAAGTCCTTAGGTCCCATGGAGGATGTCCCTATTTGTAGATCTTGTGCCCTCTTGGAGGAGAAAATCAACACTTTGTTTAAGGTTGTAAATATAAAAAATGATATCCTTAAGTGGTTGCTTGTCTAATGACACATTTCCAAGAGGAAAATTCATGTAAGTTGGAGGTCCTCTCCTACTTTGATTCTCTGGATTGGTAGAATGAGGAGGTTGATGAAGATGAGTGGGATTATTTTAAGAGTCTTATTGATAAATTTGATAAATGAGAGCATCTAGAAAAGGAGGTGGAGTCCCTCAAATTTAACTAGGATAACATAATGCAAAATGTGAAGGAAATCATTTCATTTAGCAAAGATACAGTTAAAAATATTTCTACCACTTTACGAGTATTTCAAGTTTAATTGGAGAAAAGAAAGGATGAAAAGTAGGTGGATGATGTAGAGAAAAGGATTCACAACTCAACATTCCATTCACTTGAAATCTTTCATAAAATTATTCATCTCAAACAATAATTAAGTGCATTCTAGATCATAGTGTAATCATTCTCACAACAACCCACAATTCAATGCAACAAATAGTCATTAATAAATTCCATTAAAAGAATAATGAAGCCAATCCCTTCAGTGATATTTAAGACAACATAATTACAGACCTCGCTTCCAATTTTTATGAAGATCCAATGGTCGAAACTAAAGTTATTGCATTTTTCCCAAAACTGCAAACCCTAGGCAGTGTTTAAACCTGCCCTAACCAAAATAGTCATATCTTCCACAAAACTCAATAAAATTCAATGAGACAAAAATAATTGGAAACTAGAAACAAATATATTTCCATCAATATATGATAATCCATTATTTGAATCCATACCAGTCCGTACAAATCACAACTTCAACCTTAAAACAATGTAGAAATCATAAAATGCACACCAAACTTGAGGTTGCCATT
Organism: Sequoiadendron giganteum; assembly: GCA_007115665.2. Lineage (NCBI taxonomy): Eukaryota > Viridiplantae > Streptophyta > Pinopsida > Cupressales > Cupressaceae > Sequoiadendron > Sequoiadendron giganteum. The sequence goes on along the minus strand of CM021102.1, from coordinate 753,429,215 downwards.
CATCAAACTCCAAAATAATGTCTCCAACCTCTCCAACCTCTCCAATTCGAGTTTTGGAGGGTGTAATTATAAATTTACAACCAAAACCAACTATTTTCAACCACTTTTTAGTTAGTTTGTTGACAAAACACTTTAATGACACTTTTGACAAGTTGCTTGACAATTTTCTTGAGCAACTTTTACAATTTTTACAATATATTACAACTTTAAACATTATTTGACAAATGACTTCAAATATTACTTCCTAAGACTCAAACACCTATACAATGGCTTGATAAACCTTATTATAAGACCCAATACATAAAATAGACCAACTATTTACAAATGGCCTCATGGAGGCTTGAAAGCAACTTGGTGCTCCTGCACCATACACCCCTTGAAGAAAAAACTCAAGTCCCCTGAGTTAGCATAGAATAAAGTACCTGCAAAAATAAATGATTCTTCACTATCATCTGCAATAAAAAACAATTTTATCTTCATCTTAACCCATGGTTTTGTATTCCTCTTCTTCTTATACCATCTCTTCTCCATCATCTTCTCAACATCTAGGCTCCAAAACTCTATTTCTTGTGTATAAACCTTAGTAGCATCATCTATATCTTCATTCTTATCATTAGAGTACCATATATAATCTGAATCATACTCTTTCAAACCTTCATAAACCTCATTAGCAAATAGATCTGCAACATCTTTATTAACAACCTTATCATCAACAACAACTTGGTCATGAATATCAACATCAATGTTATCAACAACTTTATCATCATCAACTTGAGTATCAATACAAGGGTTATCAATAACATCAAAAACCTTCTCAAATTGTTCATCAACAACAATTTCATCAACTAATTGATTACAAATAACAACCACATCACTAATCTCAACATCAACATGTTTATTAACCAACAAAGAAGTTTGTTCATCTTCAAACACAATTGAAATATCATGCATCTCAACTTGTAACTTATCTTGCTGAACTTGAACAATAGATTCAAACTTTACCTTTGTCTCATTTGTTGTATTCTTTTGTTTTCTTTGCTTCTTCATAATATTCTTTAAAGGCCATCTTAACCTCTTTGGCATTGGTATATTGCAACTCCTTTGTGCTTCCTTAAGAAGTTGGTGTTCTTTGTCTAATCTTTCCAACCTTTGGCTTATCTTTTCTAGGGCTTCCTCAAACTCTATTTGTCTTTCCTTTTGTCTTTCCTTCTTTCTCATTTCCTTTTCCTCTCTTTCCTTCTTCCTTCGTGAATCCTCAACTTTCCAAAATCTCTTTAAAAATTCCATCTTCACAAGCAAGTCTCTCCTTGCTTCCACTTCACCTTGCCTCACCTAGGCAATCAGGTTCCTTCCTCAACCTGCAAACAACCACACACAAACCACAAACAACCTTCCCAGAGCATCTTCAAGCTCTGATACCAAACTGATGTAGAGCAAGAGGACTCACAACTCAACATTCCATTCACTTGACAACTTTCATAAAATTATTCATCTCAAACAATAATCAAGTGCATTCTAGATCATAGTGTAATCATTCTCACAACATCCCACAATTCAATGCAACAAACAGTCATTAATAAATTCCATTAAAAGAATAATGAAGCCAATCCCTTTAGAGAGATTTAAGACAACATAATTACAGACCTCCCTTCCAATTTTTATGAAGATCCAATGATCGAAACTAAAGTTATTGCATTTTTCCCAAAACTGCAAACCCTAGGCAGTGTTTAAACCTGCCCTCACCAAAATAGTCATATCTTCCACAAAACTCAATAAAATTCAATGAGACAAAAAGAATTGGAAACTAGAAATAGAGATATTTCCATAAATATATGATAATCCATTATTTGAATCAATACCATTCCGTACAAATCACAACTTCAACCTGAAAACAATGTAGAAATCATAAAATGCACACCAAACTTGAGGTTGCCATTCATCAAACTCCAAAATAGTGTCTCCAACCTCTCCAACCTCTCCAATTCGAGTTTTGGAGGGTGTACTTATAAATTTACAACCAAAACCAACTATTTTCAACCACCTTTTAGTTAGTTTGTTGACAAAACACTTTAATGACACTTTTGACAAGTTGCTTGACAATTTTCTTGAGCAACTTTTACAATTTTTACAATATATTACAACTTTAAACATTATTTGACAAATGACTTAAAATATTACTTCCTAAGACTCAAAAACCTATATAATGGCTTGATAAACCTTATTATAAGACCCAATACATAAAATAGACCAACTATTTACAAATGGCCTCATGGAGGCTTGAAAGCAACTTGGTGCTCCTGCACCAGTGGAGGAGACTACTACTCAAGCCAACCTTTCTAGCCCTACTAATAGAAACCACAACAAAAATAAAGCTACCAAAGGTAAATCTATTACTTAGCCTAAAGATTTTCTAGTCAAAGATGATGAGAAGAGAGGCGAACCTAAGGAGGTTTCATTTGAGGAAAAAATAGATTTCCTTAACCATGAATGGTAAGTCATTGGTGGCTTGAAACTTATTGTTGATTTGTAGCTATCATTTTCTTGTATTTTGTTATTTTTGGTGTATGTTGTTAGTTATTTCTAGTCCTACTTTTTTTCTTTAGTTTTTTTTTAGTCTCACTCCTCATGAGACTCATCTCGTTCGCCTCTATGGTTGTTTTGTAATGGGTTTGGGTCCTTTTCTTGTGATTATCTTAATTAAAACTCATCAATAGAATTAAATTGCATTGAGAATTGAGATCTACAAGGGCTCTTACCCTTATCTATGTCACTTGGAGTTTGAGATTTAATAGCTATTATATTTCCCCTTTTTCTTGCTCACTCATGATGGTCTTTGTGACTATACAAATTATTTTTTTTAATCAATATTTAATTTTTCTTCTATTTCCACTTTATATAAAATAGTATAAATAGATTTCTCGAAGTCCTCATTAGGTCTATTTTTATGATGTAACTCGCAATGTAACCTCAAACATTTTTTTGTTTGTATGACCATCAATCTTATAGTGTGAATACTGATTCATTGATCAATTCTTTTATATCATGGACATTAGCTTTCATCTTCTTACCTTTCCATTTATTAAATGGTTTTCCCTTTTCTCCTTAGTTTCTTTATCTTTTTGTTGTCTATTTTTAGAAGACTCTCCTCCACCTTTCTTTTTCTCATCATGAATATAGTGTGCCAATACACTAGCCCCATCTAAATCAATTGACTTGGTTGTGATGAATTTCCTTTGCAGGTTTATGCAACCCATTAATATACTTGGTGAGAATATCTTCTTTCAAGTACATGTTCAACATTATGACTTTCCTTTGGAATTTAATTGTAATTTTGTACACTTTTATTGAGAGACTTTGTTGGTTGCCTAAACTAGAGCTATTTTATATTTATTATTTTTATAACAAATTGGATAAAATTATTCCTTAGAGAATCTTTAAAACCTTTCCAACTATAGATTATTAGTTTCTTCTTCTTCTTGAATACAAATATAGATAACTTTCCCATCATACAAGAACAACTCCACTCATTTTTAAAGTAAAAAAATTATATGCTTCACTCACATTATGGAAAATAAAATACACCTCCATTCATTTAATAAAAGTATCTATAATGTCTAAATCCATTTTAACTTGAAAAGTTTTAACTATATCTTGTATTTGACTTTAAACAAAGTAGTTCTATTCTAACCTTAATTTCTCTTTCTTCTCAAATGTGACCATTTCCATCCTTTTCTTCTTCCCCATCATCTCTTATAGTAAACATATTTTCCAATAATAAAACTAGGACATTTGTGGCTACTTGATCTTATACTATTTGAGTGTTTTTTGGATTTTTTGAATTGATAAATTATTCATTTTTATGTTTCATCACTTGCTCTATATGTCTCTCTAATGTCAAATCTTGGCATTCAAATATTCTATTATAATTTCTATATTCTAATGATGAGATCCTATCTTTGGATTTTCTTTGACTAAATTGTCTTCACATGGAGTCCTTGTCATTCTCATTCAATCCACTTAACCCTAGTTTCTTATGACATTCAATCTACCATGATACCAAAATTATTTATAATCACAAAAAAATAATGTTATGAAATCATTCAAACTCTTGAAATATAATTAACTAAATTTTTTCCAATAGAATTTTAAATTGAAACTATGCTCAAACCCACTTGTAAAATGAAAGCAAACACATTATGACATGGTTGACATTGACAATTTGGGAGTAAACACCTACCTTGATAGGTTCCAAATAGTAGTACTATCTACTTTATTATTATTTAAAGAAATATAAAAGGAGGGATATAATTTTTTAAATATTATTATCCTTTATATTTTCTCTATGGATTGAATTATGCACTAAGTCCTTGCTTATGATAAGTTTTATGTGCTCCTCACTGAGCCAACAAACTATTATGTCTCTTCTTCTTTACTTTTATATGTTGTTAGGCCTTAATTCCATACAATAGAGTAACCCAACCATTACAAGGCATGTGAAGGGTTAGATCTTTCTACCTTTTATATTTATGTGTTGTAAAATTGTCTCTAGTCAATTATAAACCCCATTGTTTCTTATAAAACTACCCTTAATTTTTTAAAATTGCCTTTGTTGATTCAAAGCATTGCTAATTCATAGAAAATACTAACACTTTCACTTTTAACCAACACAACTTTTAGAATCACTTCCTCATAAAATCAATAATTTGGTTTGTGACAAAATAGTGAGTAATTGCACTCTTTCAAATTTCAAACTAATAACTTGTGGATGCTATAAACCTCTTTAATTATTTTTAGATCAAGTATCTGAGTATCAATAACTTTCAACACTTTTAGATAGATATATTTAAGATATATATACCAGTTTATTAAGTTTGTAGTTAAAAATAATTTATACAATATATATTATGTATATACTTGTAGATTAATTATTAATTATTATGTTATATTTGTAAAGATGAAAATTACATACCTTAGTGGTCTTTACTTTCTTGTCCATTGTCCAACTATATGGACTTGCTAAATTGCACCTTCCATGTTTGTATGCTATGCCAAAAGTATGGCATGAAATTCTATTTTTAGTGATGCTTTGCTATCATAGGCCCTTGAGCACTATGACATTTTAGAGGAAATTTACCCTACTGGTGGAATCTTCTCTTGCACCATGTTGTTATCTACAGAGAACAATTATGTTCATAATGCACTCACATAGGATCCTCGCAAGAACTGCAACCTTGACTCTCATGACCATCAATATGAATAGAAATTTGCGAAATTGGTAAACTTGAAGTTTCAATCCCTTTTTCTGCTATTAAACCACTACCCTCCTCTCCCCATCAAAGATATAAAGAGAGTAAGGGCACTGGGTTTGCAATGTGTACAAGGATCTCACCAAATTGCGGATCAGAACCTCTAGGAAGGCAAAGAACAATCATCCAACAACCATTTCAGTAACTGATTTTCACTTGGAGTTTTTTATATTGGATTTTGTATTGAAGGTTGAGTAGTAAGTAGTGTTGCTGTGAAAAATATAATATCCTATCTCTCTTGAAAGGTAAATCTCTATGGGAAAAGAGATAACCCCAAGGTCTTTAATATTAGGTCTTGACAATGCAACAAAACAATTCAGTGATAAATGTGAAAATGCTGGTAATCACAATGGGACCTTACTACGAGCAAACACTAGACTTTGAATTTATCAAATCTAAACAATAAATTGATACTTTGAAACTTGATTGGAACCCTGATAATAAAGAAACAACAAAAGATAAAGGTTTTAGAGATAATTCTAAGAGTACTTCTAACCCTAAGATTGAATATGCCAAAAGATAAAATGCTCAAAATGGACCGATCTCTCATAAACTACTTTCTTCTTGACCTAGATGAATCTATAATGCCACAGAAATAGTGCAATATTCTAAGGTATTTAAATATTTTCAAATCACAAACATTCATTCAACCAATTCTATTGCAATTGAGATGAACAAACCCTTATAAGTGAACTAAGCAGAATTATATGTCCAGGCTAACTTTGCAAAGCAGCTAACAATCAGCTAACTGCAAAAAGTATGGACTAGAGATCGCTGCAAACATTCCAAACATGAAACCCTAAGCATTACCAAACCATTTAACCATAAAATTATAAGCAATTTGAAAGATAAAACAACAAGAATCATGCCAGATGAAATTCCAAAAGATAGATACCAAACACAATATCTCTCTTATATTAAATCATCCAAAGTAGCAACAACTCCAACTTTCTGTTACAACACCTGCTTGAAAATAAACCCTAAGTCGCCTAATATCACTTATCTATTTCTCTCTATCCTCCTATATGCCTATCTATATTTTCAAATGAGGCAACATGCCTATTTTTATAGAGAATCCTTAAGATAGGTCAGCCCAAAAGATAATTTACAATAAAACATGACCTACAAGAGGTCGGCCTAAAAGATAATTCGAACACATGAAATGTGCCATTGGCACCAACTTCATCCAAAACTGCCAAGATACCAATAAGGTCGGCCCAATACATGTGAATAATGGGAAGCACAAATCTCAATGTAACCCTATATAGTTACTCCCCTTCCTTGTCCTTAGCTCTATCTTCTTCACCATGTACGGCCAACAAAACCCTATCCAACTCAACAATAGGTGGCATAGGCAAAACCCTAATCCTTCTTTCAAGGGACTTGATATCATCTCTCGCCTGCCTAACTGCACCATCCCAGTTGGTCTTACTAGCCAAATACCTATCTATGACTACAATAGAAGTTGCAACATCATCCAATTGATGTCCAATAACTGATCCTTCATTGATTGGAGAATAAACATCTCTCCACCATTCCCTAAGCTGCTCCAAACTAAGATGTTTCAGAGCAAACTTCTTCCTTCCAGTCATGACCTCAAAGAATGAAATGCACTTATGATAGATACTGGTCAAAGTATCCTCAATCTACTATGCCTACTTATGGATCTTTTTCAAGGACTTCTACCTCATTTGCAGGATTTCAAACCATTCCCAAGGTTCGAAAACCCTTGGAAAAGGAAGAATCCTACACTGTACCAATTTTTCCTCAGTGAATCCCATGATTGTTGTAGTCTTCTGCAGTAGGAGGTTGGTATCCACGTTATCCTGAGCTAAGATAGCCTTTAACAAATCCACCGATCTCATTGCATCTCCTCCAGTTGACAATATGCTCTTAATAGCATCATCTCCTTTAGTTTGGACACCCTACAACCAAGCAACTATAACATGTGTGGTGCCCTTCATCTTCTCAAGTTTAGATATTGTCTCCTGAGGCAATAAACCTACAACAAAGGAGGAAGAGCCAATGGCTTGCAAGGGTTTCATCAACTCTTGCAAGCATTTATTTAGTTTCTCATTCTCCCTCTCTAGTTCATGCCTCATCTGCACAACTTTCTTCAACCTGCCCACAATCACAACACTAGAGCCTTCATATTCTTTAATTTCCTGTTCCATAGTAGCATGCCCCAAGTCAACAGTTTGCACATGATAGTCTTGGGCAGTCACATCATCTCTATCTTTGTTTGGATTAGGGGTAGCAATGTGAGCCACTCTATTACCTGACCCATCTCTTTCAATTCGGGACACAACCCTTGCTTTCTTCTTAGTTTTTTTCTTCTCCACATTAGCCATGAGAACATCCAAATTGGGAGGGGCATCCTCCACTATCACCATTTTACTCTTCAATTCTTTCTCAAGCCAATCTGGAATAGTGGACCTAGCAGGCACTGTATCTTGCTTATCTTTCCCTTGCTCCTGCTGATCAACAATTGCATCCTTTTCAACACTTGGACTTTTAGGAATTTCCATAGTTGTATTTTCTTCCTCTTGTACTTGTTCTTCCACAACCACTTGTACTGGTGAAGGGGCCCTAGCTGGTATTTCTTCCTCCTTTTGAGGAGACTTGTTCATTTGTTCCCTCACAGGTGAGTCTGCATGTGATACCAAGGGAGACTGTATTACCTTATCAATCTCTACCTCTGCATTATAGAGGTCTCCCTCTTGAAACTCTTCCTCGCCCAAATCCTATGTGTTACCAACATCCTGAGGAATGGAGAAACTCACTTGCTCAACAACAAGAATACTAACTGAAACATTCTCCTTTATTGCAGTATACCTTGGGGAAGGAGTCCTTGACCTCCTCATGTAAACTTGTGTCTTTTCCCCTAAGCTTTCCACCTCTACCACTGGTGGCTCAATTTCCTTGTCAACTTTAGGAGCTTCCTCCACCTTCTGTGACAGCTTTGTGATTCCTCTTCTCTTTATCAATGGTGGAGCACTTTCAACCTCCTCCTCTTCTTCCTTATTCTTTTCAACTTCCTTCTTAGAGGCATGTCTCCTCTTCTTAGCAACAGGCTTCCTCTATTTGCTTACCTCTGTATCCTTCTCCACTTGAACATCTCTCACCTGGATTATGAAAGGAGAATCCACCTTCTCTTTATCCTTAGGATCCAGTTCAAGTGAACCCTCAGAAGTAGAGTGAGACTCTAAGACTCCCATCAAATCATAGGTGCATGGAACACCTTCACTCTCTAGTTCTAACATCTTGTGTTTCAACCACATCTTGGTATATTTGATCACTGGGACCATGACTTGGTCTAACTTAGTCTTTTCCTCCTCTAACTAGTCAACTTCTCCAACTGGCCTATCCTTTACTGCCTCATAGACATGGCCCTGGATTACATTTCCATCTTCCTCAACCTAGTCAGGGATAGCCTTTACATTGTATAGTCTCACCAAATCCACTGGCAACCTAGAAAACCTCTTATTTCTTACCTCGAAGTCATCGACAAGGTTAACCCAGTAATCCTCAATGTGAGCCTTATGGCCTTCTTTTGAGCTTCACCAGTGATGTCAAACCTTTCCCTTTTGGAATGAAAGGAGAGACCAAGAGTACTCATCTCCTCCTCAGAAGCATGAGCAGACTGAATGGAAGCACAAACCTCATCCATTCTAATTTTTAGGGGGAAATCATTCCCAAAACCTATCTTGTGCATCTCTCCCTTTACATTGTCGAAGTCACAAATCTACCTAGTGACTTCCAACAATATGACATGATCAGTAGGATATCTAGGGATTCTATAGGGAGCACTTTGAAAACCATCAATTCTGATGTATGAGAAAGTTGGGAACTAGATAAACCATGCCCCATATCTCTTTATCAATTCCTTTGCCTTATCAAAAATTCTCATATGCTCCGCACCTTGGAGCAATCTAGTGATGTACATTATGAAGGCATCATTGGATCTCCTGTAACTCCCTCCAGTCAGGTGCAACTGTGGATATACTTCATAGATGGCATCCTGCTCAAAGATACCCCTAGTACTTAACCCCTTGTATGGGTGAAGTCTCGCCAATGAATACACTAGGTAAGAGGTCATGGTAAAAGTCTTGGTTTGAAAGACATTGCATAACTGTTCATGGATCACAACACTGATGGCCCCTGCCCAGTGATAGTCAATTCCCTGCTCCATTCTAGCAATCACATTAAACATACAGGTCTTGAACACACCTGCACTCTTCAATCCCACCAACCTGTTGAGAAGAGTGATGACATTGTAGAACTCTTTGAACTCAAGCCTGAATAGTTGCTTAGGCAACTTGGAGAAATGGGATTTAGTCTTCTCTAGCCAAGAGTTGATCACCTATTGAGACTTGACTATATTCTCCTCATAATACTTCCTAGCACCATCCTTGTCAAAGGCCACCACATGGGACCTATCAGGAATGTTAAATGTTGCAACAATGGATACTGGACTGAAACCTGCAAGAATCCTACCTTGGGGACCAATTATCCTCTGTGTCCCTCTATCATAATTTATGGCACACTCAAGCACCAACTCATAGCATTGCACTATGGAAGGAAAACCTGTCACATGAGCCAGTCCAGAGTCTACCATTCTTTTTCCAATAGAGGAGGGCTCGGTGCTGACATCTCAGCCTTGAAATCCTCATAGTCCCAGATGCCTACATTTGTATCTATGATTCCTAACCAAATTGAAGTCAACTTGCTCTCAGGAATCTGGCTCCATATGTCTAATTTCACCTTCTCTCCATCTGAGATGGCAGAAGTCTCTGCACTTGGGTCTGTTGCCTTCCCCTTGCCTCGACCAGCAACATCCTATCCTGATCTTGCCTGCAAACACATAAAGATGACCACAATCAAAACTGTAAGAAACAATAAGTGCAGGAAATTATTACATCAAAGTTCGGGATTTAGCCCCCCTCGTAGATTCTACACTAGAGAGGATTTTCAGGAAAATCCGGACTAGGCAGATTCCAGCGAACCAAGCATGCAAAATCCCATAATATCATTTAAATCCATCAATTAAAAAAGGAAAACCATTAGAAACACTTAGAATAAGCTCATTTAATCAATCAAATACATCATCAATAAATAAATCCTTCCATAATCATCAAATTCAACCTTTTTCCCAAAAAGTTGAAAGAATCCGCCAAAGACGGATTTTGGCGAAAACAACACCAATTACAACTAACCCGGGAAAAAGGAGGGGCCGCTGAGCATCCGAGAAAATCCGGTGTGAACGGATTTTGGCGAAATCCGGATATATCATCACCAAAGTGAGAAATCGGTAAAACGACCCGACTGCAGACACCGGGAAAATCCAGACGAAGCGGATTTTGGCAAGATAAATGAAATCCGAGAAAAAGTGGTGAAAAAGAAAGAAAGAGATAAGTCGGGGAAATTCGAGGGAAGCAAATTCTGTGAGGACCTCGAAAACCCGAACCTATCCTTCTTCTCACTACTTTCACAAAAAGTATTCCACAACTTTGGATCTAAAGCTTGCATTTTGACAATAAATTGACCCAGACCTCCAATGAATGAAACACAAATTTAGATCACTCCTCACAATAATTTGAAGAGGATTGGCCATGCCCTAGGTCAAGAACCCTAAAAATGTCCACTATGAAAGCACAAGGAACTTGGCATGACTTGTTCACACACTAGAATTGAGAGTCTAAGACCAATGCAATCAAACACCCAAACAAGAAGTAGTACCAGACCAAGAGAAAACACCAATGACCTATTGGTTCTCAAAAATGTTGGTTTGAACCACGAGAGATTGCCAAGCTCTCACAATGTTTTTGGACAACTAAAAAGGCCAATTGTTGCAATTGTACCTTCTACTCTTCAGGCTCTGCAAAACCTAGGCGGGTGCACCTATCTGTATGTTGCAAATTTAAGATGTATTTCCTATGAAAAAATCTATCCACAATGGCAAAGGGAAGTGGATAGATGAGATTACTACAATTACTCCTACTCCTATTGCACAAATGAAAGGTTTTTATTAAATAGATTGTTTGATATGGATTTGTATCTCTGGGTTGTGGCGAATCAGTGCCTTCTATCCACATGGGCAATGGAGTAAAAAATGATATGTCTTCCTCCTATTGGTTTAACTCTTGCTGTTAGGCACTCTGAAAATTCTATGGCTGGCATAAAAATTCACCAAGTCTATGACTTGCATAAACAGTGCTGGAATGTTCCTTTATCAGGTTTTTCTTTAACTATCCAAAATAAATCTCAAAACCACTGTGATTTATCAAGAGAATTTAATTCTAACTTGCAGACACTAGTTTAATTAAATCACACAGAATGAGAATGCATTTTGATAAACCAGGTATATACTTGATATGATGATTTAAATGATTAAAATATCCCAAGTTGGAGACAACCAAAATAAAGAATATGAATTTTATTTATCACAACAACTGAACACCAAAAGAATTTTACCAATTTAACATATTTTCTCCATTGATTCTATTTCAAGAAAGTCTGTCATTGTTTACATTCTAGTCCCTTCTCGGGAAAATTCTAACTCCTACAATCTAACTACTGCCTTTTTTATCTCTTGCCCCCCTTACTTGATTTTTTACAAATATTCATACATTACAACTCAAGGACGTGACCCTTCATTTTTCTAATTATGGTCATTTACATTCTTCACAGTTAAATAGATTATTTAATTAATTTCCTTGTCGGAAAATTAAATATTTCATACAATAGTTATGCCTTTGATTTTAATTTAATATTTTGGAAGCCTTTGATTTTGCTTTAATATTTCAATCGCTTCGTGTATTTATTTCTTTTACCGCTCTTGACTTTGACGGGTCCCACCAGTGACAGTCACGGCTTCGATCACTTCTTACCACGCTACCGCAGGCTTTGAATTTTCTCCTACGGTATGGCGGTGTCCGTTCTTCAAACCACTAACTATTTTCCTGCCTGCCTTTATTGTTACTGCGTTACCGCGGTCACCATGTGAACCGGTGGTGGTACCACGGTAACCGCTACCTCTGACTATTGTTGACTGCTTACGGTTTACAATGCTACTATAGTCTTCATTGGAGCCCCCTGTGGTATTGCGGTAACCTTATTGATTGCTTCCTTTGCCTCTTACAAACCGTCCACCATTTAATCGTCACCTGCGTGCTTCTCTGTTCACTGCACTACCGTGGTCACTGGCCTAACTGCCAGCGGTACTGCGGTAGCTATCATTGTCAATGCCTTTTTCATTGACCGCTGACCTCTGATTGTCTTCACTCGCTCACCCACTAACTGTTACCGCCGCTACTTGCTAACCACTGACTGTTACCGCAGTCACCGCGGTCTCCACTTGAACCCCCTACGGTACCTCGGTGAGCCTCTTGTCAACCCACTTGACCAGTCAATGACCGCCCACCACGCTACCGTAGTCTATGTTTAGACCACGCACAGTGGCGCGGTCAACGTTTTAGGCTTACCTACTAGCCGCTACTGCCATACCGTAGGCCCCTTTATGGGAGGCCACGGTAAAGTGGTAAATGAGATTTTACATAATTGCTAGTTTGCGGTATATGGTGCAAGGTATATATGAATGGCAAAAATGATTTTTTAATGGAAAATATAGCAAATGAATGGGAATTTGAATGGGAGTGAAGTGGTATATGAAAAAATAGGAAAGTGATAGGTTCCAATGAGAATAAAACCTTAGTGGATTTTTATGGAAATTTGTGAGAAAACCTTAGGATTTTAGATGGAAATTTTTAGTTCTAACACAACCAACCTAGCGGATTGGTAAAGCAACGCAAACCCCCAAAATGCCCAATGATAATGTGCATACCCAAGGAAATCAAGAAATCACAAAAGTCCAAGAAATAAATGAAGTGAAGCAATTCAAAATCAATAGAGAAAAAGAGCATTCCAACATACCATGAAAGGGTAAGGGCCGAAACTGGTGATGCCAACAGAAAACCGTCAAACGTGAGTAGGATACAATCCACGCACACAAAATGCAAATGCACAGTCCAAACGGCCTCAAAAATCTCAAAATCCAACAAAACACCAAAAGCTCCAAGGCTCAAGCTCGAATGATAGCAAATGCATAAACTCAAATGATCATTTACCTCTCAAAATCCAATATATCAAAGCCCCAAAATGTCCGCACAAACACCATTAATGTGGTTGACAAGACAGCCACGACCACGAAAACTCAGGGATTCGACATGGTGACGAACCTTAGGGAAATTCGGACCACACGAATTTTCCTGAAAACAAGATAAAAAGGTAGCAACTTCGAACATCGAAAAGAAACCGGGAGAATCTGACCCAAGCGGATTTTCCTGAAAGCAGTGAAAACTCCGAGACAAAGTCAAAACTCAAGATTTTCAATAAAAATCATAAGCGTGCCACTTTAATTGGAAAGATGGACATTAAAGCATGAACCCAAGCAAGCGAAAACCCCCAGAAAAGAAGGGCCAAAACACTAAAAGGCGAAAAAAGAGGGTCCCCACTTTCAGTGGGGCGTGTGTGCAAAAACTGCACAACAAGTAGTTTTTGTATGGTAAAGTGCTTCGGTGACTAAGTAGCTTATAGATAATTTTTGATACTAGGTGGATAACCATTTTTGCATCCTCTAATAATTCCAATAATTCTTTCTTCTTTAATTAAATTTTGAAAATTACATACCTTAAACTTTTTACATTCATTTTTTGTCCATTTTTAGAAGGTTGCCTCTATTGTAATGTCTAAAGGGAAAATTAGTGTATTGGTCAGTAGAAGTTGAGAAAAAACTTGAACTTTGATTTCATCTCCACACTTCTCAAGGGACCAATCTTAATTCTCTAATTTATCAATTATTTGTTTTACATCATTTATGTTGAGAAACAATGTAAACTACTATAAATTATAGCTCAAACAAATTAAACATAATATAGAAGATGTGAATAAATATATATCAATTAAATCATTAAAAATCATTAAAAGAAACACACACCATTAGATATACATAGAGAATCTATTTCAAGAAAAAACATATAATTAAAGAGAGCACATGTATGCATTAATCTCAAATGTGCGAGTTACATCAATACATCAAACTTGTCTCTTTAATTTGATAAAATTATAGTAGTGTAATAATGATCTCTTACAAAAGATACATTATACAACTATTCAATGCATCTAATTTATACATAATTGAAGAGGGAAAGCCATGAGTGGTTTAAAAAAAACTATAAAAAAACTGTGGTATATAAAAAAAATATAATTCTCCCATGACCAATGATTCAATTCTCCATGAATAGCAACCATTAAATAATATCTTGGGCCTATTACATATCATGGACATGCTTCCCTAAATAATCTCTAAAATGAAGACTATAACTAGTGAGGAATCACTCAATATTAATAAGATGCTCCACTCCCTCTCCTAGCATATAGGAATAAGAAAGTGGTTTAAATGTATTCAAACCACTTAGTAACTACCACAATCATAAGTAATATTCCTCTTAATTCCATTACAAAAATTATTCTAAGCTAGCCAAATAAAATAACTAAAAAATTTATGCAATCACCCCCTAAACATTCGTTTCCCCATTCTCAAGGTATTGGAGACACAAGAAATACATTATATTTACAAGGTTAATATCATATTAATCCTAAAATTATCCCACTTAATACTATATATTGCAATGACATTAATAAGAAAAACAAAATTAACCACATATAGAATGTAATTCCATATTTTCCTTGTACCAAGAGAACTTATCTATGCTCGTTGGGTTCATAATTGAATTTCCAACATTAACCAAGCATCAACCTTCTACATCATGAACTTATCACTTTCCACCATCTTTTGAACAAAGAGATAATAAATATCTATATGCTTATTAAAAGCATGGGAAATAGGATTCTTGGCCAAATAAATAACACTTTGACTATCATATATGATTTGAACCACCCTAATCAAAATCAAATCTCAAACATAATCTTTGAAACCATACCACCTCCTTATAGGTATGGATAATAGCCATATACTCCACCTTTAGTAGTGAGGAATAAAATCGTGGCTCACTTCTTACTTATCCAATTAATTATGCTATAAAACAAATTAAACACATGGCCACTAGTGGACATCTAAATATTGGAGTCCCTATCTAATCTAAATTAATAAATCCCTACACTATGTCTAGCATATATAATCAAAACTACCTCATAGTTAAAAAAACTCTCAAAATATTTTGTAACCATACCACATCCTTAAACTAATGTGTAGTATCCTTATACTCCACTTCGGTATTGAACAAGACAATCTTGGGTTCCTCTTACTCATCTAACTAATAGTGCTACCAAATAGAGAAAACATATAGATATTAGTGGAAATCCAATTATAAAAGTCACCTATTAAATTTTAGCCAACAAAGTCCTACAAGTCTAATAACTTACCCACATCACTAGAACCATGGTAAAATAAATAATAATAAACTTTTTAACATATGTCTAGTGATCTTTATGAGGGTTAGACATAAAGATAATAAGAACTCTCACTTATTATGAAATATATGGTCTAGTACATACCATTGTATATACGAGTCTACCTACTGTTAAGTAGAAAAAACATCCAAGATCCAACAAATGAATTAGCTTAGATCTAGCTTTTCCTTTGGGTCTTAACATTAGAACGCAAACCAACTATGGTTTGATGATTGACTAACTACCTTAAAGGAAAGCCAATCTACTAGGGTTTGGTTCTTTTGTGTTATAAATAGGAGGAATTCAATGTTCAATTTGATTAATCTATTTGACATAAATCCTAAATTTGAAAATGCAATTTATCACACAAACGGAAATGAAAAATTGTAGAACAGTTATAGATCTTAGAAATGAAGATAGAGAGGAAAACACACATAAAAGTGGAGACTAAATTTGAGGGATAAGGACGAGGGTACCCTTGTCCTAAATTGAGGGTTTTGATTGCTTGAAGTCTAATCTTGAGGGTACATGTCTTCTCTACACTTTTTTAGAACTTTCTATTGATGAAACCTCTGAATTTGACCTGTATACATGAAAAAGAGGGGGAAAGGTTGAATTTTATAGGGGTTTTCCCAAGTCAAACCCCATTTTGGTGTTTCCACCTCCATAAACAACAAATGATGATGGTAAAGAGGGATTACCCTAGGTTGGGTAAAGGCCAAATAAATAATAATTGACTGTAATAACAAATGATAATTGATAATGTTACCTTAGGTATGCAACCTTTGTTGAAGTGATGTTCACAGCATAAGTTGCCACAAAAATTTGATGTTGGATGAATGAATTGATTTGAAGACATGCAAGAGGTTAGTCCACATAACACCATAGATTGTTGTAGCTAACATGCAAAGGATAGCTCACATTCATATTCATAATAAGAGCATAATAGTGCATGATTGATCATAATTGTGCCTTGTTCATAATACTTAATGTTCAAATGAGAGGAAAACTTGTTTAGATATTCATCCCAATCAATCTTTTTGGATATAGGCTAGCTTGGGATCATTTTTAATATCTAAGGGCCAACACCAAAATGATAATTATTAAAATAGGGAAACCTTAATACAAGGGAACCTTCACCCTTGTTTGGGTGTTTTTGGCCCAAATTTCTTGAGATGTCAGGGATTTTGATATATTTTCTTTATTTGGCCCCAAAATGAATAAATTATTAATATAATTAATCTTATAAGAAAAATAAGGTGTCAATATAGTGTGAAATTATCAAGGGTGACAAGTTATGATACTACATTTAGCACCCACTTTAGTGAGGGTATGATATTATGTTCATAATCACACCAAAGGAATGGAGAAGATAGATTGCTTTATCAAAATTTCAAAGAGATAGGATGACACCAAGTTGAGATATACACTATCCCTAACTTAGGATCCCATGAATCCACAATGCTAAGACAAACATGAAGTAAATATATCACACACAAGACAAGGCAATATTCAATCATACATAAGGCATTCAATGAGAAACCAATAGAGTACATATAAAAGAGTACACAAAGCATACATAAGGAAAACATGTTACATATAAGGAATACATGAAGTGAACAAGGAATACACAAAGAAAACACACTAAATACGTGAAATAAAAACACATAAGACATGAGGAAAATACACAACATACGCAAAGTGAATACATGTAATACACAAGGAAAACATAATACACTCATAAATCAAACATAACACGCACATGGAACATAGAACAACAAATGTTAGTACACAAAAGGATCCGAGTCACCAAGGTAAGGAGACCTCAGTACGTAAGGTTGTATCAATTACCAAGCATCATATCTTAAATGCACACCATGTACACATCTAAAATGCTAAAACAATAAATAAAAGTTCTCGTGCAAGGATACATAGATCTACTATCTAGAATTTTGTGCTATGCTAGGTTTCCATATAAAAATTCTGAAATTCGCAAGCTAGCAATCTCCATTATGCTAAGTTTGTGGATTGTTTGGAAATCATGCCTCAGGGAGGACATAAATGTTTAACATCATGAGGGAAAATTTAACATCTCAGGGTATGAATTGATAACTATGCCTCAAGGAGTGCATACATATTTAATGCCTCAGGGGATGAATTGATAACCATGCCTCAAGGGATGTTATAAAAAACACTATCACCAAGGGGGGATGTCAAATCACACAAGATGTCAATAAAATGGATAGAGTGATATGGCCCCCCTTAAAATTTTAGTATAATTGCTATACTATTATTTTAAGGAAAATAAGGGGAAGAGGGGACCCTTAAAAGGATGCATACCTCCAGACTAGTTATCCTTTCCCCCAAGTGTATAGGAAAGGACAACTATGCTAGAGATTATCACATTGCTACCATTGATGAAATATAATTGCATGTAAGATTGTACCACCATGAATGGAAATGAGCAAACACATGGAGCTATGAATGCCACATAGTGAGGAACAATGACATAGAAGAGACTTTACTATTTAGAATGAATAGGTACACCAACACATGGAAGAGTGATAACACCACAATCAAGAAGTTGTATTTTATTCCTCAAGGTCTGACATTCATTGGTAGAATGACCAAGCACTCGATGATATGCACAAAAAGAGTGATTTTCTTGACCATGTTTGTGAAATTTCTTGCATGTTGGAGGAGAAAGAGTAATCAAGTGGGATTTGAGAAACCTTGAAAAAATATGCTCTTTCTCAGATAAGGGATAAGGAATGGGACACAATCTTTTCTCTTATAAAGAAAATATTTCTTTATTACCACAAGAGGGCATAAATACATCAGATGATGGAATATGATATGTAGACAAAGGAGGAGGTTTGAAACCTAAACCTATTTTAGCAAGGTAAAATTTAAGCTTCTCAAGATCCTTAAATCCTTGTTCCATGTTTTCATTATATTCAAGTTTAGAAAAAATTTAAATCCAACTCCATAATTTTTTTCCAACTTAGATGAAGGAGGAGAAGTCTTGTCTAAATGATTATTTGTTGAAAGAGAAGTATTATCATGAGAAGAATTGATTCTTTTGAAAGAATGCAAATAATTTTTGGGTATTGAAATGTTAAGAGGAGGAGGATCTTTGTTAGATTTTTCAAACATATGAGGGATGAAAGGTAAAGATCCCCCATCGCCATTATGTGATGATGGTATATGTGGATTTTTTGATGTAGAAGGAGTAGAAGATTGAGAAAATGAAACAATGAATTCCTTAGGTTTAGATTGGGAGATTTTGTACTCTCCCAAAAGGAGGGTGTAAAATATAATGAACCCAAATCATCACCAAAATTATGTACTTAAAGATGAAACATTATTTGGATCATCATTTGCAATGTTGAGATTAGATGTTTGATAACAGTAATGGAAAGATTATGTGGATTCCATTGAAACAACTTTCAACTCTTTAATATTTAAGGGCCATATTTTATACTCCCCAATGAAAGTAGGTGTAAAATCTAACAAACCCCAATCATTGCCAAAGAGCTTAGTCGTAGGTGATTTATTATCATTGGTATCATTATCATTAGAAGGTAATGGTCTAAGTTTTTTAAGATGGAATCAAAGTACTAAGATAATTGGAGATTTTATGTTTGGATTTGGTTTGTAAATAACTATTTTCATTTTTTACTATATAAATTTTGTAATTATATTCATACTTCAGTTTACGATGAAGAGTAGATGAGGCTTCCTTCATGGTATGAATCCATGGTATACCAAGAAGAAGATTATATGATAGAGAATTCAACATGACATAGATAAGGGTCGAAAAAATCACAGGTCCCACCTTATTGGATAGTGTGGTTGTACCCAATGGTTGACCACCAAAATTATCAAAGTCACTAATAGAAATATTATTAGGTTTTATGAGAGATGTATCTACACCAATCTTATGTAAAAGGTCAATGCTACAAACATTCAGACTTGTCCATTATTGATTAGAGTACACCTAATTCTATGTTGGTTAATGATGACAACAATCATGAGAGGATCATATTTCTATTGAATATTAGGAGGAGGTAATTCACTTCGATGGAATATGATGTATAAGTTTGTTGCACTCATACCATCTATCAAGGATAATACATCATCTAGTTTAACAAAAGTTGGTATAAAAATATTTTGCAAAACCTCTTGGAGCATGCCATGGTATATAAGCTAAGTTTGAATTAAGTACCAAAGAGAGATCTTAGCTAGAGTATTATGAATTTCGTCAACAATATTATACACTTTGCCTACATGATGAGGAAGATGAGGTGTAGGGGGAAGATAAGGTTGATGAAATGAAATAAAATTAGGGGTGGTTTGTATTTGTTTAAGTTGTTTATTATTTTGAGTGTTATATGTGTGAGAAATTACATGATAATGTGGTTTTTGCAACACATTTTGGTGTATATAATTGTTTTGAGTGAGTTTTTTTGTAAATTTTAGGTTGTGACTAGGAGGTTTTGGTTGGTTTGAAGGTCCTCCAATAATGAGAGAAGGTGTAGTTTGAGGTTGAGGAACATGAGAAGGAGAATAAATAATAAATTATGGTTATACAATTTCAATTTAGTTGACTATTTGTTGACAATCATTTATCAACGGGTATCCACTGTGAGTGTGAACTCTTCATCTATGCCTACCATATTGCTAGAAGGAAGAGCATTTGAATTAAGAAAATTGTCAATGATTGTATCCTCTTGCATCAAAATATCCTCACAAGTAGGAAAGATATTAGGAGAGGGACAAACATGAGTTTCATGGTTACTTGAAGAATGGAGATAAGGTAGAGTATAAATGATTTCATTCTCTTGTACTAATACATCCTCGTGGGTAAGGAAACTCTTGGTCGGTTTAAGGTCAGTGTATATCAATTTTGATGGCATGGAATGGGGTTCAGGGTAGTGCCCAAATTTTTTATAGAAAATAAATATTTTGCTATGAAAAAATAAGATTTTTGAAAAAAATACATATTGTTATGTCCTTTTTTAGGATTATTGTGTTTATTTTGGATTTAGGGTCAAATTGAAGGGGTATAATAGAATATGGTAGTTTCAGGACAAACTGTCAAAAATAAGAACTGGATTTAAATAGAGATTACAGAGTAGGGATTGACATAGGAAAAATAAGGTAAAACTTGATGGGCAGGGGTGAGGGTGCCCTACTCTAGAAATATAGATATCTGAGGGTTCAGATCTTGTATAGGTTAAGTGGGTTTTGTAGGTTCTTTTTTGTGATAGTCTAGGTCTGAAGTTTATCAGAGCTCAAAAAACCAGTATTCCTTAATTTTATGATTAAAGGCACATGAGGGTATGAATGAGGGACTTTAAACATTTAAAGGATTTGATGAATGAAATTAACTTCACTTGTGAATGCCCCCAGGAGGTAGGAGGTAAGGGAAAGTATTAATAAAATAGATATGTCAATGAAATGATGGAAAAATGTGCTTGTCTGTGTTTTTACAAAGAATAAAGTGCTTGAAATGCTATATTTTCCCAAAGTACACATATAACATTTACAAATTGGAATAAAAAAACTCATATCTACTAACATAAACAAGGAAAATCATATCTAAAAAAATTTAATTAAATCCAAATATTTTGCAAATGTAATATAAAATTGAATTCATAAAGGTGTTTAATGTTTTAATGAATAAAGGGTACAAATGCTTAATTGTGAAAATAAAATATTGTATATCAATAAAATGATATTCAAATAACCTAGGTTTTTGATCAAATTTAATATTATATTCTAATAAATCAAAAAATTGCAAGTGTAAGATATGTTGGGCTCACAAAAACATTAAGTATAAAAAGAGATCCAAGATCCAACAATTAGATTAACATAGATATAGCTTTTCCTTTTGGTCTTAAAATTAGAACAAAAACTATCTAGGGTTTACTGATTGGCTAGCTACCTCAAAGGAGAGTCAGTTTTCTAGGGTTTGGTTCTTTTGTGTTGCAAAGAGGATAATTTTTATGTGAAATTTGATTAATCTATTTGACATAAACCCTAGATCTGAAAATACAATTTATTGCATAGACAAAAACACAAAATTTGAGAATAGTCACTGATCTAAGATATGAAGACTGAGAGGAGCCTACACATAAAAGTGGAGTGAATTTGAGGGACAAGCGTGAGGGCCCCCTTATCCATAATTGAGGGTTTTTGAATGCTTGAAGTCTAATCTTGAGGGTACAAGTCTACTCTACACTTTTTTGTAACTTTTTGTTGATGAAACTCTTGGATCTTGCACACATGAAAAGAGGTGGAAAGGTTGTGATGTATATGGTCTTGCCTTTAAGTCAAACCATTTTTGGGTGTTTCCACCACCACAACAACAAATGATGATGGTAAAGAGGGCTTACCCTAGGTTGGCAAAGGCCAAATAAGCAATAATTGAATATAATAGCAAATGATAATTGATAATGTCAAAATGATATTCACACCAAAAGTTTCCATAAAAAGTTGATGTTGGATGATTGAATTCATTTGAATACTTGCAAGAGGTTAGTCCACATAACACTGTAGATTGTTATAGCTAACATATAGAGGATAACTCACATAATATACATAATAAGATCATAATAGTGCATGATTGATCATAATTGTACCTTGTTCAAATGAGTGGAAAAATAATTTATATATGCATCCTAATTGATATTTTTGGATATAGGCCAATTTAGGATCATTTTTAAATCTCCAAGGGCCAACACCAAAATAATAATTATTAAAATAGGGCAACCTCACCCTTGTTTGGTTTTTTTTGGCCCAAATTTCTCCAAATGCTAGAGATTTTAATATATTTTCCTAGTTTGGCCTCGAAATAAATAAATTATTAATATAATTAATGTTATAAGAAAAATAGGGTGTCCATATAGTGTGAAATTGTCAAGGGTGATAATTTATAATGCTACACCTACAACACTACCATAATCCACATTACACATATCCTTATAACCATAAACTAGCTTAGAACACTAATCCAATGAAAATTGAATGCCTATAGGTAAATGAATACTTGCTAGTTTACATTCATGTATAGACATTTATACTACAAAATAATATCAACATACTTAGTTTAAGTTATCCAAATCTTTTTGTGAGATTGACTCCTATTTATTTCCACTCACAAAATGATTTTCCCCCTAAATACTTCTTGTCAAATGCACTAGAAGCTAATTCTTAAGCTCCTTAATCATTATCTTGATGTTAGTAATAAGTAACATGTCATCAATATAGAAGACAATAAATAGAATCTAATTATCAATACATTTACTATAAACACAATGATCTTCTTATCTTCTAAAAATATCAAACTTCAATTGCAAAATCATAAAAATTCTAATACCAAATCTAAGTTTATTGTTTCAAACCATAAAATGATTGTTTTAACTTAGAAACAAAGATTTATTTACCTTTAACTCAAATCTGTATAG
Source organism: Sequoiadendron giganteum (assembly GCA_007115665.2). Taxonomy (NCBI): domain Eukaryota; kingdom Viridiplantae; phylum Streptophyta; class Pinopsida; order Cupressales; family Cupressaceae; genus Sequoiadendron; species Sequoiadendron giganteum. The sequence goes on along the minus strand of CM021102.1, from coordinate 753,405,967 downwards.
TTATCACATATAAATTTCCTCTTGAAGATCCCCATGCAAAAATGTGTTTTTGATATCCACTTGCTCTCCTTTAAAATCATAAGCACTAGTAATGAAAAGTAGGAATCTAATGGAAGTCAATTTAGCAACAAGATAGAAAATTTCACCAAAATTAACTCTCTCTCTCTCTCTCTCTCTCTAAGTGGTACTTAGCCATTAGTCTAGCCTTGTCCCTCTCTAACTTACAAGTTGCTTCAAATTTATTCTAAAAAACCCACTTGGAAGCAAAATGATTTCTTCCCTAAGGAAAAATCATAAGATCTCAGGTGCCACATTTATCTAAGGCCATTATATCCTCTTGGATGGTATCCATTCAAGAATTGAGCTCTTATAACACAAGAGCTTCACTAAAAGATCTAGGTTCATAATTAGTACACAATAGAGATAATACTCTATAGAAATATAGTGGGCTATACCTTGAAAAAAATAAGAAAGGTGATACTAAGTCTAATGCAAAGAAACTAGGATCAATTGTGGCCATTTTCTAGGGTTTTATTAGTATGCAAATCAACAAGGTGATTAGATTGACTTTTAACTATGAAGGTGAGCCAATCAGACTTGGAATGGATTAGAATTGATTTAACTTGATTAACATAATTAGACTATGTGCCCCAATATGAAAAATGTAAGATTTTGACAATTGACAGACTGTAACAAAGATTTGTAGGAAAATCTGGGAAGGAAAGAGTGTTGTGTACCTATCAAATAAATTTGAGATCAATCAGAGTACAACATAGGTATCCAAGGGCATCTGTGTCCTTGTAGGGGTGTCCCACATCTATTTTCACAATCCTCTGATGTCAGATCTAAGCCTCTGATTCCAACTTGCAAACTTTCAAATTACTATCAAATAATTTTGTAGGTGAGTTTCCATGAGTTGACAAGGTGTAGGGATATGAATGCAACAATGAATAAATGATTTTAAAACTTTTTTCAATCCTCTCCAATCCTATAACCTACACATTCAAAGAGAGGGAAAATGTTGTGGCATTTAGGGGCTTGCCTTAGTCAAACCTTGTGTTAGTGTTTCCACTTCCACAATAGCAATGTCAATGATAAAAGGATAAATTATAGGAAGGAATGATGAATCAAAAAAGTGGTACAACTCACCACCCTTCAATGGATTTCTTGAAGGATTGAAGTCATGCACATATCCTCAAGGTCTTGTATCTTGCTTGCTTGCTTTGCTCAAATTTCTTGGAGACCTACAACAAGGGTTAGTCTTCACAAACATGAAAACATGAACTCATACACTTTGACATGATTCTTGGATCTTGAATTGCTGCAATAATATTCACAAATCCACCCTTGATTGACCTTAGAATCTACAATTTTCTTTCCTTTCATGAATTTCTTCCTTCATAAAATTGCTTTCTAATTGTTCAAAATGAGAGGAAAACATGCTTTTCTATACATTTTAAGTAATCCTTTTGGGTAGGGGCCAACCTAGGGTCATTTTCAAATCATAAAATCTCACCAATTGAAATCTCAATTATTCAAAATTTTACCTCGAAGATAATGACACCATTAAATGTCGTAAAGTGTCCCAAAATGGCATAAATGTTAGAGACCTAATTTTTAGCTCGAATTTATAGGGATGACAAGGAATTAAATATATTTTATTAATTTGGTCACAAAATTGGTAAACTGTCATTATAATTAAAGTTATGGGAAAAATACAGTGTCAAGGTAGTGTGAAATTATCAATGGTGACAATCTTCAATGCTACATTTAGCCCCCACTTTAGTAAGAGTATGAACTTATGCTCAGACTCACACTAAAGGAAGAATATGTCAAGAGGGGTTCAATTGTTCAAATATTGAAGAGATAAGATGATATGAATCTAGGGGAAGTGTGCAAGCCCCTAAGATCCAAGATCCTATGAAAAAACAACATAAGGACAAAGGAACACACATGTGAAGTGAAATCCAACAAGACAACATACATAAACATACATGTCAAAAACACGAAGCATATACGATGAAAACACGTGACATACCATAACATATAGACAAAAATAAAATGAACATAAGAATGATGCCAACATAATGCCAACACAAAGAAGACACACACCAAAATACAAGGTTAGTACTAAAGGGATTCGAGTCGGTAAGGCAAAGAGACCTCAATCTTAAATTTTCTCAAATACCAAACATCATCCATTGAATAAAAGAATTCTCCCATGAGGACTAGCAAGCTACGTTATGCCAAATCACTCATGAGCCACATGGATCTACTGGCTAGAAAGTTGTGTTATGCTAGGTGTCCATGCAATATGATGGGTCCCACAAGGCTAGCAAGCTATGTTATGATAGAAACTCATGAAACACATAGCTCTACTAGCAAGCAAGTTGTGTTATGCTTGACAACCATGTTGAAAGGGGTTCATGACTCACACAATAGAAAAGTTTGATATTTTTTAGGTGAATCACAAACCAAAAGGAAACATGGGCTAGTGAAGTCTGATATTCACTAGGTGAGCCCCCAAGACAAGGTAACAAAATGAGAAACACACTAGGTCTAGTGAAGTCTGATATTTACTAGGTGTGTACCTATAAGAAACCATACCAAGAGTTATAATCCCTGATAACCCTAATAAGTTGCCATAGAATGATCAAGATACTATGCCAATACAATACTAAGTTCAACGTGTGTGAACAAAGTGAAGAAAAAATTCCAATGTCAATGCACCACTAAGTTCAATGCGTGTGAACAAAGTGAAACAAAAATTTCAAACTCACCTAAGAAGAAACATCAATGTCTAAGAAGATGAAACAAGAAAAGGATAAAACCTCAAGGGGTGAACATTATAACAACACCACCACAAAACTTGGTCAACAAAGGGGCTTTTCTCAATACATGCAAGGCCACAGCTTAGGGAATATCACACATGACATCACCACCAAGAGAATGCTAGTCATGGAATAGAAGATTCATACCTTAGGGAATACTAGCCATAGCATTTCGAGAAAGGAGAACATCATATGACAAGAAAGGTCACACTCTTAGGGGATATCACACATGACATCACCACTAAGAGAGGAAAAGTCGTGGAATAGAAGACTCACACCTTAGGGAATACTATCCATAACATTACCACAAAGGGGAATTCCATATGCCAAGAAAGGTCACACACTCTTAGGGGATATCAAGACTAATATCACTACCAAAGAGACACTCACTTAGATTGAGAAGGCCAAAATTTGATTGACAAGGTCACACTTCCTAGGAGATGTATGCTATCATCACTAAGAAGGGACCATTCCACATGCAAATAATAAACAAGGGACTATATGTCCTCCCTTAAAATGTTAGTGTAATTACTACACTAACATTTTAAGGAGATACAAAGGGATCCCTTGCTAGAAACAAATATTTATTTCCATTTAACTCAAATCCATATAGTTATCACATATAAATTTCCTCTTGAAGACCCCCATGTAAAAAGGTATTTTTGACATCCACTTTCTCTCCTTTAAAATCACAAGCACCAGTAATGGAAAGTATGAATCTAATGGAAGTTAATTTAGCAACAAGATAGAAAATTTCACCAAAATTAACTCTCTCTCTCTCTCTCTCTCTCTCTCTCTTTGACTAGTACTTAGCCATTAGTCTAACCTTGTCCCTCTCTAACTTACCAGTTGCTTCAAATTTATTTTAAAAACCCACTTGCAAGCAATATAATTTCTTCCCTAAGGAAAAATCATAAGATCTCAAGGGTCACATTTGTCTAATGCCATCATCTCCTCTTGCATAGTATCCATTCAAGAATCTATCTCTTATAACAAAAGAGCTTCACTAAAAGATCTAGGTTCATCATTAGTACACAATAGAGATAATGCTCTAGAGAAATCTAGTGGGCTATACCTTGAAATGAAGAAAAAGGTGATCCTAAATATAATACAAAGAACCTAGGATCAATTATGGCCTTTTTCTAAGGTTTCATTAGGATGCAAATCAAAAAGGTAATTGGATTGAATTTCAACCATGAAGGTGACCAATCAGACCTAGATCAACATCTTTTTGAGTCTTGGAATGGATTAGAATTAATTTAACTTGATTAAAATAATTAGACTATGTGCCCTAATATGAAAAATGCAAGCTTATGAAAATTGATGGACTATAACAAAGATATGCAGGCAGATATGGGAAGGATAAAGTGATGTGAACTTGTTGTATAAATTTGAGATTAGTCAGAGTAGAACATAGGTTCCCAAGGGTGTTTGAGTCCTTGTAGGGGTGTCCCAAATTTGTTTTCACAATCCTTTGATTTCATATCTGAGCCTCTAATTCCCACATGTAAACTTGTCAGATTTGTAGGTGAGTTTATGTGAGTAGATGAGGTGCATTGCTTTGAATGCAACAATGAATAAATGATCTTCAAACTTCATTCAATCCTCTCCAAACCTAAAACCTACACATTCAAAGAGAGGGAAAATATTGTGCCATTTAGGGGTTTGCCTTAGTCAAACCCTATGTTAGTGTTTCCACTTCCACAATGAAAATATCAATGATAAATGATAGGAAGGAATGATGAATCAACAAAGTGCTACAACTCACCACCCTTCAATGGATTCTTTGAAGGACTAAAGTCATGCACATCTCCTCAATGTCTTGGATCTTTCTTGCTTGGTTTGCTGGAATCGCTTGGAGACCTACAATAAGGGTTAACCTTCACAAACATGAAAACATGAACTCACATACACTTTGAAATGATGCTTGGTTCTTGAATTGCTACAATAATATTCACAAATACGCCCTTGATTGACCTTAGAATCTACAATTTTCTCTTCTTTTATGAATTACTTCATCATAAAATTACTTTCTAATTGCTCAATATGAGAGGAAAACATGCTTTTATATTCATTTTAAGTAACCCTTTTGGGTAGAGGCCGACCTAGGGTCATTTTCAAATCATAAAAGCCCGCCAATTGAAATTTGAAACATTCAAATTTTTTCCTTGAGTATAGTGATGCCATTGAATGTCATAAAGTGTCCCAAAATGGTGTAAGTGTTTGAGACCTAATTTTTAGCCCAAATTCATAGGGATGATGGGGAATTAAATATATTTTATTAATCTGATCGTAAAATTGGTAAATTGTCATTATAATTAAAGTAATGAAATTGTTAAGCGTGACAATTTTTTATGCTACATACCTATAAACTAAGTTTTATTATCTTGTGGATCTCCTTAAGGGTGGAGTAAGATATTATAATTATTCTTCTACATGACCAATATTATTATACCTCTCACATGGATCTTCTTCTTCTTCTCCATCATCAAATTTTTCATTTTATTCTTCAACATGTGTATCCTATTACTTCTTTACCTTAGTCTCAAAATACATTATTTTTCTTCCTTATTTCTACTTTGGTTGCTGAAATCATAAAATATTATAAGTTCCTTGAAACCACATCCTTAGAAAAAATCATTTTCAAGGTTAGAGGATTCCAAAGCTTGTAACCCTTAATGTTCCCACCATGGAAAATAAAATTTAGAAGATAAATAAGGATTCAAACAACAAACTTAAATACTAATCTACATATAATGTACACCTCTGATTGAGGTAAGTTGCAATGAATATGAAAGAATAACATATCTTCCCTAACCAAAACCTCTTATTTCACACCAAAGAATGTGTGTGGTTATTCTCTAAGGGATGAATAATTGAGATAGGTGATGTGGTCGTTCTTCAAAATGGTATGAATTTACATTGAAGAGATTTGTTCTTTTTGGCTTGAAGATGGCTTGATTTATAGATTTGAAATATGGAGGATTATAAATAGAATTTTTATCTTGAGATTAATGGATAGGATTACATGAGATATTAGAGGAGGAAGAAGCCTCCAAGTGGCACGTTGTGATTGGTACACTTGGAGAGGGTATGGGTTGAGAGAATTTGGAGGGCTAGGATTGACTTGATTTGAATGGATGTTTGAGTTTTCTCAAACATGTGTGAGATATCACATGGGGATGTGGGATGGGACAAGTGAGAGATCTCACACTTGTGTGAGAGTCATATGTACAATATGGAGGGTGAGGATTTTATAGGATAAATGGATGGTTGATATTTTGTTGGAGAATATGACATACGATTAATAAAATTGATCATGATTAACTAAATTAATTAATTGTTTTTAGTCAACTAATTAATTAAAAAGTATTTTTGGGAGAATTAAATCAATAGTCATGTTTATTTAATTATTGGAGGATAGGAATATGAAGGTGAAATTAATAAAATAAATGTTTGATTTAGTTAATTGAGGGAAAACTTTAAAGGGCAGGAGGATAAATAATATATTATTTAAATATCTTGGATTTATTTAATTAATAATTTGAAGATGCTTGGGAAGGTTCATTTAATCTTAAGAGGGATACAATGTTGTGTGGTTAGGTGTGGATTATTTTATTTATCTATAATTTCCCCCTATTTGAGATGGCATTGTGACTAGACAAAGCAATGTTGTTTCAAAGAAGAATAAAACATAGTGTCTTTAGAAGACATGGGACTAGTGGTAGGATGACCACCATTAGAAGGATGGGAGTGATGAAAAGGAGGGAGGTAGGAATTCCCACTCAAGAAAATAGGAATGTTTAAAGAACATGGGTGTACTCTTGAAATGGAGGAAATGATTAAATGATAGAAAATAGAGAGAGAGGAGAGGATGAATAGATAGATTCGGATAATAGTACGGGTTGAGAGAGGGGAGAAAGGAGGGATATGGATAAATTTGGTTTAATAATTATGTTATAATAGTTTAAGAAACTTTTATTTGTTGTTTCACTTGATGCTATGCACCAAGGTATGAGGACCAAGGTGTTGATGTGTTAAGTGTGTAAAGGAATCACCTAGAAAGAAAGTTCACAAGAAAAAATAGGTCATATTACACCATGATATAGAAGATTATGATGTTATTGTGGAAATGTGTTTCAAATATTGTTACAAATTTAAAAAATGATAATACACAAGAAATAAAATTGGCATGTACAATGTTGTAAAGACATTGCCCCTAGTCAAATTGAAAATTGATTGATTAATGATGATGATGATTGGGTAAAATAATTAATGATAAAAATATTGCAAGGAGTATTTTGTTGATTATGAGAACAAAAAAATGATTGGGAATAATATATCTCAATGATGATAATTTCAGTAAAATAGATCAAGGTTTACATCGAGGTTGGGAACAAAACCAAAGGATGTGTTGGATGTTGCACTAGATGGCTTCACAAGATTGTATGGATAAGGATTTGCATGCACTTGGATGGATTTTTTGGGGAGACTTTGATTGTGGGAGATTTGGGATAGGTGGATTGGATTAGATTACTTTTAGGGTAGTCAATTTCTCAAAACCAATGACAAGGGAGAATTGAGGTTAGAGAGAAGAATGAAATAATACAAGGAATGCTTATATAGGGGGTGGGAGGATCGTTATATGGAGAGGTTGAATATAAAAGCCTGAAACTAATGAAAATGGATAACCAAGTCTATAGAGAAGGATGGAATTATGGACATATTTCTTAGGTAGGGGAGAAAGGAGGATCATTGGATGGAGAGATTGAAGATGAATGCTTGGAACTAAAGATGAGGGAGAACCAAGGCTAGAGAAAAGTATGGAATTATGTAAATATTCCTTAGGTAGGGGATGGGAGGAGTAATGTGGTGATATATTCTTGTAGAAATCATGAGTATAAAAAGTGTAATAGTAAATAACCTAACATAACTCAAATGGAAAAAATAGAGGAATGATGGGTTAGTAGTAGATTTTGAGGATTTTTTTTTGAGAACTATGTTGTAGGGTGTAGTTCACATTTTGAAGATAATGGTTTGATATTTTAAGGTAGTGGTAAGGAATATGAATTTATGATAAGTCATATGTGGTAAGGGAAACACAAAAATGTTAGGGGATAATGTATGTAATCATAGGGGTTATAATTAAGCACTAGGCCAAAGTGGCATCTATGTGTGCACATGCAAAATTTTTAGGACATTATACACATGAACCATGGCTATGTGGTTCCCTTACAAGAACATGTAAAAATTCCAAGAGAGAATACCACAGCACTAGGGAAGTGTGTCACCTATATAGGGACATATAAAAATTCTAGAAGAGCATGAACTGGTGCTAGGAAAGTGTGGAACCTATGTACGGACATGCACAAACCCTAGGAGAGAATTCACATGATTTAAGAAAGTGTGGAACCTATGAAAGAGAAGGTTGGTAGGAAGGCACATGAACTAGGGAGGTACAACACTTATGTAGAGGACGATTTGCTATGTAAGAAAAAGCACTATGGAATTGTGGTACCTATGCAAGAGAAGGTTGGTGGTAGGCAAGCATGGGTTCTAGGGTGGTGTGGAAACTATGAATGAGAGGATTTAGTGGGTAGGAAAATATGATAGGTAAGTATGGTTCATGTGTAGGAGAGATTACAAGCTAATACATGTGTAAAGGAAGTTTGGTGCCTATGTAGGGGAAGAGGATGGGTATCATAAGATCCATGGACCTACAAATATTGGTGGGAGTACATGATGGAGGATTGTAGAACATAATTTGTATATAAATTAAGGCTTATATTTTCAAAATAATTCTTGGAGATGATGCCCTTATCCTTATGAATCTTAAAATTGGGAAGGGGGTGCATTGTAGACAATAGGATATGTATGCAAAAGTAAGTGATGTCAAGATAGGAGGAAGGAGATGAAAAGAGATAAGCTTGGCCCAAGTGTAAGGTGCACTAAAATAGGGGATTTACATATGACACCTATTTAAAAAAATTTCTATTTTGGTGCTTCCCCAAGGTTCCATAAGAATGAATTCACCATTGGATGATTTTTTCTCTTATTTTTTTACTTTTTTGTTTATTTTTAAGCTTTTTTGATTTTTTGATTTTTTGATGGGGTGGATGGAAAGGGATAATGTAGAATGAAGATGTGGATTTGGATTATTGTAGATGGGGGTGAGGGATTGGGAGGAATGAATTTGATGGCTATTTCCATGGTGATAGTATCTTGTATTGAAGAACTACTTTTATGAATCACGTTGGTTGTCATTGCATGCATAGACATTGGTAGAAAACTTGTTGAGTGATAATTTGGCTTCTAAAAAATGTATATATAATACCATCATTGTGCCAATAGGGGAAATTTTTTCCAAGGAAAATGAAAGGGAGGTCAAATGAAGGATGATATGGAGTAATTGAAAGCATAAATTAAGGGATAAGATGATGGATGTATGCAGTGTTAAATCTTGAAACAATAGGTTCAAAATCCTAGAAATTTTTCTTCACCTTCAAGGCCAAAGTTTTTTCATAAAGGAGGTAAATATATGCTCATCTATATATTTAGGAAGGTTAAAGGCTAACCATGAGAGTGGGTAAAATCTCTTTCTCTTCAGGATCAACAGATGTTAATCCTCCTTTACACTAGGGTATTGTCAGGGCTATTTATAAGTTTGTTTTGGTCACCAACCCTCAAAGGAATCTGCCTATCAATCTTCTTGAGCATAATCCTTCCTTGAAGAGCTCTATGTCAATTGAGCTTGTTGACACCCAACCACATTCTCTTGGCAGAGTGTTGAAATCGACTAAAAATAAAAATTTCCCTTCTCCCACCATTGACCCTTCCTCTAATGACCACCTCAAAATCAACCCTGAAAAATGAAAAACCTCCCCTTGTTAGAACCCAAATTTTCCATTCAAAAACTAAGGGGTTTTACTCATTTAAACTCATTATTTTTCCATCTTCTTCATGAAATAATTAATTTTACCCTCATCCATGATGTTAAAATACCTTTTACCACCATCGTTTACCCTTCATAGCGTTTACCACTTTGCCGTGGCCTTTTGCAAAGTGGCTCGCGGTATAGAGGTGACGGTTAAGCACAAACATGATAAGGCTTGCCGCCACACCGCGCGTGGTCAAACCACTAACCACGGTAGCGTGGTGGGCACTGGATTAATGGCGAGGGACAATCAGATCGTCATACTACAGAGGGTCAAAACATAGTCGGCGATTGAGCAGTAAGAAGATGGACGGTGAGAGAAATGGCATAGACAGTTATCGCTACACCACGGATAGTGAAAATGCAGACCACAGTAGCGTGGTGGATAGAGGTAAGCAGTGAGGTGGAAGTCAATAAGGGGTTACCACAGTACCACTGGTGGTCATCACAGTGACTACGGTAGTATGGTAAGTGGTGGAGGTAGTGGTCAAGGTGGCTACCGTGACACCGTGGCCAATCATGGAGAAGACTATGGTGATGGGGTGAACATGGAGGCAATAGTGAGATAGTGGTGAGGTTGGCGGTCAAGATGGTTACTGCGTAATTTCCAGAGGTCAAAAAGGAGACCGCAGTAGCGTGAGGATAGCAATTAATGCCGATTACCGTGGTACCGCTGGCGGTTAAAACACAGACCGCGGTGGATGATAGGGGAGCAATCAAATTCAAAGCACCGCAGAACTGTGGGAGGAAAAAATGCAGACCACAGTAGGGCGGTAAATGTGAAGGAAGCTATGAATACAAGAAATATTAAGTAGCGGGAAAAGTATTAAAGTAAAACGAAAACGTAGAGTTATGTAAAAATATTTAATTTTCCGATAAGTCAACTCAATTAAATAATTTAATTCATGTCAATGAATTCAAACGACTATAACAGGAAAATGAAGAGTTGTGACTCTTCAGATATACTGTATAAATGTATTGAAAAATCAGTAAAATAGGTGTAAGAGAGGGGACAGGAGTTAGATTTTTTTGAAAATAATAAGATTGGGAATGCAAATAATGTACATAATTTTTTGAAGCAGAATCAATGGATAAATTATTTTGAACTAGTGAAACCCATTCTATATTTAGTTGTTGAGATGCTATAATTTTTTATTTTCCTATCTCATTGTCTCCAATTAGAAATATTTAAATCATTTAAATCAAGATATCAAATATATTTCTGATTTATCATAGTGCATTTTCACTTTGTGGGATTTGATTAATTGGTGTCTGCAAGTTAGAACTAAATTCTTTTAAACAAGTCTCAATGATTTTAGGACTTTTGTTGGATGGTTAAACAAGAACCTGGTAGGAAAAAATTCCATCACAATTTATGCAATTCATAAATTTAGTGAAGTCACATGCCAACCATAGAATTTCATTTTTCAAAGTGCCTAACAACTAGAATTAAGACAGAGAGGGAAACACACATACAATTCTTGATATTTTTGACTCCATTGCCCAGGTGGATAGAAGGCACTGATCTGTCATAACCCAGATGTAAAATTCATATAAAACAACATATTCAAAATATTTCTTTTGTGCAGTAGGAGTAGTTGTAGTCATTTTGTCTATCCACTCCCAATAGCTATTGTGGGTAGATTGTTTGGCAGGAAATGTATTTCAAATCTACATTTTTCATATAGGTTCACCCACCTAGGTCTAGCAGAACCTAAAGAGCAGAAGGTTCAATTGTGTAATTGGCCTTGTATGTTGGCCAAAAGTGTAGTAAGAGCTTGGCAAACTCTTCTGGTTAAAACCTGCATTTTTGAGAACCAACAGTTTGGTGACTCTACTGGGGAATGTTAAACTGGACCTAAGCCTTCATAATAGAGTCAGTATTTTGCAGAGGACTTTGTTGGGAACAATAAATTATAGAATTTTCTCACTTTTGGAGAAAGTGAGTGGCGACTCTAAATGAACAAATTCATTAAAACTGATAAAGTGGAATATACATTAGAAAGGAATCATCCTAGAGTTCAGACTATCACAATTTCTCACAACATGCAAGGAAGAAGGTCTTTGTACAAAGATGGTGATGGTCCTAATGACAAAATTAAAGGGAATCAAAAGAATGATAAAGGTAAGAAGGTGTCTGGTGATATGGGAAAAGAAAATAAAAACAAAACATCAAAAGCACCATTAGAGACACATAATTCATATGGTACACTGGAAAATCAAAAAAGCCCCTCTAGAGAACCTCATACTCCTAAGGAACAGAGAAATCCCTTCTATCGACCAGACCTTGAGAAAGTTAAGGAGTTCATGGCTGAATGTGATGCTGAAATGGAAAAGAGACAACATGAATATGATTAGAAAATGACATTTCTTGAAGAGAATCAAGATGTACTTGGTTATGAAGCAACATCTGAGGAAAATTATGAGCTTATGGCTAGGGATGTAATAAATGCAAGACTAGAACATGTGAGACAAGAAATGGAGAAAGCAAGAATAGAATATGAGCAGAGGCTCCAAGCAATTAGAGAACTTGAAGAGTTGAAATTGAGGAAAGTACAAATCAATACTAAAATGGGTAATTTGCATAAATATGTGCTACCTCAGAGGCAGGGTAACAATAATGCAGGCCCATCAAATTCCCCATAGGCCCAACAAAATCATCCAAGGAATCAATATAAACCCACAAATGCTCCACCACAACATCAAGGTGCTCAACCACATCCTTATCAATAACATGTACCCCCACAAGGTCAGCAATATGTGGCAATGTCTCATAATAATCCATTGTACCAGTACCAAAATTACCGAAATCCACCTCCACAATACACAACCATGATCAGGCAGTTTGATTTGGTTGGATTTCAAATATGTCCCTATCCTATGGACAACAGTTGGAGAAGCCTGGTCCCAAAGTTCACAAGAAGTAGTGCAATTACAATTAAAGAACATTTAAGGAGCTTTAATGCTTTTATGCAAGATTTGGATATGCAATATGAAGATGTGCAGATGAGGTTGTTTATGATGTCACTGATTGAAGATGCCATAGATTGGTTTAATGGTTTTCCAAAAGCCTCTATTGATTCTATTCATGTGTTTTATGAACATTTTCTTGAGTAGTATGGGAATTGATGTGCACCAAAGTTTGCTTTGTATGAATTGGTGACTATTCAGAAACATCAAAATGAGTCAGCTTATGCCTTCAACCAGAGGTTTTCTAAGTTGCATAATAAGATACCTCCTGGATCCAAATTAGTGGATCCTACTGCATTGAGTATTTAATTAAAAGCTTTTGATCCTAAGACTAGATATGAGCTTAGGAATAGTTATCCCAGGAATTTAGCTGAAGCTCAAAGGATAGCACTCACTATTGAAAATAATAGGAAGGCTGCAGGGATGATTGCTAAGAGGGATTAAAAAAGGGTTCCCCAATATGCTCCTCCAAATAAATAGGAAAACACATATAGAAATGAAAGGCCAAGACTACATGACATGCCATATAATACAAATTGGAGAGATGGAAAGCCAGTGATTGATAGGCCAAGAAATAAAGAGATACCTGATCCTTTGAAGAAGAGAGGGACATACATGGTTGATAGTAGTCCTTGGTGTTCAGTTTGCGACTTGTCACATTCTTCAGAGCATTGTGTTGTAGCTCAGTCAATGCCAGGTAAAGACATAGCAGAAAATAATAATGAAGAAGACCATAATATCTATTTGACTTCCCACACTCTTCACTTTGTAGAGCAAGGGTATTCATCTTCAGAAGAAGGAGGATATGAATATAATGTTCACATGGAAAAACAACAAGTTTTTTTTCTGATTATGAAGAAAGAGATGATGAAAAAGGTCCTCCTACTACATCATATCAAACTAGTAGGGGAAATATGAGGAGACCAACTGAGGAAGAAATTAAAAGATTGACTATTACAGCAGTGAGCAGGCTAAAAGCAAGTATTGGCTGAGGAATAGGATAGTGAATGAGAATGAAGTTGTTCCAAGAGGAATATTCTTGAAAGATAAAAAAGATGTCCGATCAAATATCAAAAAAGACAAATAATGAGCACTTTGATAAAAAAGAACAAAAATATGTCCCTAAAGAAGAAAGTAAAGAATTTCCCAAAGAAAAACAAAAGATAGATCAAACATCCAAAAAGGAGAAATAGGAGAACAAAGGAGAATTAGTAGAACAAAAGAAGGTGATTAGAGCTAAAAGCACATCTTTTGATTTCATGCAAGCTTTATCCCAGGTAAAAATTCATGTCCCATTACTTGAAATCGTGAAAATTAAAGAGTAAAGGGAAAGTGCTATTCAATTAATATCTAGTGGGAGGAATCAAAATATAAAACTTTGAACAAAAGGAGAATCTTGGAATTGCTGATAGGAAAGGAAAGATAAAAGTTTTAGAAGTTTGCCTAAATGCTGCATTGATGAATACACCATAAGTTGATCCATTTTTTACTACCCTACTCATAAATGGTAAATTGATAAAAAATTGCATGATAGATTCAGGTGCTTCTATGAATATCATGCCAGTAGAGGCGATGAAACAACTTGGTATGTGGATAGATATTGAGGGTGGTAAATGTTATGCCATGGATAGTAGGCCTGTCCCAGTTGTGGGGATTATGAAAGATGTAGAAGTGAAATTAGCAACCTACCCACATGAAACCTATAATATTGATATAACTGTGATTGATACACCTCCTCAGTTTGGAATGCTTTTTTCAAGACAATGGACTACATCAGTTAGAGGTAATGTACAGTTTGATTTATCATATGCCACAATACCAGTTAATGGTGAAGAAGTAAAATTTTATAGAGAACCAAGGGTGAATGAGATTGTTGAGAGTGTTCCTCGAGAACAACTTAATTGCTTCTATGATGTGGATTTAGGGAGTTTCAGAGTAGAATTGTCTCAACCAGAATTAGTGAATACTGACCCAATTGATAGGCTTTTTTCTAGAAATCAGCAAGGTGTGCGGAAAATGTATTTTGATGGGGCTTGCAGCCAAGAAGGTAATGGAGCTGGGGTAATTTTCATATCACCTAAAGGTAGAACATTTAAATATTCATTTTTGTTGGCTTTTGAATGTACAAACAATGTGGCAGAGTATGGAGCCTTGCTGATTGGTTTGAACTTGGTTGTCAAGCATAAGATTAAGTTGTTGACTGTCTTGGGAGATTCTGAGCTAGTTGTGTCACAAGTTAGATCAAAGTATGCTGCAAAGAACAAGAGGCTGAAACAATATAGAAATGTTGTGTGGGATATAGTGGAACTACTTGATGCATTTTAAATTGATTGGATAAATAGATCTAAAAATTTGATGGCTGACTTCTTGGCTAGTGTAGCTTTAAAGAGGGATGATATCACTTTGGCAGGAGTGTCTCAAGTTGAATTCAAAACAAGACCTATTGTCCCTAACAACATATATAGTTGGCAGGTTTTTAATGATGATACTGACCTTTTGAAGTTTCTTCATTGTATAGATCAGTATGAGGCACAAAATATTGATTTCAATGCTTTTGTGGATGAAGTAGATGGGAAAACAGACTATATTTGGGAAGGAAGTTTTGCAGCTAAAAACCAACAAGCTTCCCAAAGGGCTTGTAACATTGGAAAGAGTGTATAATGGGAGTGATCATTCTCTCATGAAGCAGACACCTATTAAGAAAGAAGATATTGAAGAAATAAATTTGGGAACTCAATTAGCACCAAAAAGGGTTTATATTGGAAAGAAAATAAGCCCAACCATCCGTAGAATGTTGATTGCATTGCTGAGAAAGTACAAGCATGTGTTTGCTTGGTCTTATGAGGATTTAAAGGCGTATAGAGAAGATATTTTTCAGCATGAGATTCCACTTAAGCCAGACACAAAGCCATTCAGACAAAAGAAGAGGCCTATTAACCCAACTCTGGAACCTAAGATTCAAGAGGAGCTAGCAAAGCTCAGGGATGGAGGTATTATTAAACCCATTAGACATTCAACATGGGTCACAAATTTGCTTCCAGTCAGGAAGAAGAATGGGGACATAAGATTGTGTGTAGATTTCAGAAATCTTAATGTTGCTTCCCTAAAAGATAATTATCCTCTCCCAAACATGGAGACAATATTGCACAAAGTAACATGATGCGAGCTATTGTCAATGATGGATGGATTTTCTAGATATAATCAGGTCAAAGTCAAAGAATCTGAGCAATACAAGACAACATTCACTACACCATGGGGAACGTATGTCTATGTAAGAATGCCATTTGGTCTCACAAATGCAGGATCTACCTTTCAAAGAGCCATGGATGTGGAATTTGCAAATCTAATTAATGCTATAATGGTAGTGTATCAGGATGATCTCACTACTTATTCCAAAAGGACAGAGAATCATGTGGGAGATCTAGAGAAGATTTTCATTCAAGCCTTGGAATATGGTATTAGTCTTAATCCAAAAAAATGTCATTTTGTTGTTACAGAAGGTAAGCTTTTGGGGCATATTGTGTCAAAAGGTGGGATTAGGATAGGATCTAAAAGAGTAGATGCCATAGATAAAATCCCCATTCCCAAAACTGTCAAAGCAATCTAATCGATTTTTGGCCAAATTAACTTTGTTAGAAGGTTTGTGTCCAATTTTGCTGAGATTGTTAAGCCTATATCTAAGATGTTGAAAAAAGGAGAGAAGTTGGATTGGACTGTTGAAGCCATGGATGCCTTCATATCTATAAAAAGAGCTATCAAAGAAGCCCCTATCCTAAAGTCCCCTGATTTTACTAAGCCATTCCAGATTTTTTCTTTTGCTTCATTTCATACCATAGCTATTGTCATGTTACAGAAGAATGATGAAGGCCATGAACAACCTGTTTCCTTCTTTAGAAAACCTTTGCAGGGGTCAAAATTGAAGTATGATATTATGGAAAAATAGGCTTATGCATTGGTCAAAGCAGCAAAGGCTTTCATACCTTATCTTGTTGGAGCTAAGGTAATTACTTATGTCCTACATGCAGCTGTGAAGGATATCTTGGTGCAGATGGAAGTGACAGAGAAGAGATGCAGATGGATTAATAAAATCCAAGAGTTCAATATGGAGATTCAAATTACCAAACTAGTAAGAGGACAGGGTCTGGCAAGGCTGATGGCAAAAACGAATATTGAAGCAAACCAAATCTGCAATGTAGAAGGTAAGGAAGAGGTTGTTGCAAGTATTGAAGATACTCCATGGTATACAGATGTGATTTATTATCTCAAACACATGAAGTGTCATGAGGGGTTGAATGATAATAAAAGGAGAACTTTGAAGTTGCAGGCTTCTAAGTACGTTTTTATAGAAGGGGATTTATTTTGGAAGAATAGGGATGGTATATTGCTATTATGTTTAGAAGAGTCCCAGGAAAAACATGTCTTGAGTGAAATGCATGAAGGGGTGTGTGGAGGCCATTATTCTACCTAAACCAATGCACATAAGATTCTCAGGGCTGGTTATTATTGGCTTGAGGTGTTCAAAGATTCTTTTGCACATGTGAGGAAATTTGAGGCTTGTCAGAAGTTTTTAGGGAGGGTGAAGTATTAAGGAGCATTGCCACTTAGACCCTTGCAGGTAGAAGCCCCTTTTCACCAATAGGGAGTTGATTTCATTGGATAAATATAGGAAAGATCAAGTGGAGGACAAAAATGGATATTAGTGGCCACAAATTATTTTACAAAATGGGTGGAGGCTATACCAAATAAGCAAGCAACTAGCAAGGTGGTGGTGAAATTTCTTATGGAAAATATTATAACCAGATTTGGCGCCCTAGTCAAATTAATCACAGATAATGGAATGTGTTTTAGATCTGATGAGTTTAGAGATTTTTGAAAAACATATGGAATTAATGTTTCTTATTCCACCCCATATCATCCACAAGCCAATGGTCAGGAAGAGTCAAGTAATACAAGTCTTTTGAAGATAGTAAGGAGGATGCTTGATATGAATAAAAAGGCATGGGATTCAACGTTAAGATTGGCTGTATGGAAAGATAGGATTGTAGTGAAGAAGGCATTTGGAATATCTCCATTTGAACTGGTGTATGGGACACAAGCCAGGATTCCACTGCAAAACCTTTTGCTAGTTTATAATTTTATTCTATAAGAAGACTTGGATATTTCTAAACCAATGGAGGAAAGAATGGAGCAACTTACAAAACTTGATGAAATAAGAAGAATGGCTTAGAAGAAGAATGTGAAATTGCAGTCACATATGAAATATATTTTTGATAAAAAGGCCAAGGAGAGAAAGTTTAAATAAAATGACCTGGTATTGATGTGGAATGGTTGGTGTCAAGAGAAGGGGAAGCATGAAAAATTTGAAGCCTTATGGTTGGGTCCTTTTGTGATAATTGGTAAAGGAGGTGAAGATTCTTATTTCTTGCAGAACATGTCTGGAGAGGAGGAGGAGTTTCCTATACATGGGCAATTCTTGAAGCGTTTCTTCTCTTGAGGAATTGTAGAGGGTTAAGGATTGCCAATGCATGGACAATTCTTAGTAAACCTCTTTAAACTTTCTTTTCCATGCATAGTAGTTTAGGAATTCTATTGGGTCTGGGATTTTCCATTACATGGACATTCTCAAAGGTTCCCTTATTGAAAAATTTGTTTTCCTTCCATGTACAATAGTATAGGGTCATCTCCCATTTTCCTCTTCATCTTTTCATTTCCTCCATTTTCCATCTCCTCAATTTTTTCCATCCTTTGCTTGGTATGCTCTCCCAATGATATTTTGGATTCTTGCAGTAATTTGCAAAATCACTCATCCCCAACAGGAGCCACTATTAGAACCCAAATTTTCCATTAAAAAACTAAGGGGTTTTACTCATTTAAACTCATTATTTTTCTATCTTCTTCATGAAATAATTCATTTTACCCTCATCCATGATGTTAAAATACCTTTTACCACCATCATTTACCCTTCATAGTGTTTACCACTTTACCGCGGCCTTTTGCAAAATGGCTCATGGTATAGTGGTGACGGTTAAGCATAGTCATGATAAGGCCTACCGTGGTAGCACGATGGGTGGTGGGTTAACGACGAGGAACAGTCAGACCGCCATACCGCAGAGGGTCAAAACATAGCCAAAGGTTGAGCGATAAGAAGATGGATGGTGAGAGAAATGGCACAAATGGTTACCGCTACACCACAGATAGTGAAAATGTAGACTGCGGTAGCACGGTGGTGGTTAGCAAGGGGTTACCACGGTACCACTGGCAGTCATCACAGTGATTGCAGTAGTGTGGTAAGTGGAGAAGGTAGTGGTCAAGGCGGTTACCATGACACCGCGGTTGGTCAAGGAGGAGACTCCGGTGATGCGGTGAACAGGGAGGAAACAGTGAGATAGTGATGAGGCTGGCAGTCAAGACGGTTATCATGCAACTACCAGGGGACAAAAAGGAGACTGCAGTAGCAACAGGATAACAGTTAATGTCAATTACCATGGTACCCCTGACAGTTAAAACACAAACCGCGATGGTGTGGTGGACGACAGGGGAGCAGTCAAAGTCAAGGAACCGCGACACCATGGGAGGAAAAAATGCAAACCGTGGTAGGGTAGTAAATGTGAAGGAAGCTATAGAGATAGGAAATATTAAGCAGTGAGAAAAATATTAAAGTAAAACGAAAATGCATAGCTATGTAAAAATATTTAATTTTTCGATAAGGAAACTCAATTAAATATTTTAATTCATGTCAATGAATTCAAACGGCTGTAACAGGAAAATGAAGAGTGGCGACTCTTCAAATATACTGTATAAATGTATTGTGAAATTAGTAAAACAGGTGTAAGAGAGGGGACATGAGTAAGATTTTTCCAAAAATAATAAGTATGGCAATGCAAATAATGTACAGACTTTTTGAAGCAGAATCAATGGACAAATTATTTTGAACTGGTGAAACCCATTATGTATTTAGTTGTTGAGATGCTATAATTTTGTATTTTCCTATCTGGTTGTCTGCAATTAGAAATCTTTAAATCATTTAAATCAAGATATCAAATATATTTCTGATTTATCACAGTGCATTTTCACTTTGTGGGATTTGATTAATTGGTGTTTGCAAGTCATAACTAAATTCTTTTAAACAAGTCTCAGTGATTTTAGGACTTTTGTTGGATGGTTAAACAAGAACCTGGTAGGAAAATATTCCAGCACAATTTATGCAGGTCATGAATTTGGTGAAGTCACATGCTAGCCATAGAATTTCATTTTTCAAAGTGCCTAACAACTAGAATTAAGATAGAGAGGGAAACACACATACAGTTCTTGATATTTTTGACTCCATTGCCCAGGTGGATAGAAGGCACCGATCTGCCATAACCCAGATGTAAAATTCATATAAAACAACATATTCAAAATATTTCCTTTGTGCAGTAGGATTAGTTGTAGTCATTTTGTTTATCCACTCCCAATAGCCATTGTGGGTAGATTGTTTGGCAGGAAATGTATTTCAAATCTGCATTTTTCATATAGGTTCACCCACCTAGGTCTAACAGAACCTAAAGAGCAAAAGGTTCAATTGTGTAATTGGCCTTGTACGTTGGCCAAAAGTGTAGTAAGAGCTTGGCAAACTCTTCTAGTTAAAACCTACATTTTTTAGAACCAACACCCCCTTACGCCTAGGTTGGCTAAACAAAGGAAGATGGAACCTAAGGAGGATAAAAATAAAAATCTCACAATCATAATTTCGGATGACCAAAATGTCAATCCAAAAAGTGGCATTGTTCTTTCTAGAGGTTGAAGGTCTGTATGACTTTCTAAAGTTGCTTCTAAAGGGAAGGAAACTGATAAAAAAGGTAAGAAGGTTAATGAGGAGGAGGTTTTTGAAACTTATGAGGAAGAGTTCATCCCTGATAGTTTGGGGGAGATTGAAGAGTTAGAGGGTGAGGATGGTTTTGATTCTGATGTGGAGGAGTTTCAGGAAGAAGACTATAATATTGATAGGGATGGTGGTAATGAGGTGGATGGTGGATATGAAGTTAGAGAGGAGAAAGATTTTGAGGAGGATGATGTGGTTGAGGCTAGAAATGAGAGCCCAATCTCTAAGGGTGAGAAGAACACTGTAAAAAAAAAATCTCCTATGTAAGAAAATACTAATGATGGGGTTTTAATAGCCTAAGTTCCAAGATAGAAGCCCTCAATATTCGTATGGCTCAAATGGAAAGGAAAATCGGTGAGGATACTAGTTCTAAAAAGTTTGAGGATATGGAAGAGGCTATAAAAAACATCAGTGTGGTGGTGGATGACATTATAAAAAAAGCAGTGATGGGAACTATTTATGGGCAGGAAAAAATTAGGAAGTAGTAGAAGAAAAAAGGGAAATATCATTAAAAGATTGAAGCTGATAAGTTTGAGAACAGGGTGATCAATGCAAGCTGGTCGGATGTTGTGGCGGATCTTCAAGATAATTGGATTCTTATTAAAGACTCTTAATCTGCTAGTTTTTCTCTATGTTTTTATTTTATTTAAAACTCTTTGGCTATAGTTCCTTTATTTGTATGGGTTTTATTATTATTTTTATTCTTAGACTAGTTACTATATTACCTTTCGCTAATCTTAGTATTATTTGGCAGTATATATTAAAGACTATGCTTAATGGTTGGTGGCCTTTGGTTAGTTTTGTTGTGGATAGGGTTTTTTGTTTTGATGAGTGGACTATGTACCTTGATACAAATATTTCTATTGGTTTGTATGATTTACTTGATGTTCCTATTGGGTTGCTAAAAAATTTCTAGTCCTTTTTTTTTATTGGTTGCTATTTTGCTAGTCTATTTTGATGGGTTGTTCTACTCTATTGTAAGCTTTGTATGGGACTAGGGTGCTTCCTTGCTTATCAAATAAAAAACAAACCCAATAGGGAATTCTTAGAGGTACCTTAACACATTCTCAAATCACTTAATGTAGATAATGAATTAGTACAAACAATAGTTATACCTAAACACATTCTCGACCCTTGTGTCTATCACTAGGTTAAGCTCAACTAGTTGGAACAAAAAACTTCTTAGTTGATTCAATAATTTGCATGCACA
This sequence comes from Sequoiadendron giganteum, assembly GCA_007115665.2. Taxonomy (NCBI): domain Eukaryota; kingdom Viridiplantae; phylum Streptophyta; class Pinopsida; order Cupressales; family Cupressaceae; genus Sequoiadendron; species Sequoiadendron giganteum. The sequence goes on along the minus strand of CM021102.1, from coordinate 753,384,161 downwards.
TCTACAAATAATAATAATACAACCCCTTAAAATGGTTTCTTTGAAAACTTTATAGATTTTGGAAGAGTAAACATATTGGAAATGATTCAAAAAAATGTAACAATTCAATTTAGTTAAAATTTATGCATGGTTCATAATATTAAAATCTCAACAATAATGCATAAACCTATTCCTATTCTTATAACTAATAGTGAATAATTTTAATTATTTTAAATGTATATGTAGGGTCTAAATATTTAAGTTTAGTTTCTTATTAGGGTCACAAAGTAATATACATCCATTAAAATAATAAATAAGAAATTACAAAAAAGGTATGATAGACCATAATCACATATACTTAATGATACTTTTCCAAATTAATAAACATTCATGTTGAATAAATAAAGGATCAATATAAATAAGATTTTCCATTATTTGAAAGTGTTGGAACCCTTATCTAATCTCTACTACATTTGCACTAGCAAATTTTTTGAAGGAAAAAATTCAAACAACAAGAGACTTGTCATACCCTACTGCTTAAAACCCCCCAAAATAGTAACAATTAAACAAGGAGACATATGGTTGCAACTATCATATTTTGTAGCTACCTCTTTGCAACTTCTAAGTGAAAATTTTTAATGATATATTGGAAAATAGCTTTTGAAACCCTTGAAATCTCTACAAATTAGTTATGTGAAAACATAAAATTGCTTACCCTTATAACAAATGAATAAGTCAAATATATAGATTTATAGCAAAGAAAATATGATCCTCTTGGGAGAAATGTGGTCATGTGGTACTATAGGAATTTTCTATACCATATCCATTATCTTGATAAGTTCTCTACATAGAAATCACTCATTTAGGATCCACAAATTTACTTGGAGGTGTGAGAAAATAGACTCCACATTTACCATCATACCAAGCATTAATGTCTTATAAATTTGTGTGAATCGAGCTAAAAATGCTTATGAAATCTATTGAACATGTATCCTAGAGATGAAATAAAGTATTGGGTTATGCACTTTCAGTCACTTCAAGAAAATAGCATATGACATTAAACATTCATTTTCCCTTGGATTGATTAAACAAAATTTTTTGGTACCCAAAAATTAAATCTTGTAGTTGTAATGGTTCATTGAATCATTAATGTCACTTTTTTCTATTGAATCGATGAGACTTGGGTGAAAATAGGAAATTTTGGTCATCCTTGAGTAGGTGCAGACCAAATTAGGCCATAAATAAATCCCTAACCACCATTTGGTTTTATTTTAGAAAAAATCTTTCAATCCCACTCTAAAACCATAAAGAAAAGATGTTTGATAGTAAAATATAAGTTTGATGGTTTTTAGTACTCTCAAGACATGTTGATATCATTTCATAAAAAATCAAGACCTTTTTTGACATCCATGTGGCCTTGTGGGCCATTCTGACATGTTGGTGATAAGTGAGTGAAAAATAAGAGGAAGTTTTGAATTATCAGGGGTCAAGGAAAAGTTGTAGTTTTTGCACTTGGTTAGGCTATTGTGAATCAAAGGTGGTAGGAAACACATGTCATTAAGATAGGGGGAATGGATAAATTTTGATGGTTTAACTTAATATGAAGATATAGTGTAAGATATGAGGGATAAGATTTTATGTATGTCTTAGAATAGGTACCCAAGGGAAGGTAGAGTATTTAAGAAAGGAAAAGTTTAATGGGTCGAAAAGAGTAAAGGGAATCTTAATTAGCTTGAGTGGCATAATGGGAGAGGAAAGTTTAACATCCTGATAAGTAACAAATGGAAGTGAGGGTGGTAGGAAAGGTATGTTTGGGATGGAAAATCAGATAACTTCAATAATTTGCATAAAATTAGACATTTTACCAACAACCTAAATTTTTAGATGCTTTTTAGAAATTTTACTATTCAACACATTATAGGCATGTGAGGAATGGTAGAATACTAAACTAGGAAAAAATCAACAATTTGGGACATACATAAAATTTCTCATATTGGTTATAAGTATTGGGTTATAAATAGGGTTAGACACACAAAATGGAAGGGACTCAATTAAAAATTGACACTATAGGGTTGAAAAAAAAAAAAGTGGAATACTAGATAGGGTGTGTAAATATGGGTGAATGAAAGGATGGTATGGTTGCATCATGAGTGGATGTGGTATATTTTTTGATTTAGGGATGGGATTAGAATTTCTAATAACATAGTTAGATGTGCTACTTGGATATATTACTTTTTTTCTTTAGGATCCACATTATTTTTGTGAAATGGTGATCATTTTTCTTATGTGTATTATTTGTATCATTGGTTTGTGCATACAAATTTCTTCCCAAGACAATGTTATGGTCTCATGGGGAGATGTCTTGGAATCCCATGAATTAAGTGATGGCCTCATCATTTTGGAATGATCTTAATGATGTGTACATTTTTTTATTATATTGAACGAGGATTTGAGTGAATAGACAATTGAGGTTAGGGATAAGGTGAATGAAGGGATTAGTGATGGGGTTAATAGGGTGATGTGATTGATGAATGGATCGGTGGAAATAATGTTTTGATTAGAGAAATGGGACGTACCTATTTAGATTGTGGAAAAAGTTTCCCTAGGATATGTAGAGGTATTACCCAAATCTTTGGTATTAGATATATAATTGAGGCCTTGAAATATTGGATTTTATTTTATTTTTATGAATTCTAAGATGCATTTATTATGAAGATCTAGTCCTTTGCCTTGATAATGCATGTTTTGATAGATGCAATTTACAATGGGATACAGTGGGAAATGGTGTTGATGGATCCTTTCTTGCTTATCAGGGGAAAATTTTGTAGTCATATTAAATGGTTCTCCTACAAGATTTTTTGGGGCAACACAAAGAGTTAGACAAGGGGATCCTTTATCCCCTTTTATTTTCATTCAATTCAAAGAAGTTCTAGATAAATACTCCTCAACTTCTAGATATAAAATTAATTTTTCTAAATCTAAAATTTATGTTTTTAAGACAAAGGATGTCATAGGAAAGAAGATAGTGAAAACACTAGGTTTTCAACAAGCAGATTTTCCATGCACATATTGGGGCATTCCTTTCTTTATGGGTCCAAATAAGGCTTCCTATTGGGAGAAAGTAATTGAAAGATTAAAGTCAAGGATTCTAATGTGGAAAGCCAGGTGGTTATCATTGTCAAGAAGGATCTTATTAATAAAATCCATCTTATCAACAATTCCTAATGAACCACAAATTTTAGGTTGGAAAAGGGAGGGTTCCCCAAGGCTTTCTAGGGTTTTCACCTAGAAGGATGGGGGTTCTCTTTCACACACTTAAAACTTGGGTTATAGGGGTTGAATGTGATTGAGATGCCTATATGAAGTATTCTAAATGCAATAATCTAATAGATGAAACTAACTATTGAACACAAGCCAATGAAATCTACATTGTTTGAAAACACATGATGTTATGCAAAAGGATAAAATGAAGACCATACAAGGCAAGATAATAGAACAGATAAAACAAGTGCACTTGGAAACTGATGATGACTGAAGTGGAGATTCCAGAAGCCTCTGGAAATCTAGAAAACATGATTTTTATGCCAACTAGGACACTTACGCCAAACTGGGTGACTTAGTCCTAGTCTTAGTAAATTGCTTCGGACTTCGTTCCAATGAACTGGGTACCCAGATCTTCCAAAATCCCTAAAAAAATCATGTCGTGGGACTAAGTAACCACTATTGGTGACTTAGTCCATTTCAACTTTTCAGGAAATCTGAAAGTGGAGTCGAAAGCCTATAGTTTGCAATCTGCTTTTTCACCAAAATCCGAGTTCGGATCCACAAAAAACACCTAAAAAGCATAATATATTTTGGTTTCTAATGTAGGGTTTTCCTTGGTTAAACCCCTAGTTGGTATTTAAACTTTGAAAGAGATAAGAAATCTGTATAAACCCTAGCCCTAAGTGTGTCTAGAACTAGAAAAATCTGAAGTAAGACAAAACCCTATTCTAATGTGCTAGAATAAGATGTGTAAATGAGATTTGAATGATGCAAGACTTCAATCCAAGAAAACATACAACATTACAAATGAATGCAAATGAGATGCAAACCTTAAGTCTGAAGATAGAGAGAAAATGGAAGATGGAATCACTTTGAAAACAAGTCTTTAGGTGTGATTTGGTGGCTAGTTGCACCTCAACCTAGATTTCTCCACGATTCTCCATAGACATCCATGATCAATCCTTTGCAATGTGAAATATTGAGTGAGAAGTGAGCTTGAAGACCTCCAAAAGCCCTAGTTTGTTGCCCTAAGCTTCAAATTTGTTGTAGAAAGAGAGATGAATCTTCTTGTGGAAGATGTTCAACACTTGATTCTTGAGATTGCTTGTGAAGAACGACTAAAGGATAAAAAATGTCCTAAAAATGAACGAAAAACATGTATTTATAAGCAAAAATACCTAATTGTCAGTTATTTTGACCTAAGAGGCTGACACCCATCAAGAATTTTTAGCAAGTCAAATATTTTCCCGCTCAAAAATGCAAATAACCCTATAAAGGACTAAGTCTCCACCTTGGGCAACTTAGTCCCACCAGGGGTTTTTGAGGTGGGATTTGTGATATTTGAATGATTTTGGTGTTGTTTTTCAGGACTTGTATGATTCCTTAAGTAAAATAGGCCTCAAAGTCAAAGATAACGAGTCATAGGGGCCTATAAATAATGTTTTAGGAGGGTGATTGATGCAAGGGTGTCTAAAGTAGGACCAAATTAGGCACAAAATTGTCCTTTTCTTCAAAGGTATACAATTTTTGGTAACACATTTAGCCCCAGCTTTAGTGCCCATATGAATCTATGTGCATATGTAAGCTAAAGGACTCTAAACAAAGCACTTTGTTTTCATAAAAGGATACTCATTCAAAGGTGGGAGAATGAAGCCCCCAGTGTAGTTATCTGCGAAACCTCAATGTTAGGAACCACATCCTGCAACAAAAACTTGTTAGTAGTCCAAAAATCCTCTTATCTAATTCCTAGAAGTCAAATTTGAGGGTATATGCATGCCCTCCCTTGATTCTGCTTGCTTTACAAAGGTGGAATCAAGGTAGAAATCCAACCACATCAAATGAGGACACATATATCAGAGGGTATTTCCAAGTACCATTCCACATAATGATAGGTGAGTGATGATATAGGGTGTGAAAACATGATTTTGATGCAACAAAAGGCATAAAAAATGGAGTTCACTAGCACCCGATATGTTGTTTTGAATAAAAACACACTAATAGGTCTAAGATAGTAAAAGTACAAATGTGCTTACATGAGTATGAGAAAGAGTAAAAAGAATGAAAATGGATTAATATTCACTTACTTTTCCATTTACATTTGTGTAGCGGAAGAGTGACGAGGAGATACTAGAAGATGTCGAGCAGACGAGGGTTTACACCTGCAAGACTCGATGTGCCATGAGACTGGGTGGCATGCGTCGAGCGACACCATGAGGTGAGTCGATTCTGCTACCTTCGCTTTGTGATTTTTCAATTATAGAATGATTTATATGCATATTTAGGTTAATTTAGGATCTTGGAATTTTTTTTTGCAAAGTGTCCCCTTTTCTCACAAAGTGTCCCTTTTGTTCGCAAAGTGTCCCACTTTTTTGCAAAGTGTCTCGTTTCTTTGAGAAGTGTCCCAAAAGGGTTTTAAAGTTTCTAGGGCCTTAGAGAAAGCACATTAGAACAAAATTATTACACTTCCATAATGAATTAGAGTAAAATTGAATATATTAGATGATTTAGAGAGCATATTTTGATGTTTTTGATAGGTACCTATCCGATCGCGATAGTGTCTGGGTGGGAGACAACTAAGCTTTTTGAGAGATCTAGCTCCCACTTTGTTAGTGGAAAATGTAGAGCATTTGCAGGAGGTGGGGATCTACTGGGCGTACCTCATGCCCCCATCAGGTACCATGATGCTATGTTGATGGAATTATGTGAGCGGTGGAATGCAGATACATGCACGTTCCACCTTCCTACTGGAGAGATGATTGTCACCTTAGAGGACGTGCACTGCATACTCTGAGTTCCTATTCGAGAGGAGTAGGTGCACTTTTAGAGGGACTGTACCTTTCATGAGCAATGGGTGGATATGTAGTACTACCTTGATGGACCAGTTCATGATGAGAGGGTGTCAGGATGGATTCACCTAGCATTATTACTTTATTCATGAGCACTAGTGGTGAGACGGATTATGATGCATATCGTCACATTGGTACTCCTTCTAGATGCACATGCGACACACCTTGAGGGTGGGCTAGTGCATATGATATGAGGGATGGTAGAGTACATGACTGTATATGCTTGGGGATGCTGCATCCTTGCACATTTGTACTATGATCTAGGGTAGTTTGTATTTCAGGAGGTAGATAGTATGGTGCATTGTATGCTTTTGCAGGTTTGGTGCCTAGAGCATATCACTTGTACTAGGCCTACTAGCTTCCCATATCTTATAGCAGTGAGGTATCCTCAAGCTTTCGGCTATCCTCTTCAACGGTTATGGTAGTATGGAGATTCACACTTTTGGAGAGTGAGGTTTGACCAACTGGAGGAGGATGAGATCTTGTGGAGACCTTATCAACTTACTCTGCAATGGCTAGACTACATGAGGTAGATGATGAGACTTTAGTTGGATAGATTTCTGGTTGGTCGACATGATCACATAGTACATCCCTTCTACTATGGCCAAGTCATGCAATAGTTTGGATAGATTCAGAGACCACCTAGGGCACGATCATCTTTCAGGAGTTCAGTGTGGAGTGCCCAGAGACCTGGTGATACAACATGGTTCACTCTAGATGGTGTTTTCTAAAGTGACTCTGATTATTCTGATCGTGATCAGCCACTGGTCTCTGACATAGATGACGTTAGTGCCACATGGGATCATGAGGAGTGGTGGATAGCATCATGACCAACTCTTGTGTTTCTGATAGATGAGGCCATAGGAGATGCAAGACCATTGCCAAATGAGGGAGATAAGATAGAGGATAGAGCCAAGGAGACATGCTACAGGGCTGCAGACATATTTACTGATATTATTGATGAGAAGTATGATGAGGATGCAAATCCCAATTATGATGGAAAAGAGGGAGAGGAGGAGGAGGAGGAGCCACCCTTGAGTGGGAGTGATGAGGCAACAACTGAGGATCGACATGAGTGGGGAGAGACCCCATCCATTCATATGACTAGATCTCAAGTAGAGGCAGTAGCAGGCACTAGTACTCATAGTTGAGGAGAGGCTAGCACAACATCCATGCCCCCTGCATAGGATGAGGTTTTTATTGCTTAGCCTACCAGAGATATAGGTGATGATATTTAATTTGATGCATGTACTTTGTGTTTTGGATGTATTACTTTTATGCATATATATATATATCATGATGTGTACTGATTATGTTTTGTTTCTATCTTGTAAAGCCCACGAAGGATTGGCGAGATCTCTACCATCAGGTGGTTGCAGAGATAGTGATAGTGTCTTTCGACGTGGAGGAGATGGACTTGGATTATGTGCCTCCATCAATTATGGAGCGAGATTCAAAGTCACTGAGATCCTTCGTGAGACTACAGGCAGCGTATGAGAGCTTGAGGAGATAGTTCAATTGAGGTAGGACTACATCACAAGCATAAACATTGTGGACTTTGGCAGATTTTGAGAGACTAGAGAGAGAGGTGACATGACTACATGAAAAGAGGGATCAGATAGCAGGAGAGCATCGGGTGGCACTTGCATGGATGGAGGGGATGGAGTTTGTGATCAAATTCAACAGATCATGATCACGATCACACACAACCGTCTCCCAAAATTTGACTACTGATGCAACATGAGTACCAGATCACAAGGGATCTAGTAATCACACTCCTCAGTGACATTGTATATTTTGATGGCATGTATATAATTTTTTTTGATATATAATATATATATAAGCATTTTGATGTTATGTGTTTTTTTTAATGTGTGAATGTTACATGACAATGTGATTAATTAAATAGGCTCGATAAGATTACTTAATTAATGTCCACATGATTTAAAAAAACTTTGTGTGATCTAATTAAAACTTGTTAGGGCTTCTTTTAGATACGACATAAGGATTAAATATAGGGTGATCCCACAATAGTGGTTTACAATTTTTGGCCGAACTGGACACTGCAATTATTATTTTTAACTAAATCTTCACATTCGGGCACCTATAGCGGCTAAGCCGTGAGGAATTTGAAGATAATGCAAACTAGAGTCTCATCAAATTTTTTCTATAGATTCTAAATTTTTTTTTTCAAAATTTTTTGAATCAGATTGCACTTCTTTTTCCATCTCCCACGAAAACTAGTTTTTTTCAAAAAACAACATTTTAAAAAAGTGATGCTCATTGTATACAACATAATTTTTTTCAAATTTAGATTTGTAACTATGATATCTAGCACTTTCATTTGGTCTTATAGTTTTTTATTGAATATTTTTTCCTTAATCAAGTTTCGAAGTCAAACCAATTACAATTCAGACATAGGAAAACTGTGTACAACATAACTTCTTATGTATGTATTAGAATTCATTTTTTTTTTAATGGATCAAGGACATCAATACCCAACATGAACATATATTTAGAAATCTTATTTTGATAATTTTCTATTTTTCCACATGTGCAAAATAGAGAGCTTGATTTTCAGTGAAAAACCTATGTTTAATAAAACTAAAAAAACACATACATAATAAAACCAAAAAATATTAAAATTATATTCATTGGATAGCTCAGTCCAAGGACTACCATATTCTAGTTGGGTCTGTGAAGTCTCCTCCATTTTCATCCTCAACCCAAGCTTCGAAGGGTGAAAATTTGGAGTCTTTTTGGGTCAAAGGGTGGGAAGGTGGGAAAAGGGGGGTTCGCTCGAACCCTTGTTCGCTCGAACCCTTGTTCGCTCGAACCCTTGTTCGCTCGAACCAGGGTTCGATGAAACCCCCTTTCCATAATGGGAAACACGGGTTCCCATATGCAAAGTGGTTCGCTCAAACCCCTTAAAACGATTTTTTTTTGCATCAGTGAGGTTTTTGGAGGTTTTCCTTCCTCACTTGAATTGTAAACCACTTTTGTGGGTTCACCCTATGTTATGCACTTATGATTTTAAAGCAACATAATACACAAGAGGAAATTTGAATAGTATGAAACCTAAAGCAATTACAAAATAAATTAAATAATCACTTAAGTGTTAAAGACACATACATAACGATTTGTCAAGAACGAAGCAATGGGAAAGCATATAGGATATAATCTGATAGCTCTAACAACACTGCTTTATAAATCAAACCATTCAAAAGAGGATTATACATAATACCTATGCAAATGTGTGACATTAATAGGGTCTTTAAGAGGAGTTCCATCTTTCTCTGTTAAGGTGTAGGCACTAGATCCATAATTTGTATTGACCACATAGAGTCCTAACCAATTAGGATTGAACTTGCCTTTTTTAGTGTAATCGACGGTAGTCTTCTATTCATTTTTCATATAAAACTAAATCACCCTTGTTGAATGTCCAAGGGACAACACTAGTATCATGTTTGCATTGTAATTTTTTAGTGTAAGCTTGGAGATGATTGAGAGCATTAATGCACTGTTCATCGAGCATTTCAAGTTGATGTAATCGTTGTTACACATACGTGTCATTATTGACAAGGCCTTGGAGAGAAATACTTAATGTTGGGATTTCTAACTCCAAAGGTATTATAGCCTCTGTACCATAGACAAGGTTGAAAGGTGTATTTCTTGTAGAGGAGCGAAGACTAGTGCAATAAGCCCATAATGCATATTGCAATTGTGTATGCCAATATTTTTGGTTTAGGTTAACAATATTTTTGAGGATTTGTTCAAATATTTTATTAGTGCTTTCATCTTGACCATTAGATTGTGGGTAGTAAGGTGTTGAAAAGTGATGTTGAATATGAAAGGTCTCTAGGAACTTCTTCACATCATTATTTTTAAATGGTGTTCCATTGTCCAAAACTAATGCGGAACGAAGTCCAAAGCGAGTGATGATGTGTTCCAATAAGAAACGACATATCACATCAGTAGTTCTAGACCAGAGAGGAATAACTTCTACCCTTTTGGTGAAGTAATCAATTGCAGTGATGATAAAAGAATGTCAAATGGAAGAGGGTGGTGAAATTTTTCCAATTAGATCCAATCCCCACATAGAGAACAACCAAATAGGGATTTGGGCACAAAGCTCAGAAGCAGGAGCATGAATCAAATGGCTATGTTCTTGGAATTTGTGACATCGCTTAACATACACATAGCAATCTTTTTCCATATTTTTCCAGTAGTAACCCATACGAAGGACTTTTTGCACTAAGGATTTTCCTCCAAAATGATCTCCACAAGTGTTGATATGGGTTTGTTCGAGGGAAATATGAGTTTCAGAATCCTTGAGACATTGCAGGAGAATTTTGTCAAAGGATCTCCTATACAATGTATCAACAAGGATTATGTAATTAGAGGCTAGATTTTTTAGGTGAATTGGGGTGTTTCGGGTCGTAGGCTCGAGAATGGTACCATATTTTGAATAGTTAAATATGCAATCATACCATTTACACGAATTATCCAAGAATGTTGGAAAGACGTCATCAAGTTTATCACTGATGGAGGGTTTCATGATGGGGTGGATGGTAAACATGAATTTTTTGGAAGGATCTATAGGAGATATAAGAGAATCCGCACTAGCCATTGCATCCATATTTTGATTATCTTTTTGGGGGATGTTATCAATGGTGAATGATTCAAACTATTCTAAAAAATTCAAGATGAGATCCTTAATTTATCATGTTTAGTTTGATAGATACCGTTGATTTGTTTGATCACCAATTATGAATAATCATAGATCTTAATATCTTCTATTCCCATGACTAAAGCAGCACACAATCCGACAATTAATGCTTCATACTCAGCTATGTTATTTGTACATAGGAAATTTAGGCGATATGACAAGGGAATAGGCTTGCCTATGGGCGGAATTAATATAACTCCAGCACCAAAGCCTGTTTGACACTTGGATCCATCAATGTACAATTCTCATGTAGGAAGCTCAATGGTTAACACACTATCATAAGGAAAAGAGTCATTGGTAGGTAATGCTAAAGGAGAAGGAGCATCAACTAAATGGTCGGTTAAGGCTTGGCCTTTGATCGCTTTTTGGGAAATAAACTAAAGGTCAAACTCGGTCAACAACATAACCCATTTAACAAGACGTCCTGAAAGGTCTATTTTATTGAAAAGATGTTTGAGAGGATCAAATTTGGTCATCACTTGTATTTATGCGTTTAGTAAATAATGTTGCAACATACTAGTAGCAAATACAAGAGCCAAACATTGTTTTTCGATTGTTGTGTAGCGGGTTTCATAATCAATAAGATTTTGAATGATGCAATAAATAGGATGCTCTTTACCATTATCATCTTGTTGGGCCAATAATGTAGCAAGAGTATGGGTGGAAGTGGTGATATAAAGAATGCATGGTTTGTTTGGGATAACAGGTTGTAAAATGGGTGGAGTTGCAAGATATTCTTTTAAACTCTCGAAGGCCTATTTACAATCATCATTCCAATCAAAATTCATATCCTTTTTGAGGAGGTGTGTAAAAGGTAATGTGCGATTAGCTAATGAGGCGATAAAATGAAGGATGGCTTGAATCCTTCCTTGTAATGTACGTAATTGGGAAATTTTGCGAGGAGGTAGCATGTTAATTATAGTGTCAATTTTCTTCATGTCCACCTCAATGCCTCTGTGAGATATGATAAACCCTAAAATTTACCGCTATTTACTCCAAAGACACACTTTTTCTTATTTAACTGCATGTTATACTTATGCATTCGCTCAAAGATTTGTTGAAGAACATTCACATTATCTTGTCAGATTAAGGATTTCGCTATAAAGTCATCAAAATAATCTTCTAAGATTTTATGTATATAATCATGAAATATTAATGTCATTGATCATTGATAAGTAGCACCTATATTATTTAATCCAAAAGGCATCATAACCCAACAAAATGTTCCCCAAGTGGATGTAAAGGTCGTCTTGTATTGATCTTGTGGGTTGAAGGAGATTTGATTATATCTAGAGAATCAATCCATAAAGGACAACAAAGCATGTCCAGAAGTTGAATCCACGATCATGTCGATGTTAGGAAGAGGAAAATCATCTTTTAAAGATGCTTTTTTCAAGTCTCAAAAATTCTTCACATATCCTAACACAATTATCAGGTTTAGCAACTACGACAATGTTTGATATCCAAGGAGAATAATCGATAGGCCAAATGAAACCTACGTCAAGGATTTTTTCAAGTTCTCCTTTAACATTCAAGGCTATCTTAAGGTTCATCTTTCGTATATTTTGGCAAACGGGCTTAGCATTCTCAACAAGAACAATGTTATGAGTAGCTATCTTTGGATCTATTCTGGGCATATCAAAATATTTCCAAGCAAATAGTTCAGGAAAAGCGTGAAGCAAGGTTGAAAGATCCTCTTGTTCTTCATCATCAAGGCACTTCCCAATTTTAAGGACTTTGTCTTTATCATCTATGTCCATTGGTATATCAATGGTATCTCCCAAGGGGAGTGCATTTTACTTAGGAAATTCTAGATCATATGGTTCCATGTTTGTGGGAGTTCCATTAATGTTAATAACATTGAGCTCAAAACTTATCAGAGCACACGAGGCATGCCTCTTGGAGATAGAAGTTTTATTGGAGGCACCTAATAGGTGTTTCAAAGATTCATCATCATTAACATAATTGAATGGTGGGGAATCTATATCAATAAATTCAGGATGTTTGAGCGTGAGATTGATTCTTGGTGCATATGTGATAGTGTTGATGTTGAGCGATGGTCATTGATTTACTTTTTTAGCTTTAGAAAAGGAAAACCATAGAATAGTCTTAGTCTCCTGTATATTAGGTTCACTAGGAACTCGAATGCCTTGTTCATGCTTTCCACATCCTTTGCTATTGTAGTCTAATTGTTTCACAAGATCATAACCTTGTCCATAAAGTTGTTCCATTTCTTGTGATTTAGGTGGTTGTTGGTAATCTATCTCATCAAAATTTATTGTATACATTGCATTTTCTTCCAAAGGAGATGAGGTAGAGGTGTGGAAGATTTTTTCTTCATTCTGGGTAGAGAGAATTATTGGTTGTTCTTGTTTTTCATCCCCTTTTCGTGTGATGATGTACTTGCCCATAAATGAAGGGGTGAATTATAAGGATCCCCAATCATCACCAAGTAAGTTGGAATTTGAATCTTCTTCTTGGTGTTTCATCTCAAGAGATGCTATACTAGATGTGGGAATTAATTTGTGGAGAGGACTTGTTGTTCCTTTTTCAAGTTGAAAGCAACTTTCAAGCTCAGGGTCTATGTTGATTTGATAAACTTTGTTATTATAGATATATTTCATTTTGCAATGAAGGATTGAGGGTACTGCATGCATCTCATGAATCCATGGTCTTCCCAAGAGGATATTATAGGAAAGGTCATAGGGCATGACATGAATAGGAGTTTGCAACATAACCATTATGATGGTAATAGGTAAAGTAATGACACCAAGCAGTTGCTTTGTAATATTGTCAAATCCTCTAATGGATAAGGAATTAGATTTGATTTGTGATCTATCCACACATAACCTATCAAGAAGCTTCACACTACACACAAGAGCCATTGTCAGTGAGGGTCTGTTTGATGCCTATCTGATTATATTGGGATATGATCATAAAGAATTCATTTTGTTTTTTTAATTCTAATGGAGGGAGCTCATGATGGTAGAAGGTAATGTCTACATTGACTATATTCATTTCTTGTATTAGATCTTCCACATCATTAGCATTCGTACCAAGAGGGACCACTATCTATTGCAATTCCATTTGAAGCATAGAATGATAGTTATGAGAGTTTTGAAGAAGATCCCAAAGGGATATCTTTGTAGGAGTATTCTTAAGTTGTTCAATGAAATCGTACTCCCTAAGTTGTGAGTTTAAACGAGGGGCCATAGGTAAGATGGGGTTGGGTAATGATAAGGGTGTTGAGGTGGCTTGTTGGGGGTGTGGTTTATTTCTAGTGTAGTGAGTCTGAGCAACAACATCGTGCTTGGGTGGGTAAAGGGTAAATTCAGGTTTGGATGGAATTGGAGGTTTATGGGAAGGTGGGTAGAGAACAAGTTAAGGTTGAATTATGTTGACATATTTTGTTTGAGGTTGCTCACAAAAAACTTTAGTGGATGATTTAGGTGAGATGAAGTCCCGAAGAGCTTCATCCAATATACCCATGTCATCACAACTAAAAGGTTTGGGAGATAGGTTATCATTGCTTGGTGTGGGTTTGTCATCACAAACCTTAGTGGATGAACTTAGTGAGAGGAAGCCTTGTAGAGCTTCATCTAACTTATCCAGTTCATCACTACTAAAAGGTTTGGATGATATGGTTTTCCTATAGTGAAGAAGTGTGTGCATTGTTTCGTGTGATGTTTCTAAGGTTTTTTTGTCATGTTCTAATGAATTTTCTTTAAATGAAGTAGGAACTAATGCTGAAATTGAAACTTGCAAAGATCTAATGCTATTCATAAATGCCATCAAAGTAAAATATTCTTATGCTAATTATGACCCTTTGACAAAAAGTGACTGAATGTAAACAAAGAGGCAACTGGAACAAACAAAAACTTCAAAAACTGGCAACTAAATGCATAAATCACTGATGCCAATGGAGCACTGGGACTAAGTCGCCCAAGGTGGCGAATTAGTCCCAGTAGGGGTATTTTTTACATTTTTTTGAATTTTATGATGAAAAATTATGTATTCTAGACTATAAAGCGCAGATCTAAAGTGTATATGCATAATTTCTCTATCATGTAACGAAATAAAATGCAAACATGAACTTTTCACTAATGCAAAGTATGAAACCCTAGGATGCAATTTTAAATAATGTGACATACAATGCAATGCTAATAGAAGAGGTTCCTAGGATGCAAATGCAGGCTAAATCAAAAGTAAGATGTTTCAAAATACAAGTTCACCAAAATGAACCACAAATTTTAGGTTGGAAAAGGGAGGGTTCCCCAAGGATTTCTAGGGTTTTCACCTAGAAGGATGGGGGGTCTCTTTCACACACCTACAACTTGGGTTTCATTCAATATTAGGGGTTGAATGTGATTGAGATGCCTATATGAAGTATTCTAAATGCAATAATTTGATAGATGAAACTAACTATTGAACACAAGCCAATGAAATCTACATTGTTTGAAAACACATGATGTTATGCAAAAGGATAAAATGAAGACTATACAAGGCAAGATAACATAACAGATAAAACAATTGCATCTGGAAACCGATGAGGACTAAAGTGGAGATTGTAGAAGCCTTTGGAAATCTAGAAAATTTGATTTTTATGCCAATTGGGACACTTACGCCAGACTGGGTGACTTAGTCCCAATCCTGTTAAACTGCTTTGAACTCCATTCCAGCCAATTGGGTACCCAGATCTTCCAAAATCCCTGACAGAATCATGCAGTGGGACTAAGTCACCACTATTGGCGACTTAGTCCATTTCAACTTTTTGGGAAATCTAAAAGTGGAGTCGAAAGCCTATAGTCTGCAATTTACTTTTTCACCAAAATTTGGGTTTAGATCCGTAAAATCACCTGCAAAACATCATATATTTTGGTTTCTAATGTGGGGTTTTCCTTGGTCAAACCCCTAGTTGGTATTTAAACTTTAAAAGAGATAAGAAATCTGTATAAACCCTAGCCCTAAGTGCGTCTAGAACTAGGAAAATATGAACTAAGATAAAACCCTATTCTAATGTGCTAGAATAAGATGTGTAAATGAGATTTGAATGATGCAAGAATTCAATCCAAGACACCCTACAACATTAAAAATGAATGTGAATGAGATGCAAACCTTAAGTCTGAAGATAAAGAGAAAATGGAAGATGGAATCACTTTGAAAACAAGTCTTTAGGTGTGATTTGGTGGCTATTTGCACCTCCTCAACCTAGATTTCTCCATGATTCTCCATAGAAATCCATGATCAATCCTTTGCAATGTGAAATCTTGAGTTAGAAGTGAGCTTGAAGACTTGCAAAATCCCTAGTTTTCTGCCCTAAGCTTCAACTTTGTACTAGAAAGAGAGATGAATCTTCTTGTGGAAGATGTTCAACACTTGATTCTTGAGATTGCTTGTGAAGAATGACTAAAGGATCAAAAAGGTCCTGAAAATGACCTAAAAACATGTATTTATAAGCAACAATACCTAATTGTCAGTTATTTTGACCTAAGAGACCGACACCCATTGGGAATTTTTAGCAAGTCGGATATTTTCTTGCTCAAAAATGCAAATAACCCTAAAAAGGACTAAGTCGCCACCTTGGGTGACTTAGTCCCACCAGGGGTTTTTGAGGTGGGATTTGTGATATTTGAGTGATTTTGGTGCTATTTGTCAAGACTTGTATGATTCCTTAGGTAAAATAGGCCTCAAAGTCAAAGATAACGAATCTTAGGGGCCTATAAATATTGTTTTAGGAGGGTGATTCATGCAAGGGTGTCTAAAGTAGGACCAAATTAGGCACACAATTGTCCTTTTCTTCAAAGGTATACAATTTTTGGTGACACACCTAATTACTTCTTAACAGTCCTCAAAGCACCTCAATCAGTTATCTTAGAGATTGAAAAGGTTATCAAAAAAAAATTCTAGAAAGGTAATATCAATGAATAGAAGAAAGTGCCACTAATATCATTAGAAAACATGTGGAAGATGCGAATCAACATGGAGCTATCATTTATAATGTTTCAAATAGGAATAAGGCTTTTGGTGCTAATATAGCTTGGAAAATGTATGCAAAATCAAAAGCTAAGTGGTGCAAGGTAATGCAAGCTAAGTACCTAGATAGTTTAAGTTTGACTAGAATGTTTACTATTTCAAATCCACCAAGTGGCTCTGCCATGCGGAACTTTCTAGTTTCATTTAGAAAATTCATAAATGCATATATTACATGGGAAATTCATAATGGGGAAAGTGTGTAGTTTTGGAAAGATTTATGGGGTGGAAACCCACCATTAAAAACTATTCCAGAATTACAAGCAACAATGACAACTTTGTCAGAAGAATGGGGTGAAAATTTCTTAAATTATGTTCAGTCAACAAATGGTTTAGCTGGTAAAGTGGTTTGGAAAATTTTTTCAGGCTCTTCCCTCTCTCCTCATCAATATCATTTTCTTCAAAATATTTTGAATGACAGAGTCGTATTTCTCTTAGGAAATCCATATAGGATTGTATGGGATCCGTCAAAAGATGGTTCTTATTCAGTAAAACAAGGGTATAAAGCTTTAACTCAAAGAAGGGAACATGTGGTTTTGTAAAGAGCCTATTTATTTTGCTGGAATGGCAAAATATTACCTAAAGCTAGGAGTTTTTCATGGTTAGTGTTGAGGAAGAGGATCCTAACAAGTGACCGTTTAACAAAATTGAAGATAGCAAAACCTTTTAAATGCCAATTATGTGAAGAAGTATTAGAGGGTGTTGATCACCTGCTCATTCAATGTAAATTTGCACAAAATTATTGGGAGTTTGTTAAGAATAAATTAAATATGTATTCTCCATTACTAAATATTATATGGGAACTCTTTCAAACTTGGCTAGTTTTATACAAGTCTTCCTTTTTTGCTTGTATCTGGGAGGCTATTCCTGCTTTAGTAATATGGAACATCTAGTGGGAATGTAACAAGCGTATTTTAAGGAAAATATATTCTTTAGTTGAGGCCACCAAAATAAATATTGAAAAAGCAGTTTCACAAGTTGTCAATTCATATGTTTAGAAACATTAAACATCAACTCCCTTTTCACAAGTTAGGATGACTCTATTCTAAAAACCTTTTGATGGGAGATTGCATAAAAACATCAAAGCATAGGTGGATAGGAGTACAATTAGATGGAGCATCAAGGGGCAACCCAAGTATTTTGGGTGTAGGTATTTGTATAAGAGATTCATTTGGGTCTGTAATAGCAGCGAGTTCATTTCATCTTCCAAATGGTACCAATAACTTTGCTAAAGCTCAAGCAGTGTTTTTAGGTTTGGAACATGGGTTGAAGCTAGGTATTTCAAAAATCCATGTTGAAGGGGACTCTTTGATAATTTTTAATGCATGCAAATAAAGAAAAATTCAAAACTGGAACTTAAGATATATCTTGTAGAAAGTTTGGTCTATGTTAGACAAATATCAGTCCTTCTCAATCTCACACACTTATCGTGAAGGCAACAAATTGGATGATTTCTTAGCGAACATGAGATGTGATTCAAATGAGGTGGCTTTGGTAAATAATGTTGATCAAATGCAAGCATATCCATAGTTAGCATCAATTGCTTCGCAAGAAGCTTTGACATCAAAAATGCATTAAGTTTGCATTGATCAAAAATGACATCAAGCAAGAGTCATAATCAAATAATATGGTACTAAATGTGCTAGTTATATTGAAAAATAGGGTATTATGCCAAATCAAGTTGAGTAATAAAGTGGTGCATGAGAAAAGATAAATCAAATGTTGATCTTAGTGTGAAAGGTTCATAGGGGTATGAAGTCAATGGTACAAATCCATCATCCATGTTAGCTAAGAAGCAATTGTCAGTCATATCCCATGTCATCAATCAAGTAAACATCACAAAAGTTCCATCATTCTTTTCCACTAACATGTGCTTCTTGTAGGTACATATTCATCCTTTCTAATGGTGTATGATCAGATAATTACCTGTTCACATGTGTATAAATTGCCAATGATGTGGGAAAATTTAATTTGTGTTGCCTCTACATTTAATTCAACAATTATGTTGTCATATCAATTGTATTGGAGAGAATTTGGGAAAATTTAGTCAGTGAAAGTTTTAGTAGTTGTGGCTATTGTTATTCAAAAAAGCTAACTGCTAAATTTGGTGATAGTTGACTTTGGTTAGGGGAGTGCAAGTTTCTATCCTTTCGACATTAACTTCCATTATGAGGAATACTGATAGATCTCCACCGCATGCCAATCTAGATTTTCTTTGCTTTGGACAAGACAAAGGTGTAGCATTTATAATTTCCTCACACACCTCCCCATATACAAATGTGTGATTAGCTCTTCTAAATATTGCTTGATTCTGGTTTTTGCAATCATCACCATTTCATCTTGGGAAAAAGCTATCTAGAGTTTTATGTGTCTCTATTTTCTTTAAGGGTTGTCTGGTGCAGGAGCACCCTTAGGTTGCCTTAGGTTGTTTAGGAGGTTGACTAGGACAACTTTGTCTAAGAAACCTAAGAAATCTATCTTGGTTCATTTGTGTGTGTGCCTTAGTGGCATTTTTGTTGTGTCTTGCTCTGATGAAGGTCATGTTGACCATAGAATAGGTGTCAAAGGTTTGAACTCAAATTGAGGTTTAGGACTTTGAGGAGGTTTTACAAATTTCTGAAAATGTTGCTCAATGGGAACTACAAGTGGCCAAGGAGAGGTTAAGGGAGAGGATAACTGATTTAGTGACCCTATTTATGGGATGCATCGGCATTGGAGTGAGGTTGGAAGCATTTGATATTGTTTTGAAGTTTTGAATTCAAGGAAAGCAATTGTGATTTAGTGTGAATTTTCTGGTTTTTGCATTGAAGTGGTGTGTTAATGGATTGATGATGGCACTTTAATATGTGTAGGATGTAGAGTAATTTTTCTTCAAGCATTGTGTGGCATTAGATAGTTTCTCTATTAAGTTTCAAGCATTGTTTGTAATTGATTTTGGTTTTCATATTATTGCTAGTCTGAACCAGACAGTTTGTAAGTATGGAGTGTTAGTTCACTCTCCCACCCTACAAATTGTACGGCCCTCTGGGAATTGTGACTAGACTCCATGGATGTACATATAGTAGGGTTAGGAGTCTTTGATAGCATAGGAGCTACTGTGGAATTCTTCTCCTAGGCGAGCCAGGGAAGTGTCCGGCTAGGGAAGGTCTTAGTGCAGAGCACATGATTTGTAGGGGGGTCAATTTCCTAACAAATTACCTTTTGGAGAGGGTAGGTATGAGTCTTTCTAAGATAGGGTAAGGAGAAAGTAACTTCAACAATCCATCTGGTGAGGGAAGGACTTAACAATTTGCAGGGAGTTCAAGAAAGGCTTAAAAGGCCTAGTTTTCTCTTTTTCTCAGGTTAGGGCTTGGTACAGACAGTTGAGACCCAAGACCCAAAAAACGTGTGAGAGGTGGGCACATGAACCAGGAATCCCAAGCAAA
This sequence comes from Sequoiadendron giganteum, assembly GCA_007115665.2. NCBI lineage: Eukaryota > Viridiplantae > Streptophyta > Pinopsida > Cupressales > Cupressaceae > Sequoiadendron > Sequoiadendron giganteum. The sequence goes on along the minus strand of CM021102.1, from coordinate 753,363,888 downwards.
GATTGGGAGTTCTTTGGAAAGATTTGGAAAACAAACCTGATTTCTCAGAGGGGACCTATTAGGGCTAGTAGCCTTCTAAGCCAAATAGTGAGGTTAGGTGGAAGCGACCTGGAGATGGAGCTAGGTGGACCCCTAATACCTTTAGTAGGATGGATTGAAGACTGTAGAAGCACCTCCACACCCCTGTGAAACTAAACTCAATAATTTGGAGGAATGGTAGCCTTTAGGGTGGATTAAGGGCTAAGGTAAGTGTTTCAAGATTGCACCAAGTCTTGACTTGGTAGGAGGCTTTATGTTGATAGCTGGGTTGGCAAGGAGAACCAGGGGATCCTAAGATGGAAGAGGTCCTATAGGTTGCAAGTGGTGGAGTGAGACACCCTAGAGGTCTTCCAAGCAAGACCTAGTGCATGAATTAGTGATTGATTCATCCAACCTCCCTATCATTGTCATTACATGACTTGTTGTATACTTCAAGGAAATTCTTCAAAATGTGAAGTAGTGTGCATGGTTGATAGTGGGTGCAGTGTATGCCAGAAATTTCAAATGGAGTACTTTCCAAGAAATTATAGAGCTACCATCTCGGTGAATTCCTAGGAATTACCATTCATAGAATCTATCAAAGAGGCAAAATTTCAACTGGTCTTCAAGGGTCATTATGCATAGATCAAAAAAGGCATTAGAAGAGTCATAAGGGAAGAAATCCTTGAGATAGAGTCAAACCAATTAATTTTTACATCACAACTTCTTTTCATTTTTGTTTCAAATTTGCTTGATCTATTACAGTGTTTTTGGTCTGTAGAACTCATTACAAATAAGGTAGTAAAAGAGGTGTATCTTTAGAATGATGTTCTCTTGAAATCATGTCAAATCTACTGTAATGCCTCACCACACAAACCCCATAGGACAACTACAACATTAACAAAATAATTTTTTTTTGAAAGCAACAATTACATTTAACAACATTAAACAACTATACAACACAAATATAACACACAGTATTAACCTAGTTCCCATGGGGTACATGGTGCTTTATTCGAATGAACCCAGACTGACTAAAAATGATTACAACTAAAGCGGAAGAAATAAATGTGAATAAAACATAATAGATATGACATTCATTCCATATGAACAAGAATAAGATATATAATCATAAACATAAATAGCATATTATTACTTTGGGAAGGGTACAACATAATACAAAAGTTACAATAATGAGAGTGATTTCTTCAATGGTACAATCTTCTTCGTGCGAGCTCTGAGATCATTGCAACTGCATCCATGCCACGATCACCAATGGAGACCCAATGGGTGCATTGCACATTTCCACCCGACCATGTGAACCCGAAGGAACACCCCCCATGCAAGGAGTCGATAAGAAAGAACCCTTGGCCACAACTCAAACATAAAGGACTCACATCACATGACTCAAGCCCACGAGACAACATAAACATCAACAATAATTAAAATAACTCTAGAGGCAACAAGAAGAAGGGAAAACAAAGGGGCATAGTGGGAGAGTGTCATCGCATGGCCTTACATGGATTAACTAGACTACCTAGCCCTAGGAGCCATCTCCATCAATGTGGATTAACTAGACTACCTAACACTAGGAGTCGCCTCCATCTATGGTTAACCAGACATCCTATTTCCAGGTGCCGCCCCATAGGGTGACTCATGCAAAGCCACTTACCTTTCATGGAGACAAGGTAGTGACCTTACCGACTAGTTCTTCCCACCCATCCTTAGCCTATGAGAGCACTAATGGCAGGGGTGAGGTGTATTTTTTTTGTCTTGTTATGTGTTAACTAACCCAATCCACTAGATACATTAATTAGGTTTTCACTTATTTAAAGAAACTCTTTCAATGTGACCACTTGTACATTGGCCCCCAAGGAGATCCACTCTCCCCTACAGTTACCCTAAAATACAAGTCCAGTAATGGGTACCTCAATGCACAACCAAAAGGACCTTAAATCACAACTAGGTAGACGAGACATGACCATCTCGTGACTACACAAAGAATCCCAAAACCCATAACACAAGAGGTACCACCCACAATTTCTCACATGGTATCAAAATACGAAAAAGATGCAAACATAAAAATACATACACACTTCCCTAGCCTCTGGAGATACCGCTAATTCCACACTAGAACAAACTAAAATATCACATTTTACTAATTAACGCCACATCGTCAATTATAAGAAATTTAAATTATAAATCACACAAGTTTCATATCAAATGAACATTCTCATCCATTATAATCAAAATAAGGAATTCACTAATATTTTCATTTGACCAAAGACAATAATCAATTTATTAAATATCTTACCAAATTAATTCTACTAAAATTCCAAAAATATGTTTAATTACTCGCTAAAATCTAAGTTTAAATACTTGTTAATAATCCAATTAAAGAATGGCAATGAAAATTCTATGATTATTTAAACATAAAAATAAACTTTTAAAATTAAAGACATTAAACTTAGTCTATTAAAACCAATTATAAATCAATCATTTATTTTAATTCTTTAACTATATATATTCTTTGGTTTAAAAATATTTTCCCCATATAGATTATTCTAAGAGCTGATTTTTAATTATATTCTCAAACAAATTAATCTACATTCTGATTTTTTCTAAAGATTGAGAAAATCTACTCGTTTTAAAAATCATTTTAAAAAAACAAACAAATTTAATTAAATAATTAATAAATTCATAACCTAATTAAAATGATTTTCTTTGAACTACAACTTTTTCTGTTTCTAAAATACAGATTAATTAAAATGACAATTTGAATCAGAATTTAAACAATATAATTTTTCTCATCATATTTAATTTTTCCAGAATAAATCTTACTTCTTCATTTCAATTAATTATTCTTATTTCATGTATATATACTATATGCATATATTGTTGAATATAATTTGCAGAATTAAGTGAAAAAGAAATTGCAGAAAATAAAAGATTAACAACAATCACAAAACAAGAACACCAGATTTATCGTGGTTCACCATTAATTTAATGGCTACGTCCACACTCAGGGATTATCTCTTATTATTATCAAATTCTGAATTAATTACATACTCAGCCAGCAGCTGTATTTATAAATCAATCTCCACTCCAATAATTGGAAAAATCCATTCGAAACAGACAACTTCTAAATTGGCAAACACATGCCAATAGAAGTTATTTCAAAGAAAGAAACTGTTTCAAATTGTGAGAAAAACTTGCTAATTTGGGCTTCACAGAACCCAACAATCTCCCACTTAAAGACCAAATTGTTGCTCAGAGATATCCCCTCTATTTCCAATCATTACGTTGAAAACTCCACAGGCCTATCCCTAGGCCTACCAATCTTAAGCATCTTATCAAATTGCTCATCCGCCCCTTCATAGATTCCGGTATCAGCATCTTCTAAATCAACCTTTCAATGCTCTGCTTCCAATTTTACAGTCATGTACCATATGCTAGCAGCGGTGACTAATGCCTGGATATCAAAGTTCTTTGGTGCTAAAAGGTAAATAAAAATTAAAAAACAAAAAATCAAGAACAAAACAATTTGAACAATTCCACCAAATTCACTGCCAACTTTGACAACAGTCTTCTTAGATTTAGCTGCACCATCTTTCATATTGGTTGACACATTTCCAAATGTACAAGTGTTGCTACCAGCACCATTACAAACTGATTCCAAACTTTCACTCTGATCACCATTACAAACGGTCTCATCTTTGATCACCTTCAAATTGTCACTATCATCACCATTAATTTCATTTGCCCTAGGTTCTATGGCATCAATCTGCTCACCATCATCTAATTGATCCCCAAAACTATCACTGTCAAACATACTAAGAAAATTATTGATAATAGAATTATTTTCAGCATCTAATTGATCCAAAGACCTTTGCTTGGTAGTCAATAATGACGAATTTGAAGTAAGGTGAACAACTCCCACTTCAGCATGACTCTCTATGACATACAAGGTGCCTAATTTGCTACCCCTTGCAATTACCAAGGCCCCCTTTTTAACCTTGCATTTATTTGATTCAAAACTAATCTCACAACCTTGAGAACCCAATTGTCCAGTCGAGATTACATTTTGTTTAAGCTGGGGAACATATCTAACATCATGTAACAACCAAGTATAACCATTTTTCAATTTTAATGAAATATCCCCTTTTCCAACAACATCACAAGATTCATTGTTACCAAGAAAAAACCTTACCAAAATCACCGCTTTGTAGATTTTTGAAATACTCCTTGCATGGAGTGACATGAAAGGATGAACCTGAATCAAGCACCCAAACATTAGTTGGAATTTCTTCTTCGGTTAAAATAAGAACATCTACATCTTCTTGATATGCTGTGTTGGCTTCATTATTGATCACATTATCTTGTGCCCTTTTATAGTTCCAGTAGTTCTTTTTTATGTGACCCGGTTTGCCACAAAACCAACAATCATTGTTTCTTCCCCTAGACTTCGATCTTCCTCTGTTGCTATTTTTGCCTTTATCTTGACCCCTTCCTCTATTGTCAATACTTACAGCAGTCAAGGCATCACTGGATGAGGGCTCTTGATTTTTCCTCCTCATGTCTTCACTGAGAAGTGTGGCTACAACATCATCGAATTTCAATTTGCTTTTGGCAGCCAGTGAAGTGCTCACTGCCATCACCACACCTTCCCAACTATTTGGTAAAGAACACAGTAGTAAAATAGCTTTGATTTCATCATCCAAATTAATTCCTACAGAAATCAACTGGGTGACTAATGTATTAAATTCATTTAAATGATTTGACATAATCCCTCCTCGCATTTTTAAATTATATATCTTTTTCATAATAAATACCTTATTGGAAGCAGATGCCATCTCATACATTGAAGACAGTTTGTCCCACAACTCCTGTGTAGTCTTCTCTGTAGAGACATTAAATAAAACATTACTAGAAAATGAAAGGAAAATTGTAGCTCTTTCCTTTTTGTCCAACTTCTCCCAATCTTCATCAGATAAAGATCCTTGCCCTTTGGCTTTGCCAGCCAATGCATTTGAAAGGTCTTGCTTAATAAGCAATGATTCCATCTGCACTTTCCAGAGACCGAAATTTTGTCCTGCAAACTTTTCTATTTTCCACTTTTCTGCATCTTCCATGGCTGCAGAAGTTCTTCACAATTTCCTGCACCAAATTTCTCCAACCTGCTCTGATACCAATTGTTGAATATAATTTGCAGAATTAAGTGAAAAAGAAATTGCAGAAAATAAAAGATTAACAACAATCACAAAACAAGAACACCAGATTTATCGTGGTTCACCATTAATTTAATGGCTACGTCCACACTCAGCGATTATCTCTTATTATTATCAAATTCTGAATTAATTACATACTCAGCCAGCAGCTGTATTTATAAATCAATCTCCACTCCAATAATTGGAAAAATCCATTTGAAACAGACAACTTCTAAATTGGCAAACACATGCCAATAGAAGTTATTTCAAAGAAAGAAACTGTTTCAAATTGTGAGAGAAACTTGCTAATTTGGGCTTCACGGAACCCAACATATATATATATATATACACACATATACATATATGTGTATATACCAAAATAAATAATATTAAATCTTCTAATTACTGCTCCAAATAAAACACAGTAATATACTTAATATTCCATAGAGTATATATACATACATATATATACACATATATATACATATATATATGTATATATATATAAACAACCATAAATTTAAATAATATTAAAATTGCAAAATAAAGTAAACATTTAATAATATATATATATATAATTAATGCAAACCACTTAAACAAAATCACAACTCACATTAAGGTTGTGGACATAGGTTAATGAGGGGCACCAGACTGTATACACAGTTGTCCGTCCCACCCCAAACATATGGGGGTAATGCCACCTTTGGCAACACTCCCTCCACACTTTCATGGAGGGCGCTGCCATCGGCAACACTCCCTCCATGGATGGGAGGGGGTACGGTGGGGGATAAGCTCCCCACCAACAACCACGTAAATAACAAACACAAACAAAAAACACAAACTCGGTTAAACAAATAAACCAGTCACAAAAGAAATTTCGCCATACATTTTTAATGCCAACTAAAATCAACATACATGAATATATATATTTGAAACATCTAGATAATCACAGGACAAATTGGGCATGCCCAATGTACAAAATATTTCAAAAGAGAACGAAACAAATTTGGGAAATACAGGGAAAGACAGAGAGGATCTCAGACGGAAGGAGATTTACAGAGGATTTTGGCTAAGAAGATACAATGGACAGAGGGAAATGAAAATTCGATTATTCTTAACAAGAATCCAATATAAAATACAAAGAGTAGGAAATGAATGGAAGGAGGAAGCTACAGGCTGATAAATATTTACAGAGAATTGGATTTCAAAAACAAGATTTCCAAAAATCCATAGTAATCATATTTTCTTTTTAAACTAAAATCTTTTTTCTCATTTTAAACTAAAATTTACTGAGATCTTTTCACAGATTTGAAAATAGCTGGAGTCCTTTGCTTAATTCAATTCTAGGATGAAGTGTCATGTTGAGCATATCCAGCCAGCCACAACCTTCAACAATTTCAAAATTCGAAACCCCAACAAAACAAATTCAAGAATAATTCCCAGCATAAACTAAAATCTAATCTCCTTTCAACAGAAAAATTCGATGAAAAACAACACAGAGGATTTAATTATTAGAAAAATTTCCCCATTTTTGAGTTGCAAACAGAAAATTCATTTTTTCTTTTTTTCCTCCCTTGCTTTTTCGAAAAAGCAATATTTGGAATATAAATTTTCAAAAAGGCAAAAGTCAGAAATTGCCATGAATTTCCTGACAGATTTCCCATGCAATTGCCACTTGTCACAATATTCTTTTCAATTTCTTATTTCGGAAGAGACATGTTCCTCATTAATTAACACCATTTATGCAACCCTTTTTAATATTTAATTTCCTTTTTAAAATAAAATTGACTTTCAAAAACAAACAATTAAATAACATTAAAATAAAACATCATTTAACTTAGTCATATTTAAATTTAAAAATATATTATTAAATTACCATTTGATAATAAAATAAATCACGATAGTAATTTCCATAACTTAATTTTAAATATTCAATAACACAATTTATTTATTTATTGATTGATTTAAATTAAATGATAACTTACATTTTGCAATAATAATAAAAATGCTAATGTACACAAGTATTTTCCAAAAGAATTGATGTCATTAACAACTTTGAACATTTATTTTATTAATACTTTCCACCACAGGATAACATTTAAATTAAAATAATAATGCACTAGTGAAAGCCATAAACGCAACTTTTGCAACATTATAAAACTGATGAAAGAAAATGACTTAAATTAAAACCATACCCACACAAACGAAGTACGGATAAGACATGAACAACCACTGGACCAATCACTGACACAGATGGGGGAGCTTTCTTACCAACTCCCTAACCACATCAAACCATTGGGTATGTAGGGTGCAGTTAGACCTGACAATGTGGGTGGAGTCAGCACCCGGTACCTACATTCCTGCATAACACCAAACATTGAACAACATATAAATATGCATATAACTCATAGTCAAACACATTGTGAAGGAGAGTTGCAGTGAGGCAGGGCACTCACAGATGAGTGATGCCACCCCATCTCCTTCACCCGAATTAAATACAATAATCAAAATCTAAGTATTACATCATCAATATAACTCACTCAGTAACATCATCATAACATAAGTATCCCACACATAAGTCCAACTATCATAATAAAATAAACATAATTGTCTGCCATGCCAAACACATGGCAGAAAAGATGTCTAACAAAGTATCAAGTATGCATCAGAACATAACTAGAAATCAAACTGAAACAAACACACACTCCAAAGCAGTATCAAAGCATCAGTAACATGAGAGGCACTACATCTACGATTTATGGAAAGGTCAAGGGTATGTCAAGGGTTTGTTCCCTTGACACTTCTATTGCACAAAAACACTTTTCTTTCAATCTATAGTGTGATCAAGAAGACTCTAGTGATGAGAAAATAAAATCATATGTTGGATGTGTTGAAAAAGTATTTAGGGGTAATTGATTATGAATTATCAGAAAGGATTAGGGTTCGAATAAATTCCATTTTAGTTTTACTTACCCATGATCATAATCCACTAGATCCTTTTGTACTAGAGCCACCAAAAAATGAAATTGTTTCCCATTTGTGCCACAATAATGTGGCTTTGAACTTGAATGTGTTGCCTCCAGTGTAGTTTGATGCAGGTAATCTTGAGGAGAACCAAGATGACAATGATGTCCAGGTGGTTCAGATGGAGGAATAGTAAATCAACTCAGCTTCTCTCTTTTGCAAACGTTATTTTTGGTGATTTCCAAGGTTATGAATTCCGGACTTCTCTATATGTAAAGTGATGATGTGGCCAATTTTGTAATCAGTTTTAAATTTGTTAGTTTTGTATGGGTAGGTAGGCAAAATACTTTTTTTATTCTAGAAAATAGGTGGGCTCAGGGTTTGATTTTGGCTATTGATAGCCATGGAACATTAATATATATTATTGTACATCTTTTTATAATTATAAATATCTACATATAGGCATAGTAACTTTTTCTCAATAAAAAATCCAATGGGATACTTCAAAAAAATGTGAATCCATTGTTGGATGGGTAGGGACTAGCAGTCATTATAGTTTCCTTGGTAATGAGAAAATTGGATTAGATAATGGTAGATAACCAAGGGGATAGGATTATGGTTATAGGGTGGTCTTTATGGTTGTGCTTTGACCTTGAAATTGTAATGGATTATGGGATGGATTATTAGGGATTCTTGGATCCTAATTTAGGAGGATGCATGTGTGGACATGTTTTAGATCAAGCTCTTGATAGAGGTTTATTTGCTTGAATGGGATGAGGGATGATAGCTGCCTTGTGTGGATAGTGATTGTGCACATCGATGAGGGAAGCATCTTAAATTCTTATGGATATGGGATTTGATAGTGTTGGTTGTTGTTGTCATTGATGTCAACACTTGAGGAGATTGTTGGAAGTTGTTGTCATTGATGTCAACACTGATTCTTGGTTGTCATTGATGTCAACACTTAAGTAGTAAGTTGTTATTCCTTGGTATTATTTATCATTGTTATATTTAGCTTTGGCTAACATTGGTGATGAAGTTCATGGTTGGATGTCATGCCTTATCCAGAGAAGAATTGTTGAAGTTCATGGCTAGATGTCATGCCTTATCTAAAGAAGAATTTTTGAAGTTCATTTAAGAAGAGTTGCTCAAGTTCATGTCAAAGAAAGTTGCATTAAATATTATTGCTATTAGTAGAGTTGATTTTATAATGATATATTTAGATAAGGATTAGAAGCATTAAGTTGAGGATTAGAAGCATGACTAATAGTGGAGAGATGTTGTTGAAGGTCTACAATATGTCTTATGCTCTCTCTCAATGTTTTTGATGTAGTATGTGTTTCTGAAAGGAAGTTTTGGCCTCCACAAGTTGCTTAAGTGTTTATAGTTTAGGAATTTGCATTGAAGTTTGTTTGGGAGAATGCTCTGCATTCCTCCATTGTTGATGGTTTGGTCTTGCAGTTTAGTATTCAATGTCAGTATTTCGTGGATGTTGCACTCCTATCTTTTTAGGTCACCAATGTTTCTGAGGAAATTTCTATGAATTGTAGAAGGTTGGTAGTGTTGTTGGTTGTCCAAATTGGTTTGGGAAATGCTCCACATTTCTCTGCATTGATGTCTTTGCTCCTACAACTTGGTGAATGTTCTATCAATGTATATGTAGTATCTTAGTTTTAATATAATATGTTGAAGAGTTTTGCAAGATGATATGTCAATGTTATACCTCATGAGTAAGCATTATGTGTTTCTAGAATACAAATTACTATTCATGTTTGATATGTGGTGGTTGTTCGTGGTATGACAATATGAAAGAAGTGTATGAAAGTATTTTTCGATGTTCAAGGAATATCTCCATGTGATCCACACATTGCTAATTGGATGCTTTGATGCCACATTGTGTCTTGAGTTGGCTTTCTAGGTTATTTATGGACATATGGCTGACAGGGCTTGTTCCTTTCCTTTCACCGTGTGCTTGGGGGGTTTCACCAACAATGGAAGATTTGTTATGATAGATTTGGGTCCTGAATTATCCTACTTGGGACCGCATCAAGTTTATTCAATTGGAAGTATGTTTTTGGGCTGACTGGTTATGTGCTTCACGTTTCATCGACACATTTCCTTGATGTCGACTTTGGTTGATGTGCACTTGTGTGTAAATAGTTTTGGATCACATTGGAAGAAGTGCTAAGAGTGTTTTTGGTCCTCTCTTTATTTTGGATAGGACCACATTATGTTTTGGTGGCCAACCAATTGAATTCATTGTTTTATCCTCTTCTTGGCAGACCTAATTGAAGTTTTGAAGTGTTGCGATGGACATAAATGCAAGATCATTTCAGATGCAACAAGATGGAGTTGCGTACAAGGGCGAAGAAGTGTGTGTGTGAATTGTATTGAATATCTAGCAATGATAGTGCTAATGTGTGCAAAAGGAAAGATCAATTATACTATAACACCTCAGTCAATAGAGTGTTATGTTGACAAGCATTGCAATCTTTATCTAATCCTTGTATCCTACTCCGAGATAGTGAATCTCATCAAGACCTTTGTATCTTGATCCTAAAGTTATGTTGGCTTCAATCCTGCAAGTCATTTTGGTAGTAATAATTTATATTGTGAGTTAACTATCACCTTGATTTTCCCTCATTGGGTTTTCCACATAAATCTAGTGTTCTCCTTGTGCATGTGTGTGCCATTTGTTTATTTATGATCCGGTTAGAAGTAGAATTACAATGTATTGCATTGCTTAAAGGTTGTTGAAGTTGCTAAGGATTTAAACTGCTATATCATTCGATGTTACTGTCATGTTTTAAGCTTTTGATCTGATAAAGAAGGTTGGATTGTTTTGAGAGAGTTAAGTTCAGGAAGGGGTTAAATTTTTGTAAAGACTAATCCACCCCCCTCCCCTCAGTATTCGAGTGTGTTCAACAGATAGATTTTGAGGGTTTTAATGGATTTGAGATTTCTTACCACATGGTATATGATACATGTGGATGTTATACGATTAGCAATATGGAAATGTTTAATAACTTTATTGACACTTTATGGATTGGGATTTTGTACAAATGACACTTGGATAAAATACTTGAAGGATGTTTGGCTAGTTTTTTCTTGGTTTGTGATGGTTTTGAGGATGAGGAATTGACTTAATATGTGGATGCTACAAGGTGCTCATGAGAGGTGGGGATTTGGAATATGGTTGATAGATGAGGGGATTGGTTTAGAGAGGTGGTTTCATAGTCAAAGGTGGCATAAATATGACCAATGTATATGAATTTAGGATTGGTAGAATAAATTATACTTACAAATTTTTGGACTTGATTATTGATTTTTGGGTAGTTGAAGCTTGTGAAAAGATTGCTTAGTAATCTAGATTATATATTTATCTTGATTTATAACAGTGTCATCATCATTATTAGTGCCTAGATTTATAGGCCTCTTGAATTGAAAAATTGGCTAAGTTGTGTCCACTTTTGTGCATTTGGCTCCATTTACCCACCATTGATACCCAAGTAGAGAAATCCCATGTGGTTTCCCCTATTGAGGTTGCCAATGTTCAATAAATTCATGTTTGTAGGGTTCTTGGTTCCTTTAGAACCTTGAATCTTATCCCTCTCTATCACTTATCTTTTTTCTCCCCAAGACCCAAGTTTATAGGAAAACTTGGGACCAAGGGACTCTGTATTGAGGAAACCTAGTCCTTGTAGGCCCCAATATTCACCTTCCTTTCCTAAAGTTTCAAAAATAATTGGAACCCTGGGACCTCCCTCTTCATTCCATTTCTCCAAGTTATAATTCCACAAGGAGACTTGGAACCTTGGTATGTAATTGCAAGGTACCTGGTCTCCTTGGGAGATTAGCCTCCACCATCCCCTTTTGTTGTGTGTTCAATTAGGCCCCATATCTATGGATGGATTCAATACCAAGGGATGTAGTCCCTTGGTTCTTGGTCCTCACAGGATCTTGGTCCCTACCACAATGTGTGTCCCAAAGTTTATGAACTCCTTTGAAACCTGAGACCTCCTAACCCTTATTTCTTATTGTCTACTCTTCTCAATGCTCAAACCTCTAGGAGAAATCCATACGTTGGTACCATTTCCCTTCTGCTAGGTCCTCCCCATTCTTTGATTCCCACAACCTCCTCACTCTTCATCTCTAATTCAAGGTCATTGTCTTGATTGTCTTTCCACCCCTAGAGCTTGGCATCCTATCTAATTGGACTCTAGATGCTTAAGTGAACCCTTCACCCTTAGACCCAAATGTTGATTTCATTTTTCCTCCCAATTCTTAATTTATTTTTTCTCTCAATCTCTCAAGCACAAGTTCTTAGGTCCCTCCTAAAATTAGAATCCCACAAGCATGTCAATATTCAAATTTCATGCTAGGGATCACCACACCCTAAAAACCCCCAAACCCTATTTCACTTGCCTCTATAGCTTTCCCATCACTTCATTCATATCTAATTCAACCTTGCGACAATTGAATCACCCTTCTCACTCAAAATACATATATCCTAATGTAATGGTATGATTTCATATAGATATTTGACTGCATACAACAAGAGTGACCATGCTATCATTGACATAGGGAATGTGAAATCACTTTGCATTATAATTTTATATGGTCTTTTACAAAATGTGTGGTAAAAACCCAACACATAGCACATATTATGAAGGGATGACCATAATCAAAACAACACTAGGCTTGTGGTTATGCGCTGAATTTATTGTATGCTCTTCACTCCCAACGCATTTGTTATATCCAACGTTGAGATGAGGAGCATTCACGTGCAAAACTTTTAGGATAATTTTTCAGTCTGTCGATGAGCTGTAAATAATAGTTTTCATCTCCCAAAAGCTTTAGGTAACTATTATTATGTCATGGAAATAATTTATATGATGTTTGAACCAATTTTGAGATGTTGACAGTCAACATAAAAACTCTCCTACTCAGCCAAAAATGACACAACACAACACCATTTGAAGAATATTAAAAATGCATATATTTTGTTAAGAAATTATTCTCGAGATGAAGATGAGTGATCATAATGTGGGGTTGAAACCAGTATTTGCACAAATAAGCTATTTGGGAAGACATTAAGGATTTGAAATGAAACAAATGTGAATAAATGATTTATTAGATTGAAATGATTAGGCGAAAATGAGTTAGTTGCAGGCCAAAGTGTATAGGTAGAGGGACTACATGCCAACTGTTTGACAAAATGTCAAACTAATTGTAAAACAAAATGAAAGCTCCAGAGGTTAAAATGCATAGTAAACTGCATTATTTTACAACTAACATATAGGTTTTTACCTAGAGGTATTATTTTCATTGTTAAGTGAAAGTGGAGTTGGTAAGTGGGTTTTCACAAGCAAGTAAAAATTATGCACAAGAATGCAAAGAGGGGACAAATAAAAGGCATTTTATAGATGTTACTTTTCAACTATAAAATCAAAGGTGTCTGATTGTGCCAGAAGTTATTTAGGAGTTCAATCTGAGTTTTCTTATCTTCTTTCTTCTTCATTTGAAAATGTTTTGGGATTTTGAGAAAAGTTGAAAATGGTGGGTCGTATAGGTTCAAAGGTTTTAGTTTTTGGAAACAAAGTTATGTATATGAAAATCCTCCATGAAAGCATTTTATATTTTGAATGAAGCTTATATGAATATATACTTTAGTGATAACTGTCTCCATTCTGTAATGTAATATTTTCTGAACAATGGAATTAAGGATTCTAGGGTTCTTCATACACATTTGTTGTTATGAACTATTTTTATTGATTGCTATCTATTCAAGGAATATTATAAATGATTTTGTGAAAATAGTGAGAATGCTTTCATTAAAAATGGATTATTAAGTAGAGTTTTATTGTTAGTCATTAGTAGGTCTCAGTTTTATAAGGTAATGGTAATTAATATGACCATCATAAAAAAAATTTAAATGTATATTGTGGGGTTGTATTGCATAGTGACTCTGTAGCACTGGATAGGCACCAATCCATCTTGAATGGATTTTCCTCAATCTCAAAAACACATTTCAAATATAAAACCAAAATATATTTTCTGTAATATATATTCTTAATTATTTTCATACTTCATACCAAGGTTTCAAAGACAACAAGGACAGTTCCATTCATTCTTGCAAATATTTAAACCCTTTTCTATTTGTATGAAGTTTATTATCTGCTATGCATTTTAATGCAAATTTGTGTGATATTCATGATTTAGTGTTATTTAGGGTGACCCCCCTAGGTATTGTAGAGCCTAAAGTGTAAGGGAGGAAAGTGTAAGATCACTCTCTTGCTCATTGGCCAAATCTCTCATTCAATCTAAGTATAAGATATGACACACCTTTAGGGTTAAATGATATGCAAATTTGGGAACCAACAAATTGGTGACTTTGTTAGGGATAGCTCCAATGTTATCCATTTGGAAAGAGTCAAGGAATTTTCTGATTTTCTGATTTGGTTCAGATATTGAAAGCCTCCATGACTTGGAGAAGGGGAGCATTTTAGTATGTATGAAGAATTTCAAAACATTTCTTTGTTGGTGGAGTGTGTTGAACACACCCGAAGACTAAGAGGGGGGGGGTGAATTAGTATTTTCAAAACCTGAAACCTTAAGCAAACTTAAACTTCCTTACTAGATTAGAAACCCTCAAATAGATCAACAACAAAGAAAGATATAGTAATTTAGTTCCTTAACAAGGTCATAAACCCTCACTAATGAAATATACAACAATTCAACCCTTAACCAAATCAACATAAATGAAAATGAAACAAGGAACACACATCCACAAGATAACACCAAATTTACGTGGAAAATCCAATGAGGGAAAAACCACGGTGAGAGTTAACTCATGATATAAGAAGCTCACTGCTTACAAAATTTACAACAAGGATCACTACTAAAATACTTGCAAACTAAGGTGCACAACCTTAGGGAAATATACAAAGGACTTGCAGACTGAAGTGCACAACTCCAAGGCAAGATACAAGGATTTGATGAGATTCGCTATCTCATAGCAGCATATGTGGAGATTTAGAATTTACAACATATGTCAACAATACACTATGTTGATTGAGGTGTTAAAGCACATCCGATCTATCTTCCACACACTTTCACACTTCTTTTGTGAGATCTTCAATACATTCCACTCATAGTCACTTTGTAACTGATTTGATCTTCCATTTATAGCCACTACAAGATCACAATAAATTCAACAAGTAGATCACAAAGACATAATGTGGTCCTATCCAAAAGATAGAGAGGACCAAAAACAATATTATTATATATTCCAATGTGATCCTATAAAACTCACACACTAGCACACATCAACCTAAGTTGGCAACACGGAAATGTGTAGATGAAACATGTAGCACAATATCAATCAACCCAAAACATACTTGTAACTGAATATACTCAATGTGGTTCTCAACAAGATAGTTCAGGACCCAAATCCATGTTAACACAATCTCATATATTGGTGCAAACCCTCAAGCACATAACACAAGTAAGACAACAAGCTCTACCGGCCAGTCATATATAAATAACCCAAAAAACAACTCAAACACAATGCAACACCAAAGAGATCAACCACTAATGTGTGGATCATAAGAGATGTTCCTTGAACATTCAATAACACTTCCATATAATTATTTCATACTATCATGCCACCAACAACTACCACAAACCAAACAAGAGTAGAGCAGTTCATCTCAGAAGCACATAATGCATAACCATTAGATATATAATTAATAGATCAACTTGCAAACTACATCAACACTTGAAATTTGAACTAAGACACTACACAGACACTGAGAGAACATCCACCAAACTGTAGGAGCAAAAACAACAATGTGGAGAAATACCAAGCATTTTATAGATCAATCCAGACCACAACAAAACTACCTACCTTCTGTAATTAACAAAAAAATCCTCAAAAACACTGGTGACCTGAAAATATAGGAGTGCAACATCCATAGAGCACAAACATTGACTCCAAACCATAAGAACGCATCTTCAACAACGAAGAAATGCGGAGCATTCTCCCAAATAGTCTTCAACACAACTTCTTGGAACATACTACCTCAAGAACAATAGGAGAGAACATACAACATACTATAGACCATCAATAAAATCTCTCCACCATCAACATTACTTTTAATCCTCATCTTAATATATCTGAAACATAGAAAAATAGGTTCATCAAAATTATATGATAACAAAGGCATATGATGCACCTATCTTCCCTAGTTCATTAGGAAAAAGAGATCACCTAGGGCAAGATTGACTTTCAACCCTTAATGGAGATCTTCCTATTTTCCTTAATGGTGAGTCAACCTTAATGGAGATCTTCCTATTTTCCTTATGATTGAAGACGGGGTAAATCAACCTGAAATGCACTTTTGGGAGATAAATGAAAAATACCAAATGAATGCAATTATGCAATGTAACACTTGAAACATGAATTTAAACCTTAATCTAGCAAAATCAAAACAATTCTAATAGATCTGAGAAGGTTATGATTTTATGCACCTATCACCAAAAGCTCCTACTGAGTGTCCTCCGAAGACAGATTCACCCTAGGGTGAATGGGTCTTTCTATAGGGATCCAAAATATGCTTTCACAATCCTCTACTCTTGGATTTGCACTCTTGATTTCTCAAATTTTCACAGTTGAAAAGTCAGAAATAAATTCTATAAGTGAGTTTCCATGACTTGACGACAGTGTTGACAACTTTGATAACTTTACAAAATTGCACTTTTGATCAATATTCAATCCTTCTTCAACCTAAGATTTTCAAACACAAAGAGAGGGATTTTTTTTTTGTTTTTGGTGAATGGAGGTTTGCCTTGGTCAGACCCCATTTTGGTAATTAAACCTTGAAATGAAATGAAACATGGATGAAAGGAATGACGAATGAACAATGCTATGTTGAAACTCACCAAAACCTTGAATGGATATCCTTAGAGGACTGAAATCTAACACATCTCTCAAAGCTCTTGATCTTGCATGAAATGGCTTGATTGGATGTTGATCTTGATGCTTGACTTTTGACTTGAATACTTGAAACCTACATCACAATGTTAGCTCCAAAACATGCATGAATGATGATAACTTTGACATGATGCTTGGGATCTTGAATGGCAACAAATGACTAAGAAATCTACTCTTGAACACATTTGACAATAATCTTGGCTTGAGGGATGCTTGCATATAAAATCTAGGATTTGAATTGATAAAAAGACCTTATATTTGTAGGCAATTTTCCAATTTCCCAAAAATTAAACATCAAAGATCAACAATTGCAAATTTAATTTAAATCATAAAAATGTCACCAAATACATATTAAAAATTGGATTCCTAAACTTAAGGGTGACCCAAACCTAGGACACACCAATTTCAAGGCAATTTAATTAAAGCTTGCAATTGTTTAATACAAGTTTCCCTTTCAAAAAATGAGATGAATTAGGATTTTAAATGCATAATTAGGCCAATTAGAGGCTTAATTAAGTCCAATTAATTAAGGGACACAAACATAGTGTGAAAATGTAAAGGAGTACATTTTCTAACAATGCAATATCATCATGAAATCAACTTTGTTTACAAAAACCATACTCAATACTTCTTTCATTATCATCAAACAAGCCATGACATCCAACCATGAAATTTAGAAATATAGAGTATCAACAACATACAACTAAAGACACCAATGCCAGTAGAAATAATGACAATCAATGTTAAACAATAATCTCACAAACAACAGACTCACCAAGTGTTAACATCAAAGACAACCAATGCCAACAATACAACCAATACAACAATCTCACCAAGTGGACATCACAACAATCTCAAGTATCAATGACAACCAACAACAAACTCACCAAGTATTGACATCAATGACAACCAATGCCAACAGAGTGAACCTAGAATGAAACTGATCATCAAGGAGCTTTCAACTGTTTGAAGATTTTGTCCTATGAAGGGAGGTGACAACTCTATTAATGAACCTATTGAAATTGTGAAAGGAATATTTGTAAAAATTTGCATAGTTTTAAAAATATTTCTAGTTAGAGAAAGAAGTTTTGAAGTTTACAATACTTTCCAGGTATTTATTTTTCCATTTTTTTGGATTCATGAAGGAAAGTGTTGGTGTATGAAGGTTTTTTATTACATGTTTTAAGAAGAGGTATGTTCCCTATTTCAATACATGTTCATACCTAAAGGAAGGGAATTAAATTGAACAGTCCAGGTCTACATATCGTGTTTCGACATAAATGTATTGGTAGAACATGCATGGTGGAGAATAGAGGGTTAATGATTCATATATTGTACATTGTTATCAAAGCTTATGTGGTCTTTATAGACATAATTTTCTTGCAACTGGAAAAATTTATGAATATTTCATGTATTATTTGGTAAAGAGAAATGATTTAGCATTGGACGGATAGGGGGTTTATTATTAAAATATTTTAGAGTTTATTAAGTTTGAATAAAGTTATGAAAAGATTCTTCTAGCCATTCCTTTATGAATTCAAATGTCACAATGGGAAGTGCTTATCAACAATAGTTCTATTCATATCCTTAGAAAAGAGTATTCTCTGTTGAAAGATACAAACTACTTGATTTCACTGGTATTTAAGGTTTTCCATGTCATATTCCTATTGAAGTTAGGGAGAAATTTCCAAAATACAGTGGGAAGAAATATGAATCAACAAATAAACATCTACAAGAATTTATGGATTTAATTGGAGATTATGACATAAATGCAGATGATGTTGTTATGAAATTATTTGTTTAATCTCTGAAGGAAGATGCCAGAGATTAGTTTTTGGATTTTCCAGTGTGTTCCATATCTTCATCGAATGAGTTCATGGTAGTATCCATAGAACAAAGTTATGAGAGCATTGATGCAAGGTTAGTGATATGAAAATTCATGGACATTCAAATTTAGAAGAAGAACTAGTCCTAGCTTTCAATTTGAGATTTACAAAGACAATAAGTGACATTCCTAAAAACATTAGACCAAATTATTGTTAGATGCACATGACAATTGAGAGGGGGTTGAATTATTTTTACATTAAAACATCAAAAACCTCATTGACATTCATATCTTAATTAGCCCTTAAACCCTTAATCAAATTTAGCATGAAAGTAAACAAGTGAAACAACAACACATTAAAACACCATACACAATAGAATGCCAGATTTAAATGAAAAAACCAAGAAGGGAAAAACCATGGTGAGGATTAGATCACATTATAAAGTAATATCAACATCGAATACAATAGGCTCACTACCAGAGGGCTCACCACCCAAAATAAAGAAGGGGTCTTTGCCAAAGGACTCACTATCTTGAAGAAAGAAGAGAGAAAAAGGGGTGGCTCACTGCCAATTTGAACTGCTAATACTGCATCTCTCTTATGCCGAAGCTACAATTTCACTAAAGGACAACCAAATCATTCAAATTTAGACTAAAATGTAAACACCTTTTGCTCATTGCATCTAGGAGTCATAAGCATTAAAGATCACACTCGAATCACCACACTTGATCACTTTCAAATATTTCACATCACACACACTCTTTGCATAATACACATAATAGCTCACCTTGTATTTATACCATTCATGACCTAAAACAATCTCAATTAGGTCAGCCTTAAGGAAACGTATGCACCTCAACTGTGCAACATCAAATAGGTCAGAACCAAACACTTCCAAGGTATAAATAATTGAAGGTAGACCACACCACTACTTAACTGGGACCCAAATCTACATCGACATGCTTCTCAACACTTCCAAAAATAACAATCATCCACCGTAATTAGTGCTATCACTCCAAGACGGCTAAATCTATACGAACACTAACAATCGATCTGCAACAACCACCTCGAGAGAGGAGGCACCACACAGAGAGGGAGCACATAGTGAAGTAGTAGAGACAAGAGCTAACAAAGGTCCAACAGAGATGAATAAAAAAGGGCAAGAAGGTTCTGATGGAGCATCAACAACAGAAGGTTCCACCGACACAGAGACACCAGCAGGCATAGATAATACAACATCAACAGAAACCAACAGTGGCTCCATGGAAGGGACCACCAGAAGAGGAGCAAGGATAAGTTCCTGAGAATAAATGATAGGGTCAACCTCTGCAGAAGAAACTCCTAAAGGATGAGAACCCATCATAAGATGGTCGAAGAGAGCATCCTTCCACCAAGTTCACAGTGCCCTTATGATAGGCAAGAGGGAAAGCAAAGGCCAAGTGACCCACCGAGAAGCATTTCCTACACCGAAAGGGGAGACCCTCATAGTCCAAGACCTTCTTCCAAGGTTTTTCCTCCACCAATAAGACTACATCACCATGGAGAGGTTTGGAGATGTCCAAATCAACCAACAATCGAGCCATCGTAGCATGCCCAAGCTCCCTAGTCGCATAATCTACCATTAAGAAGCATCCAATGATATTTCCAATAGCTTCATAACAAGATTCCTCCCAAAACTGGAGAGGGAGATTCGACAAATGGACTCAGACTAGTCTGGTGTTCAATGACTCTGTAAGGGGATTGAAAGAATGAGACCAAGGCCTGATGGATAGAGAATGAATACCCCACATCCACCCCCTATCTAGCACACAATTTTGCTCCATGGATGAGGCAAAGGTAGCAATGAAAAAACCCCTAGCATTAGGGTAGAGCTCAATCTCCCCAGAGACCAACAACTTCCGGGAGATAGACACCCATTTATGGAGATTGGGGAGGGAAGGCCATAGGCCATTGAACCTGCAGACCATGCCCAACTTCAAATAATAATCCTCATTTTCAACTACCTCAGAACCACAAACCACAACAGGGGAATCCCTAGCACAAGGCAGAGACCGATGAGCCTGAGCAAGAGGTCGAGCACCCACCTTAGCAGCCTTAGAGAAGGACTTTACCCAGCTTGAAGAACCCCCAACAACAGGCATAGGTGGGACAACCACACCAAGAGTAGAGCTTGCAAAATCTTCTATCGTAAGAGAAGCAACAACAGGAGGGACAACCTGCACACCAGGAGAGGGAGGGCCCCCACAAGCCCATACTTCATAGAACATAGGATCCAAATCCCCACTGAAGCATAGAGGATTCATGCAGGGAGGCACAACAAACTAAGGGTAACCAGAAGGACAAGGGACCCTACCAATCACCCCCCCAGCAGCCCACTCTAGGCCCATGCCAGCTTTAGGCAATGGCAGACCCACCGCGTCCCTACCAAACTCAACAATGCTATTTAAATGTAGAAATTCCCATTTTTTCCTGCTTAGCACCATTCTCTATTAATGTCAAATGTTGACCTCCATGAATCTTCCAATTATAAAATCAATGAAAATTAATATTTTTTGTAGGAAAAAGTGTTTATATATGTCATAAAGTAGAAATTATAATGATTTTAACATTAAATTGAGAAAATCCCAATTATATTATCTAACACATGGAGGTGTACCATATATCAATTAAATTGGGATTTTCTCAATTTAATGTTAAACTCATTAGAATTTCTACTTTATGACATATATAAACACTTTTTCTTACAAAAAATATTTATTTTCATTGATTTTATAATTGGAAGATTCATGGAGGTCAACATTTGACATTAATAATTGTATAAATCAGAGAATCTTATCACGTTTAAGCTTTCTAATACATATATATTGATATATAAATTTGAATATTCAAAAGTAAAACTACTTTTAAGGTGGTAAATATAAATTTTGAGAATTCATAAGTTTTTATTGGAGTTGATAGTGATCCCCACAACTTTGAGAAATCACATGCAGCCAAACTTCCTATCACAAATGAGAGGTCAAAGAAACTAATTTTCTATGCAACCAAGAGAGAATGATTGAATCCACACAAGTATCACACAAGCATATGATATTGAGATTAACTTATAATTATATTTGAATTGAATGGAATTAGTGATTACAATGAGAGGTGAATTCTTATAAAAGCAAAAAAGAAAATACTTAATGAGGATTTGATTAGATAGTGACAAGTGTCCTAATCTCATGCAATAAGACAACTTGACCTATAAATAGCCCAATCTAAAATAAAAAATAAATCCTAAGTTTATCTTAGTAATTAAAGTAATAAGGAACCTAATAATTAATTAATGATTAATTAATTATCAAATGATTATCCTAATTAATCAAACACCCCCCTTAAGATCAACTTAGGGAGAAACTAAAAACCTTTATGAAGAGTGCAATGATGGATGCATGGATGGGTCCCTACTACAAGGCCTAATGAGGTACCTATTGAACACACCTAGAGACTGAGAGGGGGGTGAATCAGTCTTTTCAAAACCTAAACCCTTCAAAAAACTCAAACTTCTTTACCAAATTAGAAACCCTCAAAAAAATCAACAACAAAGAAATATATAGCATTTTAGTTCCTTAATAAGGTCAACAACCCTCAACAATGAAATATATAACAATTCAACCCTTAACCAGATTAATGACAATGAAAAATGAAACAAGGAACACATATCCACAAGATAACACCAAATTTACATGGAAAACTCAATGAGGGAAAAACCATAGTGAGAGTTAACTCACAATATATGAAGCTCACTGCTTACAAAGGTTACAACAAGGCTCACTACCAAAATAATTAAAACTAAGGTGCACATCCATAGGGAAAGATACCAAGGACTTGCAGACTGAAGCACACAGCTCCAGGGCAAGATAGAAGGACCTAATGAGATTCACTATCTCAGAGCAAGATACATGGACATTTAGAATTTACAACATATGTCAACAATACACTTTGTTGACTGAGACATTAAAGCACATATGATCTATCTTCCATACACTTTCAAACTTCTTTTGTGAGATCTTCAATAAAATACTCTTCTCACTCACTTTGCAACTGATTTGATCTTACATTTATATTATCTGCAACTTCACACAACATCAATTAGGTTTTCTAGAAGAAAGATAAACAATAATCTCAACAAGTCAGACACAAAAACATAGTGTGGTATTATCTTGGAGATAGAGAGGACCAACAAAAACCTTATTACATCTTCTAATGTGATCACAAACAACTCACATACTGGTGCACATCAACTCAAGTAAAAAACAATGAGACTTGTAGATGAAATGTGTAGCACACTACCAATCCAACCAAAAACATAACTTCAACAGAATTAACTCAATGTAGTCCTCAACAAAATAGGTTAGGACCCAAATACATATTAACATAACTTCATATGTTGGCACAAACCCTCAAGCACATAGTGCAAGAAAGATAACAAAATCTATCGACCAGGTAACCATAAATAACCTAGAGAACCAACATAAAGCATAATACAACACCAAAGAGATCAACCACTAATGTGTATATCACAAAGACATATTCAATGAACATATAACACCACTTCCAGATACTTCTTTTACACTTTCATGACACCAACAACTACCACAAACCAAACAGGAGTAGAACACTTCACCCAAGAAGCATAAAATATACAACCATGAGATAAAACATTAATAGAATAGCTTGTGGACCACTTTTAGCACACATGAAATTAGAACTGAGACAGTGCATAGACATTGAGAGAATATCCATCAATTTGTAGGAGCAAAAACATCATTGTGGAGAAATGTGGAGCATTTTTGGACTAGTCTAGACAACCAACAAAACCATCAACCTTCTGTAATTAATAGAAACCTCCTTGGCAACACTGGTGACCTGAAAATATAGGAGTGCAACATCCAAAAAGCACAAACAATGAATCCCAAACCACAAGACCACATCTTCAATAATGGAGAAATTCAAAGCATTCTCCCAAAAAATGTTCACAACAACTTCCTGAAGCAGAAACCTTCAACCACTTGTAGAGGCTAGAACAATCTTGCAGCAACACTTTCTTAGGAACAACATAAGAGATCATATAGAATATTATAAACCATCAATAACATCTATCCATGATCAATATTAATTCTAATCCTCATCATAATAACATTTTTTGTAACAACAACCATACACAATACTTCTTTCATTATCATCAAACAAGGCATGATATCCAACCATGAACATCAACAATATAGAGTATCAAAAACATACAACTAAAGACACCAATGATAGCAACAATATTGACAATCAATATCAAACAATAATCTCACAAACATGTGCATCAATCTCCCAAGTGTTGACAACCAAAGCCAACAGACTCACCAAGTGTTGACATCAAAGACAACCAATGCCAACAATCTCACCAAGTGTTTACATAAATGACAACCAATACCAATAGTACCCATGTACAAAAAAAAAGAAATCTCATAACCAGAGAAAAGGAGAAAACTACATGGGAAAAAACTCCTCTCTAAAAGAGAAAAAGGAATAATTGCACTAGTGAAAGAAAGATAGAAGGAGGACTCAATGTGCCCCCCAAGGATTACTTCTATCACACAAGTATATGATAGATATACCCCTAGTAGGAGAGAGAAAATAGGATATGAATCCCCCATAAAGAAAGAGATCATATGCCAATGATGAACACCTAAAGACAAAACACGATTCATTGCTTGTAAAAAATATTTCTCCCCTTAGGAAGAAACAAATCTAGTGGTGATTATAGAATCCAATCGAAAAAGATGGGTGAATAGGGAATCCAAATCCAAATGATGTGTTCCTTTGAAAAATGTTCAAGTTTCTGCATGTTGAAAAGAGATGATGTAAATCCAAAACCCCATGAAGACTAATGTAGAACAAGATTCAAAGGTGATGAAGATGATGGGCCAATAATGATGATTTGGCTGTCAAAAAAGAGGATATGAATTACCTCAAAGTAATCTTATGAATCTATAATCTAAGTCTTTACAAACAAGGATGATATGTCTGCAAGATACAAATCCCAAGTAGCTATGTCTGGAAGAAGATGAATGTCCTATTGTACTAAACCAATAGGTGCCAAGGATGTGATGATGCTAAGCTAATCAAGAACAACAAAAGATTAAGATTGAGTCTCGATCTAAAGAGGGAACATGAAGAGAAGTCTCTAAATCATCAAAACATGCAAGACCTATGGTATACTCAATCTCTTCTAAAGTATCATCATCAAAGGGTGAGTAATCTACATTTACAAGAGGAATGAGATAATCTGCAACAAGATCCTTTAGGTATGGAGAGATATGAGGGTCTCCATGGATCTTCCAAATTTGAGTCCAAAGTGTGTGGGGACAATCAATGTCGGATACAACACACATAGTGTTAAGATCAACACTAGAACAAATCATTCCATAACATGATGTCGCTAATAATACCCCATGTTGATAAAATCCCTAGTATATTTGGTGTAGGTATGAGTCCATAAAGATAAGACAAAATATCAAGCCACTTGAGATGTGTTAGGATGTCTTATCGTCAAGACTCATTGTTATCTTTTTCCAGGATGACCACAAAAGGATGAGCTAAAAACCCATGTTACTTCCTCAAAGTGCCAAAATGTCTAAGTAATTGATAAAAATGTGAAATCACAAAAAAATGAATAAAATGTACTTGGGGCATATTCTAAAAAAAGTGCATGTATGTATCTAAAGAGCTCTAAAATACCTTTCCAATATCACAAGAATAGTGAAAATAGGAGATACAAGCAAAAAGTTATGAACTCAAAAGCAAAAAATGATGATATGAATTTGATTGAGAATAAACTATACCAACATCAAAATCTGATGATGAGACCTACACCACTATAAATTGATTAGAACCAACATTTTGATGATATCTTATTTTCCATATTTTGACACCATATACCCAAGTTATGCCAAAAAGAAACAAATAGCTTATTTAGGGAAAATTACTGCTTGGAGGGGGGTATCATCCATATGGATTCCATATTGCTAATGTTAGCTAAAGAAATGATGACATTAGTAAATAGAATCAATGTAATATGCTTTTGGTTGACAAAATATTCCCTTGTTGCCTAAAAATTTATCGATGGCTAGAAATTTTTTGCGGTGCTGAAGATACTTAGAATGACGAAATATTCCTTAAAAGATTCTCTACCTAGTAGAGATTACTATTTGACAGGATTTATTCGAGAGATTGAATTTAGTGGATGAGAGAATTTATTGTTTCCTAGTTTGACCAGAGGAACTGTCAGGAATTCTTTGTCCACCATCGAGAAGATGTTGATTTTGTGGCAAAGATTGTGTGGATGCCAAGGAGGCAGGAGGGTCATCGGGAAGTGAGTTGGCATTGGGAGATAACTGTGCTTGGCCCTACAAAAAATTAAATGCCTTTTTGTGGTACGAGTTTGGCTAGGGTATTGCATGTGCAATACCCTACACCAATAAAAACTTTTGATTTTTTTTGTTTTTTAAAAACCTTTAATTTTTCTAAAAAATATTTGTTGGAAAAAGTTAAAAAACCAAAAAAATTATGACTGTATCAATAATTTTTTTTGTATAGGTGCACATAGATCTAGTATTGTGTGGTTTACAAATCCTTGGGCTCTATGAAGTCCCTAAAAAATATGTATTTTTACAATTGGTCGTATTTGAATGATTTGACAAATATTCCTTAGGTTTTTTACCATTATGGACTCAACGACGATGCCTGTTTCACTTTAGGATGAGCCAATTTTTCCCTCAAGGCCAGATCTTCAAAAAGTGGATAGAAAGTCATAGATTTGGTTCTCTAATAAAATGTTGGGGTTGATAGTGAACACCATAGCTCCCAAAAATTACCTACAACCAAAATGCCTATCACAAATGAGAAACCAAAGCAACTAATTTTCTATGCAACCAAGAGAGAATGATTGAATCCACACAAGTATCACACAAGCATATGATATTGAGATTATCTTGTAATTATAATTGAAGTGAATATTTTATAGCGATTGTAATGAAAGGTGAATGCTTATAAAAACAAAAAACTAAATCCTAGATGAGGGTTTGATTAGATTATGACAAGTGTTCTAATATCATGCAATGAGATAAATTGACCTATAAATAACCCAATCTAATAATAAAAGAACATTCTTAAGTTTAACTTAAGTAATTATAGTAGTAAGAGACCTAATAATTAATTATTTATCAAGTGATTATCCTAATTACTCCAACAACTTTAAATGGATGTAAATCATACTTATGAAAATGAGAGTTCAAGAGCTTTGGCCAAATTTAGATATATAAAAATGATTGAAAAATGTAGGTGCTTCAACTTTTCTTTATAAATTTGTATGTTCCATTCAACCTTATTATACTTCAATTATTCAACATTTTACTAACCAATCTTTCTCGATGTAAGTGGGTTGTGTTGGTTAGTTATGAAGTAACCAAATTCATCTTAGATGCCTCAACTAAGGGGAAGTTCTTCAATCAAGTTAATTGAAGACTATCTCTTTCCCAACTTCTATTTAGGTGTGTTAATTTGAATGCTATACTTCTCAATTTCAACACTTCAACATATATGTACTAAGGATTTGAACCAAGAAACCCCAATGATTCACCACTTATAATCATCCCATAAGACAAGTAGTGTTAGCTGGCATTCCACCTTATTTCTTATCAATTCCTATGACACTCACTATTTACTCCACCTTATTCTAGACAAAAAATTAGCCCATTTTCCATTCAAGAATTTTTAGGCCATGTGGTTAATTAACTTCTTAATTGGGGGGTCTTGTTAGTTTAGAACATCCATTATGTAGATCTAGTCTAACATCTCTAATTGGTTGGTCAAATGCAAGTTTAATTAATCAAATGAAAGTTTTAAATAGATACAATGGTACTATATATGCTAGAGAGAATTTGATAATTCCTTGAAAGGGTTATGTGTATTGAGATAATATGAAGGTTTGTACAACAAATTTTTGTTGAACATGTGTGTGATTTGTACAATAGATATTGGTCTTTTAGTCTCCTTTAGATATAAAGGTACATTGGTTTGAATTATAAAAGTGAATAAATTGTTGGTAGTGAGTTCCTCAACTAAGTGTAAGGGAAAATTGATAAGCTTGTTAAAAATCTAGTTCTTGTATTGCTTAGGTTTCTTCTCAAGTTGCCACTTAGAGGGGTTTAAATCACATGCCTTATAGGTATCTAATTTATGTGTTTTGAATATTTGTTGATAGATACAAATTTGATGCTTCTTAAGTCATTTATCTTTTTGACAATCAAGCTTCATAATAAGTTACATCAAAGTCTCTACTATTGTAAATTTATACAACACCATAGATAACCTTGTATTTAACATTTTGAGTAAGTATTAAAATGGTTATTAAAAAAATCACTTATCACTTAGGATCAATATACCGATAATTGATTGTTCTTTTCATGTATTTGATATGTCTACAATATATCAGTATATTAGTCTACAAATAAAAAATACATATTTTTCAGAATAATTTTACTTTTTAACTCGTCTAATCGATCTTATATTCAAATTAAACACATTCCTCATATTAATTTTACTTTTTAACTTAAAGGATTATACTTAGCCACACTTTTAAATGAAATGCTTGCCTCATTTGAATAGGAGAGTAGCGCAATTTTATATTTAATGTGGGGTGAAAGTGTGAGAAGTTGTCACATAAGAACTTAGATTTTATTGAATAAAATTAAATTTGAATTGACAAAATCAAAGTTCTGATTGCATTGTTGTTGAGAGTGTATTTATAAAATATAGTGCGGTTAGGTATACTTCACACGCCTCTTTCACAAAATATTTTATTACGAAGGAAAACATATAAAGAAAATTTGTACCAAACTTCCAACTTACTATATTGTGCACGAGAATCTTACGGAGAAATGTCTTTTCCTTTCAATATCAAGATTTGACTCGCATTCATGTACCTTATATATGCAATGCATATCCAACTTCACAAAAGGATATATGCAATGCATATCCAACTACCTCTTATGGGTAAAGGGACTTTGCTCTTTTCTAAAGTAAGATTAGGTTTGAATTTGTCATCCTACTTGCGCTGCAAAATGACTTAAAAAATAATAATAAAAAAAATTCAATACAAATATAAAATAATGTAAACTAGATACATATAATGTTTGGAATGGGTTTTTTTTTATATCGATTGAAGTTGGAGAGGTTATAATTGGGGATTTCATTTTTTTGGTGTTTAAGCTATATCATTTTGTTATTACACCATATTTATATGTGTTAGGTAGGAATATTAAACGCTGATTATAATCGTGAATTAAGATAGTTTTGTATGTGTAATCATGAAATTTGTATACACATGCCATTCCACATTTAGTTTGTGTTGACCTTAGTGGAATGTTTTAATGTAATTGCATATCGACAAGTGACACACTCTTGTGCTAGGTTTGGCTAATGCTCCAATCTGTGTCCCTCTTCATTTAGTCTCATTTACACTTATTCCCACTCATTTGCCACTCATCCCTCATTTATTACACCCCATTTGTGCTTACATCAATACATTCACTCCCTAACCCAGGTTTATCACTTTCTTGTCCAAGTTAATTTTCATGCCAATATGTATTGTTCCCGCTATACACAAGAATAAACCTAAAATTCCAATATTTAAATTGAAGTTCCAACTTTATTGCCTTTTTTCACTAGTCATTGTGAGCGAACTTAACAAATATTTTTGCAACATATTATTGTGTCTTAATATTTAAAGACATTGAATGTGTTGTGTTTACACATCAAGGAATATCTAGGAACATCTAGACACAAGAGGACTAAAAGAATATTTAGAGTGTTGAGAACATAGTAAACATATACAGTAAAAGTATAAATAGAAAATGCACAAATCTAATTATTTGATTATGTTAACATGTGATTAATCATCAAATATGAAATATAATATGGAGAGACATATATAGTAACAAATTAAACTCAATAAATACATAAAACCATACATATGTGGAGTAACCCTTTTGGGAGATATTCCACCACCAAAGAGACACTAATCTTGTAGCAATTTGAAATAATCTTCTTTACTTCAACTCTTCAATCTAGCAACATTCTAGATTCACAACAATACTTCACCTACATAATGATATATAACCTTTATCTCACGCCTCCAATTTATAGAGCAAAGGGAAATAGGAAACCAAAAGTGTTTTCAAAACTAGTGGCTACAAAAATTATGGCCCACAAACAAAAACATAGGCCCCATCACACAATTACTCAAGCACTCAAGATAGACATCAATCAATACAACATCTTTGTCCCATAACTCGTAGTAGGCATACATTTATAAGTATAACACTCCATGATGAAGATGATAACTCATATGAATACTACTATTATGACAAGATACCTCACTAAAATAAAGTAACTTTGAGCACTTCATGAGGGACATGCTCAAATACTCTTATGGCAATGATGATTGTAACTCCTATTAAAGATATTTTGTGTAAACTCCCTTATTCAATGCTATTATAACAATATCCCAAGGATCTTAACTAATAAAATAATATTTTCCCTCAAATCTCATGGGCGTCCAAGTATCTAGTTCCAAGAATGTTGGAGATGCATACACTATACATGGGATTACAAATGAATAGGACACTAAATCCTAACGTTATCCTACTTGATATTTACAATGTAATGATATAACATGAAATTTCAAAATAAACTAAGCATGGGAAAAGACAATGGCCATAGCCTCTTTGCACATATAACACTTATATATAATCACTGGTTTCATAAGAGAATTTAAAATATTTCCACCTTCCCTTACCATCCTCAACCATCTCACAAACAAAGTGATGTTGAGAATTGATATGCTTGGTATATGCATGGTGCATGGAATTATTTATAAATTATAAAATGATCTAAGTGTGGGAAAAGGAAACGTCCATAGCCTCTTTGCATCAATAGAACTTATATGTGCTCACTAGTTTTATAAGCAATTTGAAACAATATTGAAAGTTTCCACCTTATAAACCATGAGCTTACCATCTTAAAATATCTTACAAAGAAAGTGAATTTGAACTTCTCTATGCTTAGTACACATGTGGTATATGTAATTCTTCATCAAACATATAACAATCTAATTGTCACATCCAATCTCCACCTTCTTGCAACCAAAATCGATACGTGAACACAATATTTGTAAACTAACCACCTCCTTACAAGCATATGTAATAGCCATATACTCTATTTTTGTAGTGGAAAACACAAATATGGACCTCATACTCATCAAACTAATAGTTCCTCCAGATAGAGTGAACACATAATCACTCACGAACCTCTTGTTGTCCAAATCACTAGCCCAACTTGAATCAACAAAGCCCTATTGGTCCCATGAAAATATAAAAAAATAATTATGTTCCGAGATTTTTTTTGAATATCCTCTTAAAATAATTATAATACTTTCCACCAAGGTTATACATTGAAACCTACTAAGAAATCCCATTGCTTGGAGAATATATAGCCTGCTACATACCATTGTATACATTAGGATACTTGTGATAATAGCATAAGTAAAATTATACATATAATCAAAATCATCATTTGACTTGGTTATAAGTAAAATTATACATATAACCAAAAAGTAAAGGAATAGTCATTGGCTTACATTTTGACGTAGAAAACCATTCCAAAATAGTCTCTATATACTTACTTTTATTGAGCCAAAGATTTCTATGAACTTGATATCTTCTAATTTTCATCCTTAAGATATATTTGTCAGCCCTTAAATCCTTCATATCAAATACATGAGAAAGTTGAGTTATAAGCTCCCTAATCATCCCTTTATTTTTTTATAAAAATATATCAACATACATGACACTAATTAACATTTGATCATCAATTAATTTAAATAAACACAATGATTGGCATCAGTCCTTACAAACCCAAGATGAAAAGTGAAAGCATCAAACTTATGGTACAACATTTGAGATGACTACTTCAAGCTATACAAAGATTACTTCAACATGTAAACTAGATTTTATTTTCCTTTCACCAAAAAATCATAAAGTCGTTTCATATAAATCTCATATTTTAGATCTCTATGCAAAAATCAATTTTATCATCTATTTTATCTACTTCTAAATCATTAGAAAAAATAATAGAATGTAGGAATATAATTAACTTATATAACAAGGGAAAAAGTTTCTCCAAAACTAACTTCATCTCTTTGGGAGTGCAATTTTCCCATGAGTCTCTCCTTGTATCATTCCAACCTACCATATACTTTGGAATTTTTCTTGAACACACTCTTATATCCAATGGGCTTCCTTCCCTTGGATAGATTCACTAGTTCCCAAGTCACATTTTTCAATGTCATCATCTCCTCCTACATGGATTCTAACCAAGATTTACACTCATTTAAATTTTGGGCTTCCTTCACATATTTGGGCTCACCAAATTAGTATAAGATAAAAAAAAATACACAATAAATATTTGGTGGGGTTTACATTTCAACTAGAATAAATTGCTTTATGGATTTCCTCAAGGGTATACTAAGATATTTTAATGTTATTAAACATGTCCTACTTTCTTAAGACTTTCACCAAAATTTTCTTTTGTCACTCCATTCTCAAACTCATTTTGTTGTTCTTGCACATGCACATCTTCCTACTTGTTGACCGTAGTCTCAAAATGCATTATTTTAATTTCATTTTCCTTTCGCTATTTAAGACAAAATAACTTTAAATTTCCTACAAATGAACATATTTAGAGTAAAACATTTCAAGGTTAAAGTTTTCCAATGTTCATAACCCTTTACATTCTCATATTTAACAAAAATACATATAATTCAAAATCTAATTACCTTTCCATGGGCCTCAAATACAAAAAAATATTACATGTAAAATATATATTTAATTACCTTTCCATTCCGCATATGATGTCTTACCATCTATAGCTAAACAAGATATATATACCAAGTAATAGGTAGTATTTATAGTCTCATCCTAAAAATATTGCTACAATACATGTTACTTGGTATATAGATAAAAAAAATTGATTCATTACCCTTTACTCATGCACCAATCAACATTCTCCCACTTCTATCCATTATGTCTAATTCATTCATTTTACAACCCCATTTTGGTGTGGCATGTATGAGGTAGTTTTCTACTACACAATACCTACATGTCTACATATGAGGTGGAGAAAAAATCCAAATGGATACAAGGGAAACCATATTTTTGGGTTGGAAAATATGATATAGATTTATTATTAACAAGAAAGACTATGAAGTGGTGGGTTATTGGTCAATTGGTAAGTGAGGAGACTATGGAGATTATTAAAAAGTGTAGTAGAAATGTCTAGTTAGACAAGGTGACCAACATAGTAAGGAACAATGCTAAGACTAGTTAAAATATATAACTAGTGAAGGTGACTAAATTTATAGAGGAAACTTGATCTACATCTAGACCATGAGTAGAATGAATAATTTTCTTTTCATTGATGGGGTTAAAAATGGCATGTGTGTTATAGTTTATGATTCATGAATAAAATTCAAACTAAGTAAATTTTGTTGGGTTAATCCAATTATGATCTAAATGGTGTTCCACCATGTTGAATTCACCCTCAACCACCAAATATTTTATGGGCAAATCAAAACATATTTATTCCCACACAAGAGTTTTCTCACAAGACACAATTTGAGTAAGATAGAGAAGAACCTAATGGAGGAGAAGTGGATGAAAAATCATACACACACACAAAATTTGATGTCTCATATTTGGTGGCACAATAAATTAAGAAATACAAGGAACTAATCCAAAATATATATTGATAATGTATCCATGTGAGGTGAGGGAGGTCCCATAGATCTTTGAATATTAAGATTTCTTCTTTGGAAAAGATCTTTTCCCACTATAAGAGAGGGGTACCAACCACGTCGAGGCCCCAAGTCACAAAGGGTTGAGAGCAGTAGGCTGCCCTAACTTACCTTAGCTTTAAGGGGGTGTTAGGAAATGCAAGATGAGAATGATGAGGACTATAAGGTCCTTTGATCAATCTGCAGACCCGAGACTTGAAAGGGGACTAGGTGAGTCAATTTTTACGGTCAACTCTGTGTCTCAAAGAGCTCTCTATCCAAGGATGAAAGTGCGGCTCTAGGACAATAGCACGACACACTAGCATCTCTCAAGTGCACTAGCGTCCGTACGGCTAGAGGACTAGAAAGACAAGGTCGAATACTACAAAATGGACTAACGACCTAGCTAATGGTTTTTAGGGGAATAAAATAACACTATGAAATAAGAAATGTATAAACAAATATGATAAAGCAAGTAGATTAACACAAGGGTGACAAGAATGATCTCACGTAAAATCTTGTTCACTAGCTAGCTCCAACAAGTGCACCCACCTACACACAATGAAGAGGAAATTTTTTTCGAGCTGCATAGGGGTCTGCCTCAGTCAGACCCTCGTTTTGGTGTTTCTACCTCCACCGACAACCAAGTTTGCAACAATAGAGAAATAGTATGATAAAAAAGGAATGAAGCAAAGAACACTAAAACACTACAAAACAGTAAATGTGCTTACTCAGCCAAATAATAGAGGAGAGGAGTGGAAAGCTTACCACCTCCACCAAGAGCATTCAAGGCTAATGGGGGATAAAATGAGAGGACTCGAGCCTCTGTTGCAATGGTTTTGTTCCACACTTGCTCTACTGAATTGATGGAGTGATATAGTTGCTACTCTAGAGTGCAAAATGTTTCTTGAATGCTTGAAGTGAATGCTTAGAGCTTGTGAGTTGCCAAGAGAGATCATATAGAGCCCAAATAGAGATGAAATGGATGAAGGAATAGTGGATTTTGAAGGAGAGAGTAAAGAAAACGGCCATAGTCGGGTCGGTCAGCTGAAGAGGGCATTACAATTCAACTTCCAATGAGAAGTGTAACACCTCTACAAGCTTCAGCCGCAGGAATCGGCCAAAGATGTAAGTGTGTCACATGGATGATTGTGCGTCGCGCAAGTGTCCCTTAGAGTTATTCCTTTGTTGATGCACAAAATGAACGCCAAGTGGGATGAAGGCAGTGGGCTTATGTGGAATTTAACCTATGAATTTGGTAATTTTCTAAAGTGAGGAAGGGTAAAAGAAGAATTTTCCTAAGGGGTGCAAATTCGCTCCTATATATTTTTTCCCCACTTTAGTGAGCATGAATACCGATGAGTGCTTCAGTAAAGTAGATCGAAGAAGTAGTAGGGTTAGAAATGTATACTTGAACCGTCAAGGAAGCAGACCGTGATCTGGCGAACCTGAGAGTGCAGGTCAAGCAAAGGACTTCATAGGTCTACAGAACTATGAAGTTGAAGAAAGAAAGTTCCTTACAGACCTGTAGACCTACAAGGAAGGAGTCCCAAGACCTCTCGCTGGAAGGAGGCCCAGGAAAAAAGTGCTTTATAGTCTTGAAGACCTGCAGGGAAGGTATCCTCCAAGAACTCTCACATGAAGGAAATTGAGAAAGGTGGACTCTGCTGAGTCAAAAAGTGGCTTCATGGGTGCATCCATGAAGCGACATGTTTACTCGCAGATAGAACATGTTAGGAAGCGGTCACGCAGGAAAGTAAAATGACAGTCACGCAAACCATCAAAAAATTCAAAGAATTTCAAAGGGGTCCCTCGAGAACTCTTCAGAAGGAAGAGGGGCCAACTCAAGGGACACACCGTTTGAAAAGCAAGATCTATTCAGGCTGCCCCCAAGCTAGATGTAAAGATGTGAAGTAGGTATAGTCGGTATGCCCCCAAGCTAGACACAAAGATAGGAAATAGGTCTAGTTGGGTTTCCCCTGAGCTAGATGCCATAGAACTTAATTGAGATAAAAACTTTCAAAGGGGTTCCTCGGGAACCCGACATGAAAAGAAAGGGTCCACTAAAGGAACACTTTGTTCAAAAGTTGGTGTCTTCTTTCTTGAATCGATTCATCATCAAAGAATCCTTTTGAAATATGTTCACTTCATCAAGGAATTCAAAAGGAAGAATATGCCCCCACACGAGGGGAAGATCAAAGTTGTTCTCGCTTCAGAGGAAGGTTTCCAAGTCCTTTCTTTATGAACCCCTGATGAAGGAAACATTTTTCGTTAGGGTTTCAAGTTGAGAATGCAATTCTTACAAAGAAGTGTGCGAAGATTCTTAAGAAAAGATTTGTTGGCCATGAATGTGTTTTCTTAAGATCAAAGCTATGTAGAGGTGGAGTTGTCACACATGAGAGGTACAAATCAAGCAAAGAAGACAAAAAGATAAAGGAAAAGAAAAAAAGGAAAGAGAACACAAACAAAGGGTACAAGGGTAGCCTAATATTTCGGGGTCAGAACTACTCATTAATATATATAAGTATAATAATAGTATATAAATAAATTTTCATCAACCCCCTACTATATCAGGCCATGTGAGGAATGCCTGAGAAGACAAAGTAAAAATAAAAAATTGGGTCAACATGGAAGGAAGCCTAAAGGCCCCCGACGCTTTGCATCATCCCCAATTTTTTGAAAGTCAATCACAAACATGGAAGAATAATGATACAAACAGAAGAAGGTTTACAACACAAACACCATGCCTATATCCAAGCACCAATAGGAGTGACGAGGGTCATCCAGGCACACATAGCATGATCACAGGGGAACACATCACAACACACACACATCTAATCTAAAGATAAAGATAAAGAAGAGGTCTCCCCTTAACATTGATCAACCAAGAGGCCATCAGCTTCCCACTCTAGATCATCGTAGGGGGGAGGAGGATGAGCCTATAGTGGTAGAATTTTAAGGGGAGGAGCGTCCGACCCTCCCACAACAAGGGCTAAGGAAGAATGAACTGTAAGGTCTCTGTCACTCAACTCTTACGGGTCTAAGGTCAACGACTTCACGAAGATCACTGATAGGGTCAAAAATTCATCCACTGAGTTAAACATGCACTTAATAGGAGTTCCATGTTTCACTTTGATAGGAAAAGAAGGTTGCACCCGAGGTTCACCGCTAAGCTCACCGAGCGATTCGAGAGCGGTGACGAATTCGAGAGAATCCGAGACTAGTTCCGCTACTAAGATAGAACAAGTCAACGTGAGGCCACCTTTTGAAAAAGGTGAGCTCCTCTTACATCCTCTGTTGTTGGAAGGACTACTCTCTACCTTCTTCTTCATTGGGGGAGGTGAACTTCCCACAGATGAGGCAAGAAGGGCAGAGGAAGAGGAGGAGGAAAGAACCGTAGTAGATACGACTGAGATGTTAATCATATCTATGGGTTTTGGGAAATGGGACATCCAGAATGGATTTCAACAAAGGCTGGTCCAATGAAGGAGCGATGAACACTTGCACCTTTCTAGGGTCAGGCGCATTTGCACTCGCAGTGGAAGCTGAAAGCGATATAAAGCTGGTTTGAACAGAAATAGAGGGGAGGAGAGAGGAGGATGCAACAGAGGGCTCTAATATAGGGGTGATCATCTCCTCTACATTCCTCTATGAGGGAGCCTGCTCAGCCAAGAGAGTCTTTTTTTGGTGCTTGTGCTTGTGTGCAAGGCAGTTTTTGTGACTCTTTGAACTAGAGTTCAGAGGTTGTGAAGGAACGAAAGGCTCCTTCTCAGTCATGGGAGTGTCCTCCATAGTTGTTTCCAGTATAAGGAAAAACTCTTGTATGGGAGCAGGAGGGGTAGGTTCAAAAATATTGGGGGGAGTCGGCTCTAACTCCTTGGGGGCATACCTCTTCCCGTTCACTGCTTTAGGAGAAAAAATGATAGGAGGTTGTGGAGGTCAGGACATAGAAGATTCCCCATGGGAAGCTTTCTGCCTACCATACAAGTAGTACCAAGGTCTAGGAGGCTTGGTAGGGAGATTTGATATCATGATCTTAGGTCTATTCCAAGCAAGCCCCATCAGACTCAGTGGATAAAGACTGGGCTTACTCATCCAATATTCCTCCCAAGAGAGGGGGTGGATGAGGACACCCGAGAAGGAGCAAGCTTCTCCTTTCCCTTTCGGGAAGAGGAGGCAACTGGCTGCTTTGCTATGGGAAGGGTTAGTATCGATTGTCCCTTTCCCCCAATTTTATACATTACGTAGTTCTTGTAAAGTAGGTTCGTTCTCAGAGGAAGCAAACCAACTGGGGTGGGCCAAAAGTGATCCAATGAATATCCCCCATGAGACACCACAGGCTGGTATCCAGTGTCATTCACTACGTGTACGACACCTTCATGGAAAAACTTTAAACATTTATGAATTACAGAGGTGATCCATTCATGGAAGCTAGCCATAGTATACCTAGCTTCACCCTGAATAGGTCCGACTTAGGAATAACATCGAAAACTGTGTCTACATTCCTAGGTCCAACTAGGATAGACAAAGTTATTCATCCATATGGTTTGAGAGCAAGGCCATCATGTGTACAAATGATGGAAATTAGTTTTTATATTCTTCCTTTTGCAGGGAGTTCAACATTAGAGTCTCCTCGGTGATGACATTCACTCTACTTGTGGGGTCAACTAAGACTCCTATCACAATGTTGCCATTGAGGTGAGTGGGAATGTAAAGTGGAGAAGGTTTTTCATTTGCTGGTACATCTTGCGATGTGAATGTTATATTCGGTGAACCGGTCGTAAGACGAGGAGAAGTAGTAACAGTAACTATGTTAACATATGCTTCAAGTTGAGTAACAGAATCAGAGGGATCGATAATCATGTTTTCAAAATGTGATGGAAACGGGTTTGTGTATATCTAAAATTCACTATTATCTTTCATCACTGATTTGTTCATATTTTGTTTGCTTCCATCGAGACAAATAGTACCATCCTCGATGCGATCCTATATCTCATGACGTGGGTGCATGCAACGTTCAGTATCATGTTCGTTAACTTGATGGTATTGACAATAGGTATTTGTTTCATACCAGCTAGGGTAAGGTTCCCTAATGGGTTTAGGGCTTGGCAAGTTAACGATCTTATCCTTCAACAACTTTTTCAAGATGGAGGAATAAGATTCGGATAGCTTTGTGAACTTTCAGTTGTGTCTGAGGTCGTCATCCACAACGGCTACTACATTCGCAATGGATTTTCATTTTCCAGAGATCGACACAATAGAATTCCCTTCAAGATGGGAGGGCGAGGAAGGTCCCTCAAACTGAACCACCATCTATTGATACTCTCGTAGGGCTGCACACAAATGCATGAAAGAAGGGTATTTCATAAGGGAAAACGGGTATGAAATTTGTGAAAAGAGCACTTGATATGAGATTTGTTAAAAGAGCACTTGATATCATGCTATAAAATTGATAATCTTCTCATCATCCCCTTGTTTACATGAGACAAGGTCAGAGAAGGTCATCTTAGGTCTGATGTTGGCTTGGAACTATCATAGGAACTAGTTCACAAGCTGATTGAACATGAAGATGGAATTGCCAGGCAAGGAACAATACCACTCGAGTGTTGTGCTCTTGAGAGATCGAGGGAATAGTTTTTCAATCAATGCATTGTGATGGAAGAAGTCTATACATAAGGCATTAAAGGCAGACACATGTGTTTATGGGTCCCCTTTTCCACCGTATTTCTTGAATTTAGGAATCTCCATCCCTTGCATGAAAAGAGTGTTTAGGATTTCCATTGACAATGGGATATGTTGGAAGAAGGGCTGGAAGATAGGCTAGGTAGAAGCTTGGGAAAGGTTTGCCAACTGGTTCTGCATCTACCCCATATTCTGAAGAAGGGTGTTCAGAATCGGGTTGTTAGAAGATATAGGACTAGTGGAACTGCCACTGGAGCCACCACCAAAACCACCATCGTGACTACCATCGGAGCCACTGCTAGTGCCACCGCCACTAGCATGACCTTCGCTAGAGCCACCGCCACTTCCAAAACCACCACCATGACCTCCATCAGTACCACTTTTTCTAGTGGCACCTCTGCCATCAAAGCTACCACCACCAAAGCCTCCATCGATTATCCCATTAAATCCTCCACTATTGGAGGTGACAGGAGGGGTGAAGTGAAAACCCAAAGGGGTCTTGTTTACTTTGATAGTTTGAGAACTTTTGAAAGCAGAGGGTATACTGATTGAAGGGACCGTGTCGACTATATACGTGGATGTGGGAGGCATCGACGCTCCTAACTGTCTCTCATGTTCTTCGAAGGGGCCACCTCGTATCATGTTACTTTGGTTTGAAGGGGCACACGCTTCGGTCAAACTAGTGAGACTAGCTAGGAGTTCTAAACCTATTCGATCTTTTCCTACCATATATTTTATTTTGCTGATAACCTTAGCAGCCCTAGCCAACTTTGGGTTTTTCTCGAGGTGATTCTCCAAAGCACCCAACCCTTTGCTAACACTAGTGACATAATCAGATGGGATATGGATAGCTTCACGCTCATCTATGGATAATGATGTGGGAGATACAGGAGGAGTAGGGACAGGGTTAGTTTCATTGAAGAATCTTGACTCGCCCCATGACACCTACTCTTGAGTAGCAAGGCCAACCACATAATCGGAGAAAAGACCTCTAGAGAAATTAGTAGTGACCTTCGTCTTCTCCATTGGAAGGTGTCATAGACTTCTCCTAACAATATACCCAGAGTTTGTGGACTGGGTTGTGATGCTCATAAACCTTCACAACACGCAGGGTAACAACGATCAGAGGGTACAAGGGGAAAAGCTCAAACACCAACAAATGAGTAGACGTTGGTTCACGTCAGGCTCACCAAAAATGTAAGAGAGGGGGACCAACCATATCAAGGCCCCAGGTCACGAAGGGCTCAGAGTAGCAGGCTGCCCTAACTTACCTCACCTTTAAGGGGGTGTTAGGAAATGTGGGACAACAATGATGAGGACTATAAGGTCCTTTGATCACTCTGCAGACTCGAGACTTGAAAGGGGACTAGGCAAGTCAATTTTTCAGGGTCAACTCTGTGTCTCAGAGAGCTCTCTATCTGAGGATGAAAGCGTGGCCCCAGGATGACAGTGCGACGCACTAGCATCTCTCAAGTGTGCTAGCATCCGTACGACCAAAGGACTAGAAAGACAAGGTCGAACACTAGAAAATGGACTAACGACCTAGCTAATGGTTTTTAGGGGAACAAAATAACACTATGAAATAATAAACATATAAATGAATATGATAAAGCAATTAGATTAACGCTAGGGTGACAAGAATGATCTCACGGAAAAGATTATTCGCCAGCTAGCTCCAAGAAGCACATCCACCTACACACAATGAAGAGGAAAATTGTTGGGGGGTTGTATAGGGGTTTTCCTCGATCAAACCCTTGTTTTGGTGTTTCCACCTCTACAAACAACCAAATTTGCAATGATAGAGAAATAGTATGATAAAGAAAGGAATGAAGCAAAGAACACTAAAATACTACAAAACATTAAATGTGCTTACTCAACCAAATAATAGAGGAGAGGAGTGGAAATATTACCACCTTCACCGAGAGCACTCAAGGCTAATGGGGGAGAAAATGAGAGGACTCGAGCCTCTGCTGCAATGGTTTTGTTCCACACTTTCTCTACTGAGTTAATGGAGTGATATAGTTGCTACTGTGGAGTACAAAGTGCTACTTGAATGCTTGAAGTGAATGCTTAGAGCTTGTGAGTTTCCAAGAGAGATCATCTAGAGCCCAACTAGAGTGAAATGAATGAAGGAATAGTGGATTTTGAAGGAGAGAGTAAATAAAACGGACATATTTGGGTCGATCAGCCAAAGGGGGCGTTACAATTCGACTTCCAATGAGAAGTGTAACGCCTCTGCAGGCTCCAGTTGTGGGAATCTTCTAGGGACATAAGCACGCCACGCGAATGTTTGCATGTTGTGTGGGCCTCCCTGATATTTATTCCTTTTCCAATGCACAAAATAGATGCCAAGTGGGATGAAGGCAGCAAGCTTATGTGGAATTTTGCCTCCGAATTTGGTTTTCTAAAGTGAGGAAGGGTAAAAGTGGAATTTTCCTAAGGGGTGAAAATTTGCTCCTATACACCCATAATTTTTT
Source organism: Sequoiadendron giganteum (assembly GCA_007115665.2). Classification (NCBI taxonomy): domain Eukaryota; kingdom Viridiplantae; phylum Streptophyta; class Pinopsida; order Cupressales; family Cupressaceae; genus Sequoiadendron; species Sequoiadendron giganteum. The sequence continues at coordinate 753,321,796 of CM021102.1, read as the reverse complement.
TTGATGAGGGATAATGAGAGATTATATTTTGATGCTTGTCTCTAGGGAGGAGCTTGATTAGGCCATGGTTGATGAAGGACCCAATGAACTCTAATAAAATGCCTAAATGTAGAATACATAGTAGTTTTCTTCATATGTGACCGCATGGTTTTGAATAAATAAATAGTTAGAACATCCATATCAAAAAAAATCTCATTAGCCATGGAATCAAGAGCCACATCAAAATTTTCATAAGTGAATAATCTATCCATGTTCCATTACTAATATTTTCTATTTTGGGGAGATGCTACTACCAACTACAAATTCTATTTCTTCTTTGTTAGGGTCAAACCCAAGGGGATTTGATAATAGTTGTTGGTAGTGATAAAGGAAGATATTTCTATTATCATCATTGTCAATATTGACTTATTTCTTATCGTAAAGTATCGAGGACATATTTTCTTATTCATGCTTGCGATGAAGGAATTGGAAGGAAATTTATTTCCCTTGTCACCATTATTTATTTTAAATTATCTCTAATTTAAGCTCCCTTGTCTTTGTAGACTTCATTTTGTATAATTTTGTGTTTAGTCAAAGCTAAACAATATTGAAGAGTGATATTTTTAGCTGAGGGTGCAAGTGAGGATCTTTCCTTTTCTAATTTTCCTTGAAAGGTAGCTTCTATTTTCTTTCTTTTTAGGCCATCCTACAACCATAATACATAAGCAAGGTAGTGGACCTAGTGATTTGCTATCACTATTGGATCCAACTTTCATCAATTGTAGGTCTAGGAGTAGCATCTAAAATGACTAAGAGGGAAGCAATATAATTATATTAGAAAATATGAGACGTGTTTATCTTATATGAGAAATAGAAAGTAGGGGTAGTTTTATGAGTCAAATGGTAAGTGAGGAGAGTAGGAAGATGATAAAAATAATAGTAAAAAGGTCTAGGTCGACAAGGTGACCAAGAGTGTAGGAAATAATATTGAGATTAGTGGAAATATAAAAACAATCTAGATGAATTAGTTTACAAAGGGAGCTTATTCCACATCTAGATCATGAGGGGAATGACTATTTTTATTTCCAGTAATGGTTTCAAAACCAAATTCAAATTGGGTGATTTAAGTGGGGTTAATCCAATCATGGTTTGAATAATTTTCCATCATGTTGAAGTCACCCTCAATCACCTAATATTTTGTAGAGATATTAGAACATATACATTTCACATTCACTCACAAGAGATCAAGAACAAAAATAGAGAATATCCCAATAGAGAAACCAAAAATGAGAAGTAATACCCACACAAAATAGTTTGAAGGTCATATCTAGAGGTGCAATAAATTTAGAAAGTCAAGGAGTTAATGCTAAAACTATGTTACCATTCCTATCTAGGAGACTATAGTGGATGGATAGAGCTTCCTTCTATTTTTTTTGAAGGGTGAAGGTGAATTCTAGTTTGAAATTTTGTAAAAACTAAACATTAATAGAACATTATAGAATACTTTTTTGAATCGATATTTTCCTCAAGGAATTGATATAACCACTCGCATCCTAAGAGATCATTTTGTAGTTCATTGGGAGGTGAAGATGATATCATAATTATATATAAGTAAGGCCTAGTATTGGTTATCTAATACCATAGGTTAGGAATTCAAAGAGATCATTACAAGGGAGAGTTTTCCAAGGGGGAACATTGAATGTGTTCTTAAAGAGGGAAGAAGCAAATGGAGTCTTCCCCAATATGTTGATGCTCCAATATGATGACTTGTCAACACTTTGTGCCTCTCAATCATCCTTTGTCTATTATCTAAGTTATCATATCAATAGGTCTAGAGATTAAGGTGAGAATAAAACATTGGGACCATTGTGAGAGAACTTGTAAGAGAGGAGGGATCATGTGAAGAGATAGGGTAATGCATGGCCATGGGCTAAGGTGGGGTAAGATTAAGTAGAAGGTTGAGATGAGGGGGTTAAATAAGGAATTTTTGGATTAGTGGGGAAAAACAACACTAATATGATAGGTTAAATGAAATGAGAGTGGATTATTAGAATTGAAAGCTATTGGGTTTGGAGTTCAGAGATGGGGTTAAGGAGGTTTCTTGGTTTGTGGTCTAGGTAGTCATAAATGAGATGCCCATATCTTGTATGGTAAAACTGTGTATTTAATATATTTAGATGATAAAAGGGATAGTCAATTTCAAAACCTAGGCTAAATAGTTTAATTTAATCAGGAAGGGATTAGTAAAGGTTTAGTTCCACATACACATTTTGTTGAATTCTCACACTAGAAAATTTATTTATATTCTTCTCACACCAAATAACTCAACCAAGTTAAAAAATAATATATTTGAAGAAAGAATGAAAGAAAAAATTAAATTATATCAATTCAGTACATACACGATATTTAAATTTTAATGTACTTTTATAATAGAAATTGAACTATCAAACTTGAAGATACTTAATCTATCTACATATAACCCCAACTCTAACATATTCAACCAAATTAAATAAAATATATATAACCCCTCTAAAAACCCTAATTATTTATATAACCTAATCATTATTCTTCCAATCTAATTTGACCCTTATGTAAAAATCTTATTCACTGAAAACACCTTAAAGCACAAAATAAAATTGTACTACTTCCTTTTTCCAATATCATCTAATAAACAACATTCAAACACTTTACCTCAAAAGTCGTTTCCATATTAGATTATCTTACATATATTTCTCTCTACCTAACTAACATAAAAACATTTATTAGCAAATAAATTAATAATAGATAAATTGTTGCAAGACTAAGAGCATTAAGAAGAACATTATTTTGGATAGTTAAACTTAGTTTATTGAATCTTACAACTCATCGCATTAACATTCCAAGATATTTGGTTTATGTTGGAACGACATTATTTTGTCAAAGTGCTTTACATACCTTCCTAATGACCTTTTCCTTGGTCTTATATGCAAATGGGTAATGTTTAATATTTGGCTTTTATGTTGGAGGGAAGAGTTTATTTACTTTAAGTAATATATTCTTATAGATACTTTAATAATATATTTGTATTCATTTGAAAGTTTTGTGTTTGTAAAAATTTTTTTATGTATTTGTATTCTATGTTAAATTTTGTCTTTCTTAAACTTTTTGTAATATATTTTTATTCCATTCTAAAGTTTGCTTTTGTAAATTTTTTAATATATTCTTATGATTCCAAAGTTTGTCTTTATAATTCTTTAAATAATATATTCTTATTTGATTCTAAAATATGTCTTAGAATGTTTTACTTATTATTATCAACATATTTAAGGTCAATTTAAATTAAGTTTACAATAAAACATTATTACTTTTTACCATTTCAATAAATCTTTCAATTTATTTAGATTAATAAAATTGAAGTCAACTTTCTCAAAGACTTAAACTTTATAAATGGTACAATGAATTTGTTATTAGGTATACCTAAAATTATTAAGCTCTTCTTTAGTTTGACTTTGAATTCATTTTCATATTGACTATTATTCATGTATTAGAGTGATTTGTAAAATATTTAATAATTACTAGGTTATTATAAAAATTGTTCTTTTGCAACTATTGAGGCTTCTTAACAAGTTGCATCAAGATTGATGTGCCAATTCACATCTATAATTAATAATGATTGATTAAAAAATTAGTTTACAAAAAAACATACTAAAAATTAAATGATGTAAGAACTTAGAGGTCACGATTTTGAACCAGGAGCTCGTTGGAACCCATTCTTTACTTATTATTAGGAACAAATTTAAAGTCACTTTAAATTAAATTTACAATAAAGCATTATTATTGTATTTTTCAATAAATCTTTTACCCTATTTAGATTAATAAAATTAAAGTCAACTTTTTAAAAGACTTAGATTTTAGATGTGATATGATAAATGTGTTATTAGGTATACCTAGAATTATTATGGTCCCCTTTTGTTTGACTTTGAATTCATTTTCATGTTGACTACTATTCATGCATTACAATCACTTATGGAATATTTAATAATTGCTAAGTTATTACAAAATTGTTGTTTTGAAATTATTGAGGCTTCTCAACAAGTTGTATCAAGTTCAATGGGTCAACATTTATCTAGAATAAATAATGATTGACTAAAATTTTAGTTTAGAAAAAAAACTTATTATAAATTAGATGATGTAGGAACTATCAGAGGTCATAACTTTTGATCCAAAAGGTTGTTTGAATCCATTTTTTAAAATTGAAAATCTTGGCTAGTTAGATTTAATTTAGACATTTTTCAAAGCTAAATTCAACCATCTAATGCTCAAAATTTATCATTTAATATTTTCTTTAATTTGTTTAAATTTTGAAACTTAATAATTTAGTGTAGAATGTGATCTTAGGTTGTAATTAATTCTATAGACTCATTTGGTTGTGTAGAAATTATGAGATACATTTTGGGTCCATACATACATAAATACAAAATTACTAAAAATAGTAGTTAAATCTAACAATTTTGATTATTCCAAACTAGGTAGTGGGAGAGTGCCAAATTAAGTTTAAAGGAAATAATTTTATGTATCTTTTTTAGTTTTTAAAGGAGAATAATATAAATTTCTAGTTTTTTTTAATGAAAATATGTTTTTAAGCTTATTGGTATATTTCTAGATTCATTATTAGAGCTTTATGATTTAATTTTGACATTTAATCTAATATTGAATATTGAATTATTTTTAATATTGAAAAATATTTAAATTACAATATATAAGTAGCAACAATGTTGTAAGAAATTTCAAAGTAATTAAGGCAAAATTAACAAGGAAGTCTAAAATACATATTGAAAAAGTGTTAGACAAATTAGTCAAAAATCATAATCAAGAGAAATAAAAAACAATACTATTCTTCATTAATAGGAGTTGGACATTCCACTTAATGTTTTACAACCATATGCTACATAGTCATGTGCATGGCCTTGATATAAGAGTATATTTGTGTATTTTATTTTTCTCATGAAGAATCAATGTCTTACATTGAATCCATGTCTTTGGTTGAACCATAAATAGAGAGACTATCCCTCACACATTGTTTTCCAACTATAAAAAATTTCAACTCAAAAAAACTCCACCAGACACATTTTAATCTATCTCTAATGGATTTTTATCATAGTCAACTACATTCATTCAAGTGCAAACCATGATTTTTTTTAATAATATAAAGGAAAAATATAATGAATCACACATATTAAGACTACGAAAAAAGGATTACCCTATAGAAACCCTTTAATGTGTGAAAACTCTAGTACGAGTGATATTTTCTCCCCACTCCATTATCACAACCTTCTATAATAAGTGTTACAATGCCTCTAAGCTTTTTACAAAACTATATGGTGATGATATACTAGCTCCTAACACTTAACAACCTTCTTTGCAACTTTAAAACTTCACAATGCCACTTTATTTCACCAATAATTAATAGCTAAAATCTTGTTCTTTGACCTAGATTTCCATTCATATAACCTCTCCAACCTAAATAATGAAAGACTAAATGTCCAAGAGAAATTTTAGTAAAAAAAATCCTCCAGATTCTATATTTTATCTACACCATAACATGTTTGTCTCTTCCAAAAAACCAACATTTTTACATTCAATATAGTTTTGTTGCATTTTATGTGGTCATCAAAAAATTTGATTTGATCATGGAACTTCTATCGTGCTAGTCATAAGTTTATTATATGTGAAAATCATGAATTCATTAAATATTCTAGGGTTTGTAGCTTGTTTCTAAAGACTCGCTAAGATGTCCCACTTTTCCCTTACTACTCTCTAGACTTATTTATATTCCCTCATGCTCTATAATACCCTACATCATGATGAATTTGAATTCATTAGTAACTTTATGGTTTTTCTTCACTAAGTTAAACCATGTTGACCCATTGATGTAACTTCTATGATCAATTGTTACAATACCCTAATCAACCTCAAGTTGGTTTAATTTTCACTGGGTGGTTGGTGAGTTCTTTCTTTTCCTTTAATGATACATGTATTTGAGAAGAAAATAATATGATTTTTTAATATATATTGAAGTATTAAAATTCTAATTTCTAGAAGGGTATAGGAGAGAAAAAAATTAAAAAACATATTATTATCCATAAATGTACAAGAATAACATTTCTAGTGAATAAAATACTAAGTTATATCTTAGACTCACTCCAAGTAAATATACTTTTCAACATAAGAAATGACTAAAAATACTAATAAATTTTCTAAAACTAGTTATTCTACATTTTTTAATATATTAGCAATGATCTACTAGCTACACCATCCTTTGTTTCCCAATAAGAGTTGTGTAAATAAGGTTACTTACTTTATTTGATATATATGAGAGATTAAATTCTAAATAGAGAAGTTTTTTTTCTACCACCAACCAATTTAAGCTCATTAATAATCCTTTAAAATCAATGTTTGTTACATAAGCACAATTCTTAGCCTGAAGACTTATCCATTACTAGCTACCTACTAGAAAGAACCTCCATTTCCTTTAATTGTTTCCCTTTTTTATTCTAAAAATAATAATTTCAAGCATGTATTTTGCTTATGCAAACTCAATCCTAATCCTTATGGAATCTATCCTCCTCTCTTTAATAGTTTCCTTCCCTATGAAACTTACCTAGACATCTACATTATTTATGGTCAATACCTCTCACCATGTCATCTCTAGAGTATTTCATTAGATGGTCATTTTGCATCTAAAAATTAGAGTGAATTATTCACTACAAGCAGTAGAATCCTTCTACCTTAGTCGAATCATGTTTTTCATGGCTCACATCACTAGTAAATTGGGTTCCCCTTCATTATTTAAAATTCTATGGTGGAAAAAGAATGCCTACATGATTCCTATGTCTCAATGAGAATTCCTCATTAGATGGTACCATATTGAATCTAATCCAATGGTGCATGGGGTTTCTTACTATAGCATTGAAAATTTTCACCCTTGACAATTTCACACTATCTTTTACTCCCCCTAAATTATTGAGCCTAATTGACCCCCTAATTTCCTAAATTATGTATTCCAAGGCATATTTTTATCATTTTTCAATAAATTGAAAGCATAGAACAAATGCATTTATTTAATGTTTTACCCTGACACCTAAATCTCAAAAAATAGGGCCAAGACTGAGATGCCCTTGGGTGGATATGTCCCCCTATTTTTCCAAGCTCAAAATTTGAATATGTCGGTGTCGACATTTTAACATTTAAAATTCAAGTTTCCAATGTCGGCCATGAGGATCTAATTTTCGGGAAATTAGCATAATTTCATATAAATTCCTAGTTATTACATCATTTGAAATATAACAAGCAAGAGGTGAACATTAAGAGCAAGAATTATTATCAAGGGCAAGTCAAGAGGAGCATTTCCATGATTTATTGCAACAATTCAAGATCCAAATATCATGTCAAATCCTATGTGAGTTTATGTTTGTTAATGTTATAATTATTTGTGAAGGCTAACCTTTTTGTAGGTTTCCAAGTAATTCAAGCAATCAAGCAAACAAAATCCAAGACCTTAAAGTGATGTGCACATGACTTCAATCCTTAAAGGAAGCCATTGAAAGGTGGTAAGTTGGAGCATCATTCCTTCCTATCATTTATCATTTCTATCATTGGCATTCCATTGTGGGAGTGGAAACATTAACACCGGGTTTGACTAAGGAAAGCCCCTGAATGACAACATTTCTTCTCTCTTTGAATGTGCAGGTTTCAGGATTGGAGAGGATTGAAGAAATTTTGAAGGTCATTTATTTATTATTACATTTAAAGCCCTACACCTTATCAACTCACAAAAACTCACCTACAAAATTTTCCAACAATGATCTAAGAGGTTTACAAGCAAAAATGGGAGTCTCAGATTTGACATCAGAGGACTACAAAAATACAATAGAAATATTCCTACAAGGACATAGATACCTTTGGGTGCCTCTATCCACATATTCAAACTGACACCAAAATTTTAAGATAGGTACACAACACTCTGCCCTTCTTAAATTTTCTTGCAAATTTCTATTATTGTTTCTTGATTTCAAAATCTTGCATTTTCATATTAGGTCACATAGTCTAATTAGTTAATCAAGTCAAATCAATTCCAATTCATTCCTAAGGCCCACAAAGATGTAGATCCAAGTTTTTTTGACTCACATACAAGGTTGAAAGTCAATCTAAGCACCTTGTTGATTTGCATCCTAATGAAACCCTAGAAAAAGAAAAATTGATCCTAGGTTTTATACATTAAACTTAGGGTTCCCATTTTTCTATGTTTCATTTTGGTGAAACTGACCTATTAACATTATATACCTTCTAAAATTTCATCCTAGATTTAAATTTTGCATTACATTATTTTGCATTGTTCATTCAGGGTTTTATTTTTGCATCATTAAAGACACAAAAATTCAAAAAAATTGTATATCATATTGCATCAAGGTTTATTTTAGTCATTTAGGTCAGATCTACATTCAAAATTAGCATTTGTGGTCCAAACATTCTTACACATTTACATTTGAATCACATTGTCTTAAATTACAAAAATTCTAGAAACATTCTCACTTGTAGACATGTTTGCACACAAGCACAAAACCCTTAGACAATGTAATAGACATTCAAACTTCCAATTTTCAGAAACCTTATCAAGGACATAGACCCCCTTGGGTGCCTCTATCCTACTACACTTGGGTCAACAAAATTTTACCCAAATATTTGTGTTTGTGTTCTCAGTCTACTTCTACTTGTTGATTTTTTATTTGAAATTTTTAACTGCATGTATTTAGGCATCTTTCATATATCTCAAAAAGTGAAAAAATTGCATTTTTTTGTTTCAAAATTGTATCAAAAACATCATTTTCAGATTTAGGAATCTTATAATTAGTCAATTTTTGCATGTTAGATCAAAAAATTGTATTCAAAAATTGTCATTTATTGTTCACACATTGTTATACATTTCCATTGGCATAAACTGAGTGAATTTTGGAAAAATAATTCACTGTCAGACCTTTCTGGAAGCAAGCCTGAGATCCTTAAACAATATAACACAACCAGATTTTGAAATCTACAAAAATGTATGTAAGAAATAGATGTCATATGGTGAATTAGTCCACTTATAGTGACTTAGTCTTACCATCTTGAGCTCAAATTCACTATGCAAAATCTTGTCTCTGGTCTTTGCTCAACTCTAACATCATTTTTTGAATATCAATCATGTAACTATCTGTTTTGCTAAAAAAATTGCTAGCTTGATCCATAACGAATAACATCATGTTTTCATTGTGAAAATATTGTGTTACCATAATTCATGTTCTATTGTTGGATCTTGTTAAGCATTTAAAGGAATTTTTGTTGCAAGCATGTCACAATGAGTTTCTTTCCCCTCTTTTATTGTTTTTTCATTGATCCCTCTCTAACTATCTCTCCTATGTGTGAGGTTAGCATGGTGAAAGAGAATAAAATAATTTTCAATCATGGTCCAATAATGTTTTTTCCTCTCTTGATATCTCTCCTATTTGTGAAGAAGATATCTTAGTGTCAGAAGATCCAATCATTGAGCATCATGATAATCTTGTTTGTTTCTCTCCCCCTACCTCTCCTACTTGGGAAGATATTGTTGGACAAGAGGATGAAATTATTGATACATTTATGGATTGCATAGATGAATATTCTAAGGTGACATTAGATTCCCCTTTGATAGAAGATCATCAACAAGAAGTTAAATCCATTGAGGTTTTGAATGCACAATTAAATATTAGATCTCCTTTAATCATTAGACCTCCTAAAACTCCTTTAATTATTTGACCCCCTAAAATTCCTCTAATTATTGGACCTCCTAAGTTACCTCTCATTATAGGACCTCCTAAGTTACCTCTCATTATAGAACCTCCTAAACCTCATGGCCATATCCTAAACTTTACAAAACAACTCACTAGTAACTATGTGTCGAAGCAACTAAGTTATAATATTGTTGCTCACATATAAAACACTAGAAACAATAAGCAACCAAAGAAAATTCCAATATCCATCCCATTACCTCAACCATACCTCCCACTGCACCTAACATTTTGTAGAATAGTGGTAAAGAATTTGATCTTCTTGAACAACTTCATAACACTCCTAATAAGATATCTTTGTGGGATTTGATCCAAACATCACATATTTATCATGGCATGCTTCAAAATGCTTTGCCAAAAAAAGTTGTCCCTCCTAGTGCACAACCAAATGATGTGGCAACTTTGATTGGTTGTATGAATTCACCTAGTATGGACATTGTCTTTCATCAAAGTGAGTTACCTATTTAGAAATGCAAAAAAAAAAATGATGCCTTGATGATAATGGCTAGTATTGACAAGTTTTAGAATAGGTGTACCTTCATTGACAATGGTTCACAGATAATTAATGTTTTTAGTGTTAACATTTTGGAAAAAATCGTAGTGAATAAAATTTGTGAAAAGAGAAAGATGTCACAATGATATCAACCAAATCTATCATTTAATCATCCACAACTTCCATTAAAGAGGAAAATACAAATTACACATCCACTTATGATGAAAATTATTATTAAAAATCACCTTCTTCAAAAGAAATGGAAGCCATTTATGGAAGAGGGTATCAACTCTTGAAATAATTTGGTTATCATGTGGTGCAAAAGAGCAAGGAATTTATGTTATCATAGAGCCCAAAATGAAAGAAATAATAATAATTCTTTGTTATTCTCCTTCAAAAATAATGAAAACATCAAGCAGACCTTCACTTAGTCATACAAGAGATAAATAGCATTAATTGCTACTCCTTGACATGTGGTAGTTGTAGTATCACATAATACTCACTACCATGCATGGGGGTATAAAATAGGCTTTATGTAATCATATATCATCTTGCAAGGAGTGACATATCATCATCCATTTTGGTCTCATCTTTATCCCTACACTTGGGTAGGAAAGGGGTTAGGTAGCCTTATTTAGGTGTATTCCTTCTAGAAAGAGATCCCTTTGTATCTCCTTAAAACGTTTTTAGCAAGTACACTAATATTTTAAGGGGGGCATATGGTTTCCTGCTTATTTTTTGCATAATAAATGGTCCCTTTTTACTAATGATAGCATACATCTCCTACAAAGTGTGGCCTTCTCAATCTATGTTAGTGTCTCTTTAGTGGTGATATTGGGCTTGATATCCCCTAAAAGTGTGAGCTTTCTTGGCATATGACATTCCCCTTGGTGGTAATGCTATGGTTAGTATGCGCTAGGGTGTGAGTTTCTATTCCACAACTTGTCCTCTCTTGGTGGTGATGTCATGTGTGATGTTCCCTAAGGTATGACCTTTCATGTATTGAGCAAAGCCCCTTTGTTATTTTTGTAAATCACCTTTTGCGGTGGTTTTGTTACAACAAATCATGAGGTTTTGGCCTTATCTTTTCATTTTTTATGTGCCTCCTTAGGCGAGTTTGTGCACCTTCTTAGGTGAGTTTGGTATTTTTTCTTCACTTTGTTCACACGCGTTATACTTAGAGGTGCATTGAAATTGGCATTTTTGCTTCACTTTGTTCACACATGTTGAACTTAGTGTTATATTGGCATAACATCTTGATCATTTTTGTAGCACATTATAAAAGTTATCAAGGAGCATAACTCTTGGTATGGTTGTCAATGGGTACACACCTAGGGAATAGCAGACTTCACTAAACCTAGTGTGTTTCTCATTTTGGCTACTTTGTCTTGGGGGCTCACCTAGTGAATATCGGACTTCATTAGACCTTGTGTTACCTTCAGTTTGTGATTCATCTAGAAAATATCATACTTTTCTATGGTGTGAGTCATGAATGCCTTATCATGGTTGTCAAGCATAACACAACTTTCTTGCCAGTAGAGTTATGTGTTTTATAATTTTTTAGCATAACACTACTTGTTAGCCTTCTGGAACCCATCATATTGCATGGACACCTAGAATAACACAACTTACTAGCCAATAGATCCATGTGAATCATGAGTGATGTGGCATAACACAAATTGCTAGCCCTTATGGGAGCATTCTCTTGTCTAACACTTATTTGATGGGTGGCATTTGGTATTTGAGACAATTTAAGACTGAGGTCTCTTTGCCTTACCAACTCGAATCCTTTTTAGTACTAACCTTGTGTCTTGTTGTGTGTCTTTTTTTTATTACATTAATTTAGTTGTAATTTATATGTTATGTTATCGAGCATGTGTTTTCATCATGCATGCTTTGTGTTTTCATCATATATGTTTGTGTATGTTGTCTTACATTGCATTTCATGCATGTGTGTGTTCCTTTGTGCTCATATTGTCTTCCCATGGGATACTGGATCCTAGGGGTTGGTGCATTCCCCCTAGATCCTTAGTCATCCTTTCTCTTCAACATTTAGGCAATCAAACCTCTCTTGACATGGATTTTCTACTTTAGTGTGAGTTTGGTGTAAGTTCATACTCTCACTAAAGTGGGGGCTAAAGGCAGCATTGAAAATTGTCACCCTTGACAATTTCACACTATTTTTTCTCCCCTAAATTATTGAGCCTAATTAACCCCTTAATTTCCTAAATTATGCATTTTGAGGCCCTATTTTTCAATAAATTGCAAGCATATAAAAAATGCATTTATTTAATGTTTTTTCCCCGACACCTAAATCCCAAAAAATAGGGCTAGGATTGGGACACCCTTGGGTGGCTCTGTCCCCCTATTTTTGGGCTCAAAATTTGAATATGTCGGTGTCAACATTTTAACATTTGAAATTCAGGTTTTCAATGTTGGCCACTAGGATCTAATTTTTGGGAAATTAGAATAATTGAATATAAATACATATTTAGTGCATCATTTGAAATCTAACAAGCAAGATTATTGTCAAGGACAAGTCAAGAGAAATATTTCAATAATTTATTGCAACAATTCAAGATCCAAACATCATGTCAAATCCTATGTGAGTTTATGTATGTTCATGTTATCATTTTTTGTGAAGACTAAGCCTTTTGTAGGTCTCCAATAAATTCAATCAAGATCAAAGACCTTGAAGTGATGTGCATGAATTCAGTCCTTCAAGGAAGCCATTGAAGGGTGGTGAGTTGCAACACTTTGTGGATTCATCATTCCTTCCTATCATTTATCATTTCTATCATTGACATTGCCATTGCCATTGTGGAAACTGTGGAAACACTAACATGAGGTTTGACTAAGGAAAACCCCTAAATGGCACAACATTTCTTCTCTTTGAATGTGTATATTTTAGGTTTGGAGAGGATTGAAGGAAGTTTGAAGGTCATTTAATTATTATCACATTGCAAGTAGAAATGGAAGTCTCAAATCTAACATCAGAGGACTACACAAATAGAGAAAAAGTACTCATACAAGGTCATAGATGCATTTGGGTTCATCTATCCTCATATTTAAATTGACACCAAACTTTCAGGATAGGTACACAACACTCTGCCCTTCTCAGATATGCTTGCAAATTTTTGTTATCATTTTCTAATTGTCAAAATCTTGAATTTTTGAATTTTCATATTAGCTAACATATTATAATTAGGCAATAAAGGAAAATAAATTCCAATTCATTATTAAGGCCCATAAAGATGTAGATCTAGGTATGATTGACTCACCTACAAGGTTGAAATTCAATCTAAGCACCTTGTTGATTTGCATCCTAATGAAACCGTAGAAAAAAATTGATCCTAGGTTTTATACATTAAATTTAGGGCTCCCCTTTTTCTATGTTTCACTTACTACAATAGATCAATTTTTTGAAGAAAAATTAATCCATTGGTCTGTGTCACCTTCAAGGCCTATTCTCATTAGCACTATGAATATCGAAAGTATAAAGGTCAATGCCCAAATAGTGTTAATTTTTTTTTAGGCCACAATGTTTTGAATTAAATGTCATGTGGTGAGATCCTAGGAGTTTTTAGGAATAAAAAATTAATCTATACTTAAAATAGTGCAAGCCATTCAATCTACCACAATGGACTTGATTTGATGACAGACAAGATGTTTCACCATTATTTAGTGTTCCTCTACTATGATTCATCCCAATGGCCTGATTTTTATGTCTATAATTTTTCCATAATATCTTCAAGAAATTATAATTCATAGAGTGATTTGGGTAGATTTGGGTCCCAAAATTACATCCCACACTTTTAAAGGGATCAATCCACTTCAATGTTATGGATATATCATCTCGAAAGTGGATATATTAGCTCATAAAGAAAGAGTGGGTGATGATAGGATTTTTTTTTAGAGTATATAATCTCTCCTTTAATTTATGCTCAACTAGACTAAAGAGGTTGTTCTTAGATTTAATATTTATCAATATTTAATTATAAATGAAGGTATACTAACTAAGATAATTATAGTAGTAACTAGTGTATGTCTAGTCCCAAAAGATTTCACTAGACCAAGGAATAAAATACTACACATATAACCTCTATTAATCTAATTAAAATACCATTTCAACACTACAATATTTGGGTATGCAAGACATGATTCTTATATGGTAGAAATCATTCAAGGTTCATTCGAGAATTTTCTCTAGATAAAACACCAAACCATGAAATGTATACAAACCTACCTCATAATCCTACACTATTAGTTAATGCTATTATTCAGTTTAATATGTATGGAGGTTCAAACACTTTTAGAACCATTACGTTGTATTGGGTTATAGTGTCACAATAAACCAAAATAAATAATGCATAGGAATAGAAAAGAGATATGATATTCAACAACTAAATATGCTCACTAATCCCTCTTTAAACTTCCATAAATCCATATGTAATTTTAGAAAGATCATTACAAATAAGATATATAATGTATTAAAGTGTCACAACACTTATCAAATCAATATTACATTCACACCAACAAATATTCCTAGAGAAAACCCTAAGCTAGGAAGAATCAATCGCATTTTGTTTCTTGGAAGTCTTTCTAAGAATACACAATTGGCCAAGGAGACATTTAATCACAAAAATATACAACAAGATAGCTACCTCTTAATTATTTATAAAATGAGCTTCTCTAATGGTCACTAGCCATGTAGGGATTGAAATCCTAAATCTTTCTATACATTATAGTCATGTGAAAATAAAAATAAATTACCACTCTATTTGGTCATTAAATCCTTGTAGAGATTGACTAAGGATCAAATGCCATCAATACTATATGTGGAATAAGTTGAAATCCCATAAAATTTAATGAAATGATAGCCAAGATCTTGGGATAAAATCAATAATGTTAGAGCATAACTATTGCATTAATAGTAGCATGATCATCCTCATACATCACTTGAATTTGTATGTGAATCCATTCCCTTAAAATGAACAACTATTTTTGGCAAGAAAAGACCCTTTGAGTAGTTATAACATAAAATATAGTCATTAATGATAACCTTTGTCATACAAGGAGGTGGTTGGGAGTGAAAATTGGGAGTGAACAATGCAACACAAAAGATTTTTAAGGATCAAGGTTGGGGATACCTCATAACCCATACTAATGAAATTATCTCATTAGGCATGCAAGTAAGGATATGACCCAAATCATGAACCTAATGAAATCAAATAGCAATAAATTTTGGGTATTAGGAGTTTGGATACTTGATAACTCATGCCATAAGTATCACATAATAGATATTCCCACACCTCTAACTCCAATTAAATATATAAAAGGAAACATAAAAAGTCAAGGATTGGGGATAGGTCAATGAATAAATTTCATTAGGTATGGGGGTAAAGGGATGATCAAAACCATGAATCCCAAGAAATAAATAGTGAAAAGGTAACTTAATGCAAAGAATTAGATTATAGGGGTCTAAGGAAAGTATGTCGACGAGAGAAATTCTAAAATTTTGACAAAGAAAAATTAAAAATTGGGGGTCGGTGAAGAGGTATGAAAAGATGGGAAAGGTTTATATCCCAAAAAGGACAAATAAAGCACAAGTTAGGAGGAAATGCATACAAAAAAGTAAAACTCCAAAACTTTGATAATTTTTACACTCTTAGAAAAATGAATATGAATGCTCGACACTTAGAACATGGACATTTGCAACTTCGAACACATTGGTAAGAACACGGGAGATGAAGGAGACCAACACTTAGGTAAATTTGACAAATGGAGACCCATACAAATATTTCTTATATCATTTATATGCTATGGGAAATATAAGGCTCCAATGTACAAAGGGTTTAAGCCTCAAGTAAAATTTGGCATTGTCATATTGCGTCCTAATATTGGCTTTGATTAGGAAAATGTGTCTATTGTAGGCATAGTGAGAATCTAGATCTTTCAAATTAGACCATAAAAAGGTACACATAAAGAGAATATTAGAACAAACATATTTAATCTTTCCCAACTAGTGTCAAGAATGCACAAAGACACCACACAGACAAAAACCACAATATGTATCTAGGGAAGAACCATTACTCATAAGAAGTAATGATAATGCATAGTGTCATGAACCAAAAGCTTCACATGATACCAAGTTAAAATTTTAAAGTATAATGCACTAATTATTCTCTTCAACAACTTTATATGGCCATGCCACAAGCCATATTATTTTCTTATGAAACATTTGATAGAAGTGTATTATGATCCTTCCATAACAACACATAAATTTAGAACTATAAATCATATGTTCTCTATCGATTATCATTATATCTAGGGGATAGTTCATGATCTATAGGAAAAAAATATCATCCATGTACCTTGGAACATCCTTGAGGTGAAAAGGATGGATGTATATTTAAAATCTACCCCATTGACCTCCAATACATCCAAACCTACACCTTGCCCATTAGAGACTTCAACATCATGTAACAACATATGCCCTAAAGACACCAAATTTATTGGTGTGTCAACTAAATTTTTTAAATTAAATAAATTTATATCTTACCAAAAAATTATTTAGATTTTACCTTATTAGTACATGGTGCATACCTCCATTTGTCATCATGCAAATTTTATGAAATGACCAGGTTGGTCAAACCATTTTCTACATAAACCCATCAAAGAAAAGCATGCAAAGATAAAAAATATACCATAAGATTACACAATATATTCCTTGGAAAAACCCTTAATAATGAGAAACCAACCTCTAAAATCATCTACACTCAATGTATTATATGGAAATAAAAGCATCAAAATACACTTACAAAGTATTTATAAATATGTCTAAAACATCAAGCTCATCCAATGCATCATTCATGTGTCCAAGTATGTAGTTCCATTCATCCAATACTATGCTTCACATATACACTTTAAGAAATTTCAATAGAAATAGTGCCAAAGACAAAAAACCAACTAGCCAACCTCAACCACTAAACATGCACTTGCTTTAATAAAATAAAGCTCGTGCACAAAACAACCAAGTGGAAAGGTCAAATCATTTGTCTTAAAACCATGAATACACAAAACTATTAACCCAAAAATGTACTTTTGGTACTATATTTTACCAATATTAAATACCTTTCACATGTACAACCCACACATAAAATATTCAACCAATGTCACATACAACTTTACAAGTGGACCCAAATAAACATTTAATATGGTGGAACTCTTGAATAGTTTCATGATCACCCATAATAGGGGTACTCCATATAATTCTTAGGCTAATGCTTCAAGTAAAACTATTAACAGCATTATAGGTACTATATTGAAAAAAACTAAGTAACAAAAACAAAATAGAGTGGGATGTAAAGATTCCAGTAGTGTTATGGGCATACATAACAACTTACAAAAGGTCCGCCAATTTTACTACACTTGAATTAGTATAAGGATTGGATGCCACTATACCTATCAACTTTATCATTCCAGATTTTTGCACCACTTACTTTATGTTTGAATGAGGAAGACTCACTAAGTAAAAGGTTAGATCTAAAAGAAATGTATGAGAATGAACTACTTGTGGTACATATTTTGAATTTAGAATGCAAGAACCAAAAATCTTGGCATGAACAAAATTAAGGCATAAAACATTTTGTAGAGATATATATTGTTGTACTATATGATAAAAATTTAAGAAATAGGGAAATTTGAAGATTATATGGCTAGGACCATATGACATTGATGAAATTTAAAATTCTAGTGCAGTTAGGTTGAGAACACTTAAAGGAAAAAAACTACCATATTATGTGAATGGCTCTAGGTTAAAACACTATCATCAACCTATTGGATAAAAAAATAATATGATGATAGGGTTTGGACTATGAAGATGATGTGAATAAAGGATGGTGATGGTTTAATGATCAAGGATACCCTAATGGTTTGAAATATCTTGTATGTGACTCAAGGATGACTAATTTTGTGAAACAATTGAATAATGGACAATGAGTAACATAGATGTGTTTCCCTTGAACCCAAAGGTGTTGTATGAATTATTAGACAATGGGATAAGTCAAAATGTGAATATTGGATGAAGGAATAAGGATGTGGTCAATATGGGAAATTTTAAATGGACAAAGTTATTGGTTTGGTGTGAGGATGTAGGAAAAAATTCCTATGAGTTAGATGAGATGGAAATGGTGGAGTATGAACTAAGACTTGTGTTTTAGAAAGATAGACTAGGTCTTTGGAAGTTCTTGACTATGGTTTTATGGACAATATATTTTGGGATGATTTTTATGACCAAGGCAAGATTAATTTTATTCCTGATATTATAGGTAATGGTTATCTTAGATTTGGCTTCTACTTTGTGTTTCAAGGAAACGAATTATGATTGTTTCTCCAAACAAGCAATTTTTATTTTTTTAAATGGACTTGATTTACTTGGAAGGTAAGCTCGACAAAAAACATGGTATATACAATATAAGATCAAGAATACACAAAAAAATCCTAAAATAATTTAAATAAGGGATTGACACCTCTTGTAGGCTCACTAGAATGTCATCTATCAAGGGTGTGGATAGATAGGGAATGCAAGGTCATGTACTAGTTGTGCATCCCTTACCTTGGAGGCTTAAGTCTTTCCCAGAGTGAGTTATACCTCAAAAAATTTAATGGACATTAAGAGTAACTTCTTGGAGGAGTATTTATTCAATGTACCACAAGAGGGCGATTGAAAGGTCTTATCTAGGGTTTACAAGGAATTATAGGGGAGTCCACGATATACCACAAGGTTACATGGGGCCTAATCCATCTAATTTAAAGTGAAAATTTCCAAATATTATAGAGTAGATGGTAACCCGATCTTCCCCTTCACTTTCCCAATGTATAATATTCTTGGGGGCTTAGCTTAAATGGAAAAATTCCCTTCCAAGAGGTGTGTCTTTCGATTCATCCCTAACTTTTATACTTTATCATAATACTATATTTGAGTTCATTCCCTTGGTGATGAAATCCAAGGTAGTCCTCCTAAAAATAAAACAAGATATCTCTTATTTATTTTCCTCAAGATCACCCTAGGGTGCAAGAGGAGAGCATATGTAAGTGAACCCTGGGGATTAAAATACACATATAAATTCTTAATCCAAATCCAAATGTGTAAGTGAATTTCAACCATTTTTTATGCACAAAAAATAAAAACAAAAAAAAGAACATATAAAAGCAAAGGTCTATAATCCAATCTTCAAAAAATGTCATGCAAAACCATTAAGTTAGTAATTTAAAGGATCAAAGTTATGGACATATAAAGGACATGCATACAAAAGGTAGCCAATAATAAGAAAAAATTAATCCCATAGAAATATAAATAAAAGTAGATTCTTCATGATTTTATGATAAGTTTTTTTTTTAAATCATTAAAAAATTGTTACATGTGCAAAATTTATTATTGTTTGAATTTTTAAAACAAAGATCTAAATTTGACCCTGATTATGTCTAAGTTTTAGAGATTGTTTTGAATAAATTACCCTCTCCACTACGTAGATCTCCAAGAAAAATTTTCAATGACTATAAAATTTTGAAAATACGATTAGTATGACAAAAGTTATGCTAATTTAATAGAAGGTGCATCTTTTGCAAGTTTCAAATGTGCAAGGAAATGGGTCTAGCCTATATTGACCATCCCTTGGTCAACCAAGTGACTATGGTTAGGTTCTTCTGGGATTAGGGTTCTAAGATGGCTCTTAGTCCCCCATATAACAAGTAGCTAACTTTGAATAAAAATTAAATCCTAGCTGGATTTGAAAAGGGAAGGGATGAGACCCAAAGGGAGGTAAATAAATGGATGGGGGGATGGGGGAGGGATGAAAATGAGGTGAAGCATTGTTTTTTGAGTAATTTTATAGAGTATGACATGAATAGGTAATGTATACAAAGGGGATATGATGAATGATGGAAGAAGGGAAGATGGATAGGAAAATTTGAGTGAACAATTCAAGGTAAGGGTGAAGATGGGATGGGTGGAATGCAATGACTACTTGATAATATGGAATGATACATTCTCATAGACTAGAGTTTTTTGTGTTTACCAATTTTTATCATGTTATTTTCCCAAGGTGCCACACGGAGTGGTTTTTCACCATAGGAAAAATTTATTTTTCTTTACTATTTTTTTTTAATTTTGAAAATTTTCTTGTGGTTTTGAATTTTTTGAAAAAATAGTGTTAATGGATTAAATATTGAAGTACTTGAGATGGATAATGTTCGTAGAATCATCTAGTTCATGACCTTAAGTAGTAGCTAACTTGTTGCTTATGATATAAACATAACATTGATGACATAGTGTAATATCCCTACTAAATTTTTAACCATTAAAATCGGATCTAAAAATGATAAAAATAACTATACACCATTTACAACAAATCTCCGCACACATGATAACTAGTCTTCAACACATTAACACCAAAATGAATTAGAAACCCTTCAAATGTTTTTTTATTGAAAGAAATAGATTTATGCATCAAAATAGATATGATACAATTTCTCAAAACCAATAGCAATATAAAAATATAAATTAGGACATAAATTTCAAACACTACTAAAATCAATACAAACTAGCAAACTAGTCAACACCAAAACTGCACCAAATGAAATTGAAATACTTGCAAAAAATATATAATAATATTTTCTTATTTTTGCAAGAAATGGGACTATTATAAAATTTATTAAAATATCTGCAATAGCTCATACAAAAATGAAAACAACAACCAAACTACTACAAGAAATGCTAACTATCTCACTCAAATTTCATCCAAATCATTACCAAACTACACCCACATGAATTTTGAGTATTAAAAATTGAAGGAAATTCCTTGAACACTAATATACCAAAAAAATAAACACCAAACAAAAGAAAAAGCACCTAGAAAAATATAAAAATTAAATTGCAAACCCACACTTGCACATAAGCATACCACACTAAAACTAGTTGATCAGCAATAACCTATAAATATTTTTTGCACTCCTTGTATGAGAATTACCTCTTGAACCAAATGGTTAGTATCCTTTGACACTTGTAAATAATGGGATTTCATCCACAAGCCACAATCCTTTTTGGGTTTTCATCCAAAAAAGGATATTGTAGATGTTCATTGAGTTCATACAATGAATTGTTGTGTAGAAGAAATGACAAAAGATACTTCCATATGTAGCACTTGAAACATTTATAGATATATTAGTCCTAGATCCAAACATCTCATTTTATGGGAAAATAATAAATAAACATTATATTTGAACTTCCACTCCACCATGCATGGAAAAATAGATCATTACTTACAAATGTTATTGTCATAACTATCATAAATCTTCTAAAAATAGCTTCCGAATCTTAGAAAATAATCTTATATATAATACATGCCACTCTTGAGAAAATCAATACCAATATTTAATATATTTAATTGTTCTCGGATAAAATATTAACTCCTAAATTTACGAAAAAATAATTGAAACATAAAATGCAATATTTTCCCTATTTTAAACTATTACCCCATGAGAAAATAGGAATGGACTAATAATATTACCAAATTACATTTCTAGAAAGGGGACATGACATCCTATTCATAGGCTCATCTAGTTCATGATCTTCATTGATATCCAACTCGTATGCTTTTGATCCAAACTTAGTGATGATGACATATGGACCCAACAACTTTGTCTCAAAATTTCCTTAATGAAAAGATCTCCAACCTAAAAATCTCTAGTGCGGATGTGTTATATCCACAACATGACCTGTGTTGGTATATGTTGTAAGGTGATTGAGAGTGGTGAGACAATGATCCTTAAGGACTTCTTGCTCATGTAACTATGCCACTCAATAATTCTCCTTTGAGATGAAGTTGTATAAAGAGACACCTAAGGAGGGTAGCTTAACCTCTATTAGCAATATTTACTTGGCACCATAAACAAGGGAATATGGAGTTCCATGGTTGGACCACTAGAATGTATGCAATAATATGAAATTGGACAATGGAAACAAATGCAACAAAACAATATTTCTATTCCAAACTACTACAAACCTTAGATAGATCTCAATTTAAATTCCAAAACAAAACAAAATAAATCACAAATACTCAAAACAATGTTACCATAAAAAATTCAATAAGATTTGATTTTATTCAATTATGTTTAAATGTGGATGCTATTTTCTTAAAAATTACCTATATTTTACAACATGTACCTAGCTCAAAGTGTGTTGATGAAATGGATGAGAGTGCCTCAATTTATAGATTTTTTAGGAGAAGCAATGGATAGTTGAGTGTGATGGTGAGATCAATGGAGGAAGATGAATGAGAGGATTTCTATAGGATTGAGGAGATAATGGAGGGTTGAGATGAAAGTTTTTGGAATATGATGGGTTAGTATGCATTTATTTAATTTAGCAAGTGGTTTCAACCATGAGAGACATAAGGGGAAAGTGTACCTAGAACTCCTTTATTCTTGGAATTGGTGGAGAGAATATAGGTATAGTTAAATAATAATAATTAATTATTTTATCCATGTGTGAGGTGTAAAATAGGTGTAAATAATAATAATTTTATTTATTTATGTAATATGAGAAGAAAAATGGATTAATTAATTAATAAGTTTATTTAATTAAGTGGGGGTTATAAGGTGAAGGGGACTTGACTAGGTGATGTATTTGGTTGATTAAGACTAGGGAAATATTTAGGTGTTTACACTTTCAATGCAATAAACATGGGTGAATCTAGTATTTAGAAATATATGCCTATTTGATGATGGTATCTTTCCTCCTAGTTCTTCTAAAATCTTTTGTATTTGGATTGAGAAGAATGAAACCCACTATATTCTCCTATATATTGTCTTGTATTGTTGTGGTTACATAGATCTCTTATGTTGTTTAAATAGCATTAAAATCACTGTTTCTCTTTACAAGGCACATTTTGGCACCTAAGGAGGTCATTTAATTGTGAGATATTAGTAAAAAATACTCTTTAGATGGGATTAAATTGGTAAAATATTGAGCAAGACTTATGATTATGTCAAAAAAAAAATTTAATGTCAATCATGTAGTGCCCCTCATGTTGCTCTTTGTTAGATTGATAGTCGTTTTGTTTCACACATACATTATGACACTTGGTTGATGTTGGATTTTTTGCTTTGATGATACTGGATGACACTTTGATTTTTTGTTGTTATTTGAGTTTATGATTATGCTATGAAAATTTTATGGACATATGGGATTATGTGGTTTCATTTAATTATGAGCATTATGTGTTTATCTGATTATGGTTACTATGCATTTATTTGATGATTGTTCGATGATGTTTTCTATGTAACTACTTGTTGTTCATGGATGTGGTCACTTGGTTGATGTGTCTTGGTGAGAGGAACAATATTGCATTACTCATGTGTGAGTACCCTGATATGCTGCAATTTCCTTTCACAGTGTGTTTGACTATATGACTATATATATGTTCGACTGTTTCATTCATTGCAGGTTGTAGGTACTAGGCATTGACTCCGCCTGAACTGACAGATCTAAGCGTGCCTTAAATCCAATGGAAAGTTGTTGAAAGTAGAAATAACGAAAGGTCCCCCACCCTTGCCATCATCCTCATCGAGGATGAGTATCCAGTTGGTCACCCCGTCGGTATTGTATGTGTCCGTGGCCAGTTGTTCTCGTTTTGACCTTGTTGTGCTTAAGTGATTATTATTGACATTTTGTTGTTAAATAAAATTGGTTTAATAATGTTGCTTAATTAATTGTTGAATTAAATAAATCAGGTTGACAAATAGATATATATGGTGTTACTGGATATTTAATTTCTTAAATTAAATCGTTAAGTTAAAAAAGGTAACTCGACGATTAAATATAGAGATATTTATTAATAATGTTGAGCTTTGTAATTATAAATTAAAATGTGAGAAAATATTAAAAGGAAATAAAATATTAAAATAAAATGTGAAATTGAATGAAGATAATGGACAACTAGTTAAAACAATTAAAAGATAGAAAAAGTTGATATTTTATGTGATTTTTATCTGATTTTTGGTTTCAAAAATATTACAGTTACTTTTGGGGGGAAAAATAATTATTAATATTTTTGTTTTTGAGAGATTAGGCATTATGGGGGTTTTTTATTGATTTTTCGAAAAGGGCGAAAAATAATTATTAATATTTTCGTTTTTGAGAGATTAGGCATTATGGGGGTTTTTCATTGATTTTTGGTTTTTCGAACAAAGAAATTGGTCTCCAAGAATATTTTTGTAAAAATAATTATGTTTGATTGATTTTTTTCGAAAGTGGGATTTGAGAATTGTTTTTAAAGTTGATCGAGGATCTTGAAGACGTGGTGTTGCTGCAGAAGCTCAAACTCGACATCAACTTTGTCTCAGTTTGTGTAGGATTTCGGATTAGTTTATCTTCATAATTTAATTTGATTTGCATGTGATTGTGACTTCGATTTATTTATATATGGTGTAACATCCAGACCAAACTTCCCAACCGATCTGGATTGTATTTGAAAATTTTATTTTGGGCCTCTCTTCAAATATGTTTTTGTGCCCTTTATCTCGTCTATTCTTTTGGTTTGAATGATTTTGAGGACTTTATATTTTAACTTGTGCATGCCCTCTCCTCCTTGCATCGACCCAGTTTGGCTTGGCGTACCACATTGTTTGTTTTATGCAATGATTCCTGTTAGCAATATTTTCTAACTTCTTCCAATGGTGAAATCCTTCCCTACCTTTGAAACTGATTTAGAAGCCTTGTAGCGGTTATTCAAGACTTGCACGTAGCACACCTCCCTGTAGTTTACATTTAAATACTATGTACTTAAGATATTTGAATCTGCCTTATGTTGGCAAGCGAACTCCCACACCTTTTCCTCATCGACTTATTGTCAGAAAAATCCATGCGTCTGTTTTGGGTTGTATAAGTCGAGTTATAGTTAAGGATTGTGAGTTCGATTTGGAGGATATACTCCAGTATTGGTTTCTATGGTTGGCGCATAATGAAAATTCCTTGTATTGGCATTTGATGACTAGTAATTGATGAATATCCTGTAGGTAATAATCATTGTTTGTTTATTATGTTAGGAATCGATTATTATAGCATGGTCTGTATTTCAATCGATTAAAATAACAACCTCTAAATCTTCAAATAAAATAGAAGATATTGCAGTGAGCTAAACATGAGCATGTGCCTTCTTTATTTGAATGTTTCTTGTGTGAGGTTATTGCTGGGTATAGCTTGAAACTTTAAGTTCAATACACTTTGGTTTGTTATTATTTGTTGCATATCATATGCAATGCTAAAGATTTTAATTCATGTCAAATGGCTATTGTGTGCTTGGTAATAGACACTGTGTTTTATTGTATAAATATTAGGTGAGATATTCGATGAATTTTCTTATGATGGTAATCGATGTATAGTACTTGTTGGTCATATCATATGCTTTGTATTTCAGTTCATTTCGTTGAATGTGGTTTAAAATTGGAATTTGATTATATATATATAAACATATATGTGTATGTATATGTATATGGATATAAATATAAATATATCATATTTTAAGTTGAACTAATGTATTACCAATAACATTTTGTTTATATTACATGTATATATATGTGTTATGGTTAAGAAAAAAAAAATTGTCTTTATAATTAGCTGATTATGTTTCCTAAGTGAAGTGGGTAATTTAGTAGGGAAATTTATTTATAGTAGATAATGGAAGAATTTGAACTAGATTCTCTCTTGTTAATTAATGAATGATGATTTCTCTTATAATTATTTATTAGTGGAATTGTAAATTCATTATTTAGAATAATTGTTGGTGTGGTAAATGACTCAATTAGAAAAATTTATGCAGTTAAGTAATGAGTTATAGAAAATGTGAAAATAATGCCATCCATGAATGTATTGTTTGCTGTTTTTTTTATTATTGATATTGAGTTGGTTTTGGTTATTGTTTTATGGAGGGAGTTATTTATGCAAAGTGGTTAACGGTAGACTTCAAGAGGCTCGAGGAAGTATTTTATTGGTTGAATTTTTTTATTTTTATTTTTTGAGTTGATTGATGGCATACTTGGGATGTGTTCATGAGGGATTTTAGCCTTGCATTATTTTCAGTTCCTTGTGATTGGGGATTTGTAAGCGGGATGGTTCATGCCTCACCCTTTGTCATTGTTTGTGTGGTTAGTAATTTGTGTAAGATGGCTTATCTTGTTTCATGCGAGGGGCCTTCTAGTTGTTAGTAGGGGGAGTGGCTCTCAATGGGGGTCGATGCACAAAGTGGTGTCCAGGATAACCCATGTGGGAGTTTCTTAACTCAGTGATAACCTAATTAATAAACTAAGGAGTTGGGAAGAATTTCACACTAATAAATATAATAGGATGCCTCACCCATGCTTGTAGTGCTCATTTAGGCTAAGGATGGGTTGAGAAGTCCTGGTTGGCAAGATCAACTTCTTTGTCCTCGCAAAAGGAAAGTTGGTTGAACCGCATGTGTCACCTTATGGAGTTGATGTCTAGTGAGAGCCTGTCAAGATAACCATAGATGGGGACTGACGTCTAGTGAGAGAATGTCAAGATAACCCATGCCAGGACCATGTGATGACACTCTTCTCTACTGCAACCTAGCATTCCCTAGTCTTGTGTCTCCTCTCCTTGTGGTTGTGTGCCTCTAGAAGCGGTGTATTTGTTATGTCATGTCATGTTGTACTTGGTTATGTTGGAGCTCTATTTAGCACTATTGTGTCAGCCTTTTGTCCCCTTGATTGATTGATGTGGTGGGAACTTATTGTTATCTCTTAGCATAGGGGGTGGACCTTAGGGTTCCACATGGTCAGGTGGAATGTGCTATTTCCTCCATTGGGTTTCCTAGTTGTTGTTCGTGTGCATGAAGGATGTACTTCATGTAGCATATTCCAATTTTGATACCAGTTTGAGGAGACAGTTATCTATGCTATGTATTGAATCTGTATATCATTTGTACTAAGTAATGTAGTTTTCATGTATTCTTCCTATTGTTATAAGGGAAGCCTTGATGTAATCTTGTACAAAATGTAATGATGTACCCTTATGTAAGTAAAATTGTATATACACTCAATGATTCTTATTATGTGATCATCGATGGCTATTTTTCAGATGATATGTATGAAAAGTATGTGTTATTTCATTTAACACAATAAATTTAAAATGAACTCTTGTTGTTAGTAATTTATGATGTATGTTTTGATCTTGTTAAGTAATGCAGTCATAGAACCTATTGTGCCTATTGCACACATGCCCTGTTCAGAACGAGGACCCTCTCTTCCCTCTTTTGCTTGCCGGGTCCTTTTTGCTCTACCTTGTTTTGCATGCCCATTTTTGCACCCTAAAAGGTCAACATGTTCTCAAAAGTCACATTTTAAGTTTGACCAAATTGGCCCCCTTTGAAAAATGCTAAATCTTAAGCCATTTTGGATTTCCCTTGTCTGTCAGCCTTTCTTACATCCGTGGCTCCTTCCGGGCCCAAACCCTCGGGTTTCCCCTATCGGATTTACATATCGGTTCCGCCATTCCAAACGGCAGCTGCGCGACATCTTTTCGGCCCGTTGGGCCCGACCTTCCAGATTTCCCTTTGGAATTTGTCATTCCAAAAGGCCACCAACTTCCGTCTTTCTGGACGTCAGACCCCGGATCTCCCATCGCCATTTGCATTTCACTTGACATATTTTCAAAACGGTCGTGGCTCGATGTCTTCCCGGCCACCGGGCCCCGGTCCTCCCGTCGGCGCCTGGGAATTTAAACTCACCTACCTCACCTTCTGCCATACCAAGAATTTAATTAGACATTAATGACGTTGGGGTTATATAAACGAGTGTCAAACTGTCATTTTCACATTACAAACACAATTGAAAAAGACAGCGTCACCCCAACAATCTCCATCTCCACGCCTGAACTTCTGCTTCGTCGTTCCTCACGAATTCAACAAAAGTTTTCTTTGAGATTTCTCGGTATGTTAGCCGTTTGCATGCCTTGTCCCTTTTTTTTTCCTAGAAATCATGGTTTAAACAGTGTAAAACGATAAAATGAACTAAAATTTGGTAAGGTAGTACCCAAACCCAGAAAACCTACAAATTGGAAGTAGGAAAATCGACAATTGAAACCGTCAAAATCGAGGCCATAACCTAACTTCCCCATCGCTGTTCTTCGGAGCAGGCGGTCGCATCCTTCGGGCCCGAAACTCTCCACGGCCGCTGCAAACCTTAACCAAAATTTTGGTCCAATGGAAAACCACACCTCGGATTCCGGTGTCCAAAATTCCATTCCCGGGATTTCGTGACCATTTCGTCATCCCAACGATAAACTCAAAACAACCTTCTCGACCCCAGACCCCAACCCTGCAAAATCCATAAATTTGTAAATGAGACCAAGCTTGCCCCGGGTCCTGGCCACTGGAATTCCCTTCCCCAGTTTCCGTTGTTGCCCTGCCATTCTGAACGGCCTTCCCCGAGCATCTTCCCGACCTTCGGACCTCGGGTGCGTGAAGTCCATGTTAAAACTTGCAGGAAAAACCAGACGTCTAAGTCGTCGCTGGACCTCAACCCCCAGAATTTTGTGTCACCTTCGCAGTTTTGCACGGCTGTCTCGGGACATCTTTCTGACTCCCGGATCCCGATCACCCTTTTTCCAAGCATAGGTTCAAACTGAAACATGACATCCAAACGCCCTTTGGGACTCCAGACTCCGAAATTCCATCTCTGAGATTTCGTTCTGATTTCGCCGTTCCGAATGGCCGAACCTGACCATCTTTCTGGCCTCTAGGCCCCAACCTTTGGTTCACTGTCGGGCTTTTCTTAACTAATATGTTTGTCTCTAGGAATCACCCTTCAGACTTTCATCCCCGAATTGCCGCCTATATTTCACCGTTTTACATAGCTGTCCCGTGACAGCTTCCCGACCCCGGCAACCTGAACTCTGGAGCCTGGCACTCGGAGTGTTGTCTTCCCTGTGCCATTCCAAACGGCCTTCCTGCAGCTGAAACTCGAACGCCTAAATGAGGGCTCAAATGACCTCCAAATCCAAAATGGACTTCGACCCACTTGCTAAAATTGAGACTTCTTTCATGACCAACCTTTGTTTGATCAAATCTAAGAATGAAAAATTCATTGGGAGTGTCTTGCCTCGTTTGCCTTTCCAAACAGCATTCTGCCAAGGGAATTCTAGCCCTGGGAGCCCAGATTGCCTATTTTGCATCCTTATGATGTTTTTATCAGGTGTTAGGCATTTATCAAATAAAAATAATGATTGTGGATCTAACCTTGGTGTGTAGGGATTTGTCCGAGGCCGCTTTTCCATGAAAAAGTTTCTAATTCACATCTCTTTGTGCAGGATATATGGAACCCGATGCAAAAGCCTCTGGTGCCGCTAAGGAAAAGGGAAAAGGAACTACCAAAGCACCTCGAGGCAAGGAAGACAAGGATCAAATGAATTTCAAATTCTAGGGGTGGCCATTACACTCTAGAATCACCATTCTTTGGAGAGACATCACAAATACCAATATTGGGCATGTCGATATTAACGAGTTTACACGGAGGATCAAGGTGGACCCGAAAATAGAAAATGCAAAGTTAATCAGAAGAAGTAGACTTGCCAAGGTTGCAGGCTTCCCACCAGCTCTGGTGGCCCTCGAGCTGATAATGGCATGTCGGGAAGCATATTAGCCGAAAACTAGAACCATAGTAGATAGAGATAGAAACATCCTTGCTCCCCTCTTGGGATAACTAAAAATTTCCACATCCTCACCTTTGAAAGCATGGAGACCCCGACTATAGAAGAATGGAAGGCATTATGGGATCAGGATCCCATGAGATGCAAGAAACTGATTAATCAGTATTGGTTGAAGGATAAGCGGGCCAGTGCTGGCAAAGTCCCTCAAAAGCTCTTTCGCAATGATTTCTTCAAGGATTACCACGATCTCGTTACCTTACTGAGCAGAGTAATGGGCCTTCCTGCTGCAACCTTCTTTCAAGAGTGGATGTTTTACTTTGCAGAACAAATCCTCTGTGGGACTGACGCTACCTTTTATTGGGGGAAATAATTAGCAATTGCTTTCATGAGCAATTTATTAGTGTTAAGAATACATCAAAATTCTATATGACATCATAGCTGGTCTATTCACTTTCTGATCAACGGCATTACCATGGATTGACTACAATTCCCAATGAGGTGCCAAGGAGGGAACTTAAGCCCTATGACAAATACCCTCAGCTACAATACAAAAACTTCAAAAGGGACTACTGCAAGGTAAATGATGCCTTCATTACCTACATCATCTAGCTGCTTGGAGGATATTTTGAGAGAACATTCTCCCATAGTTCCAGGGCCCTCCTCAGGCATTACACCTTCCTGTATATACAATTCCCTAAGTTCACTTACATGCGTGTGCAAGGATTCACAGAAAGGCCAAACAAGCTGCCCCAGTACCCCAATGATCGGATCATACTATTGGAGCTGACTTGGTAGCTGTGACACATTCACAATATTTTGAGCAACAAACATCTGGCAGGGACAACTTATCCTTTTGGCCTTGGCCAAGGAATGTACAAAATCCATACCTCCCAATGTGCGAGTAATTCAGAAAAGGAGTTGGCCGAGTACCACTTCAGCCAGTATACAACTCGGTCGCAAATGGACCCATATGGTCATATCTGAAAGGCATTGGGATCTGAGCATGCCCACCTCCACAATGTTGAGGATTTCTGGGCCAATTGCAAAGATGACCTTGAAGTATGGTTATGACACTATATGTGCATGACTGCCCTCTATGTGCGAAGAGTCAACTTGTGTCTAGTTTCAGATCAGCTTGAAGAGGATGAGAGCACGGTGATCAATCTAGGATATAGTGTCATCGCCAATATGCCATTTCCCATGATTGATTGGGATGAGCAAGAGGTTCACGACCTTGACATACTCACCAAGCCCATGGAGGTTAGAACGAAGGCGTGGATCAACCAACAAGTGGCCCGACTGAAACAACAGGGAATTGCCTTAACATTTAAGGGACTCAAAAGTGAGCCAAGTAGCTTTGATGGTGGGCTGTCTATTGCTACAACTAGGGAAACCTCCAAATCCCCACCATCTTTCAAAACCAAGAAGAGAAAGGAAGCTAGTGAGCAGTTGCCTAACCCAAAGGTTTATGCTTGGAAGGCTTTGGAGAGCGAGCCTTCCAAAAAATAAATAAAAGCAGTCAGGGTTGTGGAGATGCTTGTAATACCCAAAGATCTGCTCCTCAAGGGCAAAGAAGAAGAGGCTGACCCACCAAAGTCCCCATCTACTACTATTACCACTGTCCCACCAACTTCGCTTGCAGTATCTGCTTCCTCCCCACCTATGGTGGACATCTCTGTCCACCTTGCCTCCACTTCTCCGATCGTGCAGATTATATTTGTGGGTTCGTCCTCCACCATGACCTTGCCATTCTCATAATCTTCTATGTCTCCTTCCCTTCTGTCCACTTCTACTGCTGCAATGCCTATCCTTAGTCTCCCGGAGTCCTTCGTAAAATACATGCAGAACGTGCCATCTAAGCTTTCAGGGATGCTTACAAATCCATTAGTGCAAACCACAATAGCCCAGGCTATGGCCAATGCTCCAACTCTCCCTCCCCCTACCGAACCACCTAGAATGGAGGCAACAATTTAGATCTCGAATGAGCTCGAGCGATAGCAGCTACAGGCTACCAAGAGGCCCAAAGATGAAGAGTTTGAATACCATGAGCATCTGATGTTTGAGCACCAATAAATCGATGAGGTGGCCTACGAATCCTCTAGTGAGGGCAGTGAGGAGTTGGACACGGAATTAATTCGGGAAACAGCTAACCCAGAGCTTGAAGAAGAATGGAACAAACAGCTCAAGGAGATCGAGGACCAAGAGACTGCAGGTCAGCCTATGATTGAAGGGTCTGCTGCTCTTGAGACTGAGACTAGTAGGTCTCCAGCTGAAAGACATGATCGAACCCTGAAGCATGATGAGGAAGCATCCCTCCATGAAGATGAACAAGAAGATAAGCCCAGGGAACATGAGTATGATCAAGATGAGGAAGGAAAATATGTTGAAAGGGAAGATCCCTCCATCAAGAAATTGCTCACCAAGTCTCCCACTAAATGTGTAACGCTCAAACAGGACTCTGATGAGGAAAAGGAGGATGCAGGGGTTGAGAAGGAGGCCCTTGTTGTCAACACCATTGAACTTGGGGTGGAGGGCAGCAAGGATCAATGTGAATCACCCAAGGAGGGGCCCCAAATGCATGATTAGCTAGGGAATCAGCTTAGGCAAAAGACCCCCACCCTAAAAGATCCTAAGGCAAGGCTAGAGGCAATAATGGCCAAAGCACAGATAAGCACTAAGAGGGAGAAAATGTCAAAAATCAAATTGAAAGTAACCATGGATGCCTCTGGATCTAGGGCAGTACAAATAGCCACACTGGTAGTTGGAGAACAAGGAGTGACTTATAATGCCTCCACTATCAACTTGGGAGTGGCCACTAGGGAGCAGAAGGTCGACCACCTCTGGGAATTGGTAGCAACGGTGGTGCACCTTATCCAATAGGATAAGGTTTCAAAGGAAGAACTTAAAGAATAGGTGGCTGATCTGACGACCTACATTCAGCAATGGTCATCCCCGGATGAGCTACCCACTACGTCATCGGCCCCGCCACAGTTGTTGTCCCAAGAGAAAATCAATAAGTTGGAAAGAACCAAGAACTTGGATAAGACTACGGAAAATTGGTTCTGGCGGGTCTAAGACATGGGGAACAAGGGCATAAACTTGGTTGTCCAAACAACAAATAAGTTCTTGGAGGTGCAGAGGACTCTTGAGGGAATGAGGCAAGTTTGTGAGGAGTTTCCAAAAAATTACAGAGCCGCCTACCCAAAGATAGAGGCTATCCTTGCGCTACCAAGTGAGGTGTGGGAGAAGGACCTTGCCCTCAAGGATGATGACCACTGGTTAGTGGATGTGTGAAAGCGAGATTTTGATCATTGAAAGGGAAGGCTGGAGCAGATCCTTGAATGAGTGGTTCTGGATGTCGAATGGGCCAAGGAGGCCAACAGAGATTGTGCTCGGTACCTCAAGTTGATAATGGGGTACGAGCTGCCTACTATTGAAATCAATCCAGAGAGCATAAAGCCTCTTTTCTTAAAGAGAATGGAAAAAGGGATGTCGGCTGAGGTTACCACGGATTTCATGAGCTTTTCTACTCAAGCCTTTGCCCAGTCTGATCTTTTTAGAAGTAATTCTTCCAAGTATGACGACTGGAAGAAGCTCATTAACAACTCCCAAGAATGGAGTTACCAGGTGCTACGATCCAACATCATGGAAGTGGACAAGCTTCAGCCAATGATCCTGAGCTTCATGGAGTATGAAGCTTTGAAGAAGTAGGAGGGTAACCCTATCATTGATGAGGAATTTCTAAAAGAGTTGCTGTAGCAAAGGGCAAAGAGAAAAAATACAAAACTGCTACAGTGCTGCCACTAGAAGACAAAATAGGGAAAAGATGAAAAATGTTTTTAAAATGTAATATATTTGGGGGTAGGTGAAACCCTAGTGTAAAGTGAATCTTGGCCACACAATAGAATTGAATCTTGGCCACTCATTTTGATTTTTGAAAACTATAAATAGGGCTCTCCTCCTCTCATTTTAAGAGAGTTGAGTTGTTGTACAGGTATGTTGTAGAAATTGCAATAGAAAATACAGTGACTTATTGGTGTATTTTGGGTTTCTCCACATGTTTCATGATTCTTCTCCCATTAGTTAAAACTTTAGTTCAAGTTATTTTGTTGTTCTAGTTTCCTTTAGCTGACTTTGGTAGATTTAATATGTTGTCTTTGGTTATGAAGTTTTATGTTGTGTGTATGCTTTCCTTGTCCATACTTTTAGTCATTTGTTGCTAGTAGGTGATTGTGTAAAGTTATTCTGGATTATAATTTCATAGCTTCTCTCTAAACTTTGTCTTTGTTCACATTTACATGGTGAATGAATGATGAATATCTGCAGTCCTTAGAAGATAGCATATATTTCATGATATTGTGAGAATTCTAAATAAGTGAAATCCTATTTTAAAGAAATTGTCCACAACAGGAACCTCCATGATCACTATTCATCAGTAGTTACAGGTCCCAAAACCTTCCCTCTTCCCTACCCTTCTTCCTTTTTTTTAAGAAACAACCTATGCTAAGGTTCATTGCACATTGTAAAGCCAAATCCAATGAAACAATGGAGTTCTAGACTACTGTTTGATCCTGCAACAGAGTGCAGTAATTTCCTATCTGAAGAACTCCATTCACAGACTCGATTCTCCTACAGTTTTAACTTTCGTAAGGTCACCTTTTGATTCCATCAAATCACATAAATCAACTGAAATATTCCAAGCATTGTCATGATCTGACATCCGAGAGACCTTGGGATAGTGTTCTGCAACTTGATTGTGGAAGATTGTCTTTCAAGAGAGGTAGTGCACCTATGTATTACCTGTGTTGTGAAGTGCATAAAAACACCATCAACAGAACCTTAGAGAGCATAGCTTAACTTATATGTTTTCTTTAGATGTGTTTTACAATTCTTGCCATTTTACCTTTAAAAAAAAGTATTTGGGTATTTACTGTAGTATAGGTGTGTTGTCCTCTAGGGTTCTTTGGTGGGGTGTTACACCTGGTATCAAAGCCCAAGGTTCTAACATTGGGTACTCTAGTTCATATGAGCCCATTAGGTTGTCCTTTCTGTTTAGAATCTTGAACTTATGTTGTTTCCTTTTTCTCACCCTCGCCTAATTCTTTGGGACTTTTTCTTTGGTGGTGTGTGTAGGAAGATGCCTAGAGTTCAAGGTAGGGGTCATGGTATAGTTCATGGTGGTGGAAATAGGGCTAACCGCCAGAGTACCCCTTCTTAGAATGCATAGGAGAGTGATCGTGAGGAGCAGTAGAGCTCTCACAATAGTCATGGAGGCGAGGGCTAGAATCTGATCAACCGAGGTTAGACGGGGATCAGTTGCGTCATATGCTAGAGGAGGCCCTTACTCGATTAGGCCCTAGACAAGTGGGAAACTAGCAGGTGGATAGGGAAAGAGAAAGGTCTCTTGGGAGGAGAGAGGTTATAGTAGAGTATCAAGCTATTGTAGTGGGTCATATGAGGGATCTTTTGAGGGCACACCCTCCTACATTTGATGGTTCAGGTGGTGGTATGGAGGCAGAGACTTGGCTGATTGATTTGGATAGGTGTTTTTCCATGCATCTATATGGTAGCAACACCAAGGTGAGATGTGCCATTATGCATCTGAGAGGTTTTGCATCTACTTGGTGGTGTTTGGAGGAAAAAAAATTGTATCTAGACATCAGTTCAGTGTCTTGGGAGATGTTCATGGAGAGATTTAGAGCTCGTTTCCTATCGAATCACTGGAGAACGGTGTTGTGCAGATGAATTTCATGAGTTGAGACAAATTTCCATGTCGATAGAGCATATGAGTGTAGGTTTAATGAGCTTAAGCAGTATGTTGGTATCGACGATGATGAGGCTATTTTGGTGCAGCACTTTATCAGGGGTTTGAATGCCTATATCAGTGCAAGAGTTTGTGTCTTTGAGCTGAAGACTATGGAGGTGGTTGTAGAAAAGGCTCACTTGGTGGAGGAAATTCGGCCATGGCATTAGGAGGTCATATAGGTGTACAGATTGGTAGTGCACCTCCATTAGGATTTGGTTCTCAAGGTGGATAGTCTCAAGCAATGGGGTCCTCTAGGAGACATCATGCACCCACTAAGGGTGGGAAACAATAGCAATGTTCTCAGACAAAACATAAGAACTCCCAGTCTCAACATGGTAGTAGATTTCAGTCTAGGAAAAATTGAACTTGGCAGCGACCTCAACGTGATCGTTTTGATGAGCCAACACAAAGCACTCATCTTGCAACCAACAAAGGTAGTTTTCAGTAGTCCTGTGCACCCCTAGGTGGTCGAGGATATGGTAGAGGTATAGGTTATTTATCTTGCGGCCAATAGGGGCACATAGCTAGACAGTGTCCTTAGAGGAACATGACAAGATTTAGTCAAAGGTTGGCAGCTTCAAATCCTATAGTGGGTAATGTAGGTAGGCCCCATAGAGTATTTACAGAGGTTGATAACTGCTAGGTAGACCATCAGGGTATAGTGGTGGAGGCTACAAGTGTGTTATAGGATATTAGTATCTCTATTCTTTTTACTATGGTTCTTTTGACTCGTTTATTTCCCCCTCATTAGTAAAGTGATGTGGATTGGTGGCAACAAAGCAAGGTGTTAGGTCACAGGTTGAATTGGCCTCCAGAGCAAAGGTAGTAATAGAATCCCTTGTGCATGGTTGTGGTTTGAGGATTGGTTAACTTGTTAACATGGTGGATCTCCGCGTCATACCCCTTGGGTCTTATGATGTCATTTTCTACGTATGAATTGGTTGGATTCTCACAAAGCAATAATAGATTGCCGATGTAAGTCAGTGTGGTGTGTGGATGATTCTGGTAAAGAGGTGGAAGTATTTGGAATTCATAGCCCATCTCCTTACGGATGATTTCTACTATGCAGTTGAGGAGATGTATGCATCAAGGTTGCAATTGTTTATTGTAACAGTGAATGATTTGGAGTTAGGGGAGAGTCGAGAGGTGTCCCTTGACGATTATCCTATCCTTAGAGAATATGATGATGTTTTTCCCAGTGATATTTTTGGGATGCTTCCTAAGTGTGACATTGATTTCAAGATAGACCTTATTCCCAAAGCAGAACCTATATCTCGAGCTCCATATCTGATGACCACTGTGGAGCTTAAGGAGCTTTGTTTGCAGCTAGAGGGGTTGTTGGCGAAAGGGTTCATTCGTCCTAGTGTTTCCTCTCAGGGAGAACCAATTATATTTGTGAAGAAGAAGGACGAATCCCTTTGGTTGTGTATTGACTACTGACAGTTCAATAGGGTGACAGTGAAGAACAGGTATCCCTTATTGAGAATTGATGATCTCTTTGATCAAATTAAGGGGGCTAAGGTGTTTTAAAAAATTGATCTTAAGTCGGCGTACCATCAGTTGTGAATCTTTGAGGCAGGAATTCATAAGACTGTATTTCACACTTGTTACAGACACTATGAGTTCATTGTTGTGTCGCTTAGGTTGACAAATGCACCATCTGTGTTCATGAGTTTGATGAATGGAGTGTTTCGCACTTATCTTGATATATTTTTCTTGGTATTTCTTAATGACATTTTGATTTCCTCAAGGGTCACAAGTTGAAATATCCATGCATGATTTGGAGTTAGCCATCTTTTTTCATGCCTTAGTGATATGGAGACACTTTTTGTTGGGGCATCAGTTTGAGTTGCATAGTGACCACCACAGTTTACAGTACATATTTACATAGCCAAACCTAAATTCTAGGAAGAGGTTGTGGATGGAGTTCCTTTGTGAGTATGATTTTGAGGTTAAATATATTCAGGGTAAGGAAAATATCATGGCGAATGCTCTTAGTCAGCAAAGACATGAGCTGTCAGTTGTGACTCTTAGTGTAGATTTGAGGACTCTGATTCTTCTAGCACTTCCTGCAGGTAGTTAGTACTAGGAGGTGAAGTCGGAGGTGGAGTCAGGTAGAGCTTTGGAGCGAAGATTTTTGGGATATTCTCTTGATTTGGATGGTCTCTTGCAACACTTAGGTCACATTTATGTTCCTCCTTATGAGGTTATTCGCACCCTAATCATGTCAGAGGCAAATTGAGCACCCTATTCTGCTCATCTGGGTGTCAAGAAAATGTATACAGACATTCATCAGTTGTATTTTTGGGCCGAAATGAAGAGAGAGATTGCAGATTTTGTCTTGAGGTGTCTGGAGTGCTAGAGAGTTAAGGTAGAACACTAGCACCTCGCAGGTCTTTTGCAGTCGCATCTTGTCCCAGAATGGAAATGGGACATCATTTCAATGGATTTCCTATTTGGCTTGCCTATGTCTTCTCATTGTCATGAAGCCATTATGGTCATCGTAGATAAGTTGATTAAGGTTGCACACTTCTCTCCTCTACGGTTATCATATAACGCTTCTTCTATGGCCAGAATCTTCATGGAGGATATTGTCAGATTGCATGGAATTCTTCGTAGGATTATCTTTGATAGAGATCCAGTGTTCAGTTCCACACTTTAGACGTCCTTGCAGCATGCTTTGGGAACCCAATTGAACTTTAGTTTTGCTTACCGTCTGGAGACAGATGGACAGACTGAGAGGGTCAACCAAGTTCTTGAGGATATGCTCAGGATGTATGTTATGGATCAACAGTCTCGATGGGAAGATTATTTCTATTTATTGGAGTTTGTGTAAAATAATGGATACCACAGTTCTATTGGTATGCCTCCTTTTCAAGCGTTGTATGGTCATCCTTGCCGAACTTCGTTGAGTTGGGATCGTCTTGAGGATAGAGTCCTTCTAGGACCAATTATGCTTCAGGAAATGAAACAACAGGTTGCTCGTATTAGAGAGCACTTGGTGGCAGCCTAGGACAAGTAGAAGAAATATGTTGATGCTCATAGATTCGATCATCAGTTTTCAGTTAGCGATCGGGTATTCTTGTGAGTACATCCGTGAAAGAGTCTAATCTGCTATGGAAAAGTCTCTAAGCTTGCACCATGTTTTGTTGGGTCATTTGAGGTTTTGTAGAGAATTGGTATTGTTTCTTACCATCTTTCTTTGTCACCTAGTCTATCATGTATCCATGATGTATTCCATGTTTATGTTCCTAGGCCGTACTATCTAGATATTTCTCATGTTCTTGATTGGCATGCCCTATGGGTAGAGGATGGGTAGCTGGCTTTGGAGCCTGTGGGTGTTTTTGCAACAGAGGAGACTCTCCCTCAGGGGTCAATATGTTGAGTAGGTGAGGGTCCAGTGGAATCCTAATGATGAGTTGTTAGCTACATGGGAGGATGCATCCTGGATGCGAGAGTTATACCCATACTTTTTTGCAGGCTTCTAGGAGTAAGCCTGATTCTAGGGGGAGGATGTAGTGCCCCTCGTGTTGCTCTTTGTAAGACTGATAGTCATTTTGTTTTGCACGTACATTATGACACTTGGTTGATGTTGTATTTTCTGCTTTGATGATGTTGGATGACACTTGATGATACTTTGATGTTTTTTTTGTTATTTGAGTTTATGCTTATGCTATGACAATTTTATGGACATATGGGATTATGTGGTTTCATTTAATTATGAGCATTATGTGTTTATCCGATTATGGTTACTATGCATTTATTTGATGATTGCTCGATGATGTTTGCTATGTAATTTCTTGTTGTTCATTGATGTGGTCACTTGGTGAGAGGAACAATGTTGCATTACTCATGAGTGAGTACCCTACTACGCTACAATTTCCTTTTACAGTGTGTCTGACTGTATGACTATATATATATATGTTCAACCATTTCATTTATTGTAGGTTGTAGGTACCAGGCATCGACTCCACCTGAACTGATAGGTCTGAGCGTGACTTAAATACAATGGAAAATTTTGAAAGCGGAGATAACAAAAGGTCCCCCACCCTTTCCATCATCCTCGACGAGGATGATTATCCAGTTGGTCACCTCGTTAGTCTTGTATGTGTTCGTGGCTAGTTGTTCTCATTTTGACCTTGTTGTGCCTAAGTGATTATTATTGATATTTTATTGTTAAATAAAATTGTTTTAATAATCTTGCTTTATTAATTATTGATTTAAATAAATTATTAAATAAATCAGGTTGATAAATAGATATATATCTTATTCTTGGATATTTAATTTATTAAATTAAATCATTAAGTTAAAAAAAGTAACTCGATAATTAAATATAGAGATATTTATTAATAATGTTGAGTTTTGTAATTATAAATTAAAATGTGAGAAAATATTAAAAGGAAATAAAATATTAAAATAAAATGTGAAATTGCATGAAGATAATGGACAACTAGTTAAAACAATTAAAAAATAGAAAAAGTATTTTCGAAGCACATGCGTGGCTTTGAACTGTTTGTCATTTAGAAACTTGATATTTTATGTGATTTTTATATGATTTTTGGTTTCAAAAATCTTACAGTTTCTGTTTGGGGGAAAATAATAATTATTATCTTTGTTTTTGAGAGATTAGGCATTATGAGGGTTTTTCATTTATTTTTGTTTTTTTGAACAAATAAATTGGTCTACAAGAATATTTTTGTAAATATAATTATGTCCGATTGATGGTTTTCAAAAGTGGGAATTGAGAATTTTTTTTGAAGTTGATCAAGGATCTCAAAGACGTGGTGTTGTTGTAGAAGCTCTAACTCGACATCAACTTCATCTTGACTTGTGCAAGATTTCAGGTTAGTTTGTCTTCGTACTTTAATTCGATTTACATATATGTTGTGACTTTGATTTATTTATATATGTTGTGACATCCGGACCAAACTTCCTAGTTGATCTGCATTGTATTTGAAAATTTTATTTTGGGCCTCTCTTCAAATCTATTTTTGCACCCTTTTTCTTGTCTATTAATTTGGTTTGAATGATTTTGAGGACTTTATATTTTAACTTGTGTATGCCCTCTCCTCCTTGCATCGACCCAGTTTGGCTTGGTGTACCACATTGCTTGTTGTATGCAATGAATCTTGTTAGCAATATTTTCTAACTTCTGCCAATGGCGAATTCCTTCCCTACCTATCGCTAACCATAATGCTTGAACCTAATTTAGAAGCCTTGTAGTGGTCATTCGATACTTGCACGTAGCACACCTCCCTGTAGTTTATATTTAAATACTATGAACTTAAGATCTTTGAATCTACCTTATGTTCGCAAGTGAACTCCCAAGCCTTTTCCCCATCGACTTATTATCAGAAACCTACATAAATCAGTTTTGGGTTGTATAAGTCGAGTTATAGTTAGGGATTGTGATTTTGATTTGGAGGATATACTCCAGTATTGGTATCCATGGTTGGCGCATAATGAAAATGCCTTGTATTGGCATTTGATGACTAGTAATTGATGAATATCCTATAGGTAATAATCGTTGCTTGTTTATTATGTTAGGAATCGATTATTACAACATGGTCTTCATTTCAATCAATGAAAATAATGACCTCTAAATCTTCAAATAAAATAGAAGATATTGCAATGAACTAAACATGAGCATGTGCTTTCTTTATTTGAATGTTTCTTGTGTGAGGTTATTGTTGGGTATAGCTTGAAACTTTAAGTTGAATACATTTTGGTTTGTTATTATTTGTTGCATAGCATATGCAATGTTGAAGATTTCGATTCATGTCAAATAGCTATTGTGTGCTTGGTAATAGACACTTTGTGTTTTATTGTATAAATATTAGGTGAGATATTCGATAAATTTTATTATAATGGTAATCAATGTATAAGCATTTTGTATAGTACTCGATTATCATATCATATGCATTGTATTTCGGTTCATTTCGTTGAATATGGTTTAAAATCAACATTTGATTATATATATATGTGTGTGTGTGTGTGTGTGTGTGTGTGTGTGTGTGTGTGTGTGTGTGTATCTATATATATATCTATACATGTGTATATATATATATATGTGTGTGTGTGTGTGTGTGTGTGTGTGTGTGTATGTATATGTATATGGATATAAATATAAATATATCACATTTTAAGTTGAAATAATGTATTACCAACAACATTTTGTTTATATTACATGTATATGTATGTGTTATGGTTAAGAAAAAAATAATAACCTTTCTGTCTTTATAATTAGTGATTATGTTTCCTAAGTGAAATGGGTAATTTAGTAGGGAAATTGATTTATAGTAGATAATGGAAGAATTTGAACTAGATTATCTCTTGTTAATTAATGAATAATGATTTCTCTTATAATTATTTATTAGTGGAATTGTAAATTAATTATTTAGAATAATTGTTGGTGTGGTAAATGACCCAATTAGGAAAATTTATTCGGTTAAGTAACAAGTTTAGAAAATGTGAAAATAATGTCATCCATGGATATATTGTTTGTTGTTGTTTTTTATTATTGATTATTGTGATTGGTTGATATTGAGTTGATTTTGGTTATTGTTTTATGGAGGGAGTTATTTATGCAAAGTGGTTAACGGTAGACTTCCAGAGGCTCGGGGAAGTATTTTATTGGTCGAATTTTATATTTGATTTTTTTTGAGTTGATTGATAACATACTTGGGATGTGTTCATGAGGGATGGTTCATGCCTCACCCTTTGTGGTTGTTCCTATGGTTAGTAATTTTTACAAGATGGCTTATCCTGTTTGATGTGAGGGGCCTTCTAGTTGTTAGTAGGGGGAGTGGCCCTCAATGGGTGTCGATGCACAAATTGGTGTCCAAGATAACCCATGTGAGAGTTTCTTAACTTAGTTATAGCCTAATTAATATACTAGGGGGTTGGGTATAATTTCACACTACTTAAGATAATAGGATGCATCACCCATGCCTATAGTGCTTGTTTTGGCTAAGGATGGGTTGAGAAGGCCTGGTTGGCAAGATCAACTTCCTTGTCCTCATGAAAGGAAATTTGGTTCCACATGTGTCACCCTATGGGGCCAACGTCCAGTGAGAGACTGTCAAGATAACCATAGATGGGGGTTGGCATCTAGTGAGAGAATGTTAGGATAACCCATGCCAAGACCATATGATGACACTCTTCCCTACTGTAACCTAGCATTCTCTAGTTTTGTTTCTCCCCTTGTGGTTGTGTGCCTCATGAAGCAGTGTCTTTGTTATGTGATGTCGTGTTGTACTTGGTTATGTTGGAGCTCATTTTAGTATTGTTGTGTCAGCCTTCTGTCCAGGGATAACTTTAAGAAACCCCCCCCCCCTCAGCAAAGGTGTAGAATCCTGGTGAATCTTTCCTTTTATTTGAAAAATATATTAATTTTCCTTGGCGAATCTTATGCACATTATTCAAAAATTTGTAAAATCCTAGCGAATCCTAGTGAATAATCACTAAAACGGTTCATTAAAATGGCGAATCTCTCCTTTAAAAATTTGCATACTTGGTCGGCGCAGTTCCCCCATATTTTTTTGTTTTTTTTAATATTGAAGTAGGGACTCGGGGGCGACAGCTACCGGCGGGGTCAAGGGGCAGCGCCCCTTGCGGGGGTCAAGGGGGCAACGCCCCCTCACGGGGTCTAGGGACAGCGGCCCTAGCGCGCTCCTGTCGCAATATAGGTGGGGTCGAGGGGCAGAGCCCCTCGCCACCAAGCATAAATTCACTATTGAAAATGCATTGGAGCACACACGGATCAAGTGTTTTTAAAAAATCTCACTTGAAAATCGGACGACTGCAAGTTCATTCCGTGAGCAAATATTGGCATGAGTGAACATCATCGTTGGGACACTTAGGGATGTCCTGCCAATACAACGATATAGAGCTTTGATTGGATGTCTTTCTGGGAGCTTCGCGTGAATATTGTAGATTCCCTTCATGATTCTCCAGAATTACACAAGTGGTGTACCTGTGCTTTGGTGGACCCCAGGTGGAGTATGGAAGCCTTATCAGTGTGAGTTAACATCATTGGTGGGACAGTTAGGGATGTCTCGCCGATACAACGATTTAATATGCACTTAGTGAATTTCATGACTTAGTGAATTCCGTGACTTTATATGCACGTGCCTTTTAAAAAGGTTGTTGAGTCCTGAAATTTGTTTGTGGCCACATGATCAAATCTAATCATGTGGCCCAAAACAAATTTTGGGCCTCAACAACCTTTTTAAAAGGCACGTGCAAATAAAGTCACAGAATTCACTTTCAACCATTTGATTAAAAAGCTAATCGATGACAATAAATAATAAAACTATTAAAGGCTAAAATATCCCTAAAATGAAATGGTAATTTATTATTAGTGGCGAATATACCATAAAAATTCATTGTAAGAATATAAAATTACTGGCAAATATAAGTAATATTTGTAATTACAGTATAAACTACTGGCGAATCAGATTCGACGATGTGTCGTTTAAAAAATAATACATTGGCGAATTAATCAAGATAAAATATTTTTTTGTAAAAACCTGGCGATTCGGCATCCTTTCTAGCCTATATTATTTGCCATTTTTGGAGGTCCCGATTTCAAATATTCGCCAATTGGCGAAGATTTGCCACTAAAGTTA
The DNA here is from genome assembly GCA_007115665.2 of Sequoiadendron giganteum. Lineage (NCBI taxonomy): Eukaryota > Viridiplantae > Streptophyta > Pinopsida > Cupressales > Cupressaceae > Sequoiadendron > Sequoiadendron giganteum. The sequence continues at coordinate 753,277,320 of CM021102.1, read as the reverse complement.
TCCCTGCTTCTGTCCCCTTGATTGCTTGATGTGGTCAGACCTTATTGTTATCTCCTAGCATGGGGGGTGGACCTTAGGGTTCCACACGGTCAAGTGGAATGTGATTTTTCCTCCACTGGGTTTCCCATCTATTGTTCATGTGTGAGGAGGATGGACTTCATGTAGCAGATTTCAGATTCGGTACCAGTTTGAGGAGATAGTTGTTTATGTTATGTATTGAATTTGTATATCATTTGTACCAAGTAATGTAGTTTTGATGTATTCTTCCCATTGTTATAAGGGAAGTTTTGATGTAATCTTGTACACAATGTAATGATGTACCCTTATGTAAGGAAAATTATATATGTATTTGTTGATGCCAAAAATTGGCAAGGTAACAGCCTTTATGGGAAACTCAGTTAAAGGGGGGGCCTATTGTGCTAAACTGAGTGACCTATGGGTTTTTAAAGAAGCCAACTTCTTTTCTAATTGGGGTTTGATAAAGGTAGAAGGAAATGAATGTAAAATTAAATCTAATCTAAGGCAATGTGCCAAGAAGTAGATATGGGCAAGATAAACCTATTTGTTAGATATGATTTAAGGGTCATTCAACAATCTGCTATTTTTCAGAATCACAAAAATCAAAATGGAAACCTGAATAACTCAATGAATGACATAAAATAACTTTCATACATTTACTGAAAAGAAGAGTCAAAGACATGGTCTGAATCAATAAGCTTATATTGAAATTATAGAAGTTTGCACACAAATTACTCAGTACAAAGATGGCATGGTATAAAGCTTTATCAAATAGTCAAGAAATAGAAAGGCCAAAAAATGGCACAATCTGTGAATCTTACACAATAAGCTAAAACAATACAAGAGGCCTTGTCTCTCTCCACAAATTTCTCTGTAAGTTCTGAACCCTTGCTTCGAAAGAAGAAGTATTGATAAGTGAAATCCCACCACCTGATGATAAAGTAACAAAAAATATTCCCTCATCATGCACGATGATACCCAGAGAAATGATTTCCCTTAGTTTGTTGCAATTGAAAATATTTGAGCATGAACATGGTCACCTTCGAACCAGATGCATCCCCTGTGAATGATGGCGATGGTCCTAGCAGAGCATAGCGCTGACATGTGTCACTCACCCATGAAGGTACTTAGAATATGTGGTAGACTTGGTGTGGCCGGTGCTTGCTCCCTACTTCATCGAGAGATCCACGTGGCAACAGGTCGGGGCCTATGGTTCATTCCTCCCTTAATGCGATGAAAAACTACATTATGAAGACACGTGGAGGTCTCCTTCACAAATGACGTTGTCAGTAGGGTCTGCCAAAAGTGAACGCGGACCAATGATATGTGGCACTCAGACGTAACCTAATAGAAAAGTGAAGAGAAGTAGCTTTCAAATATGCAAATTATCGACACGTGGCAGCATGGAGGGAGCCATTAAAAAGTGAAGGGACAAATCCCTTCGAAGAGCACCTGGTGGACACGTGGTAGCATTCAGACGATGCCATTGTAAAAGGAGACTAATGATGTTTAAATGGATGGGGTGCGAGCTGGTACCTTAGCAAAAATGAAAATCACCCGAAGGGAGCTTAGGGAAATTTATGTTCACAGCTTTTGGTGACTGTCAGGGGCGTTTCACCTATGGAACAAGGAACCCAAAACTTTTTGGTTCATAGAACAGAGCCTTATTCATTAGACGACACAATCAAAGCTTGGAGAGAGCAAACTATAGAGGTAGCTAGTCAACCTCGGATGGTGTTGATATGTCATGCCCATTCTCTTGCTCTCCATGCAAATTGATCATTTCTTTGTAAGGCAGCGTCATCGATATACCGGCCCAGGACTCGAGTTGGAAAATTAGTTGTGCTATCGGATGGGTGACACCCTCAATATCTTCTATCGTAAGAGGCTGACTGAAGCTCTGAAAAGTTGATGCATCATGTTGCTTATCTTCAATCTTTTCTACAATCTGCTTCGATGTGGTCACCGATTCTTCAAAAAGAAATGGGGATGGTATGTCCATTTGAGTTAGGTGGGAGAACCTCACCTGCATTCTATTCATGGTTCAGTCCAATGTGATAGCACAATCGCTAGTGTGGAGGATGGTTGTGTGGTAGTGGATGAACCTGTTTGTTGTTTTCGCAGCGACTTTTCGATCATTGATCCCTTTGCTAATTCCTCATCCCAGACCATGTATAGCTTATCCAACAAGTTTTTCGCCTCAAGAACTCTCTTTGTGATGGATTGAGGGAATCACTCAATCATTCCATGAACCTCCCTGTCTAAACTTGTTACCTCCACCATGAATTGGAGTGTCAGCTGGAGAGTCAGGTAGAAGGCCTTAACCTTTTCCCAATATGAAACATATAGCCACTGGGCTACTTGAAGGAGGTCTAATTAGGTAGCAGGGGGTTGGGAATATTCTTCACAACATCAATCTATGCATCTTTTGCATCAACCTCCTATGTGAGCTTTGTAATCCTTTTGTTTACAACCGAAATTTGTCCCTACAAGGCTCTTGATTCTACGAGCCAGGTTGCTTCGGCTCATTCTTTGTTTTTTGCTTCCCTCTCAAGGGAAGACTTCATTTCTTGGACCTCATTCTCCAATTGAATCCATTGGGCTTCAAATTCTGAGTCTTTCTGCTACATTTGCTACTCTAATTGAGTGTGTTGGCAGTGAAATTCCTCATTTTTTTGTTGTATTTCCTGCTCCACCCATGCCAACTAGTCTTGATATCCTTTGCTTTTTCGTTGCAGCTCGGCGACCAAGTTCGAGTCATAGGATTGGAAATTTGCAAGTTCCTCTTAGAATTTAGCTTGATCTATCTCCACTTGTTGTGATAGGTGCTCAAATTCAGCATCCCTCACCTTTTCCTTTGTGAGTAGGACATCGACCCTCTCCTTGACAATTTTCAGCTCTTCTTCCCTCTTTTTCTGCTGGAAACCAGACTTGAGGAAGTCAGTGGTCACCACCCACTGTGTCTCCTCCATGAGCTCAACTTTATCTTGTGGTTGGGATATCCTCAGATCAAGTCCCATGGCGTACATGTTGTAATTGTCGAGTTGCATCTCTCCTTGCGGTTTGATGGCAGTCGGGTACATGGTCATGAAATGCAACGATTGTTGAGCTTCATTGAAAATAGTTTGTACCTTAGGCTTCACCAACTTCTTAGCATCCCTTTTCTCTTTGTTTTTGGACCCTAAGAGCCCGTGCCTGCTTCGTTTTGTCACCTTCTAACAAAATTTTTATCAATGATCGGATGATTCCACCTGTGAAAGGTGCTCCAGGAGGAAGGGAAAAGGAGAATGAGAGGGTAGTTGTTCTGGGAGATTTCTTTCTCGAAAGACTGACCATTTGCAGGGAGAAAGGAAGGACATGCCAAATCCTAGTTTTTGAACCAGTGGGAGGACTTGAGGGACATGGTGGCTGAAGCGAAGTCATGGTGGATTCCATCAGCTAGGTAGAATGGATTGGGGCCACACAATAGTAGAAAGAGAGGTATCAATGGGGTTGCGGAGGAAAAAATTGAAGCACTAGCGGACGTGTAATCAGTCATGGCGAAAGGTGTAAAGGTCCATGGAGGAGTAAAGGAAAATGATGCAGCTTGGGAGAGTTGTGTGAAACCTCCCGTAGCCATTGTAGCAGAAGTAGAAAAAGAAGGGTCAACGGTTGGAGTGAGGGGCAACATGGACACAACAGGATTTACTAAATATTGTGGTCTAGGTGTGAGTTAGAGAACCCGTCACACATGATATATTCACTCGCACATTTGAAGAAACCTTGATAGGTTGCTTCATCGCCTTCTCCTTATGTTGCGTCGAGACTGTTTGGACCTCCATTTATTTCTCCCTTCCTTCCTTAGTATGCATTTCATCCTCCTCTGAGTCGGCATCTTCCTCATCACTTGTGTTGGAATCAGGATACTCATCATTCCATAATTTATCGAACCTATCATCCATCTCTACGCTCTCATAAGGGGCATCAGGTCGTTGGATTTCTTATCGGTAAATCCAAAAATCCTTAATCTTTTCTTCACTCTAGTTGAAATTTCTCATCAAATTATTATGAAGAGTAGCCCCAATCTGTTTTGTTTTATCACATTTCCCCGACTGAAAATAGAACTTGAGCCATGGTGATCGACTATCTCCGGTTGGAATATGGACTAGGTCCACCATCAAGTCATCTGCATCCTCCATTGGATTCTACAGCTTCCCCCAATAAGGTCAGGGGTTGTGCATTACCTTGACATATTCATTCGGTAAGTCATTATCAGGGTTTTAATTCCATTTATCGCAAACCCATACCAACCCCAGATGAGCCAGCTTTGCTTCTAGCAGTTCATGCGTCTGCTTCTTGGCCATAATCACCATCTTAAATCTCAACGAGCAGCTGTAAAATCCTTTCTTCTTGGCCTTTCCTCCGTAGAAAGTAAATTCAATAATTGATACATGTCGGAACATTTTGAGGGACAACACCTGATCTATGAGACATGTCAAAAGTCAGAATGGTTCCCTAGTGAAATCACCCATGTGGATGAATGTGAAATCTTCTCCCAGAAACCAATCACATTTTGGAATGAAATTATGCATGTACTCTGTCTAGTCTGAGTTAAGTCATACAATACTGCCATCCTCCCTCAAATCTTGCAGAATCGGAGTCAAGAAATAATCCAAAAATGCATAATAATCATAGGTTGTGGAGAGGAGAGGATTCCATATAGAAACTAGCCTTCTCCTCTTGTTTTCATCAAATATGGCCAACCCCATATATCTTTTGAAGAAGTTGGGGTTCTGATGCAGAAACATGTGGGTGAGGAAAGAAGGAAACCTGAACCTTTGTTGTGTTATGTACTCTACTATCTGGCCCAACATCTCCTCGACGAGAAATTCCATGAAGTCATACCAGAAAAGAGAATGTTTTCTGCGTAATTGGAACCCCAAGCCTAGTTGAAATTCATGAACATATCTATTAGCGTCTAGGCCACAAACAAATTGCATCATTGAGAAGGCATCCTTCATGTCTTTATTGAAAGCATTATGCACCGTTCGAATCAGTATTTTTCTCTGATTATCCTTGGACCTTTTGGCTTCTTTGTTATAAAATTCCAAAGAAAAATATTTGGTTTTCCTTATGTTCTCTCCCTTTGTCAGAGTGAATGACTCCATCTTGTCCACTTTGAAGCTTCGTTCTAGGATGCACAGCATGTCCTAGATAGCCTCCTTGTAGATATCAACTCTTAGCTCTCATCCCTCGATGGTGTTGGTAGCCGAGTTGAAATGCTTAATGGATTTGTCGACCAGCTCTGGGTAGTAGTGTGCGAACGGGACCATTTATTACGGAAGCCCACTGAACCAACACTTCTATGCCAAGGAATCTGGGTCGAAATTTTTCTTCATCCTCTTGCAAGCCACCTCCCTAAGAGTCTTAGGGTTCTTCTCGAGGATGGGATCATATATGTTATCCCATATTTCCTTCATTTGGATCCGGTCTCTGTGGGTCTTCAGCTTTTCTACAACCTTTGTATTCACCCACACTGGCTTCTCTAGTATCCCAGGCGAAGCGTAAGAGATGTTTTCAAAGACATAGGTGGTGGGTGCTACATGCATGGCATCATATAAACTTCGTGTTTCTTCACCTTGTATTTCTACTTGAGAACTTTGGGCTGCTTCCATTTTTCACAAGTTTTTCCTCAAAAAGCACATTGAAGCAATATGAATGGAACCTAAAACACTATGCAAGGCTCTAAATGCATACCCACATGAATTCTTTCATTTTGCTTTAGGTTCAATCCACACCGAAGTAGTGAATCTTTTGTAGCTATTTCTCTGCAATTAGGTGCTTTGTTGTTACTTTGTGCCATGCTTAGGTTTTGTCATCAATTCTACACTCAAAATCCTTTTGCATATTTAAGAATTTTTCTGCTTAGCTCTTGTATGCAATACTTATCTTTCTCCTTTTATTTTTATGCTTTAAAGCAGTAAACAACGACTGGTTGTTTACATTAAATTCAGCATGTATCGCCAGTGCTTATGCCCATGCGAAAAGAATTACTTGCCTTTTTGAAAAGATAAGAATTCATAATGGCATTAATGATCATGTCCTTCAGCGCAATTTTCCTAGGGAATTGAGTTGTCGATTGAAAGATCACTAACCTTTCACATGCTTTGGAAATTAATACCCAAAAGGAATAATTAAGCTGAAGACGTATTGAGTACTTGAAAAATATTTGCATCCTGCCTTGGAGCTTGAAATTTCCTATAGTGTGACACCTCAGCACTCATATGTATGAGCTATAGCTTGGGAGTTCCAGCAACTTGTGTTAATTAATTACCGCTCCTTAATCTCACACGCAACAATTCATACCTATAGACACAACTAGGTGGGAATTTTGAGCTAGCCTTTTGGTGGGATTCCCGAGTTAACACTTGATTAGCATCATTCTTCTAAAACGTAGCTACATCAGATATTTTTATAAATGGGCTCTACAATGGTAGAAAAATCAAACTTAGGGTTTAGTGAGAATTAGCATTCAGGCAGTTAGCTAGGATTAGTGTTTGGCAATTGAGTAGCATTTGTACTTGTGTAGAGTTAGACTTAGGTAGCTGAGCATACTTAGGTACCATGAATACTCCTATCAGGCTAGTTTGTAACAAATCCTAGATGACATTCTTAGGAGAGATTTCCAATAGGCACCTTAAGCTCATGACCAAAAACAAGCATTCTCTAGCTATCATAGCCATGAAATGGGTTCTAGGGAGGGACTGTATTGAATATGAAGAAAAGTAAAGAGTGAACACAGACATCTGCTCCCACTTTCTTGCTTCTTTCCTCGATATTCAGGTCCCCAAGGGCATGATCTTGTGTCTGACACTACAAATTTTCCTGAAGAAATACCTCGGTGGCCTTGGAGAGATGGTGACTAATGTTGTATATGGCTTGGGCCTTCGGATAGCAAGCGACCTACATAAGTACATTGAAGAGGATTTCATGTTATCATTGGTTCCAGCTTCTTTCACAAACTGAGCACCGTGAGAGGGCCACCCATGCATGTCACTTCTTGTTGTGTTGTTACAGTGTGGTGCTATTCTATGATGTGGACTAGTATACGGATTTTAGGAACCTTGCGTTCCCTCTACTGCTTGTTCTTGGTGTTGCGAATGATATTGTTGCTCCTGGCCCCATTGTAGCTGATGACAACCTTCCTGCTGGTGAAAAAAATCCCTCTGGTGATGATAATGCTCTTGCTCCTCTAGCCAATTAAAGTTTCAAGCTCTTTTTTGCCCTTTTTGTATATATATGCCTAAAAAAGGATTTCTTGTACATATATAAAGAAGCTACATAATATATATGGATATACTTTTGAATGTGTGGCCTCAGAGCCATTTTGAAAATGTATTTACCAAAGCATATATATATATATATAACAAATATACTTTCTTACAAAACTTCTTGTCTCCTTTTTCATGTGGTTCTGCAATATGGGTTCACTTTTCTCTGCTCTTGTATTGTGGATTTATTGCAAAATCAGTCGACCAAAACATGAAGGAAAATCATTACAATACTTACATATTTACACAGGAAAAATAACCGAAGCTTAATTAAACAATTTTAGGTGAATTTCATTAACCGGAATACCCAACGCTTCTTGTTCCATGTTTTCCAATTCAAATGCATTGTGTTGTTTGCACTGAATTATTTTGAAAGGGCCCTCCCATAGACTGTCAAATTTTCCATGTTGGTCAGGCTTCGTGGCCCTTTCATTGAATTTTAATACTAGGTCTTTGCAATTTATACCTTGGTCTGAGGCTTTCTTGTCGAACCATCTCTTAACCACCTACTAGCAGTTGGACATAGCTATTAGGTCTTTTTCCTTTTTTCCTTGCACTTCCAGCAACTCGGCCAACCGAACCTCCATGGCTCCATTTTCTTCAATTTCTAGGGATTTGAGCAGCTATAATATTGGGATTTCCATAGAGATGGGCAACAGTTCCTTCTTCCCGTATACCAATTCGTACGGTGAAGTTTTGAGGGCTTGCTTGGGAGTTATGTGGTCTGCCTAGAAAGTTGCCCAAAGGTTCTTGTGCCACTCCTCATGGTCTGACCCGATCCTTTTAATGAGTCGGACTAAACTTTTGTAAGTTGACTCAGCCAGGTCATTCCCTTGCAGGTAGTAATTTGATGATGTTTTCAAGAATATATCGTGTATAAGTGTGAATTGGAACACCTTAGAGCCTAGGAAATCCTTGGTGTTTTCCAAAATGATGGTCTTTAGTGAGACGAATCTCGTTACTATCCCCTCGAGAAAGTCCACAATCTTTGCCTTTGTTGCATTCTTAAAGGGCATGGCTTTAGTCTATCTAGTGAAGTATCTTGTGGCGGTGAGAATCCACTTATGGCTGGCACTGGAGGTGGGATTGATCATTCCAATGAAATCTACCCCCCATTGCGAGAATGGCTCATCTGATACTATCAGATTGAGAGGCATTGCAAAAAAAAATCTTCTTCCTACGAAGAATTGACATTCTTTGCAAGCTTTTATCACCTTGTATGAATTTTTGAATAGCGTAGGCCAAAAGTACCCAGAACACAAGATTTCAATGGTGGTGGTCTTCGTAGAGAAGTGTCTGCCTGCAAGACTATTATGGAAGGTGCTGAGAATTCTCTTCGCTTACTTTGTGGTGACACACCGTAGTAAAAAACCATTAAAATTCATGTTGAAGAGGACCCCTTCAATAAGTGAGTATCCACTATTTTGCAGCCAATAGAATCTTCTCTTTTGAGAAGGAAGCCCGATGAATATTTTCCAATGTGCATGAATCTCACTCTATCTACCAGCCAGCAGCCTTCAGGCTCAAACTCATTTTTTAAAACCAGCTCTGATTGCTCTTCTTCAACCGCCATTTCCTCATTGTGCACCAAATATTTGCATAGCCCTCTTCCTTGGATGGTCTTTGTAGGACTGACCTCAATTTCGTATTCAAGGATCTTGGTGATCCAATTGGCCCTTTTTTTGGTAATTTCTCCTTCCATGATGTATTCATGCACTTTGGGATGCATGACATAAACAATCACCTTATTGCAAGATATAAGATGTCAAAACTTCTTGAGTCCCTTTACAATTGTGAACGCTTGCCTCTTGATGAAGTTGTAGTTCATCTCCTATTCCTTTAAGGTCTGGGAGTGAAATCCCATTGGATGTTCTCCCTTTCCTTCATTTTCCTTTTGATTCAAAACAATAGTGATGCTTGTCTTGCTACTGAATACATACATTATGAAGTCCTTCAACAAGTTTGGATTTACTAGTACAGGAACTGAAGAAATAGCATCCTTAACCTTCTTGAAGGCTTCTCTAACTTCTTTCGTCCATTTGAATAATTGATCCTTTTTTAGCATCAGGGTAATTGGTTTAATTATTCTTGCAAAATTAGAAATAAATTTTCTTACAAAGTTAACCTTCCCTAGAAAAGATTGGACTCCCTTTTTGTTGACTGGTAGGGGAAGTTTCCTAATTGTTTTTACCCTCTTAGGATCAATTGTGATTCCTTCTTTGGACACTACATTTCCCAATAATTTTCCTTGCGACACTCTGAAGATAGATTTTTTTGAGTTTAGGGATACCCCGAACTCTTGGCATTTTTTGAAAACCATATCTAGATGATCAAAGTGATCATCTTTAGACTTGGATAATATAGTTAGATCATCTAAATAGATTAGGATGATCTTGTTGATCAATTATCTAAAAGTGATATCCATTTCCCACTGGAAAGTGGCTCTCGCATTTGAGAGGTTGAAAGGAATTTTAGCATATGCGAACGTTCCCCACTTGGTAGTGAATGTTGTCCTGTATTGGTCCTCTTCTTTGACTTGGATCTGATTGTACCCCGAAAATCCATCTAATAAAGAAAACATCTCTGAACCAACCACAGTCTACAAGATTGATTCCATGGAAGGAAGTGGGTAGTGATCCTTTAGTGATGCCCTATTTAGGTCCTGAAAATTGACACAAAGATGAATGTCTGCATTCTTCTTTTGAATCAGAACAACGTTAGACACCCATGTACTATGCTTGATCGGAAACACAATCTTAGACTAGATCAAAAAAATTAGCTCTTGTGCCATCAGGGCTTCAATCTTTAGATTTATTGGCCTCTGCTTTTGGTGGGTAGGTTAACCACCTTTCATTAGTTCAATAGTGTGTTCGATGATATCAGGATCATATCCCTTGAGATCATAAAAAGACTAGGCCACTACTCCATATTGTTCACAAAAGTGAATGAGTCTGTCTTTCTCATGCTGCAAAAATTCTCTTCCAACTTTTAGTTTTCTTCCATCTCTGACCTCCTGATTAGCATAGTCCACTTGGTTTGCCACAAAATTTCTCCTATCATTCCTAACATCATCACAGTCAAAGAGATTTTTGAGAGTGACTAGGCCCTTCGAAAACCTTTTAGACCTTAGCTGAATAAATTTTCCCTTCATATGCTTCTTCGATCTTCGGTTGAAGTTGATTGGAAAATTATCCCTATTGTTGGATGAATGAGGCAATGCATTCATCACTTTTGAACACTTTCTAGCTCTAATCATTATCCAGAATAGAGGTTCGGATGATCACTTGCACAAATTGTATGTGTTGAGAAAGTATGTCTCAACTTCCAGCCTTGTGCCTCTAGTTTAAAGGACTTGGCAAAAAAAATTGATGTTTCTCCCTTTACCACGCCTGGCTTATTTTAGCCTTTACTGCTTTACCATGGCGGTCTGGACTGTCCCTAGCGGTACTGTGGTGAAGGGCTTGGTGGTTACCACCATACCGCATGTGGTGAATTTACTCACCATAGTGGTCGCAGTAGGCGGCTTGTTGCCTGCCTTGCCGATCACCGCCTTACCGCGGTCAACGAAGGCCTTCACCACAATGGTCGTGTTGAAGCTGCCTGCAGTGAGCCTAGCGATTACCGCCATACCGTAGACGGTGTTCCCCCTTACCACGGTGTTCGCAGTGAGACCTCTAGCAGTGGGCTCGATGATTATCATCATACTGTAGGCGGTGGGTCCTCTCACTATGCTGGACGCGGTGAGACCACCAGTGGTCAGCCTAATGGCTACCGCCATACCATGGGGTGGCCTGGAGGCCCCCATGGTAGAATGGTATGACTGCCAGTGGTTTTCCTGGTGGCTACCGCCACACCATGGGTCGAATCGAACCTAGAAATGGTAGCGCGGTGGAGTCATAGGGTGAGCTCGGGCGAGCTCACTGCCCTACCACGAGGTGACTCGGGTAGGGCTGCGGTAGCATAGGGAAGACTTGGGTGAGCTCAGTTGGGCTCACCGCCATACCGTGAGGCAAGTCAGTGAGCTCGGTGGTAGCGTGGTAAGAGCTCGATTGAGCATGGAGCTCAGTTAGTCGAGCTTGACCAGTTTGAATAGAAAGTCAAAGTGACAGACAAATAGCAAATGGACACATGGCAGGTTGACTGCAATTTGATTGGCTAAATGCCAAAAATAGTAAAGGCAGTAGTTGTAGGCCGATTTCTAGCTAGAAAAAGAACCCGATTATGGCAAGGAGTAGATGCCTGGGTGGCTCGATGCAATCTGGGCAGATCGATTGCTTGCTTGAATGTTTGATGCATGAACTTGGAAGTCGTGCGTTTGGTTGTAACATTGAATGAGATGTATGATAGTTACAAGTTGAGTACATTGTTTTATGAAAACCAAGAAAGGTGACAGTTTTGAGAAGAGAGTTGCAAGTCAATGTGAGAGATTGATTCATTGTATAATTTGAGTGAAAAATATTGTAACAGTGAGAAATAACTTGAGAGTTGTTGTAAGCCGATCAAAGAGTAAGCGCCGATATTGTATGTAATTGATTATTACTGTAATACAATTTTTCTTGCTTGGTGTGGTGGGTTTTTTACCTGAAAAGGTTTTCCCACGTAAATACTGTGTCAATCTATGAATGCTTTATATTTTTTTATCTCATTTATTCTACTTGTATTCATATCAGTAGTTTTAGAAGCTATTAAAACTCATTTTTGCTCTTCTCTTCTTTTGTACTAGTGTTAGGGGAATGTATTCTACACTCTTGGGTCATTAGATCCATCGTCTTTTTCCCTTCAAGTGGTATCAAAGCTTGGCCAGTTGTGTTATCCTTGTTGGAAAAGGTCAGTTTTTTGTGCTAATATTGTTTCAGTGGGAGTCTTGCATTGTTGAAACTTGTTTCTATTTGAGATGGCGAGTATATCAGGTAGAGTAGATATTGGAAAGTTTAATGGTAGCAACTTTGAGTTATGGAAACTCAAAATGGAAGACTTGCTGGTGGATAGAGACCTCTGGATAGCAGTGTCTTGAACTATGCCACAAGATATGACGCAAGGGGATTGGGACCTTGCTGATAGAAAAGCAAGAGGTCTGATAAGACCGAGTCTAGCCGATTTTGTACTCCTGAACATCCATGAGGAGACATCTGCAGCTTCATTGTGGAAGAAGCTTGGTGATATTTATCAGGGAAAGTCTCTAGTAAATAAGTTATTCCCGAGGAATAAGTTGTACTCCTTGAAGATGGAAGAAGGTGCATCTATTGCAGACCATCTAAAATTGTTTAACATGAGTGTTACTCAGCTGGCATCTGTAGGTGTAAAGACTGAGGAGAAGGGTCATTGCATGCTCCTGTTTTGTCCATTACCTAACAGTTGGGATCATCTGGTGATGGCTATTGGAAGCACGACCACTAAATTCAAGATGGATGATGTGGTTGCTTCGCTTATGTTTGAAGAAATGTGAAGGAAGTCTTCTGAGATGGCTAAAGAGGCTCTTGTTGTTCGAGGTAGACCAAAGGAGAAAGGCAAGAAGAAGGACAAGAAGTCAAAATCCAAATCTATAGGAAGATCAAAGTCTCTTGGTAAAAATTCCAAGGTGAGATGTTGGAACTGTGGGCAACTTGGTCATATCCAGAAGGATTGTAAGGAGAAGAAGAAGAATAATTCTTCAGACAATGAATCTTCTCAAAGTGATGCAGATGCCTTCATTGCAGCAGCCTTGACAACTCAAGCATCAGATGATGTCTGGCTAGTTGACTCAAGTGCGTCCTTTCACATGATGTCCAATAGAGAATGGTTCTCTAAATACGAGAAGTGTGACAGTGGAAAGGTGTACTTGGCAAGTGATTCAACACTAGAGATTTATTGGCAGAGAAAGAGTCAGAATTCAGTTTCCTGACGGGAGAGTCAAAGGTATAGGTGGCATACTGTACATTCCAGGTTTGGCTCGAAATCTTCTCTTTGTCAGTAAGTTAAATGATGTTGGTGTAGAATTTTTTTTCTCAAGTAAAGGATGTAAAATGGCTAGAGGTGCAATGGTGTTGGCTAAGGGTGTTTATACTAACACTCTGTATAAGTTGGATGCACGTCCTATTCAATGTAACAATGCCTCTATAGAGTCATGTAAATCAGTCCCTGTAGAGAAAGATGAAGACACTTCTCTTTCTGCAAATTCTTTGGAGGTAAAACTCCCAGCAGAGAAGACTATGTTTTGGCATCATAGATTAGGTCACATAAGTGAGAAAGGTTTAAAAAACTTGAAGAACAAAAATCTTGTAGAAGGGCTTGATGATTGTATCCTTGAGTTTGATTTTTGCGAACATTGTATCTATGGAAAACAACACCATGTTTCATTTTACTCTAGTCCTCATAAATCTTCTAGCATACTGGATTATGTTCATTCTGATATGTTTGGTCCATTTAATGTTCCTTCGTTATCGAAGTCTAGATATTATGTTTCTTTTATTGATGACTGTTCGAGAAGGGAATTTGTATACTTTCTTAAAAGTAAATCAGAAGTGTTCAGCCAGTTTAAATAATTCAAATCTTTGGTAGAGAATCAAACTGGAGGGAAAATTAAATGTTTGAGGACAGACAATGGCGGTGAGTTTTATTCTGCAAATTTTGAAAGGTATTGCATAGATCATGGAATTAAAAGGCATAAAACCACACCACATACTCCACAGCAAAATGGAGTTACTGAAAGGTTGAACAAGACGCTGATGGAAAAGACAAGGAGTATGCTGAGCAGTGCTGGTGTGGAGCAGAAGTTCTGGGTTGAGGCTATGGCTACAGCATGTTATCTGGTAAACCAATCTCCTTGCTCTGCTCTTGTTGATAAGACGCCTTTGGAAGCATGGTCTGGTAAGAAGTCCTCTTTGAGGCATGTTCGTGTCTTTGGCTATGAGGCATATGTTTATGTTCCAAATGAAAAGAGATCAAAATTGGATAAAAAGGTTGTCAAGTGTATTCTTATCGGCTATGGCATTGGTGTGAAGGGATACAAGATTTGGAACCCTATTACTGAGAAGGTTCTGTACAGAAGAAGCGTGATATTTCATGAGATGAAACCTTTAATAAGTGATCAACGGCTTGAGACAAATCAGAGTGACAAGAAGAAGGATGCAGTTGAGATTCCCCAAACTCCAGAAAGGGAAGAGTTGCATGGTGTACCTAAGACTGAGGAGAGCTCAAGCAGCTTTGAAAGTTTTGATGATGAAGAACCACAACCTCAGCCTGTAAGGAGATCTACACGAGAAAAATGACAACCTAAAAGGTATGGTTTCTCATTGTTAGATTCAAATTGTTCCTATGCCTTAATTACTAGCACTGATGAGCCTAGGACTGTAAAAGAAGCAATCAACATGTCTGATTCAAATTCTTGGCTGGAAGCCATGAATGAAGAAATGGATTAATTAAAGAAGAATGAAACTTGGGATTTGGTACCATTGCCAAAAGGGTGAAAGCCTATTGGCTATAAGTGGATATTCAAAAAGAAGACAGGCCTTGATGGCAGCGTTGAGACGTATAAGGCATGACTAGTTGCAAAGGGTGTTTCCCAAATTGAGGGAATTGATTATGGAGAGATTTTTTCCCCTGTAGCAAAACTAACATCCATCAGATTTTTGTTGTCATTGGCAGCTATGTATGACTTTGAAATTGAGTAGATGGATGTGAAGACAGCGTTTCTCCATGGTGAGCTGGAAGAAGAAATTTATATGTCCCAGCCTGAGCATTTTTTTGTGAAAGGTAAACAAAATCTGGTTTGAAAGGTAAATAAATCTTTGTATGGTTTGAAGCAGTCTCCTAGAATGTGGTACCATAAATTTGACACATTTGTGTCGTCTATGGGATTTGTAAGATCAAAATCCGATCATTGTGTTTATCATAAATCTAAGAATGATCGTGTGCTTGTTATTACACTGTACGTGGATGATATGTTATTCATAGGAAATAGCAAGACTATGATTTTTGATCTTAAATCTCGGTTGTCTGCAAATTTTGAAATGAAAGATCTTGGTTCAGCTAGGTATATTTTAGGAATGGAGTAAACTAGGGACAGAACAATCAAAAAGCTTTGGGTAAGTCAAAGTAAGTATGTGAACACAGTTCTAGAGAGATTTGGTATGAATGACTGCAAGTAGTTGGTTGTTCCAGTTATGCAGGGAATGAAACTATATGTTGAAGACTGTCCAAAGTCTTCTACTAAGATGGAGGACATTACCAGTGTGCCTTATGCAAGTGTTGTTGGTAGTTTAATGTATGTGACGATCTGTAAAAGACTAGACATTGCCCAAGCAATGGGAGTTCTAAGTCATTTTATGGAAAATCTAGGAAGATCACATTGGGATGTTGTGAAGAGAGTGTTTAGGTATTTGAAGGGGACTTCAAATTATGCTTTATGTTACCATGGCAGTTTGGTTGCATCACAAAGAACATTCAGCATTCAAGGATATGTTGATTCTAATTGGGCAGGGGGCATTGACAGTAGAAGATTCACTAGTGGATATATGTTCATGCTTAATGATGGAGCAATAAGTTGGATGAGCAAGCGACAAGTTGTAGTTGCTTTATCCATGATAGAGGCAGAGTACATGGCTGCAACTCATGCCTGCAAGGAAGAAATTTGGCTAAGGCATTTGTGTTCAAACATTGGTTTTAATGCAAGGAAAATCATTATTTACTGTTAAAGTCAGAGTGTCATTTGTTTGGCAAAAAATACGACTTTCCATGCCAGCACGAAGCACATTGATGTGCAGTTTCACTTCGTGAGTGACATGATGGAAGATGGAAGAGTCTATCTTGAAAAGGTCGACACTATGAAGAATGTTGTAGATGCTTTGACAAAGTCGATGATCAAAGACAAGTTTAGATGGTGCGCAGAATCAATGGGCCTTGGGGCCTATGATCGCTAGTGATTGTTTGAAGAGTGGAGGAAGCTGGAAGTGTTCGCCAAGTGGGAACTTGTTGAGAAAGTATGTCTCAACTTCCAACCTTGTGCCTCTAGTTTAAAGGACTTGGCAAAAAAAATTGATGTTTCTGCCTTTACCGCCATACCGTGCTTGGCTTATTTTAGCCTTTACCGCTTTACCACAGTGGTCTGGACTGTCCCTGGTGGTATCGCGATGAAGGGCTTCGTGGTTACTGCCTTTCAGCATGCGATGAGTTTATTCACTGCAGTGGTCACAGTAGACAGCTTGCCACCTGCCTCACTGGTCACCACCTCACCATGGTCAGCTAAGGCCTTCACGGCGGTGGTCGTGGTGAAGCTACCTGCGGTGAGCCTAGCGGTTACCGCCATACCGCAGGCGATGTTCCCCCTCACCGTGGTGTTTGCGATGAGACCATCAACAGTGGGCTCGGTGGTTACCATCATACCACAGGCGGTGGGTCCTCTCACCTCGGTGGCCGTGGTGAGACCACCAGCGATTGGCCTGGCGGCCCCCACGGTAGCGTGGTATGACCCCCAATGGTTTGCCCGGTGGCTACGACCACACCGCAGATCGACTCAAACCTGGCAATGGTAGGATGGTGGATTCAGTGGGTGAGCTCGGGTGAGCTCACCACCCTACCACGAGGTGACTCAGGTAGGGTTACGGGGAAGACTTGGGTGAGCTCGGCTGAGCTCACCGCCATACCGCGAGGCGATTCAGTGAGCTCAGTGGTAGCGCAGTAAGAGCTCAGTTGAGCTCAGAGCTCGATCAGTTGAGCTTGACCAGTTTGAACAAAAATTCAAAGCGATAGGTGAATAGAAAATGGACATGTGGTAGGTTGACAACAGTTTGATTGGCTAAATGCCAAAAATAGTAAAGGCAATAATTGCAGGCCGATTTCTAGCTAGATCTATTGCTTGCTTGAATGTTCAATGCATGAACCTAAAAGCCGTGCATTTGTTTGTAACATTGAATGAGATGTATGAAAGTTACAAGTTGAGTACATTGTTTAATGAAAACCAAGAAAGGTGACGATTTTGAGAAGAGAGTTGCAAGTCGATGTGAGAGATTGATTCATTCTATACTTTGAGTGAAAAGTATTTTAACAGTGAGAAATAACTTGAGATATGTTGTGAGTTGATCAAAGAGTAAGGGTTGATATTGTATGTAATTGATTATTACTGTAATACAATTGTTCTTGGTTGGTGTGGTGGGTTTTTTACCAGAAAAGGTTTTCCCATGTAAATACTGTGTCAATCTGTGAATGCTTTATATTGTATTCTCTCATTTATTCTGATTGTATTCATCTCAGTAGTTTTAAGAGCTATTAGAACTCATTTTTCCTCTTCTCCTCTGTTGTATTAGTGTTAAGGGACTGTATTCTACACTATTGGGTCATTAGATCCATCCCTATTTTCCCTTCAGTATGTTCTTAATCAACTTAGAGATAGGATCAAACTGAGATCCTATTGTTTCCATGTGATCCACAGTTGAATTCTGCTCCCTAGGCACCATCTGGATGTTAAAAGCCTTGAAACCTTGAATGAGCTCCCAAAATCTATGTCTATAAGACAGCATGCGGATATTTTTTTCCACAGAGATGTTTTAGACCTAATTAACTATCAGTTGGGAGTCTTTGAACACCATTATTTTTTGACACCTATTCGATCTACGAGGCTTAGACCTTGTACAAGGCCTTCATATTCAACTTCATTGGTCGAGCAAGTAAATTGGAAGCGAAAAGACCTAAGAATCTCCTCATTGTTTGGATATGTCAAACATATCTCGGCACCAGCGCCAACCTTGCACCTTACACCATCAAAGTTAAATGTCCATAGCTCTGAAGCTTGATCGACCATGAGGTCCTTTGTAACCTTTGGGATCTCTTGATCTTCATCATAGATTGCATAGGTGCCTAACCCAGTAGCATAATAGTTTCCAAAAGGATCAAAGTCTATGTATTCACTCAAGAGGACTTCTTCTTGATATGTCTGGTCTCCAGTCATGTTCTCATCGTCTAGTAGCTCGGTACCCTATGTTTCTTCTTTAGTAATAGAGGTGTGAGAAGCCTCAAAGTTGATCATGGCTTCATCAGCCACATGTTCTGAATGCAAACATTCGAATACTATTTTTATTTTAGATCCATGCTTGGTCTTGAGGATCAGGAACAACTAATCCAAAGAAAGGTATCCACCTATCTTTGAAGTGAATTCCCTGGATAGGCAAATGTCGAGCATGGGAGGAACATCTATGATCACAGTATCTTGTGAGACTGTGATGCTTGGGCGAGAAAATAAGGTCAAGGGGAGGTCTTTAATGACACCTATAGTTTCCACTTTGTTCCCATCAAGCTACATAACCCCCCTTCTCAAAGGTTCATAGTTGAGTCCTAAGGCTTCAGCTATTTGCTTGGGCATTACTATGGTGCTAGCACTAGAGTCAATCATGGCATTATGCAATAATTTATTCCTCACAATAAGAGTTAAGAAAAAGGGCTTGGGTTTTGGCTTCTCTTTAACCTGAGTAGAGGTCTCTTCTACCACATTTGTGAGAAATTTAGTCGGAGGTGATGGGACCATGGTATTTTCTTTAAACTATTTCCCTATACATTCAATAACTGCATCTTCTTGGAGGACCTTCTGCAACAATGACTTCTGCTCGAGAATAGCTAATATATCGCAAAGGGATACGTTATTAGAATTTTTTTTTAGTTGTTCCTCCATGTTGAATGGTGGTGGATTTGAAGGCTTCTATTCTTTAGCCCTAGTTATAACAATCTCCTTGTGCAACTGTGGTTGTAGAGAAAATGATGGAAGGACTAGGGGATTGGTCGAGGATACTACTAGGCTACTAAGTGATCGGTTCACCCATGAATCTCCTCTTTGAATGGGTGTTGTAATCAGATTGTACTTGCATGGTCTTCGATGTGGACACCTCGTATGTGAACTATTAGGTCTCAAAAATGCAAGTTTGAACCACGAGAGGTTGCCAAGCTCTCACAATGCTTTTGGCCAACTAACAAGGCCAATTGATGCAATTGTACCTTCTGCTCTTCAGGATCTGCAAAACCTAGGCAGGTGCACCTATTTGTATATTGCAGATTTAAGATGTATTTCCTGGTGAAACAATCTATCCACAATGGCAAAGGGAAGTGGACAGATAATATTACTACAACTACTCCTACTCCTACTACACAAATGAAAGGTTTTTTGAATAAATTGTTTGATATGGATTATTTGTATCTCTGGGTTGTGGCAGATCAGTGCCTTCTATCCACATGGGAAATGGTGTCAAAATGATATGTGTTTCCTCTTATTGGCTTAACTCTAGTTGTTAGGCACTCTGAAAATTCTATGGCTGGCATAAAAAATTCACTAATTCTATGACTTGCATAAACAGTGTTGGAATGTTTCTTTATCAGGTTCTTCTTTAACTATCCAAAAGAAATCTCAAAACCATTGTGATTTATT
Source organism: Sequoiadendron giganteum (assembly GCA_007115665.2). Classification (NCBI taxonomy): domain Eukaryota; kingdom Viridiplantae; phylum Streptophyta; class Pinopsida; order Cupressales; family Cupressaceae; genus Sequoiadendron; species Sequoiadendron giganteum. The sequence continues at coordinate 753,257,607 of CM021102.1, read as the reverse complement.
AGGAGAATTTAATTCTGGCTTGTAGACACCAATTAGTCAAATCACACAAAATGGAATATATCTTGATAAATTAGGGAATATGCTTGATATGATGATTTAAATGATTAAAAGACCTCAAGTTGGAGACAACCAAAATAAAGAGTATAAATTAATGCAACACAACAACTGAACACCAAAGAGAAATTCACCAGTTTAAAACATTAGTCTTCATTGTTTCTGCTTCAAGAAAATTTTGTACATTATTTCCATCCCAGTCCCTTCTCAGGAAAATTCTAACTCCTACAGTCTAATTACTTCTTTTTTCTATCTCCCTCACTACTACTATCCTTCAGCTTTCTGCAAATATTTATACATTACATCTCAAGGGTTGTGACCCTTCAATTTTCTGGTTATGGCCGTTTACAATCTTCACAGTTAAATAAAATATTTAATTAATTGACTTGTCGGAAAAATTAAATATCTTTACATAGTTCGGCATTTGATTTTAATTTAATACTTTGGAAGCCTTTGATTTTTCACTTTCGTAGCTTTTAATTATTCCTATCATTCAACAGTGGTCAACTTTTGACCGGGCCCACCTCTAACTATCATGGCTTCCATCTCCTCTTACCGCCACCACCGCGGTATATCTGGCTACTCCTCGCGGTACTGCGGTAACTGTTAACTGTTATCCTTCATTGCCATCCCCACTCACCGTGACAATTATCTCCATGTCTACCATGCTACCGTGGTCATTGGCTTGACTACCAGTGGTACCACAGTAGCCTTTTTGCAAACTGCTAGCCGCTCATCGCTTCACCGCCAACTATTTTTGCTGACTGTCTACCATGTTATCGTAGTCCTCTTTGGAGCCCCCCGTGGTATCGCGGTGAATTTCTTTTACACTTCCTCCACCGTGCCTTAACCGTCAGCTTGTCACCTCATCACTTGTCGTCTAACCACTAACTGTTACCATAGTCACTGCAGTCTCCACTTGAACCCCCTACGGTACCACGGTGAGCCTCTTGTCTGCCTGCTTGGCTGGTCAATGACCGCCCACTACGATATCACAGTCTATGTTTAGACCGCACGCAGTGGCACAGTAAATTTTTTGTGCTTACCAGCTAACCGGTACCGCCATATCACAGGCCCTTTTGTGGGAGGCCGCGGTAAAGCAGTAAATGAGATTTTAAATAAATGCTAGTCAGCGGTATATGGTGCAAGGTATATATGAATGGCAAGAATGATTTTTTAATAGAAAATATAGAAAATGAATCGGAATTTGAATGGGATTAAAGCGGTATATGAAAAATAGGAAAGTGATAGGTTCCAATGAGAATAAAACCTTAGGATTTTAGTGGATTTTTATGGAAATTTTTGAGAAAACCTTAGGGTTTTAGATGGAAATTTTCAGTTCTAACATGAACACCGCTTCTTATCCTTCCATCCATGAGAAGAGTGTGTGATCAAGAGCTATTTCATTCTCTTGTTCAAGGGAAATTCCTTGCATTTGAGCGGTGAGTACCGTGTTTTCCATTTGTGGAGAGGTATATGTATAACCTCCTGAACTTGGTGCCACACTTTGGCTGCACTATTTTATAACCTTTTGTTGTAAGTTTCCATGCAGAAAATTTTGGGGCATGTGTGCATTGCTACAAGGGAGGCACCAAGGATTGATATCTTCAGCGAGGTTGTTCTTCCCTGTGGTCAACTCTGTACTTGTAATTGGTTGAGTAGCTCCCAACGGGGTAGGTACTGGCACTATTTCGTTAGTCATCAGAGCCTGCAGATTTGTATGCGCGCCTCCTTGATACTGGTTCTTCTAGTAGGAAGGCCTTCTACTTTGATAATTCTTGTAGGTTGGCCTTGGAGGCACAACCTGGTTACACTTGATAGTAGTTACTTCATTTTCTAGGTTTTGTAATAGTTATTTTATGTTGCTCATCTTGTCCTTTGAAGAGCCGGATGTAGAAGCAACATTTTGTGATACACCCAGATATGTGTACATGGATTGAGGAGGTGCAAGTGCACTGGTACATGGCATCTCCTAGGTAGGAACTAATGCCTCGGGAATATAGGCATCATGGGTCGAGGTGGTAACTTCCTAGCGTTGATCATATTGTTCTCCACCTTGAATACTATGATGTATGCATTTGGTAGAGTGGTTCTGCCAAGATATTGGATCATCATAGAGATTTTGACATTGATGGATTTTAGGTAGAACATGAATGCCAACTCGGCTAGCGGGTGGATAGCAATCTGAATTCTCTACCAAGTTGTATGGAACTAGGCATTGAAGTCAATCATGGCTTCATGAGGAGCTCGCTTTATACTCACCAACTGATGATATAGTGAGGACCGATCCTCGTCATTTGAAAATCTCTCATAGAAAGGATCTCAAAGCTGATCCTAGGTACCGATGGTGTTAGCCAACAAAGTGCGGTACCAGTCTAACACTTTACTCCTGAAAGAGGTTGCAAGCAACCTTAGCACTATATTTTGATCTATAACTCTATGCATCAAACACACGTCCACCACATCTTGCAAATGTTCAGATGGTGTTCTTAATCCATCTCTAATAAATTTAGGTATAGCTTTTAGATCAGAGACTGGGATAAAGGCCCAAAGGGTGGGCGCAACTGGTGCTACAAGGTAACGTTAAGCATACCACACCACATAATTCTTGTTTGCAACCTGCAATATGGCTGGTGGAGGGATTGGAACGCTCACTGGAAGAGTTTGGGTTCATTTTGTTACTAGTGGAGGCACTAACAAGCCAGGGTTATTCGATGTTTGAGACTTAGTAACAGGCTGATGGCTCATACACCCTCTTTTGATTTAGGTACATTTAAGTTGTCCCACCGAGTGTACCAAAAAAAAGGAACTGTTGATGCCAAAAATTGGTAAGGTAATAGCCTTTATGGGAAACTCAGTTAAAGGGGGGATCTATTGCGCTAAATTGAGTGACCTCCGGGTTTTTAAAGAAGTCGTCTTCTTCTGTAATTGGGGTTTGAAAAGGGTAGAAGGAAATGAATGTAAAATTAAATCTAATCTAAGGTGATGCACCAAGAAGTAGATATCAATAAACCTATATGTTAGATATGATTTAAGGGTCGTTCAACAATTTGTTATGTCTCAGAATCACATAAATCAAAATAGAAACCCGAATAACTCAATCAATGACATAAAATAACTTCCATACATTTACTAAAAAGAGGATTCAAAGACATGGTCTGAATCAGTAAGCTTATATTAAAATTATAGAAGTCTACGAACAAATTACTCAATACAAAGATGGCACAGTATAAAGCTTTATCAAATAGTCAAGAAACAAAAAGGTCGAACAATGGCAGAATCTGTGAATCTTACACAATAAGCTAAAACAATACAAGAGGTCTGGTGTCTTTCAAAAAATTTATCTATAAGTTATGAGCCCTTGCTTTGAAAGAAGAAGCAGTATATATAAGTAAAACCCCACCGCTTGGCGGGCAAGTAACAAAAAATATTCCCTCATCATGCATGATGATACTTAGAGCAATGGTTTACCTTAGGCCATTGTAATAGAAAAGATTCAAGCATGAATGTGGCCGCCTTCAAACCAGATGCATCCCCTGTGAATGATGGTGGTGGTCCTAGCAGAACATAACACCAAAATGTATCACTCACCCATGAAGGTAGTTAGAATATGCGGCAGACTTGGTGAGGCCACTGCTTGCTCCCTACTTCATAGAGAGATCCACGTGGTGACAAGTCGAGGGATGTAGTTCATTCCTCCCTCAATGCGATGAAAACCTACACGGTGAAGACACATGGAGGTCTCCTTCACAAATCACGTTGTAAATGGGGTCTGCCAAAAGTGAACGTGAACCGATGATACGTGGCACTCAAATGTAGCCCAATAGAAAAGTGAAGAGAAGCAGCCTTCAAATATGTGAATTATCGATGCGTGGTAGCATGGCAGGAGCCATAAAAAAGTGAAGGGAGAAATCCCTTCGAAGAGTGCCTAGCAGACATATGGCAGTATTCAAACGACATCGTTGTAAGAGGATCTCAATGATGTTCAAATGGATGGGACGCGGGCTGGTACCTTAGCAAAAATGAAAATCACCTCAAGGGAGCTTGGGGAAATTTATGTTCACAGTACTCATTGATTCTTATTATGTGATCATCGATGGTTATTTGTCAAATGATATGTATGGAAAGTATATGTTATTTCATTTAACGTAATGAATTTAAAATGAACTCTTGTTGTTAGTGATTTATGATGTATGTTTTGATCTTGTTAAGTAATGCAGTCAAAAAGCTTTAGAGGACATAGCTTAACTTATATGTTTTTTTTAGATATATTTTACAATTCATTCCATTTCACCTTTAAAAAAAAAAGTATTTGTGCCTTTACTGTAGTATAGGTGTGTTTTCCTCTGGGGTTCTTTGGTGGGGCGTTACAAATCACACAATAATCTTATGCAATGCCCCTACCCAAGAATTACAACCTTTCACTTCCCCTTGTTATTTCTTTGTTTGGACCCTATGTTTGATTTGTAATATTTATCTACCTTATTCTAAGGGACACATCCATTTCCAACACATATTACTTCACTAAATGGGTGGAATCCATTCTTCTTAAATCTATCACTTTTGAAGCCATTTGTTAATTTCTCATGGATAATATCATATCTCATTCTAGGCTTACTTCTAAGTTCATTTTATAATGATTCTTGATTTAATTATTGGGATGTGAAGAAATTACTTGACAAATTATGCATTAGCATTATTTTTCCAAACCATATTGTCCATGTTCTAATGGTTAAGTAAAGGCTTCTAATAAGACTTGAGAAAATATTATGAAAACTTATGGATAAACAAGTTAAGAACTGGTAATCTTAATAGTCTCCTAATTTTTGGGTCTATTGTATGAGAATTCATACTCCCATAAATTACCACTCCACATTCTCTTGTGTATGGTGTCAAACCAAAAATTTATTTAGAGCTTGAGATTTTTTTCTCTTTGAGTTTATCTTCAAGGGCTCATTGGAAATAACATGTGTCAAGAGCATTGTATTCAAGAGTTTAATATGCTTGATGAATTCCATGTGAATGCCTTGGAGCATCTTCAAGTTTACCAAAATTAGCTTAGAAAATTTTATAATTAGTGGGTTCTCCCTCACTCTTGTCATGTTGGTTATCATATTATTTGGGAGAACCAATCAATATCAATGTGAAAGAGGGTATTAAAGGAAATTTTGGTTGTATTTGGCTTGGAATTCATGTCATTTATTCAATTTATGGATCAAGTACTTATGGACTTTCTATCAAGAAAAAAAATCCCTAAGAAACCTCTTAATGCTTCCCATTTAATATGTTTGTGCATAATTTTACTCAAGTGACCCATGTTTCAAGTTTCATGCACATTTATTTTTTATTTTCCCACATTGTGCATTGGATCCTTACTCTATCATATGTGGCCAACATATATTTTGGAATTTCTTTTATAATTATCATGTTGTAAATATCAATCATAATATCTAGGCATAATCTTAACTGCTTATGTTTTCTATATTTGCCAATTTATTTCCTCTATTCACAAGATACCATTCTATGTGACATGTAATTTTGATGTATGGTCCTTCCTACTACCCATGATAAATATGACAATCAATTTTCTTAGTGAAATTTTAAGTATTTTAGTCTTTTGTATTTAGGGGTCTACTTCTTTATTCTCAAGGATACCATTCTAGACAAACTATCTTATTATATGCACTCTTATACTATCCATATTGAATACGTCTACCACCTCCTTATATATGTGTCTTGGTAGTCATTATAGATCTAATCTTCTATTACTTCTTTGTTTACATATATATGTAATAATATGATAAAAGCTTTGGTTCTTATATGTTTATTGATAGAATTATGTTTTATTTCTTATGTCATGTTTATAATTACTTAAGTTCATTCTTCTAGTGTGCATTGAATTAACTATTTAATTTCTATATTAGTTAAACGTGTGTTTCTAATTTCAAATTTCATAGATCAAATAGAACATAAACTTAAAAATCAAACTATTGTAACAAAATTCATCATTATCAACTTTTTGGTAGCTTCAAATGATGAGATGATTTTTTGAATCCAGATGATGCCTCTAAAAACATACTTGCAACCGATGAACCTTCGGCTCTATTGCTCTGAAGTTCCCACTCAGGCTATTTTTTTGAATTTTTGGCTGCTATTGTGATTTGACCGTCTGATCGATCGATTGGGAGGGGGGCTCGAAAAGGCTCCCCATTCCAAGGATGTTTTCCTCCTTTCTGGCGATGTTCCTGCGGTGGTAGCGGCTAGTCTGGTGGTTATGGGGATGACGTCTCCTCCTCGTACTTCTATCCTTCCCCATGAGGAATTTTCAGAGGGAATTTTTGGGAAGTCCCCCATTTCTCTGACTTTGGGGCTCAACTCTTTCTTCTCCGAGGAAGCCCCGACTTCCTATGTGGAAAAACTGTTGGGGTCTAAGTCGCTAGTCTCAAGTAAAAGGTCTTTGGATTCTTCTTCCTACTCGGTCACTGGCTGGGAAGTCGATGTTCCAGAGGCTCTGATGCCAAAGGTGATGGATAACTTGAAAATGGCTCTTGTTGGAAATTTTTTGGCATACAGACCAAATATAGAACTGGTTCGTCAGTGGGTTTCTTCCACTTGGAACCTCAAGGCAGTGTCCCCATAAATGCAATGCCTAGAGGTATTTTTATTTTTTCCTTTGTGGTGTATGAAGAGATGTTGAAATTTCTTAGTGGCCCTTGGGCTTTTGACTCGTAATTCAAAAAAATTCTATCCCTCTACAAGTGGAAGTTGGGTTTTGACTTGTTGGCTGATTTGGGAGCCTCGGTGCCAACCTAGGTTTGTTTTTCGGGCCTCCCTCTAGAATTTTAGGAGAAAGGAATCTTGCAATGCATTGCCAACTCCTTTGGGAGCCTTCTAGCTATAAATAAAATTACCCAAGAGAGATCTAGACTGGTGTTTTCCCTTATCTGCATCAGTGTGGCTGTAAATACGGTCCTTCCTTCTTCAATCCTTCTTAAGTCAAAGTTTGGCAACTGGACTCAACCCTTAGAATATGAAAATGCTCGTCTATTCTTCCATAAGTGCAAGAATTTTGGTCATCTCAGTGATTCTTGTGGGTTAAATTAGGTTGAGGGCCTTAAGGCTAAGGAGAAAGTTCTAGAGAAGTTCCACCCTGCTAAAGATAAGATCTCTTCAGAGTCGCTTCCTTCTGATCCTATGTAGGAGGTGTTTATTCCCCTCCTTAAGGACAACCCTGTCCCAGCTTGTGTGTCTATTTTTGTTCCTATTATAGAAGTAAACAACTAGAACCCTTGAACTTTGCTTCTACTTCCCCTCCCTCCATCTTCCCAACTTCGGGCTTCCTTACTATGGTTGATATGGTTGTGGGGGAAGGGGGAGATGCTAATAAGGATAACATCCCTTTTGAGGAACTCTTGAAGGAGGATAATGTGAGTTTTGTTGGGGAAAAGGTGCAAGCTCAAGGAACTTGAAGAAGGGGAGTATGTTTTAACTGAAAATATTTTTTCTATGGAGGATATTCACTCCTTTTCTCAAACTGGTGCTAGGAACTTGACTGACTCGATGGATCTTCTTGGATTCCTAATGGTTCAAGTGACAAGGAGGAGGAGGGTTGGTCCCTTGCTCCTCTAAAACTTAAAAAGAAAAATAAACCAGATGTGGGAGGAGGTAATAAGGTGGAAAGGTCATCCCAAAAGGATTCCAGATCCAAAGACACTGCTAGGGATGTGGCAGCTGGAAAACAAAGAACCTTGGATTCGATCGCAGGATCGAAGTCCAAGAAGAAGTAGTTAATTCTTCTTCTCGGGGATGGAGGTGGGAATGCTAACTATTGTTCTAATGAAGTACATCTCCTAGAATAAAACGGGCCTCAATAGCCCATATAAATAGTTCTTGGTGAAATCTTGTATCTTGGATAATAAAGTGGATGTTCTCATCCTTCAAGAAATGAAGATGAAGAAGGAGACCTTTGATAAAGTCATCATGAATTTTTGGCCTGGTGCTCACTATTTTGTCAGTGAAGCAGATGGAACTTCATGAGGTATTGCTACCATTTGGAATCCTTCAAAATTAAAGGGGATTTTGTTTTTTGCCGGTAAGAATAGTCCGATGATCACTTTGGAGGATCTTGTCTACCAGGAGAATTGGAATCTAATAAATATTTATACTCTGAATTGGATTAGGGAGAAGGTTTTACTTTGGGAATAGTTAAGCAATGTTATTTCTTTAAGGAATGATGAGCACTAGATGTTAGGTGGGGACTTCAACTCTCCCCTCCTTCCTTCAGAAAAATCTAGAGGGCGGGATGATTATTCAAACAGTATGTTGGAGTTGGCGAAGTTCTTAAATTTGGTTGGTCTCATGGATATCCCCCTACAAGGAACTAAGTTTACTTGGTCTAATAGAAGAAATGGAAATCAGCTTATCCAAGTTAAACCTGATAGCTTTTTGATCTTTTCCAACTAGGATATCTCTCCATTCCTTTCCCTCTCTACCCTTCCTAAGTTTGGCTCAGATCATAATTCTCTGGTGTTGAAAAGGAATGCAGATCATAATAAGTGTCCTTTCTCATTCAGATTTGAAGCTATGTGGTGTCTTCACTCGAATTTTTCTATTTTGGTTAAATCATGGTGAGAGGTGATGAGCCTAGTTTTTGGTCCAAATTTGGGTAGAATCTATATTTTATTTGTTAAAGTTGACATGGATTTTGACATTAAATCTTGATATTTTTATAGAGATTCCCTCAAACCATAGACATTGGGCTTAATTCCATTTCTGCCAGTTTTATGGCATTAGCCTATTATATGGACTATCTATATTAATTTATCATGTGGTTAATGAATTTTATTTAAGGTGGTTATAGATGTGCAATTATTATGTGTACTAACATTGCCATGCAGACATACTTGAGGATACTAAATTGAGAAATGCAACTGCCAACTGGTCATACAAAGGAATCGTTTGAGGGTCAACTGAAGGACAATGACAGCAGATCCCCATGTCAACCGCATGTAACCACCTTATATTGGTGTTTCACGATGTTGAGCAGTTGCATGTGTTAATGCAGTGTTGAGTCTATGTTTGGACATGCATGTCTAACCAGATTCCTTGCATATGTAATCGCCCTTCTCTTCTTTTCTTTGTTTTCCCTAAATGGAATCCTCTCAGTTGTGGGAGTTGACTACCTTGTTTAGTTGGTAGTATAAATAAGGTTTGGATCTTCCTTCTTGGGGAGTTGTCGAGTTATTGATGTTGTACGATTTGATAATATAGCATTTCCAGACATGCTACTCTTTTGTATTCACATTTCCCAATGAATAAGATGAAACTCTGAGTTGAGCATTTGAGTTTATATTAGTTTTAGAGAACACGCATCCAAGGGGGCCCACTTGGTGACTAATTAGTTTATGTTTAGTACTTAGTTAAGATCTGGCACTGACTGTTCTTGCAGCCACTAGAATTCCATTATGTGACTGTTCCTGCAATCAAAGTAGATAGAGTAGTTTCATGTTTGTTGCTCAAATTTTCATTCCTGTCATGCATCTTCAGCTTAGTTTAATTGTTGAGTGATGTCCAGCATTCACTTTGTTCCTTTCCATGCAATTTACTTTCAGTATTGAATATTTCTTAGTTGTAGAATGAAGATGACTACTTTGAATTTTTTAGTGCACATACTGTGCTGACCCATTTCAAGTTCATGTCCCTAGTTTGACAATTTAAATGCACCTTCATGATGGTTAAAATTATTGTTCAGGTTAGATTTCCAATCTCTGAATCACGTTTGTAAAGGCTTAGTTATTGAAATCATTGTAGGAGGCTAACATTTTTGGTGTCATTGTCAAGGATGGTGTCAAACTAGGGAGTTCTTTGGAGTCATTGCTAGTTTTTTTGCTATAGTATTTCTGGAATTTTCTCTTAGTATTTATAAGTTATGATCCACTATTCTTTCACCAATTCTTTGTGTGAGTTGGTAAATGCTGATTTGATACCGCATGCATAGAAGAAAAGATTCTTATGGGAGATTCCTTCCTAATAATCCAAAACCATTTCAACTAGTAGAGCTTCTAAATCTACCCAAAAGTGAAGAAGAAGAAGAGACACACCCATTTGCTGATACATTTCTTGTCTTAACCAATTTTCAAGTTTCCCTTGAAGATCAAAATCCAGTTGAAGAACCCTTTACTTTGGAATGTCATCAAGTAGGCATGGCTAATGCAAATGGAAATAGGCCTAACAGGTAGAACCAATGAACTTTTCCTTTTCCCATTGCTCATCAGAATGAAGTAGGCAACCTAAAAAATATCCCTGCTTCAGTACTTCCTAAGTTCTATAGAATTTTCATAGAAGATCTTGATACATTCTTGTTTGAATTTGATATACTCTGTAGAAGTTATGACTATACCACTGATGCCCACAAGCTTAAGCTATTTCCTACCACTTTGAAAGAAACTGCATTGAGATGGTTTATGAGCCTTGGCAGAGATATTATGGAGACTTGGGAGGACATGAAGACAAAGTTCCTTGAGAAATACAAAGAGTATTGCAGGGGCAGTGATATGAGAGGAGATGATATTTTCAGAATGCAGCAAAAGGAATATGAAAGCCTGGAGTATTTTATTTCAAGATTTATATTTTGTTTGCAAAAATCTCCACACCATACACTTAATCGAGACTCACAGAAGTTTCACCGATGCCTTGGATCTCATGGCAAGAGGAGATATCACTCAAGTTCCTTGGGAGGATATCAAGAGGATATTCCTGAACTATTCTAGGGTAGCTTCAAAGAAACAAAGAGATTACCAATCCTCTATGGGTAAGTCATCCACCAGTGGAGTTTCAAGGATGGAGATTACTCACTTACTAGAAAATTTCAAGCAAGATATCATAAAATTCAGGCCAAGAAGAAATATGAGGAGGCAGAGGCAATGCTGATAGAATATTGCCCTCACTGTAGGCAAAAGAAAAAGGACTGCAGATGCAAGATGGTAGCTAACACTGACAGCAAGTAGATTCCACCTGAGTTCAAACAAATTCAAACTAAGGAAGATCAAGTCTACTTTGTTGCACAAAAAATGAAATGGGCTCCAAGTCAAGGTATGCCACCAAATCCACTATCTTTTGTTGGGCCATATTTTAATTGGCATTCATCTGGTAACCAGTGGTAGCACCCATATCCATCCAACTATGGAGGATATGCACCACAGTCTTGGGGTAACCCTCCAAATGCTTGGCCCAATTATCAAAATTCTTCACCTTAGTGGTAGCAACCTCAGGGGAATCGACAGCAGTTTCAAGGACCTTGGAAGCCACCTCTAGGAAACTGGCAACAAACATCTCAATGGAGAGGTGGACAACAATGGCCAAACCAGACAACCAGTTACATGCAACCACCTTCTCAACCCCAAAAACCTACTATAATGCCTCCCCCTACTAATCCCAGCTCAAATACACCTAAACCCACTCAGTTACTAGCCCAGCCCACACCTAACCCAAATAATAAACCACACCAGTAGGGTGATCCCACAATAGTGGTTTACAATTTTTGGCCAAACTGGACACTGAAATTATTATTTTTAACTAAATATTCACATTCGGGCACCTATAGCGGCTAAACTGTGACGAATTTGAAGATGATGCAAACTAGAGTCTCATCACATTTTGTCTTTAGATTCTAAAAATATTTTTTTCAAAATTTTTGGAATAAGATTGCACTTCTTTTTCCATCTCCCACGAAAACTGGTTTTTTCAGAAAACAACATTTTTAAAAAGTGACACTCACCGTATACAACATAACTTTTTTTGTATGAAGGATAAAATTATAATTTTTCCGAATTTAGATTTGTAACTACAATATCTAGCACTTTCATTTGGTCTCATAGTTTTTTATTGAATATTTTTTCCTTAATAGAGTTTCGAAGTCAAACCGACTGTAATTTAGACATAGGCAAACTATATACAACATAACTTCTTCTGTATGTATCGAAATTGAATTTTATTTTTTTTAATGGATCAAGGACATCAATATCAAGCATGAAAAATATTTTTTTTAAAATTATTTTGATAATTTTCTATTTTTCCACATGTGCAAAACAAAGAGCTTGATTTTCGGTGAAGAACCTATGTTTAATAAAACTAAAAAACACATACATAATAAAACCAAAACATATTATAATTATATTCATGGGATAGCTCATTTCGAGGACTACCATAATAATTTCAAATAAATTTTAAATGAATTCATCTGATCCCCCAAAAGGTAAATCAAAAGTGATTTTTTATCAGCATTTTGATAGGTGTAAAGGAGACTCATTTATAGGTATGGTTTAAAACTAGCGAGGTTCTATCCAAGGGGGTTTGATCTAAGGTGATTTGATCAAACCTTCTTCAATTGGAATCCTTAAAATGGAAATTTTAAAGCCTTAAAGCATTATATTTTCTAAAAATATGTGATTTCAACAAAAATCAGTTCCTCTTAGAAATTGTAAACCAGCTTTGCGAGATCACCTAGTAGCTTGTATACTTTGTTGATCCAAATAAATTTCTTGCAAATGTTGTGATTTTAAGTGACATACATTTGCATTCAGGAACTAATTTTCCAGATCCTTCCATGCCCATCATCACTGAGCTTCCTATGGAAGAAGAAGAACCTCTGGATGTTCCCATTCAGCCTGGTACACCTAAGAATCCTGAACCAGTTCCAGCTAAGCAAACGGCACAAGAACCACCATTCCCCCGGAGATTGGAAGTTTCCAAACAAAAGGAAGACAAGGAGGACACCACTTTTGACATTCTAGACCAGTTGAAGCATATGTGTGTCTAGATACCCCTATTCCAGGCCATAAAAGATGTTCCTATATATGGCATAGCAATCAAAGAAGCATGCCTCAAGAAGCTGAGCAGGAAAAAGAAAGACCCAAATACAGTTCATGTAGTGGGACAGTTGGCTGACATCATGCTTGAAAAAGTAACTATCCCCAAGTAAAATGATCTAGGTAGTCTTTTGGTTGAAGTTATTATAAATGGGATATACATAAAGAATGATTTGATTGACTTGGGTGCAGCAATAAATGTTATGACTAAAGACATCCTGCAACAACTAAATATTATAAGTATGAGATCCACTCCTACTATCTCACAGCTTGTTGATAGTTCCACTTTTAAGCCTAATTTCATAGTAGAGGACCTTGTGGTGATTCTAGATTCTTGAGAGTATCCAGCCAATTTCATGATTCTTTCTCCTAAAGCTAAACTAGGCGGGTATCTTATTATCCTTGTAAGGCCATGGTTAGCAACATCAGACACTTATATTGGATTTCCATCAGGTGACATGACCATTTCTAATGGCAGGAACACCAAAAAGCTTGTTCTTTATCCTCCTACTCAGCCATCCCATGATGAGGATAATCTTGTATGGCCACATGTAGGTGAAGAGGCCGGGGAAGTTAACTTTGTGGCATATCTTATGATGTTAGGTATAAGCCCTTTCCTGCAACTTCAAGATGAAGAAGTGTTATCTAATATAATTCATAACCATTGTGAGGTAGAGGAGGTACCACCCTCTTATGCATCTAGTTTTTCTGATCCCATGAAGACACTTTTGTCTGCTTTGCCTGCTCTTCCTGCAGCCACTCTTCCAACAGACAAACTTTTTGCAGCAATGGGTATGTTCCACACAATGCTGCCATATGAACTTAAGGTACCATGTATTAATGAAACAACTATGATAGAGTTAACTACACAAGTATAGGTGTCTGAAGGAAAATATTTGAATTTTAACAGCAAACTAGGAGACAAACAACAACTCTCATTGAAAAATTTGTTGAAGGCCCGCCAAAATGCATTTGCATGGGATTATCATGATATGAAAGAAATAGACCCTAAGCTTTGCACTCATAGGATATATATCAAAGATTATTTTCAACTGGTAAGGTAGCCACAAAGATGATTCAACCCTGCATTGAGAGAAATTGTCAAAACAGAGCTGCAAAAGTTGCTAGTTGCAAGATTTATCTATCCCATTTCAGACAGCCAGTGGGTGTCTCCATTGGTGATTATGCCTAAGAAGAGAGGAAAATGGCGAGTCTATGTTGATTATAGGGAACTCAATGCTACTACTAAGAAAGAACATTTTCCCTTACCTTTTGTAGATCAAGTACTGGACTCCTTGTAGGAAAGAAGTACTTTTTTCTAGAAGGATTCAGTGGCTACAATCAGATCCAAATTGCACCTGAGGACCAGGAGAAGACAACCTTCACATTTCCATGTGGGACATATGCCTATTCAGTACTTCTCTTTGGTTTATGCAACGCACCTGCAACTTTTCAGAGAGCAGTCATCAGCATTTTTTTAGACATCTCCCTTGACTACATGGAAATCTATATGGATGACTTTACCACCTATGGCGCTGATTTTGATGAAGCATTGGAAAATCTCAAGAAATTCTTATAGAGATGTGAAGACCGAGATCTATCTTTAAATAGTGAGAAGTGCTTTATGATGATGCAGGAAGGTGTAGTTCTTGGCCACTACATTTTGCACCAAGGAATTCAAGTAGATCCTAAAACAATTGAGGTAATTATTAATCTTCCTACACCTACAAAACAAAAGGATGTTATGAGTTTCTTGGGACATGCAGGATATTACAGGTGTTTCATCAAAGACTTCAATAAAATAGCAGCACCATTGTATACTCTCTCAACCAAAGATGTTGAATTCCAATGGATAGAAGATTGTGCCAAAGCAATTTCTGACTTGAAGGCAGCCTTGACTCATGCTCTTGTACTTAAGGGACCCAATTGGGAAACTCCTTTTCACATCCATATTGATGCATCAGACTATGCTATAGGGGCAGTCTTAGGATAGAAAGAAGGAGCCATTGAAAATGCCATTTATTTTGTCAGCAAAACCTTACAAGGAGCTTAATTCAATTATACAGTAATAGAAAAAGAAATGTTGGTAGTGATCTATGCCCTGAAAAAATTTAGGCACTACATAATAGGCTACCATATCTTTGTGCACACCGATCATGCAGCCATTAGATATCTCATGAATAAATCCTTGATCTTAGGAAGTTTAGCCAGATGGTTATTGCTGATGCAGGAGTTTGACATAACCACTGTGGACAAACCAGGGAAGGCCAATTTTGTTGCATATTTTCTTTCAAGACTGACGACATCAGAAGACAATCAAGCCATAGATGACTCCTTTCCTTGTGAATATCTATTTTCCATTAGTGTGCATTCATTTAATCACTATATGATTAGTATGGATGTTCACATAATTTTCATACCTCCCTATCAAATCACTACTCCCATCTCGCATGTATGGACACATGTCCAAATTTAGGTTGGGGGTGGAAAGGAAAGATGTAGGTACATTGCCCACATGTCAATTCACTTGTCTGTATCAGCAAATCTAACTGAGCTGATTTAAAATTTGAAGTGAAGGATGGCTCGCATCTATGATGTGACACTAAATTTTCACCGCCATTTATTTTCATCATAACTCTCTTTTATTACCCCATCATAATCTTGAATTGCAAGTGGTAAAAGGTAAAAAAAATAGACAAGGAAAATTCAGTCGACATTGGTGTAGAAAGGAATTTGTTTTCAGACTAGAATTACAAGAAGGGAATTTTGTAGAGTGACAGTTCATTGCAGACAATGGGAGGTGGACTAATTTGAAATGAGCCCTCAATTCATGATGTCTTATTAGAGGATGCATAGTGCCTGCCTGAATTTAGAAATTGTGGCTAGTTGGAATACTTCCTAAAGCTCGACGGTTTTGATGAAGGCATTGCACTCGAGTTCACTCGTACAATTTTAGAAGGAAAAGCCAGAGTAAAAGGATTGGAGGTTGTGGCAACTAAGAAAATAATTGCATAAGTTATAGGGTTACTTGCTAATGGCGAGCATTACCATGTTTATGGAGATGTCAGGTCAACAAGGGTTGTATTCACAATACATGGTGACCCTCCAATCAGTATAAACAAGCAGGGTTCCAAAAGAACCTCTATGCCTGAGCCATGAAATCAGTTAGCCATCCACATTATCAGGTACATCACTTGTGAAGGTCGATTATCAAACCTACATTCAATACATTTCAAAATTTTGAGTCACATGCAACACGGGAGAAGGATGAATGTGCCTAACGTCTTATACAACCTTCTCTCCATCATGGTGACTGAAACTTAAAAAGGTAGGGACAACTTTGTCTCACACCATTGCCTCATTAAATTATTGGTTGAAAAATCTTTGCATGATGTAGCACCTGAAATGACCTAAGAAGAATTCATAAATGTTGATCAATTTAGACCTGAGCAGCTACAATCTAGGGCTTTACCTCAACCACATAGGTCTGGCAAGAGATTAAGCATGGTTGAAGCCACCCCTGGTGCTTCAACCTTTGGTGTTGGCTCTAGTATGAATCCTCCTGTAGTAAAAGGGACCATATACATTAATTCCTCTGAAACAGAGCACTCTGGAAAAGAAAGTTCTTCATTAGATTCTAATGATAATGTTCCACTTGAAACCCTAGTAAAAACTAGGGCATAGAAGAAGGAAGCAGAGGCAGGAAAAGGAAAAGCCAAAACATAGCCTGTGGAAAGAGAGGTGCCAAGTCCTAAGAAGAGAAAGGCTCACACTATTCATCCTGCAGCCAAAGGAAAATGTGAGAGCCCTCTTAAGAAATCAAAACCAGCTATTGATATGCCTTCGCGGGAAAACCCTAAGTGTGGAAGGAAATTACATAAGAGCACAAAAGCCCCAATGGAATTTCAAAGAAAAGAATGTATTCGAAGAGGAAGCAAAAGTGACCCTGGCAGATCTTGTTGCCCTTGCAGAGGAAGTTGAAATTTGAGAGCATGAAGAAAATTTGGAGTTCCTGCAACAACTACAGGAATCAAAACAAGAGGCCCTGCAACAAGAAGTGGGAGAAGAAATTGTACCTCCACAGCCTGAGCGAGTAGGACAGCCTGAATCTATGCAAATGGTAAGTTATATGGGGAGCAACCATCGACAAAAATCCTAGTAGGAATTCATAACCCTCCTAATTTTTCAGTGCATACAACAATTTTGAATTTATGGAAAGAGATACAAAGGCGAGAGGAAGAATGGAAAAAGGAAAAGAAAAGATTGAAAAAGGAAATTCAATAGAGGGATGAAATTATTGAAGAAAAGAATGGGGAGATTTCCTCTCTAAAGGAGAGGGTGGACAACATTGCAACCCTACTACCACATATTTTAGAATGCAGAACCCCTCCAAGAGTTTATGCTCTACACCTGAAGGAAAAATATCTCTCTTTTAAGCTATTGAGAAAAATCTCATGTTTGAATCCCTCAATTGAGAATCCCATTGAATTTTTCAATGCTTGTAGGATTGCCTCCACTGAAATGAAGATTTTTTTATGTGAGTTTTATTTACATAATTTTGTTGTAACTCAAGACTAAGACTAAAACCCACTACTATATGTTGGAGATATCCAACTGAGAGCATTCATGTCTTGGGTGCAAAATGAGATTAGTTGGGGAGAGCAATATAATGCTTATAGGAAGAAGGAATCCAATATCCCCTTAGCCATTAGAGAAGAATCAGGAAACCCCAAGGATATTTATAGAGAATGGAACAAAATGCTTTTCAGGCCTAGTTATGGTAACATAATTATGCCTTGGATGGAGGCAGTTTACAGTGAATATGAGGTAAAGACGATAGCTAAAGAGGACACCATGAAAGGATATCTATCACAGAGATGGAACACTTTAACTGATGAGTTGAAGCAGGCTGAACCTCATTCCATATAGAACTATGTTGCAGAAATAAAAAGGATTGAAGGGTACACTCAGCTTGGGAGAACAAAGGGCCGAGAGTGGCTTCCCTTGACTTTTCAGCCACCTGTCCTCATGTGGCCTATTCCAAATTTCAAATTCTACCGCTATGACATTAGTGAAAAAAATCAAATATGGAGAAGACTTGACAGATTGGGAGGATTCTACTGGGACCCTAACTCACGCTCAATAGACACTGATATTGAACAATTATCAATTGCAAATTTCAAAGCTTTGACCAGACAAAAAAATAGCTCTTCCCTTGTTAGAGGACCAACAAAATTTTTGGTTGGGGGGAGTGATGAGCCTGGTTTTTGGTCCAAATTTGGGTAGAATCTATAGTTTATTTGGTGAAGTTGACATGGACTTTGACATAAATGTTGATATTTTTATAGATTTTCCCTCAAACCATAGACATTGGGCTGAATTCCATTTCTGCCAATTGTAATGACATTAGCCTATTATGTGGACTATCTATATTGATTTTTCATGCGGTTAATGAATGTTGTTTAAGGTGGTTATAGATGTGCAATTATTATGTGTACTAACATTGCCATGCAGACATACTTGAGGATACTAAATTGACAAATGCAACTGCCAGTTGGTCATGCAGAGGAATCGTTCGAGGGTCAACTGAAGGACAATAGCAAGAGATTCCTATATCAACCACATGTAACCAACTTATATTGGTCTTTCATGATGTTGAGTAGTTGCAGGCATTACTGTAGTGTTGAGTCTACATTTGGACATGCATGTCTGACCGGATTCCCTGCATGTGTAATGCCCTTCTCTTCTTTTCTCTGTTTTCCTTAAATGGCATCCTCTTAGTTGTGGGAGTTGACTGCCTTGTTTAGTTGGTAGTATAAATAAGGTTTGGATCTTTATTCTTGTGGATTCATCGATTTTTTGAGTTATTGATGTTGCACGATCTAATAATATAGCATTTCTAGACATGCTACTCTTTTGTATTCGCATTTCCCAATGAAGAAGATGAAATTCTAAGTTGAGCATTTGAGTTTATATTAGTTTTAGAGGATACTCATCCAAAGGGGGCCCACTTGATGAGTAATCCATCCTTTAGTTTAGCTAGATTAGTTATTAGTTTATGTTTAGTACTTAGTTAAGAATTTGGCACTGATTGTTCCTGTAACCACTAGAATTCCATTTTGTGACTGTTCCTGCAGCCATTGTGGACAAAGTAGTTTCTCGTTTGTTGCTCATATTTTCATTCCTATCATGCATGTTCAACTTAGTTTAATTGTTGAGTGATGTTCAGCATTTACTTTGTTCCTTTCCATGCAATTTACTTTTAGTATTAAATTTTTCTTAGCTGTAGAATGAAGATGACTACTTTGAATTAGTTCCTAGTGCACATATTGTGCTGACCCATTTCAAGTTCACCTCCCTGGGTTGAAAATTTAAGTGCACCTTCATGATGGTTAAAATAGCTATTCAGGTTAGATGTCCAATCTCTGAATCATGGTTGTAAAGGCTTAGTTATTAAAATCATTGTAGGAGGCCAATAGGAGGAACCTGTTATTGGTACTTTGATGTATTGTGTGGCAAAGAAATTATGTAGAATAAAGAGAAAAATTAAAGGGTGGAATAAGGTGTCTTTTGGTAACATCTTTGAGATAAAGAACTCTCTAGGAAAGAGCATAAAAGAGGTTCAGAATATAATTGAGGCTGGTAGGATGGATGAGGAGACTTGTGCTAAGGAAAGAGATCTAAGATCCCAATGGTATAGGATAAAAAAAAAGGAGGAAATCTACTAGAAATAAAAATCAAGGGTCCAATGGCTAAAGGAAGGGGACAGGAACACTAAATTCTTTCACCAATCTACTTTGAAACATAGAAGCAGAAAAAAAATCAGATCTCTTGTAAAGGAGGATGGCTCTCTGGTGACCAATGATAAAGAAATTGTGAAGGAAGTTGTCAACTTCTTCTCTAATCAACATAGGGATCCGGATAGGGATGACCAATTATATGATGAATTTCTTGATGTGATCCCTAATGCTATTTCTGATTTAGACTTTAAATTGATGACTAATTTTGTTTCAATGGATGAAGTTAAAAGGTTGTGTTTTCCTTTGGAGCTTATAAAGCTTCTAGCCTAGATGGTTTTCCCCCCATTTTTTTCCAAACCTTTTGGGATATTGTTAAAAATGACCTTGTAAATGCTGCTAGAGATTTCTTTAGATCGGGTAGACTATTGAACCAGCTAAATGCCACCTTCATAGCCCTTATTCCCAAAAAAATTGATTCCTCTGCTATGAAATATTGTAGACCCATTAGTCTCTACAATACGGCCTATAAATTTTTATCTAAAATCCTGGTGCTTAGACTCAAACCGGTGCTTGGTAAAATGAATGCCCCCATCTAGAAAGGTTTTGTCCAGTGTAGAAATATCCTTGATGTTGCTATCTCCACCCATGAAATTATTCACTCTATGGATTATTCTAAAAAGCCAAGGATGGCCTTGAAAATTGATATTTCTAAGGCTTATGATAGAGTCTCTTGGCCTTTCCTCTTTGTTGTCCTCAAGAAGTTTGGAATTGATGGTAGATTCCTAAAGTTGATCTCTACCTATGTCACCTCCCCATGTGCTCTATTCTGGTTAATGGTTTCCCTCAAGGCTTCTTATCCTATGGTAGGGGGCTTAGACAAGGAGATCCGCTCTCTCCTTATCTTTTTATCATAGTGGTTGAGGTCCTTGGTAGGAATATTCAAAAATTGGTGGACTCAAAAGTCCTCAAAGGTGTTGAATGGGCTTCATCTCTAGAGCCTAAATCCCACCAACAATTTTTTTATGATACTCTGATGTTTGGGGAAGCTTCGATGGGGGAAGTTGGTCTTTGGAAATAGGTGCTCAATGAATATGTTGCTATCTCAAGCCAGTGTATCAACTATGAGAAAAGAAAAATTTACTTATTTAATACTAACCAGCAAATTAAGGAGAGATTGATAAAAATCCTGGGTTGCAAGGAAGCGTACTTACCTGATGCCTATTTGGGCCTACCATTGATATCTAAGAAGCTTGAAAACACTTACTGGAATCAGCTGATTGAAAGGACTCAAAACAAATTGGTTGGTTGGAAGTGGAAGCTTTTGAGTTTAGCTGGCAAGATTCAACTCCTCAATACTTCCCTTCAGAATATTCCTATCTACTACCTCTCCCTCTTTAAAATCCCAGCCTATGTTGGTGAAAAGATTAAATAGATACAAAGAAAGTTCTTATGGTCAGGAACAAAAGAAAAAAATAGAATGTCTCTGGTTGGATGGGAAAAAGTGTGTACCCCTAAAAGGAGAGGGTGATTGGGTTTAAGGAGAATATGTACTCTGAACAAATCCTTAACGACCAAAGTTGGTTGGAATATCCTTGAAGGTACTAAATATTGGGTTAAAATTCTCCAAGCCAAATACATGAGGAACAGGAACTCGAGCTATTTTCTATCTATTTTGAACCTACCAAGAGGTTCTGCTCTGTGGAATCATCTTGTTAAATTGAGAAATGTGTTGAAACTAGGGGCTACTAAGAGAATTGGGAATGGAATTAATACAAACTTTTGGAAGGACCCATGGATAGATTTTTCTTCTCTATCCTCATTTGAAGACTCGATTCCTCCTAAACAAAGCCTCAATAGGATCTGTGGTAAAAAGGTTTCTGACTACATAAATTGGGAGTTGGGGGAACCGAAATGGAAGGAGTTCAATCAATTACTAAGAAGGTACAACATGAGAGGATAGAGACAGGTTAATTGCGACCCTATCCTAACCAGACTGTATGGTTTTATAGGGGAGGCAAAGTGGTTTGAAAAAGATAGGGAAGATGAATGGATTTGGAAAGGGTGTTCTTCTGGATTTTCCTCAATCAAAATGGCTTATGAGGAAATAATCAAGGTGTAGAATGTTGTTTCTGATAATTTCTCGGGGAAGGTGTGGCAAAAGAATTTAATCCCAAAAATTAATTGCTTTTGGTGGACAGCGGCCCATGGTAAAATCCTGACTGTGGATAACTTGGTTAGGAGAGGTTTATAACTGGTCAATAGATGCTCACTTTGTAAATAGGAAGAGGAATCAATTATCCTCATCTTCTTTCACTATAAATTTGTGAGGTAAGTTTGGTCCTGCTTCCTATCATTGTTGTCTTTTGATTGGGTGTTTCCTAACTCTATGAAAGTGTTTATACAAAGTTGGGCTATTTTTCCTTTCTCCCATAATGTTATTATTGATCTCTGGAACCAGGTCACCCCCTTTGTTGCCTGGGGTTTATGGAAGGAAAGGAATAACCATATTTTCAAAGATGAGGAGAGAAGAAGCTAGGAGGTTATTTTGATCATAAAGAACCAAATCAAGGAAAACATTGAAGCTGGCAGGTATGGGTTCTCCAATAAATGGCCTAATTACATTGAAATGAGGATAAAGCAAAACTAGGGAATCAATAAGGATTTAACCAAACTCAATTGGTCTAAGATGCTAACTAGATTGGCTATGAGATGGAACCCTTCGCCGAAGGATTGGATGAAGTGAAACTTTGATGGGTGCTCAAAAGGAAACCCAGGACAAGCTGGTGTTGGAGGCCTGATAAGGAACCACAAAAGTGAGTGTATTGAGAGTTATGGTGTTAAAATGGGAGTGTGCTCCAATAATAAAGTCGAAGCTATGGCTGCTTTAGGGGGTCTTAATATTTTAAAGGAGCTGGGTTATCAAAAGGTGATGTTAGAAGGGGACTCTAAGCTAATTGTTGATATCCTAAATGACAAGGTTGTGCCACCATGGGAATTAAAAAACATATTTGATAAGTGTCAAATCATAAAAATTCCTTTGATAACTGTAGAGTGCAACATGTTTACCATGAAGGAAACAAAAAAGCTGATTGTGTTGCCAATGTGACATTGAGTTGTAGGGGATTAATCAGATGGACGTATGGTAATTTTCCAAAGTCTATAAGAGACTTAATCATAAAGGAATTTTTTGAAAATGAACATACAATATTAAATTAAAATCCCCCTGTTTGTTTGTATAAAAGAGTACCAAGTGGTGCCTTTAGGCATTCTATTTAATGATGATTTGGGTTGTATGACGAAGTATTAAAGGATCTTGGTGGACAAAATTATTAATTATTTTTTTGTCATGAAGATTTTAATCTTGTTAAAGGTTGTCATGTCTATGTGTGTGGATTTTCCTAGTGTCAGCCATTCCCAAAATTCTAATGAGATGAAAGGAAGGAAAATTAATATGAAGTTTAATTTTGTATGAATAATGATGGGTACTCTGCTCCGGGAAATGTGTTGTGGGAGGTTTCTAAAAGAAACTTCTCAATTCATTATTATTCATTTTCTTTATGTATCTTATGGTGTAAGAGGGTTTTTTGTATCGTGAAGAACAAGAAGAAGGTGAGGGAGAGTATGAAGAAAAGTGTGAAGCAGTAGAAGAACTTGCAGAAGAGAAAAATGGGAGGTCCTAGGAAGAGGATGGAGCCACCAAATTTCCAGGCCCTACAACAGAATGTTGACTTATGGAAAAAATTTGAGGATGTGGGTATGGTGTCATTCTTCCAATCCCTGGAGGGATACAATGAGAAACTCTCTACTAAATTCACTAATTCCTGGAGGAAAGGTAATGTTACCATTAGCATTGTGAAGTTTGAAGTGACAACTAGATTCATAGCTGAAGTTAAGGGGTTGCAGAACCAAGGTATCAAAGTTTCTAAAAAAAGTGGGGTTGACTACCAATTGTTTATTGAAAAAATTTATTCATGATGGGGAGAGACTCAAGAGGTTCCAAAATGGTTATGCTAGATTAGAACTTCCTCCTCCTTTTTCCTTAGTTATTCTGTTCATTATGATATAATTTACTCTAGAGGGAAGGTATATGTCGGTACATGCGTACCATTTTCCCCTGCTCAACCATATTAGGCATGGTGAGAGAGTCAATTTGTCATTTTATTTGTTGTCCTCCCTACAACTCCATATTGAGAAAGGTGCTACCCCTCCTCTCCACCAAGGCCTTATGCTAACCCTTTATAAGTATGTGTTGGCTTTAAATCCCTATGGTAATCCTAATGTGGGAAGAAACTAAAACCCTGGTTGTGTAGATGTGGTTATGGAGGAACAGCCTCTGGAAGAAAACCCTAGAGTGGTGGTTATCCCGACTGAGGAACCTATTCCCCCCCCGCCTCCTGCTGGTGTGGCCAAAAAAGTGCTGATTACTAATAAAATTCAATCTCTAGTTGCCAATGTTTCAAATCCTCCTACCCCTGTGTCGTAGAAACATGAGGAGAAAAGAACCTTCGAAATTGAGCTCATAAGGGCCATGCCTGAAAAAATAAAACATTTTCCCCTATTGCTTGAGCTTCCCAAGGCTAAAAATCCCAAACGTGACATAGACTTTAAGGATGTCATAAATATTTCAAAGGAAGGGAACCAAAATGAGGAGGAGAAGGAGACTATGCAAGGATAGGGAAGTGGTGGGAGTGGTGGTAGACAGTCGGCCAGGCTTGCTAAGGTGGCCTCAAAGGATAAAAAAGGGAAATTGAAAATATTTGAGAGTGAAGAGGATGAGCTAGAGTATGAAGATTTTGAAGCTCAAGAGGATGATGACTCTGAGGACCTAGACTTTGAGAATACAACATATGAGATGGGAGAAGAAGGCTCAGAGGAGGAAGAAGAGGAGGAAGAAGAACAACAAGTTGATCACTCTGATGATGATAAGAAAGTGGAAGACTGTGTGCTGGAAGCTGAGAACTTGGATATGGAAAAGGACTCGAGCATGGAAGTTTTAAAGAGTAGACTAACTCTTTTGTAAGTACAGTTTGAAGACATGGAGAAGGCTCTGGCTACATTCATGAGGGTTACGAACAGATTAATGAGGAGGGAAATGATGGGTGCGACTTCTGGAGAACTCAAAATTGCCAAGAAGCTGAGGAAACAGGGGAAACTTGATGCCCTAAAGACCCTGGATGAGACAGAGGGACCTGACTGGAGAGATTATATTGCTCTCATGGGAGAGTATGGGGACCTATTGAAGAAAGGAAAATAATCCCTCTAGTTTTATGCTCTTTTGGTTTTTGATGAGTCTCTTGTCGTATGGTTATAATCTTTTAGACTGCACTATTTTATTGGTTATGTTATGGTGGAATACCACCTAGAATACTATGGACCTTATTAATGGTTTGCATAGTGCTAAGTATGCTTATAGTTTTTTACTATTTTTTATTAGAACTAGGTGGTTCATGGTTACTATGTTTAATTTTGACCTACGTGCTAACTCTAGTGTTGTTTTTTGGTTGGTTGGTGGTGTTGTTTCCCACATCTTCTCTATTTATTTTTGTTTGTCTTTGTAACCATGGGATCATAGCCCTTCCCTGCTTATCTAATCAAAAACAAAATTCTTCTTAAAACATTCTCAAACTCAAAAAAAATTCCTTATAACATGGGATTCTTTTACAACTCCCAAAATGCTTCAACAAACATTCAAAAACTTTCAAAAAATCCCATATTTCTTTATAAAAAATAGTACAAATAAGCAAGCAAAAATGGTCAAAGCTAGTGGGACATTTCCACAAGTACCTATATGCTTCTACAATTTGGATGCATCTATGAATACCTAGACATATTTGTGAATTCCTAAATGCTAACACAACTCAATTGGCTTACTTGCCTCAACTTCATGAAAATCAAGTGAAATTTGACCTAGAAATCACATTGGAGACTTTTCAGAGCTTACATGTTGCATCAGAGAACTTGCTAAACTTTCCCCTATAAAATTGTACACTTAAAATTTTCCTGACTAAGAATTGCACACTTGAATCTAATTACTAACATCGCTTTGTCCTAAATTCATCCCCCCTTTCGATTGTTTAATTAAATAATCCTAGTTATTTAATTAAATGCATCATTTTCTCATCTATTAATCTGAAAATTAATTTTATTAGGTTAATTCACCCCCTTTCACATTAACATTTTATCTTGTTTAATTGGATAATGTAAATTATTTAAACTAAACCCCCTTTATGTCCTCTCATTTAATGAAATAATCTAAATTATTGAATTAAATGTCACTTAACCCCTTTTCATTAAATAAATTAACTATTTAATGATAATCCTAATTTCCTCTAACTTACATATCAAATTCCTAATTTTCCTCACCCTCCCACTTGCAAGGAAATATTCCTCCTTTGCACATTCCTCCAAAAAATAATATTCCTCCTTTGCACTCATTCAAAATGGAAATATCTTCTAATCACTTCCTAATTTTTAAGAAGTGTGTTTTTTGCATAATTGTGAGCCATTGATTAACTCCTTGATCCATGTCAACTTGGATTATCATCCCTTGATGGGAATCCTTGATCCATACCTTCATCTCTCTTTTCCTCTCAACGATTGATTGTGCAATTTGATCTTGACCCTTGATTCACCATTTTCTCCTATAAATACTTCCCATTTTGGAGAGAAATGGATCCACAATCATTTAAGCAAAGTTATGATGTTGAAATGCATCCACACTTTCATCTATTACTGTAGACACATAAAAATGTCCTTGTAATCATTTTTAAATCATTTCACATTTCATTCATTTATCCATATATTATAACCATTTATTCATAAGCATTTATAGGCATCTATAAGCATTATTCATGAAATCATTTGATCATTTATCATTTACCATTTAAGCATAAATCACTAAAATATCATTGAATCATTTAATAATCTTTCCATTTATCCATTCATCTCATATTCATATTTTATGCATTTCCATTCAAATATTATACTCATAAAACCCATGTCCATAATCACTTCATTAAAACCATTTTCATAATAATTTATCCACCATAAAATATTAATACATTAATGCATTTACACATTTCATGCATTTGCATATTCATTTAAAATATCACAAATATTAAATTATTCATTTACCACCTACTTGCATTTATCCATTTCAATATTTTATCTTACCCATCTCATGTGTGTGGGATATTTTCCTCCAAGCCAATCTCTTATCCCACACTCCTTCCACAACTTGCATTCACCCTAAAGATTCCTATTTAAACAGGACTCTCTTCTCATTTTGACCCTTACACGAATCTTGCACATGCACAGATCTTCACAGCTTTTCTTAATCCATTCACTAATAGCCTCTTGATGCACCTATGCTTGCAAAAATCTAAGAGCAAAAGTGCATAACAAGAATTTGGTGATAGGATGCCAATGGAGACTGGTTTTTGTTTGGAAGCATTTTGATTGTTTTTGGTAGTTTAGAATAGTTTCATTTCTAGTTTTTGCTTTTAAATCTGAAACTGCTCCATTGTTGAAGTCCAGAAATGATGGTTCTCCTCCATAGAACCATTCATTTTTGAGAGCTTACAGTTACCATTCATGTTTGAATATTTTCATCCATTCTGGTTCAAATCATTTATTTTCATCAATATTTTATCAATAGAATCCATTCGAAAGCTCGTTTTATCAAAGGGATTGGCAAAGGGTCGTCATTCCATATCAATACAACACCAATTTCCCAATGGGATGAGGTTTGGAGTTTTAAATTAGGTTTCCATTAGGAATTTATAGTTCATTTCATGTTTTGTTTAATGGTTTCTTGGTTTGAAGCTTTCAAGAATTTCATTGGGATTATAACTTAATGGACTTAATCTAGCTTAAATGCATATGGATCTGGTAGATTTAGGTCATGTTATGATTATAGTCACAAAAACATCCAGTATCCAAGGCACAAAATCTTATCATTTAGGTATCTTTTTCTCTCTTTTCTCCTATGCATTACAAAAATAATGAATACTAAAATGAAATGTAAAAGCCTATTTATACAATTTCAAGGCCTAATTTTCAAAAATTTCAAGTAAATTTTCATACCTTTCTTTCCATACCTATTTCATGAAAATTATGGTACCTCAAAAACTGTAAATTATTTTGTAACAAAACTTCTTACATACGAATCTTGGTTCTTGATGGCACCTTCAAATTCTGCAAATTTGAAGTGTCTTTGCCCTTTCAGTTTGATGATAGAGCCTAGGCCTACATCTTGCTAAATATGCCTTGGAGGCCCTCTTTGCCGATTAAAATTTTGCAACTCGGAGGTCATCTTGCAAATTCCTCTGATGGAATTTTTTTTGGTACATATGGTAGTGTGCTTGTTCATTTTCGTGTCTCTTGGATGAGTTTCGATGGGTTAATTAATCCTTTTCTGATTGCGACAGGGCCAAAATTGGTGTTCCAAAACATTTCAAATTTTCAAATTTTAAGGGCAACCCATTTCTCATTTTGGTCTAAAACATCTCCAACTCCATTTTCATCAAAAACGGAGGTTATTTGATACATTCTTTTAATATATTTCAAGTGCAGCGAACACGTCTCGAGGGCCATTTTACAAAGGAGGTACCTAATTTTTTATGGCTGGGAAAAAAATGATTTAAAACCATGTTTTAACTAATTGATTATGATCACATGCAAAAAATATTGGCTCCAAGGGTCACCGTTTGTGCCCAGTGAAATTTCTCCGTTTGGCCTACAAGCATAATTAAAATTTGTGTTTTTTCTAATGTTTCAAATGCTTATGCTTAAAATATTTTTGAATATTTTAAACATTATGCAAATATGAAAAATTCATTTAGAGAAAATATAAAATGTAATTCCAAATGTTTTTGGGGTGAACAATTTTAATTATTGCTTCTGATTGGTCGAAGTCATAGCGGCATGACAAATCTTTGAGGTTTGAGGTTTTTCTTCATGCCTACACATCGCTCATTGTTGTATTGATTTAAAATGGAGGATAAATTCAACGATGCATCGATTGGTAGCAACTAGTATTCATTTTAAAAACTTTTGGATGCCTTAAATTTTCCTCACGGCAACTCCATCGCTCACTGCAGTAGTGAATGGAGAAATCAAATTATTTCAGTGATGGAGTTTCCCATCACCCATTGCAGTAAGGGAAGATTTTCCCCTTTTATTGTTAGCGATGCATGATATCCTTTCTTCCTATCACCCATCACGGTAATATTTATCCCTTTATTCATGGCTTTTGCAATGCGTGATGATATTCACTAGGCATGTTTTTATCGCTCATCGCCATAAAATCTCTCCAATTCCTTTTTTTTGTTGTGATGTGTGATATGTGTTGGAGTAATGTGCATGCTGGGACCTGTGGCTTATGTTTCATATTATCATTTGATAATTTTTTTATGATGAATAATTATTTCAAGGAAATGCACAGGAATAAATATTTTTACAGCCCAATGAAATAAAATTAGAGCCTCCATAAATTAAAATAAAGATTTTTATTGTTGGAAAATAATAAAGTACGAAATGTGAAATGCAGCCCGATGGAAATAATTAACACCTTCACATTAAAAATAAAACTTAAGTGTTGGGAAAATAAATTTAAAGATGCACAGGTAAAATATTTTTTATTGCCCGAGAAAATGAATAAAGTCTTCATAGCCCAATAAAAAGTGAATGGAAGTTTTTATTCATAAAAAATATTTTTTAGCTACAGGTGAAAAGGGCTTTCTACAGTTGATGAAGTGAAAGGATTTTTTCACGTTAAAACAAATCTCTCGATTGCAAGGTAAAAGTTTTCACAAGTGAAACAAAAAAAATTCAGCTGCAAGGCAAATGAGGAATGAAGATATTTTCAGTTGCAGGGTAAAAATGGAGGAAGAAGTGAATTTTTTTCACGAAGTAAGAGTAATTTTCAGTTGTTGGGTGAAGGTAAAAAGTAAATTTCTATTGCACTATCGACAAGAAAATGCAAGGAGCGGGAAAACAAATTGCAGATGAGGATTCTTCGATGCAGATGATAATTGATCGACGGGGCTGAGTTTGTCAGATGTCTGCTTTTGATCTCCACTTAGGGTTTTTGTATTTTCCTTAAGTGCATCTTTTTTGCTTTATTTTGAGGGGTTGTTCACACTTTGGTCTTATGGGAAAATGTACTTTTGTAACAGGTCTTTAATGAAGAAGTGTTGGTTTCAATTTTTGGGGTTTTTTGAGTCATGTAATGGAGAAGTAAATCAAAGCATTGTCATATTTGTATATAAATGATAAGATAATATGAGTTGGTTATCTCCATAGTATGTATTGCATAGATTTTAAATATGAGTAATCAAAGATTGCAAATATTTTTCTTCTTGTTTTTCCTTGAATGTTTGTTTGGTGTTATTATTGTCATTCAAAGAATGAATTAAACTATATTAACACAAGTAGAGGTTTATGCAGCTATGTGTTGGGATTAGTAAGTATGAGTAGTTGAGTTTCTGGTATCAATGGTGTAATGCATCATCTGGTAGGCATAGTTTTGACAGAGTAAATGTTGTGATGTATTTTAAATTGCATGGTTTAGGTGACTTCACCCTAGAATATGGAACTTGTCTCTTAATGTTGCAGTTTCCTAATATTTTTTGTGAGCAGCTACAATTTAAACCAAATTTACTTATCTATCTCAATGTAATTGTGTGTTGAACTTAATGTATTACATCTCTCATG
Organism: Sequoiadendron giganteum; assembly: GCA_007115665.2. NCBI lineage: Eukaryota > Viridiplantae > Streptophyta > Pinopsida > Cupressales > Cupressaceae > Sequoiadendron > Sequoiadendron giganteum. The sequence goes on along the minus strand of CM021102.1, from coordinate 753,227,231 downwards.
TTTAAATTAGGAATTACCATGAAGGTCGTCCAGATCTTTAGGGTATTATGTCCATTCAACAATTAAAGGAGAATCATCTGTTTACAATGTATTTGATACTTTGGCACACAAGTATCTGTAAGCACACTGTTGGGATCACCCTCCCAGGTTTAATAGAGCCCAAAGTGCAAGGGAGAAAGGGTTTTAATTCAATCTCTCATTCGTTGGCCAAATCTCTCCTTGAATCTAACCATTAGGCCTGCTAGCCCTTTAGGATTCAAGTGGATAGAAAATTTGGGAACCAACAGATTGGCGACTCTACTAGGGATAGCTCCAGTATTATCCATTTGAAAAAAGTCAATCAGTTTGTTGATCTGAACTTTTGGGTCAGATGATACAAGGACCTGCATACTTGAAGGCGATTTTTGGAATGTTTCTGGTGTATTCTTGAAGTATATTACTTTGTTGGTGGAGAGAACTCTAAAATAATTAGATCTTGGAAGAAGCTTTCTACTACTTGAAGATCTTTTCCTCTTTCAAAGAGGTGGTGACTCTACATAATTTTCTACATCATCAGAAGAGTTGGTTGCAGCAGTTCTTAGGTATTTTTCTATTGCAATATTTATGTATGAAGGTTCTCAACAAAGGTTCTAGTTAATATTGTCCCTTATCTAGTACTCTGAGGTATTAGTAAAAAAGGGAATGAGAAAGTAGGATGTTCAGAAAAGGGATATTGAGAATTGACTAGTTGTAGAGGGAATAAATTCTTACTTGCAAATATGTATGGTTGTCCTAGTTCTCCCTCTACAAGTTGTAATGTCATGTATAAAACACAGCCATGTCCTCAAAGAAAGGTGTTCACTAGTGATAGATATAACCCTCTGGATCTCAGTAAAATCCAAGGTTACCCACATTTTGTCCCAAGAAAAATTAATTAATGTTTTCCTCAGTTTAGAGGAGATCTTGAAGAATCAACATCAAGACATGTACAGGGTTTCATTGATTTGATGGAAGATTGTCAAATAGTAGAAGAGGATGCTATCATGAAATTTTTTGTAAGAACTTTAGAAAATAATGCTAAGTACTAGTTTTCTAGTTTTCCAATGCATTCCATATGTTCATGGCAAGAACTAGAGATATTGTTCATGGATTAGTTTGGTGAAGTGAATAATGAATGCTCATCTAACAAGAGAAATCTGCATACCCAAGAAGAATTTGAAGAGAAAATTGAAAATAAGTTTGAACCCATATCATATATTGATGTATTGTGTTATATAGAAAGATTTGAGGATGAATCCCCCTATGACTTTCATGATAGATTCATTAAATTTCTGTTTGATATACCAGAATAAAAAAAACCTGATGAATCATTTTGCATTGATATGTTCTATGAGAATTGTGATTCGGGTCTAAGTACCATGCCAGCTCACTTGAATCCCCCTAGCCTTAAATGTTTATATCAATGGCTTTCAATGATTTAAGAATTGATGGAGAAACATGGAAGTAATCTCTTGACTAGCCTATGTGATGGTACCTTTTTCAAACTTAATCAAATATATGTGAATGGTATAATGGAAGACAATGATAATGCATCATTTAGTGGTGAGAATTATGTTTCTGAATAGAACATGGAGAAAATGTATGCAAAAGAAGATTGCAGCCATAATGGTGAAGATGTAAGACATGACGAATCATGTGAAGTCACTCCTATTTTCCTTGAAAATATGGAAGTGGGGAGTCAATTTTCTGTATCAAAAGAAGGTTGCAATGATGCAGAAAAGTATTTTCTCCTCTATGGACTTTGAATATATAGTTTCAAAGATTATGTTGATTATGAAGTTTCATGTCTTCATGATGACAAAATTAGTGTTGTAGATGGAATTTTGCAACCAGCTGAAAAGCAATTTTATCTAGGTGATCAAGATGATTGCAATTTTCTTCTTGCAACCCTTATGACTGTGGTTCCTCTCAAGAGGAGGAGGCAGTACTAATTTCCCTAAGTGAAAAGTATTCCAACGAAGATGAGGACAATATTTTTAAAGGCTCACAAGGACAAGATGAGGGATATGAATTGAACATAATTTTTGAAGAGGATATATGTGAGCAAGAGTGCTACGATACACTTATTCATGCCAATTCTACACGTGTTGAGTGTAGCATTGATGCAAGTCTTCATGGCAATGAGACAAAGTATACTGATTTGTGGAATACTCTTGAAAATGATGGTATATCAGATGCAAATGATAGAGTGTGCAATGACCTTCAATTAGAGCACTCATCCTTGAGAAGTTGCAATGAAGAAACAAATTTTGGTTTTTAGTTTGATAATGAAGAATGTGACCCTATTGATTGTTGTTGCAGTATAAACAAGGAAGGAGATATGCATGCAAGAGATGTTTTGAATGAATCAATTCAAGTAGCTGATTGTCCAGAGCATGTGTGTGTTGGTGACGTAAATGGTGAACAGGGAACTCTTTTCTTGTTTGATTCTTCACCGTCTACCACTCCTTTCTCTAATTTTGAAGTTTTTACTGACTATTTTCATGATGATAGCATAGATGTGGTTGTGCATGAAATTGAAAATGAGAAGACAAATATTAGTACAACTAATGAAGATCTTTATGATTAGTTTTCACTTGAAGAATGTGATTGTTTCAATCACATGGATGCATATGAGGATCTTTTTTTTGGATCTACAACTCATAGTTTTCCTCATGAGAAGTATGCTTCAGATTGTCATGTTGATGCAATAGGAGGTAATGTTGAGTATGATACTTTTTACAATAGTGAATGTGTTTTGAACAATCATTGTGAGGGATTTATCGTAAACAAAGATTCTAAGTCATATGAATCTGCACTTGAATCTTTTTTATGTGATAACAATATGAGTGTTGATGATCTTGTTTATGAACTTGAAGTGGTAAACATTGTTTGGGATGCTGATGCATTTTTTGAATGCTATGATTTGAATGTGGACAATGCACTTGTGGATGTTGATAAGTTTTGTTTTCAGGACATTGAGACATATGGTAATGTGATCAAGTTGTGTTGTTGGGATGATGATAAACTTGCATGTGATGCAATTCAATTGGAGTTACAAATGTGTGAGCATTCTTTGCTTCATACACGGGAGGATTGCACACTATTTTTGAGGCATGATATATTTTCTGACCTTAATCATTATGAGGGGGATAGTAAATGTGATAAGACTATGTCTTCATATGGTCTTGATCACTATCCTCATATTTTATCACTTGTCATAGAATTAGAAAATAAAATGAGTGGCAGTGATGTAGCCTATGTTATCTGATTGCCATGTGATAGTAAAGCTAAACATGGAGCAAGTTCTCACTTGTTCAAAGGTATCCTGACACTCTTTTTTGCAGGAAAGAAGTTACTCATATTGTATTGGTGTAATAGAGGCAAGTATGTATTAAACAAGATCAACTCTTCTAACAATTGGTGTTTGATAGGGGTAAGAATTGACTCCCCTTTTTCATTTGGTGGCCTAGGGCCACCAAATGAGGTTTAAAAAATTGAGTAAAGACTCAGTTGCCCAATGGTTCTAGCACTTGGTCTACTCCCCAGAGATCTAGAATCTCGCCATTCCCACAAAGGGCATGCATCCCCAGTCGAAGCCACCCATGGAGCCTTCAAATTCTACAAATTTGAAGTGTCTTTGCCCTTTTAGTTTGATGACAGAGCCTAGGCCTACATCCCGCTAAAAATGCCTTGAAGGCCCTCTTTGCTGATTAAAATTTTGCAACTCGGAGGTCATATTGAAAATTCCTTTGTTGGAGTGTTTTTTGGTATATATGGGAATGTGCCTGTTCAGTTTCGCACTTTCTGGATGAGTTTTGATTAGTTAATTAATCTTTTTTTGACTACGACAAGGCCAAAATTGGTGTTCCAAAAAGTTTCAAATTTTCAAATTTTAAGGGAAGCCCATTTCTCATTTTGGTCTAAAACATCTCCAACTCCATTTTCATCAAAAATAGAGGTCATTTGATACATTATTTTAATATATTTCAAGTGCGATGAACAGGTCCCAAGGGCCATTTTACAAAGAATGTACCTGATTTTATGACTGGGAAAATTTTGATTTAAAACCCATGTTTTAACTAATTTATTATGATCACATGCAAAATATCTCGACTCCAAGGGTCACCGTTTGTGCGCAGTGAAATTTCTTCATTTGGCCTACAAGCGTAATTAAAATTTCTTCAATTCAAGTGTGACTCATTTTGAATACCCCAGAGTCACACTTGAATTGACGATAGACTGATCACCAAGAGAACTAATATCTCAATAGTAGAACACCCCAACAACAAATGAAAAATCTTAGGTTGAAATCTTAACTGAGAAAAATTTAACAATTCAAAAAGATTTTTAGCATTCAAAAATATCAAACAAGATTCTAAGCCAAATGAAGCAATTTCCCAGGATCTGTTAATGAGGATTTAAAAGAGAGTTCCCAAACACTTTAAATAGTTGGTCTAGATGGAGAGATGGTATGGGCAGGATATGGTTGAAAAAGAATTACTTAAGGTCCAACTTTCTAAATTCAAAATCTCATTATCTGAAATGCAATCCAGTCATGCAAATGAGAAACAAAGGTATGGAAGTGTGAATACATTCAGGAAAGCATGGAATATCTGAAGGAAGCATTTGGAACCTTGAGAATGAAATCTATCTAGTGCCTTTCCAAGATTGTTTATGACACTAGGGATGATATTCAACCATGGAAGGGTCAAAAGCATTCAGGCAAGCATAGAATATCTAGAGAAAGCATTCAGAATCTTGAGAATGAAATGTGTGGATTGTTTTTCTCTTTGTAATATAAAGTTTGTGATACTATGCATGATATTGAGTTTCTAGATTATCCCATATAGAGATATACATCAATGAAATGGGTCAAGGATAAGCTCAAGTAGGCAAAAGAATTGTTGACCCCTAATATTACAACCACCCCATCTGCCCCTTGACCACCACCACTTAAAAGGGAAATGTCTATGAGACATCCCCTTGTTGGGGATGGTCGGGGGACATCCCAATGTCCATGGCCAAGGCTTCAAAAAAAACTCTTAGAAATACAAAAAAAGAAGGGATTTTTAAACCTACAAAAACCCTAAATTCATTTCCTTGTCGTTTTTAAACATTTTTGTTGCAAACTCTAGGGGAGAGAGGCCCATAGTAGGGCACCTTAACTTTGGAGGTTCACGTGGAGTGCCACGTGGACCAAAAAACATTATAGTGTGGGGTCTACATGGAACTACTTCTACCCCCACTATACGACCCCAGGCCAGTTTCGGCCCTTCTCCCCTAGTCAAAGAAGCGGTTTGAAATAGTGTCCAAAAATCTCACAAAGAATGTGTCCAATCACAACCAAGATTATTCTTGCACGGGTAGAGGAATAGCCATTTACAGTTCAATTTGACGGGACATCATTGAAAATGTCATTTGACAATGAGGGCACGCATTTTTAAAAAGAGGGCAACACATTTGTGGTCATTTATAGTCATGGTGACCAAAACAATTCATTTCCAGTCAAACTCAAGATTATTATTATTGTGCCTCAATTATTGATATTTGATATTTGTTTAATCTATGAATAAGCCTATAAGATCAAAATTGCATATTTCATCTTATTTAAGTGAACTCTTCATATTAATCATAAGTTTTCATTTATTAGTTTCATTTTATTATTTTATACAATATAATAATATATATATATTTTTTAAATAAAAGGCCTTTAGCCGACTTTATATTAATATATTATTAAATAGATTACATAGCTTTGTACGTGACTGCATAGTTGTGTCCATCATTTTCAGCATATAAATCTGAAGAGCTCTAGATTTAAGATCAAAATATTGCCACTAGCAAGGAGTAGCTAAACTATACTAATATGGCAATGTTCAAAATATTAGCCTTTTACAAAAACATCTGATTGTTTGAAATAGCAAACTATTTGCATCCATAACATCTTATATATATTTACATAAATGCAAAACGTTGTTACTGAGAAGCATATATTCAAGCATTTCCAACTGACGAGCTTTCCTCCTTTCTCTCTTTGACCATGAGTTGTTGTGTTGGTGGAGTGGAATGAGAATTTGTCGTGATGTTCATATCAAGTATATGTGGGAAAGGCTTGTTCTGAAATGTATGAATGTTTCTTTCCTCAGCTTGAGACTCTGCAAATTCAATTATCTCCTTTTGTTTGGTAGTTTGCTTGTTGACATTTTCAGCATGATGACGGTGATGAGTAAGGAGAAATGACAGAGCGTGATATTTGGATTTGAAATTTCTCTCCATGTCTTCCCCTACTTCATAGTGATGGCATGCAAGAGCTCTGTAGAGATGGTTGGGAGTGTCATACTCTAGAGACAGTTTCATTGCAATATAATAATATATTTATTTATAATTAATGATAATTATTAATTTATTATTCATGATGACATAGTATGATAGTTAAATAGTGATATATTGTGCTTCTTTTCTTCAAGGTCCAAACTTGTTATTGTTAAGTATTCATGTTGGAGATGAGATCACCATTTATAGTTTCACCGATTCATAGCTCCAATCAAAAACATTTATCTCCAATTTAAAAATAACAATAATTATTAATTTATTATTAACAAATAAATATATTGTATATTAAATTTTAATTACACTAAAATATTTATATGATAATATTATTTATTAATAATTTAATAAATATATTATATATAATATATTAAAATTTAATATATTATGAATCATTTTTTTTGTATATTATTATATTATAAATATCAATTTATTTATTATTTTCTTTTTAGACGATTTAGTATAGGTTTTATTGGAGTATTTGCCCTTAAAAATTATAATTTATTACTTTGATAAAAATCAACTAAATATATTACAAATATTTAGCATATGTTTCTTTATAAATATATTCATCAGAAACAAAAATAATGTTAATCCCAAATAGTAACAGTGGGACCAAAATCCAACTATACCATATAAAATCTAACAAAATAAATTACAAGGACTTTAAAGTTAACTGCTATACCACCCCCCAATTTTCAATACTCACAAGCACTACCTCTTAATAGTTTCGTTCACCTTCTTCATGAAGCTTGTTGCACTACTAGGGCCAACTTGCCAAAAGATAGTTGACCTTGCTAAGGTAGGGAATTGAGTATGATGACTAAGCTTCCTATGGTGCTTGGACCTATGAATATAAATACAAGGATACTATAATAATCACCTACTTCAAGCCTTTAGGATCATGTGAAACATGTAAGCCCTTCATAACATTCCCCACATTTCTAAAGAATGCCCTTAATACACCAAGTTGTATTTTTACAGCTTAAATGTCCTCCTTCTTGCCTTTTATTGACCTTGGGTAGATAATGTCTCTTCTCCTTCCAAATACTTTTCTACCAAACTCTTTGCTACCCCTACAACTTCTATGTCCTTCATGGTTACTATGTCTTCAAATTGGTCAAGTAGGAATAAAATGAGAAGCTAGAGGTGCAAATTAGCATCTATTACCACAACGTACGAATATTAGCAATGAAATATCCCATTATTTTAGGCTTCTTTCCAAACTATAATCCTTTTTCTCTTGGCACCCTTTGCACAAATCCTATGGTTGTCATATATTCATAGGAAAATATTTGTTTTATCATCATGTTTGACAATGATACTTGAGTATTCTTCTCTTTACCCCTGTAAGTCCTACGAATACTTGTCATTCTTGTAAATACTCCAAAATAAATACCTACTAAAAAGAAAACCAAACAATGAATACCACCTAAACATCACAAACTGAGCATACTAAATACAATGCACTCTCACCACACTAATAAGCTCACCTTTACATATGTGAATTCACATCACCCTTTAATGCCTTCCACTACCAAATCTCTCCATATCAAGCACACATGCCTCCCATACAACCGATGTCATCATAACATGATATGGATAATACTACAATTATGTTCTAGGCATGATCCATCATTAATATTGATAGAAGCATAGCTAGCATACATGCAAACCTTAGAAACCTTGTCTTTCTTAATGATTACTAAATAAAACAAAGATCAGGGTTGCTAGAACCTTATATGTTGCTCCGATTTTTTTTGAGTGGACATCCTATGACTATATATAACTATTATGCGTTATTGGTCAATGCTACATTAGCTAGATAATCTACTGCCAAATTCAATTATATCTTACAATGTAGAAAACTTATCTCCTCAAATATGGATTTGATGCCTACTATTTCTTTTGCATGCCTATTTAAATTCCTTAACTTCTACCTTTGCTAATTGCTAATATTGTTTGAATGTCAAATCTCTTTATATTGTAAGTTTAGGCATCCTAAAGGAAGTATCTTCCATCGAACCAACTATTAAAACTTCCCATTCTACTTTGTTATTCGATTTTATCCCAAAGAAAAGAGAGTCTCTATATAGATGCTCCCTAAATAAGTTACTAATCACAAACCCCCCACCTAACATTCCTACCTCTAAAGGCTCCATCAAAGTTTAGTTTGATGAAGCCCTCTAGAGGAAGGTTCTATCATTCATCACTCTCTCTCAATTTAGCCACCCTACTTTGACCATATTTTCTAGGAAGAGGATTTTCTCATATCCCTTGAATGGGTATATTAATATAATTATTATGATTGATATATATATGGGTATATTAATATAATTATTATGATTGATATATATATATATATAAATATTAAATATTATACATTATACTTTATTAAAATTATATTAAAATATTTATTATTATTATATGTTATGTGTACCATTATCCCTTGGCACCCCCCTTGTCATCACCAAATTTATGTCCTCGATCTTCTCATCCCCTTGTTCCAAAAACCTGTGGAACTATGATTATTATAACTAGGTTTCAAATTTTTAAAATAAGTGGGTTGCAAACTTAACCAATCAATAATATCTAAATTTTTGTTATATATCACAACTTGAGAAATTGCACAAGGATGGAAGGTAGCTAATTTTAAGATCAAATAATTTTGTTTCTTTAGTGTGTATGCAATATTTAAAGTTTTTTTGAGGAGATGAGGCCATACAAATGATCGACATAATGATGTAATCAAGGATAGAGAGAAAAATCAATGGTGACCTTGACCTTACAAAAACATCAATCAATACACATATAAATTACATAAATTCAACAAAGGAATGCATTGAAAAAACACAACAAGATACAACTTTGATTTGGGAATAGAAACAGAAGATTGATTCACCACATCACCAATATATCATCTACAAAATTTTAGATTTATATTCAATTAGTTATTGGAATGATTACATAATATTTTGGGGAAATTTTGACAATTTTTTTCCCTTGGAAATATAACATTTCAACCTACAAAAATTAATTACACAAGCCTAGTACAAGAAAAAAAACACCTCATCTCTCAATAACTTGTAAAAAATTGTGAAATTCCACTCTCCTTGCTACCTATAAATAAACTTTGTCGAAGTTTTATCTCCTTCATTTTCCTACATTATTTCAATCTTTCCTCTTGCAAATGGGACACCAAAATCAAGAATACATTCATGGTCAATTTTCAACCCCCTTCCCCCCAAGATGATTTCACTCACTTAGTAAAAATAGCCAAGTGGGACACCCTCCTCCTCATGCAACATTTCCAAATAGATACAATTAACAAGTTGGAGTACTACACTTCTAAGGATCAATTTAGACAATTCAAAGACATGTATTTTGTATGTAACTTTTCATCTATGATGTGTCATAGATGTTATAATGTATAATTCCCACATTGAAGGAGATGCCATAACTTGTCATGAAGTGGTCAACAAGTTACAAGAGGGGGTTTCCAAGATTCCCACCAATTGGGACACCCAAATTTAGAGAAATATTAACAAAAAAGTAAAATGAAAACCTATAGAATTTCCACCTCCTAGGAATCCAAGGTTCTTATTTGAAAAACACAAATAAGGATTTTTGGTCATGTTGATTACCCAATCATTAAGATTCCCTTGCATCAAACACCTTGACTAGAGTGGGCTCCGACTCACATGTTAGCTTTGAATATTTCCAAAATTGTGACACCTAGGTTGCATCCTCCTCCATCCTATTCTTTCACTTGAATAGATATTCTATATATTCCTTTCCCTTAGTTTTATTGGTAACTCTTTGTATCAAGATATCTTTAATTTCTTCCTCTTTTAATTTTGACAACTATGTCTTAAATTAGGAAAATTTCCCTCAGTGTTCTCTTATTCTTCAATCTCTTGACCCTAAAGATAGTTTATAGATCTTCCATATTAAAATAGGTGAAATTCCAATATCACCTATTAACCTAATCTCATAGTAATTGGCTAAAATATTCTTTAACACTTAATATAGCTCAATCCTTTTCCAATAGAGCCTATTGTATTGACCTTTTGAAAATTTATTCCTTCTTGGGTGAGCTAAAACTATATTAGCTTCCTAAAAGTCATTATTCCTTCTCCCTTGGTCTACACATTCCTTGTAATTTTGGTCACTCTTTATTAGATTGGTGAAGGGGACTCCCCTTACAAGTTAGAACAACATAAACAACCAAGTTTGCACAACAAAAATGATCTTTATTACTGGATCGACATTACAGAGTGCATGCCATCTCATGGGTAGCTTCTCAAATGCATCTACCGATTGGAAAATCTGAGTTCATCCTCAAGCTTCACTATCATGTTGTGAGCTACCCTCCTACTACCTTGCCTTCCCTCTTCTTGTCATCCCTCAATTTTTTTGTATCATTCAAATTCTCCAAGTCAGCCTTGTCTTTCCCTACTCATTTCATAGTATCCATGTTTATTCTCCAGGCGGTTACGTAGACTTTCATGACTGCATTCTCATTTGTTCCTAGTAATTCATCTTCCATTCATTTTTTGCATGCCCATAAATTCATTCACCCTAGTCGATTAGCAACAATGATGCAAATCGATGAATTCTATTGTGCCATGTGTCGCCATTGGGTTCATTTGTCTCACCAACTCACCATTCAACCAATCCCTTGTCATTGCCTCCTTATTGTTGTATCGAAGAGACCATCTCAAGATTCTTGTTGATGAAGGTCTATCACACCGATCACACATTATCATGATATGATTCCACCCTGTCGCCACATAATTCACAACAAGGATGTGAATTGCACGACCATTCATCAATCACCATCGGTCTATACATGTCACCATCATGTCGGGTCCCACATGTCATCCAACCTTCCATTGCCCCATTGTTGAGACTCATTATCATTTCCCACCAATAGCCTGTAGTCACTTCGTTGTATGCGTTATCATTCTATTGTTGGAACTTGCTCCCCATCCTATTGATACACCCAAGTCCTCCCAATATCATTTGTTAAATTCTTTATGAACGTCAGGCTATCAGAGGGACTCACATTAGACTCCTGTCGATAGCAAGTGTCTCTCTGATGTACCTCCATCGCTATGTCACTAAAGATCATAACATAAGAACCTCTAGTCGGTGGGGTTGTGAACTTTTGAAAACCCGTGATTCACCGATGAACTCCATCCACTAAGTCACTATGTCAAGAAGTTAGGGAAGTTGTGAACCCCGCGACATGAGTTCTAGAATAACTTAGAGTTTTGCGACTCCTCAAAACCTTGGCCCTTATTCAAAATAAACAAACACAAAATTTTATGATGCAAGATTGCTCTTCACCCTGGATGCTCCTGCATCATAGATACTCCATCACTTGATTATATGCATCAATTATATGCTCAAAAAAGTAAATTTAGATCTAAATTTCTAACACCTAATTCAACCACTTCACTCATGTTTTCAACATGGATAGGGTTTTACCCATCTACAACTTAAAACAATGTCCTACCTATTCTTTAATTTACTAAATTATTGTAAGAAAATTTAGCATGTGCCAATACTAGGTCCCACTAATTGGGTTTGTTACCATCTAGACATCTCAATATGTCACCCAAAATTTAGTTTTACTACCTTAGTATTTATATTTGTGTACATATGATAAGTTGAATTGAAATTCAACCTAGTTATCAACTTTTTCCATAACATACACCAAAAATGACCCATAAACGTGACATCCTTATCTAAAACTCTGCTCTTTGGTACCCCTTGTAACCTTACAATCTCCTTGAAGAACAAACTTGCAATCTTGGAAGCCTCTCAAGTTTTTTGACAAGAAATAAAGTGTGCTACCTTTGATATCCTATCCACAAATTGAATTGAATGACCCTTCTAATTCTTAGAGAATCCATGTTGCTAACTTGGGAAGGCCTTAGTGGTATCAATAATGGTTGATAGAGCATAATATTCTAAATGATTTATTTGGAATATTGGCATATGGGACATATTTTTATAATTATCTAAAAATCAAACTCCATTTATAACCAATAATATAAGAGACAATGTCTTATCAAATCCAAGATTCCTAACTCCTCTATGTTTCTCCCTAATTAGGTTCTCCATCAAGGTATTCACAATTAATTCTTTTTGAACTATATTCCTTCTTGGACCAATGAGTCTAACCATGGTGACATATCCCTAAGGATTGGTTAGATGCATTCCTTCCATGCTTCTTTGAAGTTTTAATCCTCTATATACAAATCCATCGATCCAAATCCAACCACTTCAACCCTCATCTTTGTGAGTAATGAATATATTCTCAAAACATCAATAAAATGTTGGTACTTATAGTTTTTTTGTTTAGAAAAAAATAATATTTATGTAATAACTCCATTCGCTTCCCTTTCTTGATGTATTGGAGTGCTAAGTGGTCTATATGCAACTTAAATTAACCAAGAATAAAATAATGACTCCACTTATTCAATACTTGAACAATGGCATAGAAAGTTCTTGATCATAAGTTAATTATTTTCACTTAGAATCATTCGATTTCTTATTGAAGTATGTTATGGGTCACGCCTTCTAACTCAACATTGTCTCGATAGTTTCCCCACTAGAATCATAGTTTACCTAGAAACCTTGTTGAAATATGGCAATGCTAACATTGGTTGTTCTATGACCAACAATTCAAAACTTTTCTTACTTATGATTGTACACTTAAACTCTCTATGTCCACTTAAAAATTCCACCAAAATTACAAATGATTTTTTATAAAAAGTAACCAAAGCATGAAAAATGATTACATTGATCATACTTTTTGATGTCAACTACCCAAAACTTGCTCTAAGCTCCTTTGAATCAATTTTTATATATCTACTATATATTAAAAATCCAATTTAAACAAATTTTATCACCATATAACTACACTTCTTGATATTTATCAGTAGCTTATTTTCCTTGGATTTTATAAAAAATTGTTTTAGATGTTTCAAGTGTTCTTCTTTGGTTCTATAGAAAATAAGAATGAAATCAAGACAAACCATCAAAAAAATTCCAAGAAATAGATTCAACATCTTGTTCATGATTAATGGAAGTGGTTGGCCTATTTTTCAATCTAAATGGCATGACTATCCATTCATACAAACCCTCCTTAGTATTGAAAAAAACCTTCCACTAATTACCCTCTCTAATCTTGATTTGGTTATATTCAATCTTTAGATTGATTTTTGTGAAGAATTTAGCTCCACCCAGACAATCCATTAGATCATTCATCCTAGGAAATGGAAGTATTTATTTGATGGCAATCTTATTTATAGCCTTACAATTTGTACACATATAATATTCAGCATCCTTCTTTTGGTTTGAGTACAGTAGGTACAACACATGAGAACAAACCTACTCTTGCTCAAACCTTTCCTTAACAATTCTTGAATTTGTTAGCTCATCTCTCCATGTTACATATGTGTCATGTATAGGCATCCTTGTTGGGAAAATTGACTTATGGTATTATATCATTAAATGATGATTTATATCTTTTGTGCGGAAGACCTTGGTTCAATTCTTCATTGCTTGACAAATGACATAGAACTATTGATCATAAATTGTTTTTTATTAGCATCTTTCAATTTCTCACTAAAGTATTCTATGAGTTGTCCCTCCTATCTTGTTAGTGTTATAATTTATCCTTTTTAGGACAACACAAAACAAAATAACACATATGGTAGATTTTTTCTTCAAATTGTAAGGGGAAACTCCTTGAAACCTAACTAAAACCTAAAACTAACCTTAAAATAAAACTATAGATAGATCTTATAAGTATGCACATTATAAAAAAAGTTAATGGCAAGTTTTGCATGAATGGAGGTTACTAATTGACTATGTTTTTCCCAGATGCATGCACTAGATTGTTAATAGTTAAGTCTTGTCTAAGATTTTTAGATATAAAGGAGGGTAAAATAATTCAGTACAAATGAAGAAACTCAACTTTCCACTAGCTAAAACAAAGACCAATATTTGGCTGGAAATAAATATTTGAAGGGAAAATTAACAAAATTTTACTATTGGCTAAAGTAGAGATTAATAAATTAGCATTAATAGGAGATAATCAAATGAGTGAACACCACGTGATTTCATGGAAAAAAATAAATTTAAAAGATGGATCTCACCAATACAAAGCTTGATTAAATGAAATCTCTTATTAGTTTACATTAGAAAATGACAAACATGTAATCATAATTAAAATTAATGCAATTGAATAATAGCTTCCATAACATGAGCATGACTTCAACTAACATTAATAATGTATGCACCCAAGGCACTTATTTATAATCTTTCAAAGGATAACTTCTAATAAATTATGAAATAATAATAAAATGTCCCAAAAGTACTGATTTAAAGCTATTCTAATCCTATTTGTATAAAAATTTAAAATACAACCACTTTAAGACAAATCTAACCTAAAATAATTACTAAAATAAAAGGCCTAAAATAGACTCTTTTCCGTTACCTAAACATAGTCACTATTGGTGATGATAGTTGCTAGATGCAACTACTACTACAAATACAAATTTGGTACATGAGTGACCTCTTGTAAATTTCAAGCAACATTTGATCTAAATTTATTTGAATCCTCTCGAACCTCTAAAATATAGAAAACCTTCTAGAACCTTTGGAAAAATATTGAAGGTCACTACTTCGGCAATACTTTGATTGATTTCTTTCATGATAATAACAAGAGGTCTAAAAGATGAATTCCTCTTAACTCATAGAATTCTCACTATTGATCATTGAAAATATTCACAAATGATGTTGAGGACCATCTTCAAACCTATTTTTTCTTTTAACCAATAGAGAATAGAATGACACCTCATTTAAATTCATTTTCTATGACTTAACCTTATCTTTAAGAAGAGGTAGAGAAATTAAGTGGAAAATCCAGTAGGAAAGTCTACTTCGAGGAATTTTTGAATAGCCTCGCCCTCATGAATTCATGCCACCCAAATCAACTATCACAACCCTTCATTCATGCACACTTTAAATTTATTTCCACCTTTTTTGTTAGGCACACATCACTTGAAGAATTGCCACTTATCTTGAACTTAGGTATAACTTGTTGCACTTCTTCTATGGCGTTTTTGTCCTTGATGTCAAAACTGATTGGTTGAGCTTCAAAATAGCTTCATGATACATTTTACATGTCTTGGCTATCGTCTTTCAGTTGGCATTGGTTACAGTTGGTTTTTCATGGCATGCTTTGGTTCATTTGGTTATTGGCATTTCAGTGGTCTCTTCAGTATTTTGGCTTTGGACAGTGTTGTGTTTTTGGTATACATTCAGATTTGTTATATCTTGTGATACTGATCATGTTGAGCTTCATGTGTAGATAAAGATAAAGGTTATATTGCTTATACAGGTGTTGGGTTATGGTATTGGCTTTCAGGTGATATCAGTTTATATGTTTGATCATTATATTATTTTGATACACAATCAGACTTGTATTACATGGAGTTCATTTTTTGATTCAATTTAATATTGTAAATATGTGTTGCATCAATTTACAAAGGGGAATAAGCAATGGTACTGCTTGGCATTTTATAAGACTTACCATATCATTTTTCACATATTATTTAAAATGCTTAACATTAAGCATTTAGGCAGATTATTGTTTTTGATAAGTCACCTTGTCATGCATTCATTAAGGAGTATGCATCACTTATAAAGTGATCGACATATTTAGCATTGATATTTATCGGGTTTCATTTGGCACATGCTACTTTAACTTTGGCAACAACATGACTTAGAAAGTCAAATCTTAGAATAATCATTATCTTTGGCACCGACTCTATGACGACTTGGAATGACATTTTTTAGTGTAGCATTATGTTGTCAGTTTGTGGATTCTAAATTATTATGTTTTTTGGTTAAGGGGCTCAATGGTAAAGGAAATAGGGCAAAGTGAGTATTTTTCCTATCATTTCATTTTTTGCAAACAACTGAACCCTAGTTGCGTAGCCATGAAGAGTTTTTTAGATCTTTTGTTACCATGACTAAGAATCTTTGCTCAAGCTTTGGGTATCAAAGATGAGAAGTCAGTTGGCGATTTCTTTGGTGGATTCTTTTCAAGCTAAAAGGTAGAAAGAGTTGTAGTGAGACAGTTATGAAGTTCTTACACAAATAGGTGGTAATTTTCTAGCCGCCATGACAAGTATTTGGTTTTCATTTTCACAAGATATTGTGTTGGTTTAAATCTTAACTGCTTTTGTGATTAAGATGTTGTTGAAGATTAGTTTCAGTTTTTGTAACCTGAATTTACACTCTAGGGTTCTATTATCTTCAGTGGTTGTTTTTTCATCAAAATTTTAATGATTTTTGTTAACACCCATTATGGGTTTCATGGTTTAATAGCATGGTTTTTCAGTTTTACAAAACCCTGGTTATTGTGGATACGGTTTTGAAAAATGATAACTGTTTTATGCTCTTTGTTTAAATACATGATAAAAGCCATGACTCGGTGTGAAGAAGAGAAAAAAAAAAGATTTAATAGAGGATTGTTGAGGGTTTATTGCTGTGATATCATTTCGTATTTAAGTTGAGATTTTGAGAATGAAAAAGAGTGAATACTTGTTGAAAGATAGAAAAGGAAAAAAAGGGCTATATTGTATATTGTTTCTGGTTTCTAAAATAGAGATTCATATCCAGATTTGTGTAAGAGAGATTATTCTCTTGTACTGTTGCAGTCAGTACATTGTGTAATTGGAATTATTGAAATATCCTTTTTCTTTGTAGAGATTTTATGATTGCAAACATAGTGCAATTGTAAGGTCCTTACTTTGCAAATTTTATGTAGTAAGAAACATTGAAAAGGAGTTGGTACTCCTATTGAAGTGGGTGAGCTTCAGATTGTTTCAATGATTGATTTGGTGCTCAAAACAATATTGTAATTAGTTTTTGAGATCAAGCCTGCAAGGCATTTTGGAGTGGTTTTTCTACCCCAAGAGGGTTTTCCACTCGACATCTTTCTGTGTCTCTCTTTTGTATTGTTTCGTGTCTATTTTGCACAATCTTTCCTTCTGCCATTTTTTCTGAATTATTTTTTGCAAATTCTCTGATACTATATCTCTGTTCAGCCTCAGTTTAATGCTTTTGGTTCAGTTGTTAATGTGCAAGGTTTAAGTGTTATGTATTGTCATCTAAAAGTCTAAATATCCCTACAAAAGAAAGCATTAAAAAGTTGTTCATTCAGCCTTATATGAACAAAATGCATCATGCTTTAACAAGAGTTGTTTTATAGTTGATTGTATATCTGTCTAATCTTTCAAATTTAAGGTTCTCTACTACATATGTAATGTCTCATTTTGATCAAGATCAAAAAGGTTTAAATCAGAATTTTATGTCATAAGAGTTTTTTTTTAAACTATATTACTCTGATTCACCCCCCCCCCTCTCAAAGTAATTCCACTTCCAACAAGTGGTATCAGAGCGTAGGGTCCTCTGTCAGGTTTAACCAACCTAGGATTGATTATGGTCTTGGAGTCTATTTAAAAATGTCTCAAGCTCATGAAGGCACATCTATGACTAGAGCTCCATTATTTGATGGAACGGATTATGTTTTTTGGAAGATCAGAATGGAAACATATCTGACTTCTATTGATCTTGATGTATGGAGTATAGTGTTAACTGGGTGCACTGTACCAACTACACTGCCCACATCTGCTGATGAAAAGAAAAAATATGAAACCAATGCTAGAGAAAATCATGCTCTCTTGTGTGCATTGACTAAAGATGTCTTTATCAAAGTCATGCATTGCACTTCTGCTAGGGATATTTGGATTAAAATTGAAACCATTTACCAAGGAAATGAAAAATTTAAACAATCAAAAGTCCTCACTCTAAAACATCAGTTTGAAGAAATAAAAATGAGGGATGATGAAAAGGTAGCTGATTATTTCTTAAGAGTTGATGAAGTTGTCAATGCTATGAAAGGGCTAGGAGAAGAAGTAAAATAATTTGATGTTGTAACTAAGGTTATCATAAATTTACCAAATAAATTTGAAGCTAAGATTGCTACTCTTGAAGAAAAGAAACACTTTGACCAGCTTACCTTAGACAGTTTACAAGGCACTCTGACTGCCTATGAAATGAGAATAAATAAAAAAAATTCCTTTGGAAAAGAAACTTCCTTTAAGGCATAAAAGAAAGATTTATCTGATGACACTGATTCTGATTTATTAGATTCTAAAGAAGCTCTTCTTGTCAAGAAACTAAAAAATAAGTATAAGGGTAAGATTCCTTTTAAATATTTTACTTGTGGCAAACCTGGACACTTTGCTGCTAAATGTCCTTATGTTGATCAGTCTTATGAGGATGAAAAACTAGAAAAACAACATAGGAAAAAGACTTATTATCCTAAAAAGAAGTTTAACTTCAAACTTAAAAAGAGTCTTTTTTCAAAAGAAGACTCGAATATTGAGTTAGATGACTCACTGGATGATGAGGACTTAACTTTATTTATGGCTGAAGTAGAAAATCAAAAAACGGCAAACAAAGAATCAAAAAAATAGTCTGAAGTAGAAAATTGTGAAATTGAATTGCTTTGTGATCTTCAAGAAATAAAAAGACTAAAGAAACATATTGTCTCTCAAGAGCATAGTCCAAACAGTTTGTTCACTGGCTTATAAATTGAACTTGGTGATTCTAAAAGAATGGTGGATACTCTCCAATCTATTCTTGTTGATAAAGATAAAGAGATTCAAAACCTTGAACATTAGGTTCTCAATCTTAAAAAACAAGTTGAAGGTTATGAAAGTACTATTCACTTGAATGATATACTTGGGAAACAAAATCAGCATAAAGATATGACTGGTATTGGATACAACACTGGTGAGTGTTCAAAACCTTTAAATCAGAACTTTAAGGCGGCTGATAAGAAGCAGCCATTTGAGCATAAACGAACCAATTTTAGGTTTAATGCTTTCTTTCATGGTTATTGCTTCTTTTGTAATAAGTTCGGACACAAAGTAAGCAATTGCAGAATAATGATGTCTAGAACACCTAGATTTGGTCACAAACAGTTCTTTGGCTTTCCTAATACTATTAGGTGTTTCATGTGCAATACTATTGGTCACACATCCAAACAATGCAAACAAGGTAAACGTATCTCTGAAAAAGTTTGGAGACCCAAGTTTGTTCAAAACATAAAACAATCCATGCTTGTCCAAACTGCTCTTCTTTCCAAAAAGAAGGCATTGTGGGTTTTGGATAGTGGTTACATGACAAGAGATAAGGGCAAGTTTATTAAGCTTGAAGATTATTCAGGAGGTTTTGTAAAGTTTGGTGACAATACAGGAATTGAGATTAAAGGTAAAGGCTCTCTGCTTATAAATGATGATACACCTATTTATGATGTGTATTATGTAGAAGGCCTTAAACACAATATTTTAAGTGTTAGTCAGATTTGTGACAATGGTTATAATGTTATATTCAACTCACAAGGTTGTGCTATAAAGAACAAATCTGGTAAAACAGTTGCAATGGATTATGAACACAAGGTAATGTTTACAATCTTCTTGACTCTTCCAATCATGAATGCAGTGAAGGCATATGCCTTATGGGTCAAGTTGAAGAAAATTGGTTGTGGCATAAACTATTAGGGCATGTCAACTTTGATAATCTGGTTAGGATCAGCAAAAACCAGAATGTGAGAGATTTGCCTATTCTGAGAAAACCATAAAATGTTGTTTGCAAGGAATGTTTAAGAGGTAAACAAAAAAAGGTTAGTTTTAAATCAAAAGAACATGCTTCAACTAAACCTTTACAGCTTATACACACTGATTTTTGTGGTCCTACTAGGACAAGGTCTATAAATGGTGAGCAGTAGTTCATGTTATTTGTAGATGACTACACAAGAATGGTTTGGGTAACCTTTCTCAAACATAAGTCAGAAGCCTTCGACAGATTTAAAATCTTTCGAAAAATAGTTGAGAAAGAAGCTGATATGAAGCTTAAATTCTTGAGGTCAGACAAGGGAGGTGATTTTACCTCTCAAGAGTTCATTGATTATTGTGAGCAACATAGCATAAAAAGGCAATATGCAGCTGCAAGAACACCTCAACAGAATGGGGTTGTTGAGAGGAAAAACAGAATAGTGAAAGAGATGGCAAGGACAATGCTAGATGAAGCAAAACTGCCAAACAAGTACTAGAAAGAAGTTGTTCATACAGCAATTTATATTTTGAACAGAGTACAAATCGAAATGAAATTCAATTTCACTCCATATGAAATTTGGCATGGTAAATCTGCTTCAATTAAATACTTCAGAATCTTTGGTTGTAAATGTTTTATCAAAAGAGATGAAAACTTAGGCAGCTTTCAATCTAAATCTAATGAAGGTATC
The DNA here is from genome assembly GCA_007115665.2 of Sequoiadendron giganteum. Taxonomy (NCBI): domain Eukaryota; kingdom Viridiplantae; phylum Streptophyta; class Pinopsida; order Cupressales; family Cupressaceae; genus Sequoiadendron; species Sequoiadendron giganteum. Next base: position 753,206,482 of record CM021102.1, on the reverse strand, counting down.
TTTTTAGGATACTCTACTCATAGCAAATCCTATAGGTGTTTCAATAAAAGGCTAAATAAGATAGTTGAATTTGTTAATGTCAAATTTGATGAAAAATTGCTTCTCGGCGATGATCATGTGCAGGATGTTGAAGAGGAACCTATGTTAGGTCTTGACGTTACTCCCAAATCTGATGAAGCAGATAGTGTACAATAGGAGGATGCTTCAAGCTCTAAGGTAGTAACACCTCCAAAGCCACCCTCCAGGATTGTTTTCAAGAATCATCCTCAAGATCTAATCATTGGGGACGGTAATGTTGGGATCTTAACAAGAAGAAGAGCAAAAATTGATGAGAAAGCACAAATTAGTGAACACTTTTGTTTGGTAACTAATTTTGAGCCTAAAGCTATTTCTGATGCTTTAAATGATGATTGTTGGTTGAAAGCTATGTAGGAAGAGATTAGCCAGATTGAAAAGAATAAGACTTGGGAACTAGTCCCAAGACCTGATGATAAAAATGTTATTGGTGGCAAATGGGTTTTTAGAAACAAATTGGATGAATGTGGCAAATTCATAAGAAACAAAGCACGTTTTGTGTGCAAAGGGTATGCACAACAAGAAGGTATAGACTTTGGTGAAACTTATGCACCTATTGCTCGTATTGAATCAATTATAATTTTCTTAGCATACTCTTGTTTCAAGAATTTTAAGGTTTACCAAATGGATGTCAAAATTGCATTCTTGAATGGTTATCTTGATGAAGAAGTATATATGGAACAGCCAGAAGGATTTGTTGCAAAAAAAAAATTTGATCATGTGTACAGATTGAAAAAGGCCTTGTATGGTCTTAAACAAGCTCCTAGAGCTTGGTATTAGAGATTGGATGCACACTTAACAACAAATGGATTCAAAAGAGGTGGTGTTGATAGCAATCTCTATGTTAGAGTTGAAGGTGATGATATTCTAGTTGTTGAGGTTTATGAAGATGACAAAAAATTGGTTGCAATAATGATGCATTGTCTAAAATGTTTTCAAAGATTATGGAATCTGAATTTGAAATGTCAATGTTAGGTGAACTAACATTCTTTCTTGGCCTCCAAGTTTTACAACTTGAACAAGGAATATTTTTGTCACAAACAAAATATGCCAAAGAGATGTTGATTTTTTTTCAAATGGATGAATGTCATCTTGTGAGCACACCTATGGTGATTGGTTGTAAGTTATCTAAAACTGATGATTCTCTTTATGTTGATCAAACTGAGTATCGATCAATGATTGGTAGTTTGTTATACTTGATTGCTTCCAGGCCTGATTTAATGCAAGTTGTGTGTATGGTGTCTAGATTTCAATCTGTACCAAAATGGTCCCATCTTACTGTTGTAAGAAGAATATTCAAGTATATCTAGGGTACTCTTGACTTTGGTTTATGGTATCCTAGAACCAATGATTTTACTTTGATAGATTTCACTGATATTGATTGGGCTGGTTGTTTAGATTACAGAAAAAGCACCAGTGGTGCAACATTTTATCATGGTGATTGTCTTGTTGCTTGGCATAGCAAAAAGCAAGATTCAGTTCCGTTATCAACATCTGAAGCTGAATATATTGCAGCTACATCTTGTTGTACTCAGCTTCTTTGGATGGCTCAGACACTATCAGACATGGGTATTGTTGTTGCTAAACCTATCTCTATTTTTTGTGATAACATCAGTGCAATTAATTTGTCTAAAAATCATGTTATGCACTCAAGGACTAAACATATTGCCATTAAGTTTCATTTTCTGAGGGAAAAGGTTTTGGCTAATGAGGTAGCAATGTAGTATGTTTCCGCACAAGCACAAGTGGCAGATATTTTTACAAATCCTTTGGCTAAAGAAGTCTTTGAAGGGCTTCATTCTCAGTTGGGAGTTATCTCTCAATCATTGCTTTCTTAAAGTCCATCATTTGTTAAGGGGGAGCTTTTCAGCTCTCTAAGCAGCCTCTTGTTGCTTCACTTGGCTTTGTTGCTTCATGATCTATCTGCAGCTGTTTCATTCAATTATTTTTTGGTTTTACACTGTTGTCCCTTTGTCCTTGTGACAAAAAGGGGGAGAAATATGGTATTTTGGTTCAAATTGGCTAAGCTTTTGCCATCAAGGACAAAGGGGGAGTTTGTTGGACTTCTTCTATGGCATTTTTGTTTTTGATGTCAAAATTGATTGGTTGAGCTTCATGGTAGCTTCATGATACATTTGACATGTCTTGGCTATTGTCTTTCAGTTGGCATTGGTTACAGTTAGTTTTTCATGGCATGCTTTGGTTCACTTGGTTATTGGCATTTCAGTAGTCTCTTCAGTATTTTGGCTTTGGACAGTGTTGTGTTTTTGGTTTACATTCAAATTTGTTATATCTTGTGATATTGATCATGTTGAGCTTCATGTGCAGATAAAGATAAAGGTTATCTTTCTTATACAGGTGTTGGGTTATGGTATTGACTTTCAGGTGATATCAATTTATATGTTTGATCATTATATTGTTTTGATACACAATCAGATTTGCATTACATGGAGTTCATTTTTTTATTCAATTTAATACAAATATATGTTGCATCAGTTTACAAAGGGGAATAATCAATGGTATTTCTTGGCATTTTATAAGACTTACCATATCATTTTTCACATATTATTTAAAGTGCTTAACATTAAGCATTTGGGCAGAATATTGTTTTTGATAAGTCACCTTGTCATGCATTCATTAAGGAGTATGCATCACTTATAAAGTGATCGACATATTTAGCATTGATATTTATCGGGTTTCATTTGGCACATGCTACTTTGGCTTTGGCAGCGACATGACTTAGAAAGTCAAATGTTAGAATAATCATTATCTTTGGCATCGACTCTATGACAACTTGGAATGACATTTTTTAGTGTAGCATTATGTTGTCGGTTTATGGATTCCAAATTATTATATTTTTTTACTAAGGGGCTCGATGGTAAAGAAAATAGGGCAAAGTGAGTATTTTCCCTATCATTTCATTTTTTGCAAATGACTAAACCTTAGTTGCTCTGCCATGAAGAGTTTTTCAGATCTTTTGTTACCATGACTAAGAATCTTTGCTCAAGCTTTGGGTATCAAAGATGAGAAGTCAGTTGGGGATTTCTTTGGTGGACTCTTTTCAAGCTGAAAGGTAGAAAGAGTTGTAGTGAGACAGTTATGAAGTTTTTACACAAACAGGTGGTAATTTTCTGGCCGCCATGATAGGTATTTGGTTTTCATTTTCACAAGATATTGTGTTGGTTTAAATCTTAATTGCTTTTGTGATTAAGATGTTGCTGAAGATTAGTTTCAATTTTTGTAACTCAAGTTTATACTCTAGGGTTCTATTGTCTTCAGTGGTTGTTTTTTCATCAAAATTTTAATGATTTTTGTTAACACCCATTATGGGTTTCATGGTTTAATAGCATGGTTTTTCAGTTTTACAAAACCCTGGTTATTGTGGATACGGTTTTGAAAAATGATAATTGTTTTATGCTCTTTGTTTAAATGCATGACAAAAGCCATGACTCGATGTGAAGATGAGAAAAAAATATATTTAATAGAGGATTTTTGAGGGTTTATTGTTGTGATATCATTTCATATTTAACTTGAGATTTTGAGAACGAAAAAGAGTGAATAATTGTTGAAAGATAGAAAGGAAAAAAAGGGCTATATTGTATATTGTTTCTAGTTTCTAAAATAGAGATTCATATCCAGATTTTTGTAAGAGAGATTATTCTCTTGTATTGTTGCAGTTAGTACATTGTGTAATTGGAATTATTGAAATATCCTTTTGCTCTGTAGAGATTTTATGATTGCAAACATAGTGCAATTGTAAGGTCCTTACTTTGCAAATTTTATGTAGTAAGAAATATTGAAAAGGAGTTGGTACTCCTATTGAAGTGGATGCTTCAGATTGTTTCAGTGATTGAGTTGGTGCTCAGAACAATATTGTAATCAATTTTTGAGATCAAGTCTGCAAGGCATTTTGGAGTGGTTTTTTTGCCCCAAGAGGGTTTTCCACTCAGCATCTTTCTGTGTCTCTCTTTTGTATTGTTTCGTGTCTATTTTGCACAATCTTTCCTTTTGCCATTTATGTTGAATTATTTTTTGCAAATGCTCTGATACTGTATTTACATTCAACCTCATTTTAATGCTTTTGGTTCAGTTGTTAATGTGCAAGGTTTAAGTGTTATGTACTATCATCTGAAAGTCTAAATATCCCTGCAAAAGAAAGGCATTAAAAAGTTGTTCATTCAGCCTTATATAAACAAAATACATCATGCTTTAACAAGATTTGTTTTATAGTTGATTGTGTTATCTGTCTAATCTTTCAAAGTTAAGCTTCTCTACTGGATATGTAATGTCTCATTCTGATCAAGATCAAAAAGGTTCAAATCAGACCACCCCCGTGGTACAAGAGGGATTGTCGCACCAGTGCCGCTGGTCACGTTAAAAAGTTTACCAGGCGCACTGCAGTTTATAGGGGGTCGTGCTACCTGATTCTTGCAGTCTAATAAAAAAAAAAAGGTTCAAATCAGCATTTTATATCATAAGAATTTTTTTTTAAACTATATTACTCTTATTCACCTCCCCCCCCCTCTCAGAGTAATTCCACTTCCAACATAACTTTTATTGGCCTTTTCCATTCAAAAGTGTGCCTCAATATGCACTTATTTCCACTTGAATGATTGGCACAATTTTATACCCATTTTCCATCCCTCAACATTTTTAGAAAAAAATTAAGGTGACACACTTAGGTGGACCTTTATGTTGGCTTTGCTACCCATTTTGTGTGCTACACATGATTTATACTCCATTATCCCAAATTATTTTCACCAAAGTTTCTACTAGCTTAAAACTAACATGGTGGAACTATTTGGTGTGAAAGACACACAAAATGTGTGCCTTAGATACTTTCAACTTTCTTTTAAAAGGTGGTGCAATTTAGTTAATAGTTTTCCCTATTTCCTTTCTAGTTGGAATATTTTTTAGGTGGTATTGGCACACTGAAAGTGTGCCATTTACTTTCCCCTAACACATTAGCAAAGATCTATTAACACCTAGCCCATTTTTTCTTATATTAGTGAAACTTTGTCACAGTTTCCCCCCCTCAAAAGTGTGCCACCTTGATGCCTCCTTTGTTTCCACGCTAGGTGCACTTTAGTAAGAAATTTACCACTTTTCTCTATAGAAGATTAGCGTAAAAACTAATGGCTTAAGCCAAGAAAAATTATGATTCCCTTAAATTGAATTTTGTCACTTTGTTATGGCATGTTTAGAGGAATTTTAGCTTGGATTTTTCCAACCAAAGTCATGCCAATGATTTGATCCATTCTCCCAACTTGACCAAGGTGATCTCATCCTTTATCATGAATTGAAGATTGGTGATTAATATTTCAACATTGGCCATATTTCAAAATTGACATTGAATGTTGAAGATGATCCAATAATGTTGAACAATGTTTCTCCCCTTAAAGGAAGAAATAAACACCAAGGTGTATGCATGGCATCTTCCCATTCCAAAAAGAAATATATGAGGGAAGAAAAATAAGAATATATGGTGTCTTCATAAATTTTCAAATGTTACCATGTTGTTGCTAAGAGGTACCACAATAAAATCAAGAGTTCTAATCCTAATTGAAGAATGTGAATCTAGAACATAGTGGAAATGGATTTAGAACAAGATTCAAAGATGTTGGTGAATCCTTTGAATCTTACTAAAGGATCTTGAAGCCAATACCAAACTATGAAAAATGAATATTTAGAGAAAGAACAAGAGAGCCTGAATGTGCCCTCATGACATTCAAAGAAGATGGTGCAACTTCATAGGATCTAACATCAAAGAGGTGATAATTGTCCTCAATGGTGTCATCCTAATCTCCAACAAGGGACACACAAACAAACCTAATATATATGTCAAGTACTCATCTCAAGAATTTGTATTTGGAATATAATGTATACACTCCTAATGTGTTGAATTGTTGGAAGCCCATCCAAAGCAACATTGAAATTTGAAGAAGAGATAAAAGAGATGGAATGTCAGCAAATGTATCTAGAACTTCAATTGATGAAAGGATACAAGGTTTATATGACCATACTTGTATCTCCTCAAAATTTTCCCCACTAGATTCTTGAGTGTGAACATCACCCAAAGAAACATTGGGTGCAAAATGTGAGACGATGTATAATCTAGATCAATCATCTACCTCCCCAACTACAACAATATCTTTGTTATGCAAATCCTAAATAACCATAGACTTTGGTGTGAACTTGTTATGCCTTTAAACTACAATGTAGTCAACTTCTAGCTAGCATAACGCTTAAATAAGTCATAGGATCATTTATAAAGTTATATATAGGTATTTAGATCAACCTAGATGACATCCATGGCGTAAGTATGGTATACATAGGGGGTAGATGTTAGTTATTATTATCATATTGTGCAGTGTGTTCTTATTGAAAATTATATGAGTTATCCTTGTTGAAATAGATTAAGAGGTTACCCCTCGAAATAACTTATTGTTCTCAATATTTTTTGACATATTTCATATTATATTTTTCTTATGCTTAAGTAATTTCATTATAGAACTCAACACTCTACCCTATCCCACTATGTGATTTGATAAATGAAAAGAAGATTAGTCGACAATGAAGAAACATAAAATACATCATTGATAGTGATTCGTTACAAATCACTATCAATTATCTAATAAAGGATTGTTAAAAGGCTAATAAAAAAAATAAGATAACCACTTTGTTTTGGCAGACTAGAGTTTGATGAAGCTCTATGTTTATTCGGCATGCATTTTTGAGACCCGGGCCAAATAAAAGGAATAAACAATGCTCCAAAGGAATTGCAGAGGCCTGTTTCAATCTGCCCCACCTGATTGAAGTTGCAAGAGACATTTTACAAGACAAATAAATTGCCAAAACCTTGGAGAGAAACACTTGAGTACTCCGCAAAGACAAATAGATTGTATGTCAAATCTGAAAACTAAATTATTTGCATTGCATGTTTTGTTCAGCATTCAGACATCATGTGAAACCCTCAGCTTGGAAATAGGAGATTTTGTTCTTTTACATCATGATAAAGAAGGTGCAGGTTGGACATGGTTTTGTGCTAACAAGAACAAAAGACCTGAGTGAAGGTGTTATATGCATAGAGAGCTTCATGGAATGCAATGATTGCAGGATATGCATATTATGGATCTGTTGATAAAGCTTTAGAAATTTCAAACAAATATCATTAGTAGTTATGAAACTAAATTATATAACATTTGCAAGCTTCCCATTAGCCATGACATGGAATGGACATCACTTGAAGCATGAAGGTTGAAGTAGTTTATTCAGATGTTGAAACTATAGACATATATGCCAATGTGAAAGCACAGAGAACGTATGTGAACTATTTGACAAGTGCCATAAGGAAATGAAGGTAGAAACAACGTACAAGAATCGTTTGACCAAATAATTTGATGAATGTCCACTACTAGGATATGCTGACACACTGTTTGACAAAATTTTCAAAGAACGAATGCTTATGCACAGAGACTACATGCAATTGTTTGAAAAAATGTCTCGAAGTATTATTATTTTAATAGCTACATGGGTTTCAAAAAAATGCATGAAAGTCTTGATACGTATCCAAAAGGTGAAAATATAAGATGCCTCCTTTGAAAAGTATGCATAATATGGATCTATTAATAGTAAAAACAAAGCTAAGACGAGGAAATTGTTTGATAGAAAGTAAAAACAAAGGTAAGGCAAGACAGTAGTTTGATAGAATGCCTCGAATGAATGTTTTATGCACAAAAAGATTTGTTGAATGGGATTTAGAAACTTTCAAACAGAGAAAAATTCAGTCTCATAAGAATGTCAAATGAAATCTTTTAAGCATAATATGAATATATGCCTATGAATTAAAGGGATTTAGTCAAAGTAGTAGTTGTGATTTTTTTGTTAAAGGTATCTAAAAATAGAAATATAATCAAGGCAATACAAGATATTTTAAATAGTGATGAAACAAAATGATTTATCTGATTTTAGTACAAGTAAAATCTCAAAAATAGCTAAAGATATTTGGTCATTATTATCTCATTTATGTTACAGGTGGTATTAAGGATTCTTACATAGACTGTGAAATTGTGCATGTATTGAGATCATTGATTCAACAATTAAGAATGATAAGTTTAATTTTAGAAATGAAGTGGGAAACAATAATGTTGGTGGTGAAACAAAAGAACAAGGAACTCAATAGATTGGCTTTTGATTCAATATTGCAATTGTCTATTTTTTCTTCATCCTAATTCTTTGCTACTTTTTAAAAAGTTACTTAAGTCACTTATTGCACAACCTAGGTTATAAAATAGATCTTATTGGTGGAAAATTAAAGCAAAACATAACTAAAATAAGATTTATTTTAAATTGTTACATTTCGAGAAGTAGATATTAGTTAGTTATAGGAGTCCAAAAGTTATAAATAAGAGGATGTTGGATGTAATGGGGGTTCTTACACTATTATTTATTTTTCTTCTATCATATTGGTTCTTATTATTCTTAAATTTTTCTCAATTCTTATTCTATAGGGGAATTATTTTATCCTCACAATGAAGGGCTTGTACAAGGAAATTGTAAGAAGTCATATTGCTCCAAAATTTTGAAGAAATCTAAAAAAAATTGAACATGGTGTCATTAAAATCTTCACTAATTGTTGATTGTTCATGTGTTCAATATGCTATATTTCTTCATCTTTATCTCCCACATGTTCAACTATATAGAAAATAAATTGAATCTTTCATGTTCCAACTCAGTGGGATTCAAAGAAATATTTTAGATCTTTGTGTTTTGATTGTTCTTGAGTGTTTTTATGTTACTCAAATTTTGATGTGCAAGAGGTTTCCCTTATTGTTCTTCACATTGTTGAGATGGTTTCTTTTTGAGTTTTCATGTCTTTGTAGTGTTGTATGTGGAAATATTTGTGCTTCCATTGATGATTGTGCAATCTTTCTTCCTTGCCTATTAGTTATTCCCCTCTTTTATCTAAGAAATCATTTTTTGTGTCTCAAATGTGGTCAGCTATGGCTTTTCCATAGTTTATCCATTTGTTAGTTTTTCCTTTTCTCCTTTTTGTACTTCTAGGTTAAAAGTACACAAAAACTATAAAACTCAATCATACAAGGGATTTTCCCCTCTCAAATGTAAAGGAAATTTGCTAGTCCGTAACAACTTCTGTAACTATTTTAAAAAATTTCCACTACCTATTGGGAAAGTCAAGTTAAAATTGTAGTGATAAATCTATTTGCCAACACCTTTTGATGTCAAAACCACTCTTCAAGAAAAAAAACTTGTTTGAGTGTGTGGGTGGTTTTGAACCTGCACAGTGGTAAGGAGGTGGTGTTTTTTTCTTCTACCAATGGTTGAACAAAGGAGGGTCCATTGGGGTTGAGCTAGAGTTAAGGCATCACTTGCATAGAGTCGAGGAGGTGGATATGACACTTGAGATGTAATGAAATAACTTGCACAATAGAAGAATTTGATAGGAAATATGCTACAAATACTTGATAATAACTGAGAATAACAAGCCACTTCAAGGGGGGAAACCTATAAATATATCATGGAAAAAATAGGCCCTTAAGTGGTGATGAAAATTCAAAAAAATCAGAGTTAGGTAACTTGACGTAAAAATTTGAATAAGTTATCTATATTATTTCAAAAATATGTAAGAATAGAGTCTGTAGCAAATTGAATGTAGTTTCTAAACTACTAGGTTTTTTTTTTTTTAAATCTATTTGGTGAAAATTTGAAATTTCAATGCAGTAGTACTTAAATTTCAGGGAAAAAATAAGACCACCCTAACCACAATAAAATGATAATATTTTTTTATAAGATTTTAGATATAAGTAGACGACTTATGTCCCGATGTGATGCATATTTTTTTATAGTTTTTCTCCAAGTAAATAATTAAATATGAACTTTTTATTACAACTTTTAAAAATATAAAAACTCGTATGTCTGACCACCTTAACTTGGTCAAAACTTCATGATTTTTTTTTTTTTAATCCTATAGTATGTGAAGCATAGAATGTGATGCATGTTTCAGATTCAAAAAATGTGATACTATTTGAAAGCTATAGATGTTTTTCAATCAACCTATCAATCAAGACTTTAGTCGTAACTCAAATAGAAAATGAATAATAATTATTTATTAAATTCATAGTAAAGCATAATTTATATTGGTGGAAAGATGAGAATCTCCTTTAAAAACCTTTTTCGTTTCATCAATTTTGGGTAAAAAAAATTCGTCAGCCACATGGGCGAAGTCTAGAAAAACAAGGTGAGTTGTTAAACATGTTTTTTATGTTGACTTCTGAGGATTGGCATGTCCTAGCCAAATTCCAAAACAAGCCCAAGGCTAACCCCCAGGTACTAAGGTTTGTGTCAAAAATATCATATATTCGATATATTTTACATATGATTTAAAAAAATGTAATATAGTTTATAATATATGATTTAAAAAATGTAATAAATAGTTTATAGTTTATTTTAATATATCTAGTTTAGAATATATAATATACAATTATAAAAATCTCTTATGGAATTATGTATAATATATAATATATTATATTATTATGTATAATATTTAAATATTATTTCTATATTTTAGTTAATGTATAAATATTTATATATATATATATATATATATATTACTAATATATAAAATATTATATAACTAATTAATATTACTAATATATAAAATATTTAAATATTATCTCTCTCTCTCTCTCTCTCTCTCTCTCTCTCTCTCTCTCTCTCTCTCTCTCTCTCTCTCTCTCTCTCTCTTACTCTTGGGTCTATGTGTGTAAAAATCGGATATCTGAGTTATAACACCAAAAATGACTTGTGGCGGCCACTTTTTGGGCATATATAACCCAACACAAATTGAATATCCAATTTTATTGGATACAAATCGGATATCCAATTTGTATTGCTTTGGTTTGGGCATTGCTATGGAGAAATGAACTGACACCCAACCCAAAAAAAAAGTCAACTCGAGATTTTTATGTTTTTGGGTGAATACAAAACACTACTTTTTTCATATCACCACTTTTTAGCCCATCATGATCTTGCACATACCCCTATATATACCTTATTTATGCTTAGGATAACACCCATGCTGACTTAGATAATCCTATATAAGCCTTAGGCCAACCAATTAACTAAATAACAATATAATAATGATAATATGACTTAATTAAGAGTTAAGTTAGCCACAAGCTGACTATTCATAATCTCATGTACTCTAATATTAAGGGCATAGAATGCCTCTCTCTTCAAAGAAGTATTTTACTCAATGCTAATCAAGTTTGGATGCTTTTAAATGAACTCCTTGTCCTCCCATGTGGCATCTTCAATTGGTAAATGCTTTCATTGGATGAGATAGTGAGTGAGTGTTATGGTCCTTAGCCTACTTGTACATTTCTGAAGAATAAACTTTGGTTCCAATATGATTCTTCCTTCTTCGTCAAGCTCGAGTAATATTGTTTGAGCAGGTATATTATTCACAATTACCTTCTTCAAACAAGAAACATGAAAAATTGGATGTATCTTTGTTGTTGGTAGAAATTCAAGCTCTTAGGAAACACTGCCCATTTTTTGCATGATTTGGTAATGGGCCATAATATTTTAGAGACAACTTGTATTCTTTATTTGTTGCTTCATTGACATTTTCTTGTATGGTTGCTATATAAAGAAAACCCAATCCCCAACTTTAAAACTTCTTTCATTACAGTGTTGGTCCACCTATTGCTTCATTCGATTTTATGTCATGGCTAGATTCTCTTTAATCCCTAAAAGTACTTGTTCTTGATGAAGCATGTGGTCCTCCACAACAGAAACTCTTGGTGATACCTTCAACGGTGATGTGATGGAAGGATGATGATATCCATACAACACCATAAATGAAGACATTTTTGATGAACTATGAAAGGAAACTTGTTATACCACCATTCTTCTAGTGGTAGCCAATCTACCTAATGAAATTGTTTATCTGAAGTGAAACAATGTATATATCCTTCCAAAAACTTCTTAATAACCTCAGTTGTCCCATCAGATTGAGGATGGTAGAACTATGAGACAATTGAGTACCTAAACATGAGAATAATTTTGTCCAAAAGTTACTTGTAAAGGTAGGACCGCGGTCACTGACAATAACCTTAGGTATACTATTTAGCATTTGAATATTCTCAAAAAAAACTTGTCCCATTGTACTTTTTGTAAAAGGATGTGATAATGCAATAAAATGTGCATATTTGAGGTGCCTGATCCACTACTACCATGATGACATTCTTACTGTTAGATCTTGGAAGCCCTATGATGAAGTCCATGGAGACCTCTTCCCAATGCTAGCTAGGAATAACTAAGGGTTGTAAGAGACCAGGTGTCTTAATTTTCTCCCCTTTATTTCTTTGAAAAACCAAACATTCTACCACAAATTTTTGAACATCCCCTTTTAGTCCTTCCCAAAAGAATTCTTTCTTGACCCGATGATATGTCTTCAAAAATCCTGAATGACGACCAACTAGAGACTCAAGAAGCTCTATAAGAATTTCTTTTTTGAGAGAGGAATTTTTGCAAAGATACAATAGTTCTCTATACCACAAATCATCTCTCTTCCAAAAAAAATTATTTGAAGTACTAGGATCACTTTATAATTGTTGAATGAGATTACTTGTAGTAACATCATTCTGTCACTCTGCTTTTGCTTCTACTACCCAATATTCTTGTAATATTTAAATAGAACACAATAAAGCTTCATCTTTCTCATCCTTCCTAGAGATAGTGCATCTGTCATAATATTTTCCTTCATTTTCTTATATACAATTTCAAACTCATATACCAACATCTTAGTGACCCATTTTTGTTGCTCTTCAGAAGATAATATTTGTTCCAAAAACATTTTAGGCTATCATGATCTATCTTAACCTTGAAGTGTCTACCCATTAGATAAGGCCTCTATTTTTTTACTACATGAAGAATAACTAGCATTTCCTTCTCATAAATAGGTTTGAGTTGATTCTTACCCTTTAAATGATGACTCTCAAAAGCAATGGGTCGACCCTATTGCATGAGGGTGATCCCACAAAACTGGTTTACAATTCCATTAAGGAAGGAAAATTGCAAAAATGCTCCCATGAAACAAATTTTGGGTTTTTAGGGGCTCGCACGAAGGGGGGAGTTTGCATGAACCCATAAAAGGGGTTCGCTCGAACCCCCCCTTCGAGCGAACCCCCTTTTTCATGTGACCCCTTTTTGCCACATTTTCTAAAATGGAAACAAAGGGAAATTCCAAAAAGGGGTTCAGGTGAACCCCACCTTTTCGAGCAAAGGGGGTTTGCTCAAACCCCCCCTTTTTTTCCCTTCTCCCCCTCTTCTACCAAATTTCTACAAAAATTTCCTTTTGAAGCTTAGGTTGAGGATGAAAATGGAGGAAACTTCACAGACCTAACTAGATGATGGTAATCCTTGAACGAGCTATCCATTGAATATAATTTTAATATATTTTGGTTTTATTGTGTATTTTTTTAGTTTAATTAAACATAGGTTTTTCACCGAAAATCAAGCTATTTGTTCTGCACATGTGGAAAAATAGTAGATTATCAAAAAAAAAATTAAAAATATTTTTCGTGCTAGGTATTGATGTCCTTGATCTAATTAAAAAAAATGAATTTTGATACATACAAAAAAAGTTATGTTGTGTACGGTTCGCCTATGTATAAATTGTAATTGGTTTGACTTAACAACTTAACTAAGAAAAAATTATTTAATAAAACACTATGAAACCAAATGAACGTGCTAGATATCATAGTTACAAAGCTAAATTCGGAAAAATTAAAATTTTATCTTTCATAGAAAAAAATATATGTTGTATATGGTGAACACCACTATTTAAAAATGGTGTTTATTGTTAAAAACAAGTTTTTGAAGGAGATGAAAAAAGAAATACAATTTGATTCCAAAAAATTAAAAAATATATATATTGAGAATCTACAGATAAAATGTCACAAATCACTAGCTTGCATCATCTTCATATTCCTCATGGTTTAGTAGCTATAGGTGCTTGAAAGTGAAGATTTAGTTAAAAAAATAAATTCAATGTCCATTTTGGCCAAAAATTGTAAACCAATATTGTGGGATCACCCATGATAACTTCTCATATACTATTTCTTGAATCACCACTTTCTACAATAAATTTTTGTTAGGGTTAGAATGTAGAGATCTAATCTAGTTAAATGCAAATTTGCTTCATCAAACAAAGAAGTAAAACACATAGAAAAATATATTAGAAACAAGACAACACAGAGAATTTAACATGATTCACCCAATCTGGGCTACATCCACCAAACTGCAACCATCCAATGATTTTATTATCCAGTGCATAACCTATTACAATCATGCAAATAATCACTTTGCTGCAACTCTCATACAACTGCTTATTTCAAACTTTTTAGAAACTTCTAGAATTATTGATCCTGGACAACACTATTGCACTTACAGCTCCCACTAGAATAACCACCTTGGACCTTGCTTCTCTGTTATACTTTTAACCATGAAGACCAACTGAAGCTGAAGAGGAGCTCAGCTTCTCCCTTGTCGCTACCTTTGTAAACATATCCGCTGGATTGGCATATGTGTGTATCTTTTCCAGCTTTACCTTTCCATCCTCCAACACTGACCGAATGAAATGATATCTCAGCTATATGTGTTTGGTTTTAGAGTGCAAGACAGAATTCTTTGCAAGATGTATAGCACTTTGGCTGTCTGTAAACAAGTGATTTTCAGCCTATTGTTTTCCCAACTATTCCATGAAAAGTTGCAACCATATCATCTCCTTTACTGCCTTTGTTGTAGCCACATACTCTGCCTCTATGGTGGATAAAGCAACTGCCTTTTGCAACCAAGAAATCCAACTCATTGTTGTCCCACCAACTGTAAATACATAACCTATGGTACTCCACCTAGTATCTATATCTCCTGCCAAATTTGAGTCAACATAGCCTTTTAAATCAGCAAATGTAGAGCCCCCAAAACATAAACATTTATTGGATGTACGTCTCAAGTACCTGGGAATCCATTTTACTGCATTCCAATGCTCAACTCTGGGATGACTCATATACCTGCTAACAACTCCTACGACAAGTGCAATATACGATCTTGTGCATACCATGACATACATTAAACTACCTACAATTGAAGCATATGGTACCTTGGACATTTTTCCTTCCTCCTCTTGTGTCTTTGGACACATATCCTTAGTCAATTTGACATGACTAGGCAAAGGTGTGTTGACAACTTTTGCATTCTCCATATGAAATCTCTACAACACCTTTTCAACATAATCAGCCTGAGATAAAAACAATTTTCTATTTTTCCTATCTCTTGTAATCTTCATACCAAGGATTTGTTTTGTTGCCCCCAAATCCTTCATAGCAAATTAATTTGTTAACTTTTGTTTTAACTCCTTTATGTGATCCATGTTAGACCCCGCTACAAGCATATCAGATCAACATATAAACATAAAATAATACATAGCTATCTTCATCTAACCTCTTAAAGTAAACACAATGGTCAGAGTTACACTTGTTGTAGCCTTGCTCAACCATAAAACTATCAAATTTAATATACCATTATCGAGGTGCTTGCTTCAAGCCATATAAACTTTTCTTCAATCTGCACACTAGTTTCTCCTTACCTTTGACCTCAAATCCTTGTGGTTGTTCCATATATATCTCCTCTTCCAAATCACCATGGAGGAAGGTTGTTTTGACATCAAGTTGTTCTAAATGAAAATATTCAGTAGCCACAATACTTAAAACAGTATGAATAGAAGTCAATTTAACAATTGGAGAAAAGATTTCATCAAAATCAATACCCTTTTTTTGTGCAAATCCCTTTACAACTAATTTGGATTTTAATCTTTTCTTACCCCCATCCTCCTCTTTTAGCCTATAAACCCATTTGTTTGGTAAAGCTTTTTTTTCCTACTTGAGCAACTTGCATAATTCCCAAGTCTGATTTTTCAGCAAGGAGTCCATTTCTTCTTCCATTCCATGCTCCCACTGAACCTTGGTATCCACCTACATAGCTTCATCATAACATTATAGTTCACCAACGTTAGTTAATAAAATAGAATACAAAGAGAGAAAATCTTTCTGGGGGTCTACTTATCCTTGAAGATCGTCTAACATTCACTGGAGTTTGTGGTATTTGTTGTTGTTGTTGTTGTTGTTGTGGATCATGAGGAACCACTGGAACATTGTTGTTTGGAGTATCATCTAGCATTGCATAATCATTTTCTTTCTTCTCATGCTGCTACAACTGATCTTTGTACAACACTTTCTCATTGAATATGACATCCCTGCTTCTCACAATTTTCTTATTTTCAAAATCCGAAAACCTATAACCAAATTCATCAATGACATATCCAACAAATATACATTTCTTTGATTTTGCATCAAGTTTAGTTCTATTTTTGAAATCTACATGTGCAAATGCTTCACAACCGAAGGTTTTTAGAAAAGAATAACTCACCTTCTTACTTGTCCATGCTTCCTCTGGAATACCACAACCCAAAAGATTAGAGGGACCTCTATTAATTAAATAAACAATAGTGTTTACAGCCTCTTCCCACATATTTAAAGGCAGCCCAACATGCAATATCATGGTCCGTGCACACTCCATTATTGTTCTATTCATGCACTCAACCACTCCATATTCCTGTGGAGTCCTTGGAACCATTTTCTACCTACGAATACCATTAGAGGAACAATAATCTTCAAAATATTTGTTGCAATACTCACCACCATTATCAGATTTGAGACATTTTAACTTTTTACTCTTCTCATTCTCAACCAAGCTTCTCCATTTTTTAAAGTTTCAAATACATCAGATTTTTGCCTAAGGAAATAAATCCATACCTTCCTAGTTTTTTTTTTTATTATTAGACTATAAGAATTAGGTAGCACGACCCCCATAAACTGCAATGCGCCTGGTAAACTTTTTAACATGACCGGTGGCGCTGGCGCGACACGCCCTCCGGTACCACGGGACCTTCCTAGTTGCATCATCAATAAATGTAACATAATACTAAGAGCCACCGAGAGAAGATACCTGAGTTGGTCCCCATACATCTGTATGCACAAGCTCCAATTTCTCATTTTTCTTTTGTTTCCCATCTTTAAGAAAGCTAACTCTCTTTTATTTTCCATACACACAAATTTTACATAAATCCATATTAACAAATTTTAGACCCGATAAAACATTCTTTGAATGAATTACTTTCATACCTTTTTCACTCATATGCCCAAGTCTATTATGCCATAGTGTTGATTCAAAATCCACAACAACTATCTGATTTTCTACTTGTTGAACTACAACAACTATTCCTGAACATTGATTTTTATCTGCAATAGCTAAAGTAGAAGGAACAATATGACCTATACAAAGATATAAGCTGCCTACTTTCACACCTTTTGCTACCACTAAGGCACCTTTTGTAACCTTCCAATTTTATCACTAAATGTAACACAACCTTCATCATCTAGTTGCCCTACTAAAATTAAATTTCTTCTTAACTTTGGAACGTGCCTTACCTCATGTAGTAGCCAGTGATTCTCATTCTACAACTTAATCTTGATTCTTCCATTTTCAACAATCTGATAGGGTTCGTTATCTCCCAAATAAACCAGCCCAAAATCCCCTTGGACACAATCAAGAAAATAATTTCTATGAGGCGTAGCATGAAATGAAGGCCCTGAATCTAACACCCAAGAATCATCAGCATTGTCAAGGGAAAGAATCAAAGCATCCTCATCAGATTTATTACTTACCACATTTGCCTCTTTATTTCCTTCATTTTTGTCTTCTTTATTTTTTCGAGATCAGCAATCTTTCTTTAAATGACCCGGCTTACCATAGTACCAACAATCCCTCTTGTCTCTAGATTGAGACCTTTTGTCCCTTGATTTTCCTCGTGACTTCCCATGACTTCCAGAATTGTTTCCTCTCTCCTTTGTTCTACCCCTTCTTTCTGCATTCAAAACACTACCTGATGTGGATGTTCCACCTGAGCTTTTCCTACGAATTTTCTCGCTCAAAATAACACCAAAAACATCATCAAATTTCAATGTACTCGAACCAGAAACATAATTGCTAACAACCATTACCAAGCTATTCCAAATTTCAGGCAAAGAACACAGAATCAAAAGAGCCCTAACTTCTTCATCAAAGTTTACATTTACAGAAGTTAATTGACTGGTAACCGTATTAAACTCATTTAAATGATGAGCAAATGACCCACCTTCTACCATTTTCATATTAAATAAATGCTTCATAAGAAATACCTTATTCGAAGCGGAAGGCTTTTCATATAAATTTACTAGGGTTCCCATCAACTCTTGAGTTGTCTTTTCTTTTGTAATATTGAACGCCACCAATTGTGCTAGGCATAAACGAATACTACCAAGTGTCTTTTTGTCCAAAATATCCCAGTCCTCATCAAACATTGTTGAGGGTTTTTTGGTTTTCCCTTCCAATGGCCGCCATAAATCCTTCTGATAGAGGTAGTCCTCCATCTACATCTTCCATAACTGATAGTTCTGCCCATTGAACTTCTCAACCTTCAACTTACCCTCGTATGTCGTTTCTCCCACTCAACCGTGAGACCTTCCTGCAAATGATAACCGAACACAACCTTTCTCTGATACCACTTGTTAGGGTTAGAAGGTAGATATCTAATAGCTAAATGAAAATTTGCTCCATAAAACAAAGAAATAAAACACATAGAAAAATATATCAGAAACAAGACAACATAGAGAATTTAACATGGTTCACCCAATCCAGGCTACATCCACCAAACCGCAGCCATCCAATGATTTTATTATCCAATGCAAAACCTATTACAATCACGTGAATAATCGCTTAACTGCAACTCTCATACAATTGCTTATTTCAAGCTTTTTAGAAACTTCTAGAATTAGGGTTCTACAAAGTTGGTTTTTTCCTTTTTCTTTTTTCTTTTTTCGGTGACGATGCAAAAAATTAGGATACATGAAGAGTGTATAGTATAGCATGATCAGTCGCCACATACCAACAATTCCTTGGTGAAGTTTGGAGTGGCAAGCATTGGATTCATACACATAGCCTCCTTTAATGTTTAAAATATTGCAGTAGTGGATGAACATTCCAATGAAAATAATCCTTCTTCAATAAAGTTGTGAAGGGTGCTTCTATACGACCATAATTCTTCACAAATCTCCTATAGTATCCAGTCAATCCCAAGAAACCCCTCAATTTCTTAATGGTTTTGGGAACAGGCCATTCCATGATAGCCTTATCTTTTTTAGGATCTGCCTTTACTCCATGCAAAACTATATGTGCCAAATACACCACCTCATTGAGACTAAAAACACACTTGGATGGCTTAACATAGAGTTGATGATCTTCGAGAACTTGTTTAATGTTTGATATACATGTTGCAAGTTTTCTTTCCATGTCTTTCTATAAATCAATATATCACCAAAGAACACTAATACAAACTTCCTCAAAATTTCTTAAATATGGAATTCATCAAACTTTAAAATATAGATGGTGCATTGGTAAGACCAAATGGCATCACCAAAAACTCATAATGATCATCATGAATCATAAATGTTGTCTTACAAATATTTTCTTCCTTAATTCAAATTTGGTGATAACTTGATCAAAGACCTAACTTTGTAAAATACATAGATCCATTCAATGCATCTAGTGAATCATCAATGATTGGGATAGGAAACTTATCTTTGATGGTGTACATATTGAGAACTCTATATTATAGACACATGTGCCAAGTTTCATCCATTGTATGCACCATCACCATGGGCAAGGAGTAAGCACTTTGGCTATACTTGATAATTCCTACCTCTAGCATCTCCTCAACAATCTTTTTAATATCAATTTTTTGTATATACGGGTACCTATAAGGCCTAATGTTGAGTGGTTGGCTTCTTGGAACTAGTTGTATGGCATGATCATGATCCCTCTTAGGAGGAAGTTGTTTAAGCATATCTTTGAAAGCCAAAATAAATAAGGGGGCTAGAATTGAAGGTCAATTGAACACAATCAAATTGGGGCACTAATCCATCTTTCATTGACCTTATTAATGAACTCTAGTGAGCTAACCATATTTTGTTCAAACTCGAATTGTGATCAACGATCTTTTGAGAAAATGAGAGAGATTGAAAGGAGAATTGTCCAATGACCTGAAAGGTTGTTGTCACACGCTAATGCCTCAATAGTGTGATGTTGTTGAATTCAATTCCCAAACAAAAAAAATAGATCTAGTTTTTCTACTTTTAATGTTTCCCTTTTCTTCTCTTGCTCAAAGTGCTTAAACCTCCTTCATTAGAGACATGTTGAGCTTTATACTATGAGGGTCTCTATTGTTTTAAAATTAAATCTTACACCCCTTTAACTTCCTCATAAAGATGGTATTCAAATCAACCATGATAATGTCTTTCGGTGCTAGTAGTTAAACATCTAAGAGCTGAGCTAATTTATCATGTGAATTCGATTGTTCCCATAAAGGGGATATACGATTTGAGGATGTGACAAGTTTCTTCAAGATCATTATATAATAAGTTAGCATCAAGGCCCCAACAATGCAAGGATAGAGGAGTATACCTTGCCAAGTCCCAATGGACTAGATGGTTTTCTTACCTCTCCATATGCCAATTATTGGCTCCTAAAAGAAAGGTTTCCTAAAGGAGAATCATATTTTTGTCGTCAAAATTGATTGAATTTTTTAGAAAGAGGCATGCGTTGGGCACCCTAGTTCCCTTATATTGTATGAGAATCCACATCAAGATTAGAGCATGGGGACTAGATCGGGGAAATTTGTATTTGGATTTATAATTGAGTTGTGGTTTTGGTGGCCCAAATCGCAATATTTTTTTTGTTGTTATATTGATGTTGGATTCTTCATGTGAATCTATGTTATTTCCTTTCGTATTTCCTTTTTTGTAAATTGTACTGGATTGGGAACCTAGGTTTGGAGATGGAATCTCAAGTTATCTTTCTGTTTTCTCTTCGCTTGAAGTTTTCATTGGGTGAATCATTAATGTGGATTGCAATAATTTGTTTTGCTTATAGGAAGTATACCTTATTCTTTTGCAGGCTTGGCTTTGGTTGGAGCTACATTGTTTAATACTGAACTCTCTGATTGGGTTGCTGGGATTTCTTCTGTATCTCTTGATACCGAGTCAGCAAGCGCTTCAAACTGTATTTCCAGGGAGATTTGCTTTGTTTAATTGTTGGAAACCTTTTGATGCCTTGAGTATGCTCACTGGAATTTGTTTTTTGGGAGAGTTGGCTCGTTGATAGCTTCTGGGTGGCTTTGTATTTGTATTTTCAATTTCCTAGTGTGTAACAGTTTTCCCGAGTTGGCTTCTTTTTGGTTGGGAAAGAAGGTTTGGCCACCATCTGTTAGAAATGGATATGGAGGAGTTTTAGCAGGTTCCTGGGTTCCTTGGGTACTGCCTCCCTAAAAGATGAGCTATATAGATGGGCGGAGACCATGGCCTCTCTAGGTGACATAAGACCCCTCAGGACTAAATGAAATCTGGTGTAGATTTGGAGAAATATGCAGCACAAGGAATTTCAAGTGGGAAAGTGAATAAAGCTTAATAGCTGTTAGCAATATCATTCCCTTTTGTACCAGAGTATGAAATTGCATATACGTGACTCTGAACTGCACCGTTCTTTACCTGACACCTCTGCCACCACTACCCTATATTTCTGTTAGTTTTCAATACTCAAGAACAAGTACACACTTGTCATTACTTTTCCACTTAAGATCTTATAAACATTTTATTGAAGGTATAATTTGATGGGTTCCCTTCGGTTAGAGGACTCTCACCATCCAACTCTATTCAAATGTGCCCCCTGAGAGCATCTGACAAAAGTCAGTTGAAACTTGTACAATGATTTAGAATTCAATTAATAGGTTCAGGTCACAGATTTTAGAATTTTTTAAGTCAGGTCTATGCAGTAGCAAGAGTGCATACAGTAACATCACCAATATTTCCATTTTAAGTAGCTTTTAGATTTCTTATTAGTCCGCATAAGGTCTAAACTTGGTTTTCATTCATTTGCTCAAATATATATTCTATTTTGTACTAAGACTATTGTGAGAAACCAAGTAGTGACTGTAATGAAGTTGGAAATTTGTTTTAAGTACAGGAAGTTCCCACATGCCTGGCAATTCACAAGGATATGTGGAAATTCAATACCACTTTGGAGATGTTCCATGCTTTCAATTGTGGGTTCCTTTTCTTGATGTGACAAACTATTTTCATTAGTTGTTTATCATATAGTAGATGTCTCTCTGATGATGTCTAGGTGCAAACTACATTTCTAGCTCACTGGTTGATTTGTATTATATATTTCAGGTGACTTTTCTGGATTCTGATTCTGCCAATGGAAAATTTGTTTAGATTTTAAAACTGTTATTTGCAGTCTTTTTTGTTCAGATCATGATTTTTGAATGGCACACCGTACTATAATGTAGATGGGTAGAAAATATAATTTTTAACTTTATACTTACCAAAAGTAGATTTTTGAAAGCTTTTAAAAAAAAAAATCTATTCCCTTTAAAATCATGTTTTACCATAGTACTATGTGATTTTCCGTGAAGGGGTCTAATAGGCTAAATCGGCTTTGGCATGCTGATATTAAATTTTATTTTTTTTAAACATCGTTTAAATTTGAAAAAACATTAATATTATAGAGTTTTTTTAATTACGTCGCTTATTATGTCTATCGATGGTGCAGACTCGTTTATTACACATGCAAGACGATTAAACAAATCTCAGACGTCCATCATTTTTCACCATTTTTTTGGGTTGTTTTCACCTCATTTTGTTGCTTTCTTGGTGCTATTGCTTTCCGCTCCTCCAAACTCTTCCTCGCTGGTATTGACCTTTCACTTCTCCAATTTGGCAAGCTGCAACAACTTGTCCGCTCTTGAAAGTGATTGATGTGGCCAACTATCCACAAAATTTAGTACAGTTGTGCAATAACTGCTCATCTACTCTCAGATGATAGTTATGGGTGCCTTCTTCGTTAGGGTTTCCTAATATTCTACCTGCAAACTCTGCACATTTTTTTCCTCCGCATCGTTGAGAGAAAGACATAATTTGTGCAGAAACTTGAGGTAAGTCACTTGCCCTGGTTTTAGCGACAAACCCTAAGTTTATATGTTTTTTAAAATACTTTCTTTTAAATTTGCAAACCCTAGATTCATACAGTATTGTGCATCAGGGTTTGAAGCTATGTAGAAATGGTGGAGGCTGCAAATGGGAGCTCAAAAGCCTCAAAATCTTCTAGCGGAAACTATGAATTAAACATAGAAAGCTTCACTAAAAGATCAAAAAAATTGTATGACCACTGGAAAGAGCATAGGCAGAGCTTCTAGGGTGCCTACGAGGCGATAACAGTTTCTGCCTCTCCGCCCTCTGAAATTTTATTGTCGCCTGGTATTCATTTCGATTCACACACTAGTACATTAACTCTTTCTTTTTCAGTTCAATTCAATTTTTTTGGTATAACAATCTATTGTGTAATTTTCCCCTTTTTGAAGTTAAAATATGTCAGAGAAAAACCATTGTTTCTTATTGTGCTTTAATTCCCTCAATACTCTTTGGATTTGAGGGTAAAACCCTATTTGTTGTTGTTGTGGTTTTATTGCACCGCTTTTTTGGCTTTTAGGGTATGAGTTTCCTAAGACCGTTATGCTATTCATGGGCAACCAATACACTTTATATGTAGCCAAAAAAAGGCTACTTTGCTTAAAATGTTTAAAAAAACCCACCAAAAGCTCTTTGGGTATCGATGTGGTGTTACATGTGAAGGCCAGGAACGATGCAAGAGGTTTCCAAATGGAGAGCATGTGTGATGCTATAAGGACGCACTACAAGTACTTTTTTTCACCAATTTGCTCATTTTCCACAAAATTAGATTCTAGTGTGTAGTTTACTATTTACTATTTTGATTTTTTCTTTTTTAGCAAAATTAGAATCTAGTTCATAGGTTGTGCTTGTTGTGCAAATTTTTAAGATGAGTTTTTTGTATTCAATTGCACAATACTTTCCTTTTTCAATAAAATTTTATGCAATGGAGTTCAAAAATTCATCATTTAAAGTTAGTATCTCAAACTGTCATATTTTTCATGAAATATTTGTCTTGGGCAAATTTGGAGCTCTTTTTGCATCGATACCTTTTCCCATATTTGATGCATTATAATGTGTTCTCTTTGGGATTGTTGGTATGTTTATATAACCAATTCCATTTAACATCACAAGCACAACTTTGCAGGCTCTTGAGAATTCTATTTTTGTTGTTTCTTCCTTTTTTCCAACTGTTGTGGGTATTTCCTTGATACAGTTCACCAACATGAATTCCCTATGAAATATGTTTATCATTGGAGTTTCCTTCTTTCTTGGCCTTTCTATTCCTCAATCTTTCAATGATTTTTATGCTACATCTCAGCATGGCCTCGTGAATACAAAAGCGGGATGGGTAAGTTGAGAAGGCACCAATTCAATAATTTATGATTTTGATTTCAAAGGTTTAGATGTTCATGGCTTAAGATGAGATCAGGTTGTCATTCTATTTGTTTTCTCTTGACTGCAGTTTAATGACTTCTTAAACATAATTTTCTCCTCCCCACCAATAGTGGCACTGATCATCGCAGTGTTTTTAGATAACACGCTGGAAGTTGAGAAATCCAAGAAGGATAGAGGGATGCCATGGTGGGTTAAATTTAGAACATTTAAAGGTGACAACCGAAATGAAGAGTTCTACACTCTACCATTTAATTTGAACAAGTTTTTCTCTCCAACATAATTTTGAGGATTTTCCTGCTTGAAGATTGTTGCATTGGAATGTACAATTATGCTTTTCAAAATTGGTGTAATAGGTTAGATACTTATTCATATGAGATGGTGGTAGATAATGATGGGCTTTCATCTCCCATTGTTTGAGCCATCAATCTTCTTGCAATTTTGTGCATTGGTGGGATTATTCAACCCATCAAAAAGGATAGTGTCTAGTCATTACAATGAAATTCAAACTTTTTTTGCAGAGAACTATTTTTCAACCCATTAAAAAAAATAGTGGTTGTTGCAACAAAATTCAGCCTTTTTTTGTATAGAATCTATTTTTGGTGTCTTAGAGTGTTCTCTAGTTTTATCATCCCATTTAAATTTTTTCCCTCATTATTCATGTTTGGAATTTGTGCAAGCAAGAAGGCATGCATGCCACCTTTAAATCTATTTCCCTCTTTTGTGTTTTCCGTTGATTTGTCAACACGTTGTGTTAATGACAACCACATCAATAAGGGTGGAGTTGTGAACAAAACTGCCACCTTGAACTCTCATGGAAACTAAATGATGATGAATGTCTGACATTATTCTCTATATTGAGGATTAATGAGGAAGCCTTATGCAAATATTTTTCTCTCCCAGTAAGTAGTTTTCCAAAGTTCTTTTGGATAACTTGGTTACAAAATTGTACTCTAGTTATCCCGAAGAGCTAAGTTTGAAATTTAAAACTATGTTTGTCCTTTAAATTAGCTTATAAAATACCAGTACATCTTTTTTTTTTTTGCAAAAGTGGCATGTACTCATCTTAAAGCAGAATTCCCAATAATTGACAAGGTCAACATATCACTCTTATTTTGTTATTTTCATGGTTATTTTGTTTTGTTATTGTAGACACTCAAAGTTGTCCCTATCATAACATTACTTAGTCAATACATGACCTTGAAAAACATTTTTAATATTTTACCCTAGGTCATTACATTATCTCACTTATCCCATTTATCCCACTTAATCACCTTCCCAATTAATTAAATGAATCTCATTTATTTAATTAATTCCCCTTTCACATGTCTCAAAATAATTCAAATTAAATATTTGAATTAATCCTTCTTATTGTCACATTGCAACATGTGTCACATGACTACAACTCTTCACATGCATAAATAATTTAAATAATTTAATTATTTAAATTATGAGATTCCCACTCACATCCTATTTTTACCCCCATTCATTGTGTGTCATAAGCATCTTTTCTTCCAAAATAAAGAATAGAATCCCACTTATTTCCTCACATCTTAATTTTAGCCTCATGTCATAATCCACTTAATGTGCATCATAGACATTAAAATAAACTTTTAATCCTAGCCACACATATCACAAATTTAACTTTTAATCTTGGCCATCAAATCAAATCAGTCTTCTCCTATAAATCAAGCCTTTCATAGACCATTTAAGAGAATCCTCTTTCAGCATCCTTACTCTGCCAAAATTTCTTCTTATCTATCTATCTATCTATTTTTCTTCTATCATATTCATCTTATCATTATGCTGCGAAAATGAGCAATCAACATATCAAATCATTCGAACCTTCAAAATCATGCATTCTCATGCAGGTGGAGAAGAGCAATGGAGATAAATCAATTGAAGTTTGGAGATTGGTTTGCATTTGCTTGTTCTTTTGATTTTCATGCTTGCTTGTACTCTATTGTGCTAATTAGGGTTTTGATATCTTGTTATTCTACTTTTATATCTGATTTTCCCTAATTACAGTTATTGATGTGAATTCATCTATCATATAAGAAACAATCTTGTAATAACTAGCTTATCCAATATGCTTATTGGATTTTTAGTATTTATATTGCAGTTTTGTGATGTACATTGAGGTCAACGGTGATAATGCAACTCATATTTATAAGTTCTTGAAATCAAGCAAAGGTGATCTTTTGGGTGACAATATTAAGTGGAATTTCACTAAGTTTCCAGTGGACAAAGATGGAAATGTGGTTGATTGATATGCTCCAACAACTTCTCCACTGAATATTGAAGTACTTGACAATCCCTCTTTTGTAGTTTCATACCTTCTAATACTTTCTTATGATGATAAATTATTTGGGCTTCTATTGCATGTGTCAATCACAATAACACCACGAACCTATTTCTTAACAACAAATGTTTGATCTGGTAATAAGATACATGCCTTAAGACAGACACTAATATTTGTGTTTTATGTTTGTAGAAAGATATCAAGAAGTTCCTTTGAACTGCCCGATTCTTAAAAAGAAAAAAACACAACAATATTTCTACAATGCCCACATAGTGCTAAGGAATAAGATGAAAAAATCCATTTACATGTGATTCTGGTTACATAAAAGGTTGTAGCTAAAAATGTTATTAGGAATTTCCAAGTTGTAAATGCTTAAAATTCACTTTTATCAGCGCTATGAATCTCTTTTGTTTCACATGGTTTGAACTATACCATAAATAAGGGTTGTATTTCCAATCCCATCATATTATTTTGTAGTAGAAGACCAATTTAATCTCTCAAGGATCGCATGCAATTTTGTTTTCTTAGTTTTCTCAACTGAAAAAGATGTTTATCATGCTTTTAACATTAATAATTTGCAATTTGCCCATGGTCGGCATATTGTGTGTCTTTTACAATTTTCACTACTATACCACATTTATCACTCTTCTACCTTCCACATGTCTTCAGCATACCCATTGCACACGAAGGTGTGATTGTTAGTTATGCCAAAGGCATTCCCTCTATCAATGAGGAGACCTATAAAAGCATATCAATGGCTATCTTGTGTTTGTATCAATGCAAGACAAATAAACGAATCTCAATCGTTCATCATTTTTCACCATTTTTTAAACTATTTTTTGCCATTTTTGGTTGATTTCTCGTCGCTATTGGTTTTCGTTCCTCCAAACTCTTCCTCGTTGGTATTAACCTTTCACTTCTCCAATTTGGTAAGCTACAACCTGAAAATAAGGTTTCAACGAGGGTTTGCGAGTATGTTTATTAAAATGAAAATTATCGCCAAGATCTTAATAATGAGCACATTTAGGTTTTAACATTATAGTATCAACATAATTAATATATATTAATATATAATGTATATTTTATATAATAAAAAACAAATTATAAATAATATAATTATACTACTTATACTATTAAATACATATATAAAATTATTATAATTAATAATTAATAATTATTATATTTTTATGTAATACAAAAAATTAATATATAACTATCATACAAAATATAATTAATATATTATATAATACAAATTAAATTATATATAATCTAATTATATTTATTATTATATATAATAGTATATATATAGGTTATATTATTATTTTGATCAGTTATTATTATTATATTCTATAATAAAATTATTAAATATAAATATAAAATTATTATAATCAATAATTAATATATTTTTATATAGAACAAACTAAATTAATATATAAAAAATCTGATAGTTTAATTGATCTTTGGATAGAATATATAATAGTATATATAGGTTAGAAGGGGAGACAATTATATATATAGAGAGGTATATATACTAGCACTTGCACCTAAAGGAGGTCCAAGGATTACGCTGATAAAAAACTAAATGTATGTTAATATGTTAGAGAGTGTGTTTGCACATGGATGCGCTGCACATTCTAGTTGCATGTGGCTAGATTAAATAATTAATAATAAGTGTTAAATAATGGAATGAAATAAATTTAGACAAATCTAGATTTTTTCTTTAAAGAAATTAAGTATTATCTGATTATGAAATATTTGTGTACATATTTAAAATATAAATCAATGTTTAAATGAAAAAAGAAAAAGAAAAATGTCATCAAATTGACAAAAAATACTGCAAGTGGAAATAAAATGTTCCCAGATCCAGTTGTCAAATCAATATTTATCTAGCTTTTATGTGATAATTGAGATTTTGGAGGCTTTTACCTAATATTTTAGAGGATTCTACCATTACACTGTAGTTGGTTTGCCATTAAATGGTAGCTAAAACTTGTTTTGTAATGACTTAATAGTGGCTTGCAGGTGTGAGCCTTGTTTTAGGCTCAAATCTCACACTATATGTAGCCTATCGACTAATACAAAGAGAGAAACTCAAAAGATAGAGAATGGGAGAATGAGACAAATTTAGACATATATATATATAGAGAGAGAGAGAGAGAGGAATAGACAAAGAGAGATAGAGCATGTGAGAGAGAAATATAAGAGATACAAAGGAAAAGAGAGAAAAAAGAGAAACTAAATTTTGATTGGTTGTTTCATGTCAACAATCCAAGGATGACATGTGTCCTTGGGGAGTTATGCTCAAGGTAGCATGCCATTTGATTAAAGATATGATAATTCACCTTTAAGACCTCTTCAATGTACCCATTACACACTTAAGGAGAAAAATATAGAGAGAGAGAGAGAAAGAGAGAAAGAGAAAGGAAGAGAAAAGGGAGAGGGAGATAGAGATAAGATATAGATAGGTGGAGAGAAAAGAGAGAGAGAGCATGAGAAAGGGAGGAAAATGAGACAAAGGAGGAGAAAGAGATGAATATATAAAGAGTGAGGAACACATATATAAATAAAGGGATAAAAAGAGGGATAGGGAGATAAAAAGAGGGATAGGGAGAAAAAAAGAGAGAAGAGAGAGAAACAAAGACATAGATAGAGATAGAGAGAGAAAGAGAGATAAATAGAAATAGAGCTCGATAAAGAGGCAGAAAAAGAGATATAGAGAGAGATAGGTAGAGATATAGAGGAATGAAGAGGGACAAAGAAAGAGGTAGAGATAGAGAGGCAACTATAGTAAAATAGATAAAGAAAAAGAGTAAAAGAGAGAAGAGGAGAGAGACATAAATATAGATAAAGTCATGTAAAGAGATAGGGAGATAAAGATATATATATATATATATAGAGAGAGAGAGAGAGAGATAATGAGAAACATATAGATAGAGAGGGATACAAAGAGATGGAGAGAGGTAGAGAGATAAAGAGATAAAGATGAATAAATATAGATATAGGAAGGGTGATTGATATATCTCTCCTTGTCGCTCTCTATCTCTCTATATATCCCACTATCTATGTCACTCCATCTTCCCCTCTTTGTCTATTGAGCTATCTCTCCCTCCCCCTCATCTCTCTCTCATTCACTCCATCTCTCACTCCATCTCTCCTACTCTATATCTCTATCTCTATTTTTCTCTTTATCTCCCTCTCACTTCTTTATCTCTTTCTATCCATATCTTTCTCTACCTCTATCACTATATCTCTATCTATTTCACTATCCCCCTTTACCTCTCTGTATCACCCCCTTTTTATGTCTCCCCCTCTCCCTCTATATATATTAAGTTATCTCCCTCTTTCCCCCATCTTCTTCTCTCTCCCTCTCTACATATTACTCTCCCTCTCTCCCCCTCTTCTTTCTCTCCCTTTTCTACCTATCTCTCTCCCTCTCTCCCCCTCTTCTCTCTCTTCCTCTTTAACCTATATCTCTCCCTCTCTTCCCCTCTTCTATATCTCTCCTCTACCTATCTCCCTCCCTTTCTCTATCTCCCCCCTCTCTATCTCTCCCCATCTTTCCCTCCCTCACTCCCTCCCTATCCCCCTATTTATCTCTCTATCTCCACCTCTCTCTCTCTCTCCCTTTCTCTTCCTATATATCTTTATCTCTCTCTTTCTCTTCACATATCTTTGTCTCTCTCTTTCTCTTCCCATATATCTCTATCTCCCCCACTTCTTTCTCCCTTTCTCTATCTCTTCTTATTTCTCTCTCCCTCTCTCCCTCTCTATTTACCTATCCCTAATTCTCTTTGTTTGTCCATCTCTTTGTCTCTCTCTCCCTCTCCTCCCCTCTCTATATCTCCTTATATCTCTATCTCTCTATCACCCTATCTCACCATCTATATCTCTCTATCTCCTCCCTCTCCCTCTTCATATATATATATATATATATATATATATATATATATATATTTCCCTATCTCTCTCTGTATTTATCTCTCCCTCTACCTATATCTCTCTACCTATTTGTCTCCCTCTTCATCTCTCACTCTATCTTCATCTCTACCTCTATTTTCCTCTTCCCCCTTTTATCTCTAGACATGTCTCCCCCTCTCTATCCATCTATCTATCTCCCTCTCTATCCCTCTATATATTTATCTCTTCCATCTCTATCTATCCCTCTCTCCTCTCTCTATTTATCTCTCCCTCTCCTTCTCTCCTCTCCATATCCCTCTCCTTCTCCTTCTCCATCTCCATCTCTATCTCTATCTTCCTTTCTATCTCTATCTCCTTAGCCCTCTATCTCTCACTCTTCCCCCTCTATCTCTCCTTCTTTCTACCCCTAACTCTCTCTCCCTCTCTCCTTATTGAAAACATAACATGAGCCTGTTGGTAATGGAGCTTGATTATCTTCCTAATTCAGAGGTTTTATTTCAATCATGTTTGGATTGTTGTAAGTGGATGCATAGTTTACTTGAAGCTATCACTTCATTAAGACCTTTGTTGCACAAACAACATCATTTGCTAAATGGCCTACTGGAATTGACCTCATGTATTGCATAAATGTATGCAAAAAAATAGAGAAAAATTAATCCTAATTGACCTTCCACACTTCTTCGGCATACCCATTGCACACTAAGGTGTGATTGCTAGTATTATGATTTATGATAGTATTATGGGTGCTTATAGGTTGAAAAGGAAAACTTTTATATAAGTTTTAATGAAGGAATTTTAAAGGACTGTTCTATGCAATTATTTATCTTATTTTATTAAGAATAAAGGATAATTTAAAGAAATTGAAATTATTGAAATTATGGAGCTAAAAAATGTCATATGGCTGCACATATTTCCTTCTTTTTTCTATTATATTTTTTTACAAATTTTACCTTCAATTTTTTCTTATTAATATAAATAAATTCATATATCTATCATTCATTTAATATGTATTTAAAATATACAAAAAAAATTAAAGAATTATAGAACCATTAACTCTAAAAACCTAAAAAATTTAAACCACCTCACAATACCTTTCTATTATTGACTAAATTTACTTGTTACTTTTTTCATAATTTAAACTTAACTTTTCCTTTATATTTATTATATTTAATGCTTCCATACTTTCATTAATTTAACTTCACCATTAAACTTACATTTAAAAAAATGTAATGCCTGTTTGTTTTGTTAAATCATAAATAAAATAAATTTTAAGATATTGTTTTATATTTACACTTTAACTATTAGCCACTTAAATAAAATTATAATTTAAATTTGCATAAGAAATCTACTCACTTTTATTTGTGTGGTGTTAGAGTTTACTCTCATTTACTAAGACACAAGTTAATCTATGATGAAATCTATACAATTATGAAAGATTGAAATTGTTAGAGTAATCATGCATTAAATAATAATTAACTAGCACTTGCACCTAAATGAGGTTCAAGGATTATGTCGATAGAAAATTATATGTATGCTTAAAACAAGACAAATAATTATAAATTAAATTAATTTTAATA
Source organism: Sequoiadendron giganteum (assembly GCA_007115665.2). Taxonomy (NCBI): domain Eukaryota; kingdom Viridiplantae; phylum Streptophyta; class Pinopsida; order Cupressales; family Cupressaceae; genus Sequoiadendron; species Sequoiadendron giganteum. The sequence continues at coordinate 753,174,029 of CM021102.1, read as the reverse complement.
ATTTTTAATTATTATTTGTAATTTCATTTAAAATAAATTTCAAACTTAAATTTAAATGAAAAATTAGAAAAGAATGAACTAAATTCAAAATCAGAATATATCAAAATCTAAACATTAATAAAAATAATAAATTTATTAAGTTAATAAATAATTAATAGAAAAATAAAACTATTTTTAATTTATTAGAATTAAAATATTAATAGAATATATACCTAAAAAATAATTAACAAATAAAAAAATATCATAAAATAAGTTAATAAACAATTAAATAAAAAAATAAAACTATTTTTTTAATTTATTAGAATTGAAATATTATAGAATATGTACTGAAAAATAATTAACAACTAAAAGATTATTATAAAATTGAACCTAAATATAGTAAAATTCTTAAATAAATTAAAATTTAAAAAATAAAATTATACTTTAAATAAAATATTAAAAATAAAAATAAACTATATTAAGATTTTTAAAATAAGGTGAAAATGAATTATTTATTTATTTATTCATAATACGCCATTGTGAGGACATGCCACTAATAACAATACTACTTGCAAATCTCGTTATAGGAAGGTGCAATCTTAGGCTGTAATACGGTTGAGCCATGCTAGCACACCACCTGTCCAAACACTCCATATCAGATCATATGTACCCAAGTGGCACATGGGCAAGGTGAAAATGAATTCTTAATCTATTTAATTCAGCTCATATATATGAATAATAATTATTAATAATATTTCAAAAAACTTATTATAATATATTACTAGCAATCACATCTTAGTGTGCAATGGGTAAGTGGAAGAGGTATGGAAAGTTAATTAGGAGAAGATGGTTTAATTTTTTTTTTCATACTTTTGTGCAATACATAAGATCAAATTGGTTGGTCATTTAAGAAATGATTTTGTTGATATATTATTATTAATATTTTTATTACTATTAATTTAATTTTTATTATTTTTTTTTTTTGCTTTTTTTTTTTCGTAGTTAAGTGTTATCAGTGGGGATAGCACCCTCTTATATTAAATATCAAAATGGCATTAACTGCCTACATTGTTATTGACAGATGCTAAGTACAAAGATATCCGACAGCCAAATTTACAGTGGGGATAGCGCCCTCTTATATTAAATATCAAAATGGCATTAACTGCCTACATTGTTATCGACAGATGCTAAGTACAAAGATATCCAACAGCCAAATTTACAAAAAGGCCATGGATGCCAGTGGTATACCCTTCGAACAATGGACTGTAGAACCTTACCGCATTTGCAAATTGGCAATATATGCCTGTAGATTGTCCGCTTGGTGCTAGACGATGTCCTTGTCGGATGGCAGTACTTTGTGTATTTAAGCCATTACATAGTTATAAACAACTGCCAGAGCGTAGCCCAATCTTACTACATGCTTCAATCTTCGCTTGTTGAACCAGTCGTCGTTCTGGACGACCCTAGTGAATGCGTCCAGATCATTATTAATAATGCCCATCTGGTACACCTCCCATGCGTTGTCGAAGAAGTTGCTCAAGTACTCGGTCTGGATTTGAGAGTTGCTTGTACCTTCCTCACCTGCTTCGGCCTCCTCTTCGTTTGCTTCCTCCTCCACCCCGAAACTCTCGAAGTTGTACTTTAGGTAGCTCACTAGACCATTCGGAGGCAGCTCCAAGAGTGCGTTCGCCACTGCTTGGATTTTTATAATCAAGACAAAACCAGCCAGTTTCACCACCAGTATTTCTTTGGCGCTTGTAATATCTGACAGCAGACACAGAACTACCTCATAAATTCTTCTATCGCACCAGTGGTTTCCCTCTTGCAATATCTCCAGCATAATCGTTTCTATTGCTTCGATCACCGACAGGGAGCCCACTGAGAATATCCTCCTACATTATGTTCGGAGTGTCTCGTTCGAACAGATGCAGTTTACCTCGAATCTGAACTCCATTTTTCCTTACTGAAAATTTTAGCTCAAAGCAGCTCCGTGACTCTTTCTTCCCCGCGACTTCCTATAAAAGCTTTTCTTCACAGCATGGCAGATACACAAAACCCAAGTAGCAACGCAGACGTTGTACGAAGCTAAACACCTATCCCGTCCACCAGTCCCTTCTTGCTACTTTTAGGGATTCCGAAAATCTGTCATCCGCCGAAATTGTCAGCGTTTAGGAGTGATGGCAGGCCTGTCCACTGCTTCATGTCATTGTCAATTTTTACTCTCAGTCCTTGGTCTACACCGCAATTTGCCAAGAGGTTCATAGCTTTGTTGGCTTCCCTATAGACATGTGATAGAGTATAGTTGTTTAGCTTACCAAGGAGGGATTTGATAGCTTCAATCCAATTATCAAGTTTCCAATTCAGGGTTTTTCCGGATGTGATTGCCTGGATGCAAATTTGGGAGTCACCTTCAATTTCTACCGATTCTATACCTTTTTGAAGGCAAACTTCCAAACCCAATGCTAGGGCCTCCATTTCTGCAATGTTGTTCATGCAGGAACCTAAATTCTTGGATGCAACCCAGACACCCTGACCTTCCGAATTTCTAATTATATAACCTGCTCCTGCTTTTCCGGGGTTGCCTTTTGTAGCCCCATCAAAGTTGAGTTTCCAATTTAATTGCTCCGATGGTTTCCACCGTACTTCCTTCCTGTTCACCTTTTTTTTTTATCTTATTCAGATCTTTGGGAAGTTTTAGGCTTGGCCATGTTTTCTTGATTTCCTCGTCCCATTGAGTGAATCTTGTGTTAGATCGTATTGAAGAACGGTTATTTGTTGTTTCTACGATAGCCTTTTGAATATTCTCGATTAGCCTATTCCTTTCAAGAGATTGATTTTTGAAAATTCGCCTATTTCTTTCCTTCCAAATATGCCATATTACCAGTGATGGTGCTAATTTCCAAAGGCTCTGCCAATAACCATTCTGGTTTAGTATCGGCCAGCTATTCATGACCTCGCTAACTTTTTGTTGTCTTGGGCCTTGAATCCCAAGTGCCCCGTACAACCAATCCCAGCAGGCTATTGCCATCGAGCATGATAGGAAGAGGTGGTCCAATGTCTCCTCTTCTTGTTTGCACAGTACACATCTTGAGGGACCCTCCACTCCTAATCTCTGTAATCTATCCCAAGTCAGACACCGTTTGTGGAGTGCCACCCATAGAAATGCCCCCGCTTTTGGAAGTATTTCACATTTCCAGCATAGAATTGACATCCAGCACTTATCTTTGTTTTGTAAATTCTATATTTGGTAACCTATTTTGGCCGAATATTCCCTTGATTTTGCACCGCACCAAATCACTTCATCTTCTTTTTTATTTAATAGTATTGGTCTGTTACTTAATTCTACTGCTACTTCAATGCATAAGTGGGAAGGCAAAAGATGGGTCGGTATAGTTTTTCATCTGAATTGACCCCCAACCGAGCAGCTATTGAGTTGAACATAATCTTTCACTGTTGTTCCCATCTCGGCTTGTATCCTGTCCACATATTGTTCCACGCCAATTAAGTCTGTCAAGCATTTTTGTCCATTCCAAGAGTCTGTCCAGAATAATGCCTTCGAGCCAAAACCTATTCACCAACATAAGTGGTTGGTTATTATTGGTCTAGCTTTTAAAATGTACTTCCAAACTGCCGAGCCTTTGCCTAGGTTAGCAATAGTCAAAACTCTGGTTGGTTCCTTCGTATCCAAATATTTGCTTTGCATAATCCTGCACCATAATTTATCCGGTTGTTTGTAGAGTTTCCAAACCAGCTTAGCTCCTAAAGCAGAATTTTGGAGTCCAATCTTTCTCAAGCCTGCCACACCTGCCTCTTTTGGTTGGCAAGCCAAGTCCCAACCTATCAATGGTATTCTTTTTTCTGTTTTAGACCCCTCCTAGATAAATTTCTTTAGTATTTTCTCTATTTTGTGTTCAGATTTTTTTGGGGCTTCGTACGTGGACATTGAGTAAATTGGGGTGGTAGAAAGAACAGATTTAACCATTGTTATTCTTCCTACAAGTGATAACCAGCTATTCTTCCAAGACATTGCTTTAGACCTGCATTTTTCCATTGTTTCCTCCCAATGCTTTGTCTTGCAGGCGCCACCAAAGATTTTGACTCCTAGGAATTTTGCAGGCAGTGAACCCATTTGGTAACCAAGTATGTGCAGAATTGCCTTTTTCATTGTAGGTTTGGTGTTGAAGAAGAAAATACTAGATTTATCCCTATTCATTTTTTGACCTATTTGTTCCTCATAAGAGTTGATTATAGATTTTATGTTCTTTGCTTCCTTTATGCTTGCTTCTCCGAATAGGGTGGTATCGTCAACAAATTGGGAGTGTGTGACCGGTGCTAAGTCCTGTACAATTTTCACTCCTTTCCATTCCCTTTTATGACAGCTCTCTTTAATTGCACAGCTTAAAGATTCCGCCATTATTACAAAGAGGAAGGGTGATATGGGATCCCCTTGTCTGAGGCCATTGGTTGTTTGACAGAAACCTTGCAATTTGCCATTTATTGATATTGAGAATCTTACTGAAGATATACAATATTTTATCATGTCGCACCAATGTGAATTGAAACCCAATCTTTTCATGATCATTAATAGGAAATCCCACGAAACTTTGTCATATGCCTTGCTTATGTCAAGTTTAATGATCATACTTGGATCCCTGCAGCTGGTGAGGGAGTGAACAACTTCTGATAGGAGTATCGTGCAGTTCGTAATCTCCCTTCCTGGCACAAATCCACATTGTTCAGTTGATATTATCTTTCCCACAATCAACTTCAGCCTGTTGGCAAGTACTTCAGAAATTATTTTGTAAATTGTGTTACATAAAGAGATTGGTTTGTAATCATTGAACGTTTTACATTTCTATTTTTTGGGGATTAAAGCTATCATTGTATTGTTGATGTCTTTCACAAACCGCTTGTTCTTTCTAAAGTCCTCAACGAGTTTCCAGACCTCATCGCCAATAAAGTTCTAGCAAGTTTGAAAAAATTGGGCTGTGAATCTGTCAGGTCTAGGAGCTTTGTCCGGGTGAAGCTGAAAAAGGGCAATTTTCACCTCATCTTTTGTGGTTCTTTTATAGAGCAGATTGTTGCCTTCTTCTGATATTTTGCGGCTGATTGCATCCAGGATACTGCCATTTTCTGTGGAATGAATTTGGTTACCCAAAAAAATTTCAAAATGCTCCATAGCCGCTATTCCAACATTTTTTAAACCCTGTATGGATTTGCCATTTACTTGGATTATTTCGATTTTGTTCGCTGCCCTTCTGGCTAGGACTAAGGCATGGAAGAATTTTGAGTTGGAGTCTCCCTCTTGTAACTAGTTTTCTCTGGACTTGTCTCTCCAAAAGATTTCTTCTCTTTTGAGTAGTTCAGATAAGTTGTCTTTTAATTCCTTTTCTTTTATGAATTCTTCATTCCTCATACCATCCTTGATAATTTTTTCATTTAAGGACTCCAACTCGAACTCCACTTTGGCTTTCTCTGCGAAGATGTTTAGGAATTTTTCTTTATTCCATATTTTCAGCTGTTGTTTTAAGTGTTGTAATTTTTTCACTATTTTAAAGCTTATTGAACCTCCCACTTTATGCTCTTTCCACCATTTTTCCATGAGCACAACAAGACCATCATCGCGCCACCACATATTTTGAAATTTGAAACTTGCCCCTACCTCCTCCAACTGGTCCAAGATAGTTTTTTCTACAAGGAAGTGATTAGAGGCAGAATTTGGAAGTATTTTTGTTTGTGTTTGCCCTTGAGGCACTCCAGTTCTTGGATTTGAGAAATCTGTCAAGACGTTCAGCTATTGCTATAAAGTCTTTCCTTCTATTTGTCCAAGTAAAGACTCCTTTTTTTGTTGGGTAGTCCATTAACCCTGGTTCAGCCACAAAGTTCCTAAAATCGATAGAAGTTTGGTACAAGGTTTTTATACCACCACTTTTTTCAGAAATGTCCAGAATAGCATTAAAATCCCCCCCAATGATTAGTTTCCCTTTGAGAAGTGGTTGTGTAAAAGCCAAAATATTTCGCCATAGATCTGCCTTTTCCTCTGTTTTAATAGGACCATATACGTTAATTAATATGAACTGGCAATTCAGAGCCAGATTATACATTTTTGCAGCCATCCAATTTGCTTCCGATTGTAGGATTTCTGTCGAGACCCGATCTTCTTTCCATAAGATGCCCAAACCTCTTGCGTTTCCTTTTGATTCCTGAAAATGACCTTTCTAGTCCCGACAATAGTGAAGAAATTGCATACCCTCTTCGCTGGATAATTTTGTTTCTTGGAGTAAAATTATATTATTATTACTTTTTTTAATTCGATGCCTTACTAAGCATCTCTTGTCAGGGTGACATTCCATGTAGTGATTTTCATTGGTTCCCAAGGGAGGACTTTCCTCCCTTGGTACTGAAGAAGTTAGTGATGTTGGGAAGTTTTTTTTTTTTGCCTCTTCTTCCCTTAGCTGTTTGAAAGATTTTCTACCCCTCTGTTTTCTTGCTGCTCGAAATTTGCCCAGCCCTAGATGATTGGTTGTTGATTGTGATATGCATCTGTCCTCTATAATGTCTAATGCATCATCACCATTGGAATCAGAATTTGATATATAGTCTACCTCATCCCTTCCCACCTCCTCTTGACCGGATAAAAGATTTTTGTTCTTGGATTTGTTTGGAGATTCTGCTCTGGCGCCTGTCGTAGTAGGATCGTCGACAGGTATTTCCTTCATTCTATTTCCTGGTGATTTCTTAACTACCAGGGCCAGTGCTTTCTCATTTTCGGGTATGGCATTCATTTTGTGATCCTTGTTTTCCTGAGAGGTGATGCTAACCTTGCTTTGCTTTTTGGTAGAGCAATTTCTTTCATTATGATTCCTGGCTCCACATTTCAGACAGAACCATTTTATCTCTTCCACTTCAATTTCCTGAACCCATTGGACTCCATTTACCACCAGATGAATTTTCTTTGGGATGGTATCTATTGCTGCTATTTTTAGTCTGGCATATTTGTAGAGATCATCGTCCATAATATCTGAGTCAATTTCTATAAGAGTTCCCAATAACCTACCAATCTTTTCTAGACATTCCTCAGCCCAATATTCCATTGGGAGGTTGTATAGCCTTATCCACTTGGGTTGGTCATATGGCCGTAGTTTTGTTGGATTGAAATTTGGACACCACGGTTGCATATAAAGAGGTGAATTTTTCATTGTCCACATATTATATTATGTAACCCTTATTCTATCTTCTGCATTAGAAAATACTATTACAAAGAAACCCTTAGGTAGGAATCTTACCAGGACTTCTGTTTGCCATGCCTCTTTTATCCACTCATTTATTACTTGTCTGCAACAATTGAGGCCAATAAATTTACAAATGAATGCGTCTTCGTCAAGAATTGTTGTATCTGCTTTGGTTTCCTTAGTAACATCTATGTTTATGATATCCTTGGGTAGTTCTGTACTTTGGTTGCCTTGCCTACCTGGAGGATCCCTCTGGCTATTCGATTTCCAAGCTTTCCTATTTTTAGGGTCTTTGCTGAAGGCTCTATTTTTTTGGTTTTTTCCTTTATTGTTAAGCTGTTGTTGGTTTTGGTGTTGGAACCCTTCATTGTTGGTTTTACCTATGACAGTGACACTGGGCTTGGAATTATCCATCCTTCCATGCTTCAGATATGGAACGGAGGTGCCCTGCCTTTCCATTTTAGGGCCTGCCTCGAAGCCTGGTTCATATCTTTGATAGCTCTGGTGACACTTATCCACCCAACGTCTGTTTTTAGAACACCCATTGTGGCTTGTGGTTTTTTGATGTTTTGTCTTCAGAAACCCTATCGGTCCCTTTTTTCTCAGGGATGATATATCTTTCGCCGCCATGCCTTGCCCTCGGACTTTCATTTATGCTTGGTTCTGAAAGGATGCCTTGAAACTGTTTTGCCTCGCATTTACCATTGATGGATGACCACTGGGAATAAGAGCCATGTTGCTTGAAGGAAGACTCCTGATTTGCTTCGACCTCGGCCACCCAACTGCCTCTTGAATTGGCATACTTTTCGAGGCTCTTCCCATGTGGCTGTGTATGCCTTACGAAATTTGTTGCTTCTGCGAACCTTGCTCTCGCACTGCTCTACTCCTCCATTTTATTTTTTATTAACATTATATTTTTATTATATTATACTATTATATATTTATTATTATTTTTATATATTTACTATTATATTATTATAATTTTATTAATATATCAAGTTTGCATTATGTTACATTATTATTATTATATTAATAAATGATTGGATTAGGTATTAAATATTGTTAGTATTATATTATTATTGTTATATATTTTTATAATATTATTCTATTATGATTTTTTTGTTATATATTTACTACTAGCAATTGCATCTTGGTGTGCAATGGGTACGCCCAAGAGGTATGGAAAGTTAATTAGGGAGAAAATGTTTTAATTTTTTTTTTGCATACATTTGTGCAATACATAAGATCAAATTGGTTGGTCATTTAAGAAATGATTTTGTTGATATATTATTAATACTTTTATTACTATTAATTTAGTTTTTATTATATATTTTTTATTATTTTTATACATTTACTATTATATTATTATTATTTTACTATTATATTATTATTATTATTATTATATTAATGATTGGATTAGGTATTATATATTGTTAGTATTATATTATTATTGTTATATACTTTTATAATATAATAATATTATTATATTATGATTTTTTCGTTATATCTATTAGTATTAATAATATATTATTAATATTTAAATTATTATATTATTCATAATATTGTATTATTACTTTGATATTACTATTATATTATTCTACTATTATAATATCCTATTATTCTTATTACTAGCATACCTATATTTAAAAAATATATGTAATGTAGATATCTTTAGCCACCTATATTAAAAATAAACTAAAATAATCCTTAAATAGTAAAAAGCAAAATAACTCTTAAGTAAATAAGATAACCTAAGAGTGATAAAATAACCTAATTATAATATTAATTGACTTTTATTTACAACTATTTTCATTTTTCTAATTTTATTTACATTTTTACAAGACAATACTTGTTAACCCACCAAAAATATATGTAATCACCATGTTTTCAAATGGTAAAAATTAACATTAATTATTTTTTAACAATAAGTTGGTAACTATCTTGATCTAATTATATATTTTGTGTTTAAATGGATAAGTAAATAAGATAACGTAAGAGTGATAAAATAACCTAATTATAATATTAATTGACTTTTATTTACAACTATTTTCATTTTTCTAATTTTATTTACATTTTTACAAGAGAATACTCATTAACCCACCAAAAATATATGTAATCACCATGTTTTCAAATGGTAAAAATTAACATTAATTATTTTTTAACAATAAGTTGGTAACTATCTTGACCTAATTATATATTTTGTGTTTAAATGGATCATTAAATATACTAAAACATATGTATTAAAAAATATGTTGAATAAATATATAAATTTTATTTAATTGATCTAATTAAGCAAAGTGTTAAAAGTTGATAATATTTTATTTTTAAAATTGAACTCAAGTGTAAAAGTGCTTTCCATTTAATTATGTGTGTTTTTACATCAAGCTTTAATCACATTAATATAATGTTATAAATGAAAACATATTAGTTTAATTAAAATATATCATTAAATTATAAAGGGTATTGTACTTTTTTTTTTCAATTAAGTTTAAACCTACACTTTCTTTTTTCATTCTCTATATATTATTAGTCTTATTTTTTCATCTAATTTATTTTGTGATTTAATCCTATTTACTGCTTAGTTTAACTCCTTGCTCTCCTACCCTTTTCTCCTACCCTTTCTTTTTTATTCTCTTTCCACCTCCCTTCCTTCTTCCTTTCAAGAGGTTCAATGTGCAATCTATATCCTTCCAATCCTCTTCTAATGCACCCATAATTGTAATCATAAATTGAATTCTAATTCTCATGATTATTATATTCATATTAGGGTTAAACTTAACGTGATTATTATATTCATATTAGGGTTAAAATTAAAGTGATTATAACCATTAATCTATATTTTGGGGCAGCCCATAATTTATTAAAATTGAATGCAACCCTAATTAGATTAAAAATTTATTCTAACCTTAATCCTACCCTAACCATAATTCTAACCATGGTCCACTCCCTATAAATTATTATATTTTAAATATTATAATAATATATTTAATCTATTACTAAATGAACCGCAACCCTAACCAAAATATAAACATAATTCAAGGCTAACCCCATCCCTAACCCCAAATGAATCATAATGTTAAACCTAACCCTAATCCTTATTGAATTGTAATAGTAATTGTAACACTATACAAACCCTAACCTTAATTCATCCTAAAACCCTCATATTAGTCTAACCCTAGCCTTGCAAATTATAATTCTAATCGTAATTAAACATAGCAATAATTATTAACCTATAAGAACCCTAACCTTAAGCAATCATAGAAATCTAACCCTAATTGAACCCTAACCTTGCAAATTGTAATTCTAATCCTAATTAAATATATAAATAATTATAAAACTATAAGAACTCTGACCTTAACTAATCTAAACCTAACCTTAACCTATAAGAACCCTAACGTTAACCTTAATTGAAACTTAACCTTGACAAAATTATAATCTTAACCCTAATTAAATTATAATCTAACCCTAACCATAATAATAATATTATATCAATTATTTTAAGAACTTATTTTTATTTGTTATCATAAATTTATTATATTTTCTTTGTATTTAATTTTGCAAATTTTTAACATGATTTTAAATGTGCACTTATTATTAAAAGTCTTTCTTTTAGGATGCATATTTAAGTTGCTATTATTTTGTACAATAAAAATATTTAGTGAAACCTTAAATTTATAATATTTCTTTATAAATATATATTGATTTTGAATAAAAATAGAATATGAAATATTTTTTCTTTTTGAAATATTTTTCAATTTAAAAAAAATGAAATTGAATATTTTTTATGATTTAAATATAATAATTTAGAAACATATTTTTATGTAATTGTAAATTTAAGATTTTTTTTTTAAAATAATTATTTTTCATTCTTTTATAATTTAATTATTATTCTAGTGTGAAAAATATTGTATAATGATATCAATGAATATTTTTTATTTTAATTTTAGTATGTTGATTTATACTTAATTATCTAAATTTTAGAAACCTCACATATTTTTCAATATTGTATCATGATAAATATATTTCTGATTGGAAAAGATTGCTTAAACAAGTCCATATAAAAAGGGATATATCTTATTTTAAAAAAATCTTGAATATTTTTTAATTTGAAGTCTATTAAATTTAAAACTTACTTTTATAAAATTTAGTAAGTTCTTTTATTACATTTCTAAATTTATAAACTTACCACCTTGCATTCAAAATAAAATATGGATGAATGTTCAAATGAATGTTCTACTAATTCTTTATCTAATTATATGTAATCTACTCTTCAAATACACAACAAACAATTTGTAGACACATAAAAATGAGATAGGCTTGCAAGCTCTATTTCTAATCTCTTTCTTCCTAGCATAATTAAGACATTTTAATTATGTCCTTGGTCCACATTCGACTATTAATTAAATAATTCATGATTATTTAATTAATTCATATCTTTTTTATTCTTCATGATTATTAAATAAATAAATTTTATTTATTTATTTAATTACGTCACTAATTGTCTAATGTCTTTCTATAATTAAATAAATTTTCTAATTTATTTAATTATCCTTGTCCATTATGTCTTTTGATTATTAAATAAATAACTTTATTTATTTAATATGTCTCTAATTTAAAGTCCTCTTGTAATTTAATAAATTCTTTTATTTATTTAATTATGGCCATCTTCACATTCTCCTCATTTTAAATAAAATCTTATTTATTTAAAATAAGTCCCACCACCTAAATTAAATAATTTTATTATTTAATTTCTCCTCTTTTATTGTGCTCATTTTAAATAAATCTTATTTATTTAAAATAAGTCCCTCTTTAAAAATCCCTTCTTTTTTAAATAATTTAATTTAAATTAGTTATTGTCACATGACCCCACCCTTTTTGAATTAAAATAGTTTTTAATTTAAAAAGTCAACAACCCCTCTTGAATTAAATAATTTTAAATTATTATTTGATTCCCCAACAATTTCGGTTTGTGTGCCTTGTCACATGCATTGTCAACCCTTGATTTGATTTTTCTTAAAATCAATCTTGTCCATTCATTTTGAATTTGACCTAATGTTGCCCTAACCCTAATTATGGGTTGTCATATTGAATCTTGTCCATAGATTCTAGGTCATTTATCAGTCTTTAATCTCACCCGTCCATACAAAATTGCATTTTCTATAAAATGTCAATTTTCTCTCATATCTATCACTGGCTATCCATTATTATCTCTTGTCATTTTCACATATTTCATCTCTTACATCTCTTGTCCTTTGCATTTTTAGATAATCTTGCATTTTCATATTTTATCATCTAACATTGTCTTTTGCAGACTTATTTACTTTGCATGTAGATTTATTCTCTTGCATTTTAGATTAAATCCTTCAACACTTGCTAGGTCATGTCATAAACTTATTTTGCTCACACAAAGGCTGAGGGCATCCATCATATTGCAGCAAGTAGAGGAGGTTCAATAGAAGTGAGCCATGGAGGAGAGAAATGGGTGAGACTGTTTTAGTCTCATTCCTTTTCTCTTCATTCCTCCTTTGCATTTTATTGACTATGATTTGATATCATTTTAGATCATTACACAATTAAAATGGCAACCAAACAAGATTTCCAAATTCATTTCAAAATTGTCATCTATTAGATCGGAGGACAGATTATAATTTTTACATAAAAATTTATCTGAAAGTAAAAAACACATATATACGTTGTAGAAATATAGTAAACTAATTTTTAATGATACATAATAGTTTTGATAAAAATAAAAGATATAACTATATGTTGCATGATTATCCAATACATTAAACTAAATAGAAGATGAAACATATTTTATATTAACCTATAAGCATCAATGCAAGATCATGGTAGCTGATTAGACATATAACCAAATTCTATGTGTTTATCTTTTATAGAAATGGATCTTCTAAATTCACAAAAGAAAAATATATTTTTCAACCTTTACATTTTTCAAAAACTGTAGTAATGTCCCTAGACAAAAGTAAAATAATCCACACCTTTATTATAGCTACCCAATTCCAAAAATGTTAGATGTCTATCTAGTTATAAAAATAAATTTGTGGAGTTTTTATTGAAACAGAGTCACATACTCATTGCTTGCTTTTGTTGTTTAATGCTTTCAACATAATAACAAAAAAAATTATAAATAATATAAAACCCTCTCATAATAAAATTTTACATAATGAAAAAACAACATAATTCACACCAACCAAATTCCTAAAAGATAGAAATATAATCTTAACAGTTCAACAATAAATTAGGGGATGCCATTGAAAACCTTCTAGACAGATTTACATCTTAATGCTCTTAACTAATTAACTAATTGTTCAAAATTTTATTAGCTACGAAAAGCACAACAATCTACAATAAACTAAAACAAATGACACCTTAAACAATATTTTAAGAATATTGCTATTTTTTTGCTATGAAGATATTAACTTTTTACTCCACTTTTCTCAAACCGTAAAAAAAAAAAAAAATTAACTAATTTTTCAAATATCATTGACTAAAAAAATTGAAATGAATATAACATTTTAATTTTCTAATTTTTTTAACTAGTGATTAAATGTTTTGTTTACAACAAATCAAAATTCATAATTTTATTTTTCATACATTATATTTTAAATTTAATACATTGTATTTGAATTTTGTTAAAGTTAAATGCACAATTTTTAAAATTTGAAAATTATTTCTCTTCAATTTTATTGGCTAAAAAATTTGGACCGATAAGGGCAGATTTGAGGAATGCTAACCATAAACTTTTTTATCGCAATTTTTTTAGGACATTTTTCTCCCACAAAACTCTAATAGAAAAAATATTTAACTAATTGTTCAAAATTTTATTGGCTACGAAAAGCACAACAATCTACAATAAACTAAAACAAATGACACCTTAAACAATATTTTAAGAATATTGCTATTTTAAAGCATTTTTTAAGGCAATTTTTTTGCATGAAGATATTAACTTTTTACTTCACTTTTCTCAAACCATAAAAAAATATTTAACTAATTTTTCAAATATCATGGACTAAAAAAACTGAAATGAATATAACATTTTAATTTTCTAATTTTTTTGACTTTTTTTGTGGCAATTTATTCCCCACTAATAGGCAAGATCTTCTAACATGCACATACTTTTTACAAAAGGAAACTCTCATTAATTCCCCCCATAATTTCTATTTTGCAGATTAAACATTTTTTTTATGTTTCATTTGCTATCCCCTTTAGGATATCTATGCCTAGATTTAGGGATATTCTATCAGATTTAAAATGAATTGATTCAGTGTTATTTGTGTAGTCAATCTTTCAGAAATTTGATAGAGATCATAGTGGGAAGATTGACTGCCCGGAACTTCGGGATGCTCTTCATCAATTGGGATATTCAGTATCACTGCTAGTTATACAACTTCTACTTACAAAGTATGACAAGACAAGCCAAGGTAGTGGAATTGATTATGACAACTTCATCGAGTATGTTCTCTATAACAGCTTACCAGCTAAAGTAGTATTTTAATGATGAAAATGTTGCATAAAAAAAGTTAGAAGTTGTTTTTCTCATCTATTAGTCTTCCTATTTCGGTCACAAGCCTATATCTATCTTCTCTAAGACATTTTTATTTTTACTTTTATGTGCAGGTGTGCCATAATTGTGAAGGTAGAATTGATAAAAAAACACACTATGTTCCAATTACATAAGGAGATACCTCTTGTTTTAAAAAACAAAACAATGAGTGGATTTACATGTTGATGAGATCTTATGTTTTTTTTGGGGTCATTGTGAAGGTAGAATTGATAAAAAACACACTATGTTCCAGTTACATAAGGAGATACCTCTTGTTTTACAAAACAAAACAATGAGTGGATTTACATGTTGATGAGATCTTATGTTTTTTTTGGGGTCAGTAATAGCACTATGGTATCTAAAAATATCATGAAGAATAATAAACCAATGTCTATATGCCTTTGGAGTTTAATAGAATCTAGTAGCTTTCCATGATGTCACTTTTGATTTTTTTGGTTTTATGCTTATTTATTTTGTTTAAGACAACTTGCTTGTTTGCTCTAGTGGAGAATTTGAATGAAAACTTTTTTTTTATGTACCTATTATTTATTTATTTTATAAATATTGTTGCTAAAACTTAGCAAACACAACAAATTAAAACAAAACTATTCTAGAACTTAACTTCGCTGCTCTGCAGCTCTTGTTTAAACAATTTAAAAAGTAGTTTAATCTACTGCATATCTCTCCCTGATTTTGAAGGCCATTTTCAAAATTTGGTTAGAGGAGGGAGTAATTTTCTTGAAACTCTCCCTCTCCATACATCTCTTAAAATTCCCAATAGTTTCGTAAGTATGGAACTAAGATACTAGGGAAACAAAGGCAATGTCAAGGAACTCAAAGTCCTTTACTTTGAAGAAAGGCAGGGAACCTCCTCCCAACATTTCTTTCAAACTATTAATTTAGTTTTTATTATATATTTATTATTATTTTTATATATTTACTATTATATTATTATAATTTTATTAATATATCAAGTTTGCAATATGTTACATTATTATTATATTAATAAATGATTGGATTAGGTATTAAATATTGTTAGTATTATATTATTATTGTTATATATTTTTATAATATTATTATATTATGATTTTTTTGTTATATATTTACTATTATAGTGCTATATTTGTATTAATACATTACTATTAATATTAATAATATATTATTAATATTTAAATTATTATATTATTCATAATATTGTATTATTACTTCAATATTACTATTATATTATTGTACTATTATAATATTTTATTATTCTTATTATATGATTTTTGAAATATTATACTTAGTAAATTATATTTATCCTTAATATTATATTATTAATAAAATATGATTAATTGTAGTATTAAATTATTAAAATATTATTATACTAATGTTATTATGTTATATTATATTAATTTTATTATATATTTATTATTATTATATTATGTATATTATATTATTATTATATTATATTATATTATACTTTTATTATGTTATACTATATTATTATTATATTATATTATATTATTATTATATTATATTTTTATTATATTTTATTATATTTTTATTATATTATATTTTGACAGTTAAACTAAATGCATTCCTATTTTCATGTCACAAGTTGTTATAATCAAATTTTTATGTTTTTCATAGTTAATCATCATCGACGGCTATGCAAAAATGATTTTGTTGATATATTATTATTTGTATTTTTATTACTATTTTTATAATATTATATTATTACTATTAATTTAGTTTTTATTATATATTTTTTATTATTTTTATACATTTACTATTATATTATTATTATTTTATTAATATATCAAGTTTGCATTATGTTACATTATTATTATATTAATAAATGATTGGATTAGGTATTATATATTGTTAGTATTATATTATTATTGTTATATATTTTTATAATATAATAATATTATTATATTATGTTTTTTTGTTATATATTTACTATTGTAGTGCTATATTTGTATTAATACATTACTATTAATATTTAAATTATTATATTATTAATAAAATATGATTAATTATAATATTAAATTATTAAATTATTATTATACTAATATTATGTTATATTATATATTTATTATTATATTATGTATATTATATTATTTCTATATTATATTATATTATATTATACTATATTATATTATGATTAATTGTAGTATTAAATTATTGTTTTATTATTATACTAATGTTATTATGTTATATTATATTAATTTTATTATATATTTATTATTATTATATTATGTATATTATATTATATTATATTTTTATTATATTATACTATATTATATTATATTATATTATATTATTATTATATTATATTTTTATTATATTATATTATATTATAGGTACATTTTGATAGTTAAACTAAATGCATTCCTATTTTCATTTCACAAGTCGTGCAATGCACATCGTCGATTGACAAACTCAGCCCCCTATTCTCAAATATGACATGCCTTCTGCGTAAATATATCATACTTTTAATAATAGTTAATGATATAATATACTATATCAATAATAATATAAATGGAAACAAAAAATTTATATGCTATAGTCGATAATGTTATAAGTAGAAAAATTAATGATATTTTTATTAGACAATTTGTTTTAATATTTTAAATATACACATTTATCTTAAAATATGTTGAGAAATAGGCTAGACTATTGGTTTATATGCTATAGTCAATAATGTTAAAATAGAAAAATTAATAACAATATTTCAAATGAACAATTTGTTTTAATATTTTAAATATGTACATATATCTTAAAATATGTTGGGAAATTGGCTCGGCTATTGGTTTATATGCTATAGCAAGATAATGTTATAAGTAAAAAAATTAATGATATTCACCATAGACAATTTAATTTAGGAATTATTTGTGGAGCTCGTAGTCTCATAAATATTTAATTTTTTTGCTTATTTTCAAAGAATAATTTAAATTTGTATTTATAATATTAATAATAAAATTGAAAATAAATATTAAAAAAGAGAAAAATAACTTTGGAGCATGGATTTTTGACAATATGGTCCCTTTTTTTTCATGACTTACCCTTGTTTTTGAAAAATTAAGCAGCATTTTCAGGGCGCTGTACCCTTCACAACAAGCCACTAGGGCCAAAAAGGAACAAAACTAAACAGCAAACATAAAGGAGAAAACACAGAAATAGCCCAAAGGTAGCACAACAACCACAAAGCAACAACTGACAAACAGGCACAGGGAGCAGCTAACTGGCATTGTCCCAATTTTTAATCAGGAGGTTCATCGCCTCATCACCCACCCATTCTTTGTTCTCCTAGCTGTTGTTCCCCTCCAGCTCCTCCTTTATAGCATTAGACAGGGTGCTCGTGACAAAGTGACCCAACTTCATGGTGAAGCAGGTTAACCCCTGAAACCTTTTGTCAAGAGTGTCCATTCTCTTTACCACATCGCACAATTCCACCCCAACATCCATAGTCCCCTGAACCTCTCCAAGCTCATCCACTAGGGGATGCAGAGAGTGAGAGGCAGAGCCATCAATAGGAAGCTTGTTGTCCACCGAAGTAAACTGGGGCCTCTCCACATTTTCTTCCTCCTCATCTTCAGATTCTTCTTTCTTGTAACCTTTGCTGTCAAACTGCTCCTCCTCAGAGTCTTCAATAATTAGCCTCTTCTTGTTGTTCTTGGCCAGCCTCCTGGATCTCCTCCTAGCATTTTCCCCTCCAGTCATCTTCGTGGTCCCCATAACCGTATCCCCTCTGGAATCTTTTCTAACAACATTGCCCTTGCCATCCTTAGCAGTCGGGGCCAACATGCATTTCTCCTTACCTTTTTTAGTTGAAGTGGCCTTGTAGGCTGAGTTAGCTTGAGTGGCTTTTAGTTCACAGAGTCCTTCCGCCGTGCTGGCATGGGCCTTGCCCAACCCACCCTTAAGTTTTTTGGCAAATTTGGCTTTAGGATTCCCCACAATGCTCAAATTGGGAGGGCTCTTAGACTCGGTTGGGAAAATATGCACAGTTAAAAGGGGTTCAATGTTCTCAATGCAGACCATCGTGATGGCTTTAGGTGGACAGAGGGCAAGATGAAAGTGATATAGTCTCAGGATAAGCCTCTGATGGAGTGGGAGCGGCGGGAGATCACAGGGGTTACGGTTGGCTTTGCACTTGTCGACGAAGCTTTTAAGGTCCATTAAAAGAAAAAATGGGAAACTGAGCAGCATCTTATGTCTAAGGTGATTTAACAGAGGGAAATGGTAAAAGAAACAGGTTTTAAATCTACCTTCCAATGTAACATACAGGTGATCCCACAAAGCTGGTTTACAATTTCTGAGAGGAACTGATTTTTGCTGAAATCACATATTTTTAGAAAATATAATGATTTAAGCCTTTAAAATTTCCATTTTAAGGATTTCAATTGAAGAGGGTTTGATTAAACCACCTTAAATCAAACCCCCTTGGATATAACCTCGCTAGTTTTAAACCATACCTATAAATGAGTCTCCTTTACACCTATCAAAATGCTAATTAAAAATCACATTTGATTTACCTTTTGGGGGATCAAATGAATTCATTTAAAATTGATTTGAAATGATTATGGTAGTCCTCAAAATTAGTTATCCCATGAATATAATTTTAGTATGTTTTGGTTTTATTATGTATGTGATTTTTTAGTTTTATTAAACATAGGTTTTTCATCGAAAATCAAGCTCTATGTTTTGCACATGTGGAAAAATAGAAAATTATCAAAATAATTTTTTTTTAAATATTTTCATGCTGGGTATTGATGTACTTGATCCATTAAAAAAAATAAAGTTTAATTTCGATACATACAAAAAACGTTATGTTGTATACAGTCCGCTTATGTATGAATTGCAATTGGTTTGATTTCGAAACTCTATTAAGAAAAAAATATTAAAAAAAAATTATGATACCAAATGAAAGTGCTAGATATTGTAGTTACAAATCTAAATTTGAAAAAATTAGAATTTTATCCTTCATACAAAAAAAGTTATGTTGTATACGGTGAGCGTCACTTTTTAAAGACGTTGTTTTTTGAAAAAAACCAGTTTTTGTGGGAGATGGAAAAAGAAGTGCAATCTTATTCCAAAAATTTTGAAAAAGATATTTTTAGAATCTATAGACAAAAATTGATGAGACTCTAGTTTGCATCATCTTCAAATTCCTCACGGTTTAGCCGCTATAGGTGCCCGAATGTGAAAATTTAGTTAAAAATAATAATTTCAGTGTCTAGTTTGGCCAAAAATTGTAAACCACTATTGTGGGATCACCCATACTTCATCAGCGCCATGCACACTTGGTCCCAGGGCTTCGAGAGCGCATCCCTCTCAAACTCCACCTAGTTCTGCACCGGGGCCTCCTCACCTTCGAAAAAGGCTTTTAAGCTTTCATGGTCCAGCTTCTTGGTGTGTTTAGGGTATTTTTTCCCAGAACACAACAAACCCGTAGCCTGGGCTATAACTTCCTCATTGATTTCAAACGATATACCACCAATGGAGACCCGTCTGTCCTTCCACGAATTGGCAAACTGATTTGATAAGATAGGATCATGACCGACCAAGCACTCCATAAGCAGAGCAATGCCACCCTCCACACAAATGTGCCAGACCAAAGGGTTGTTCTGAAACTCCTCGCAGTTGTCAAGTTCAGTCCTAACCCACTCACCACCCATATTACCAACCTGCACAAAAAACTCAAAAAATTGCAAAAAATACCAATTGCAACAGCCCTGAATAATAATCACAATGTGATAGTTAAGGCAAGGAATACAATGGAAGATAATAAAACCCACGTACAGGTCACACGCACGGAGGGGAAATCACCATAGGGTGATTTGACACAAAATTTAATGAATTTATGATTACGGCCAAGAAGGCAAGAATTGGCGGACATGTAGGGAATGCACAAAAAACCATGCGGAAAGACCGAATAACTAAAATTAGCAACCATCCAAATTGAGCCAAAAGAGTCCCATGCTAAACTAACCGCCCCGAAGCCCCTAGAAGGAGGCCATCTCCCATCATGAATAGTCAAATCATTATAAATACATTCACACCCCCAAATGCAAGGAGGAGATAAAACAAGAAATCCAACAATCCCCAAGGGAATAGATCGCACAGTACGACTCCATAGATATAATGAAGTCACGTCCTTCCACCTATCCATCATCAAGCCGCCACAATTATACTTGTAACCATCTTTTAAGTCCCAACCCTGCCACCTCACCATAACCTTAGAACCCGACCCCATCCACTATGTCCAAAGGACAGACAAGTGGATCCTCCTTTCCATGCCCCACACACGCAGATCTTTTCTAGGAAACCTCCACCTGTACTTCATTCCAATGTTGAAACTCATCCACCGGATCCCCAAAAAAATCCGGTAGGCCCCCCATTCAGCTCCCGTCATCCAAAGATTAAAAATCATTGCAAACCATGGTAGCCTTGTTCTCGCGCGATTAATGCTTGAATATTTGGCGGAAGCCTTTCCTTTTTCCTCCAACATTTAGCCGAATCCCAGCCCGAGCCAAGATTAGCCAAGGCATCTGCCACATGATTGCCTTCTTTGAAGATATGAGTCACTTTTTTATCCCTAAATTTGGATAAAAGGAAGCTAACATCCAACAAAATGTCCTTTGTATTTCAACCAATTAATCTGTCTTTATTCACAGCATACGTAACCGACTTGGAGTCTCCTTCTATGTGGAGATAAGCAATCCCCAAGAGAAACAACAATTTTGATGCCCATTAGCAGCGCACGAGCCTCCACCACTAAAGCCGACTGAAACCCAATACCTCCAACAAATCCCGCCACCAGAGCTCCCATAGAATCTCTGATAACTCCACCAATACTTGCCCTACCTGGGTTGCCCTTAGCCGCCCCATCAAAATTAAGTTTAAACCATCATCTATCCAAAGGCTCCCATTTAGTATTCTTTCTAGCTAAAAGTTTCAAATTATCAAAAGAGTTAACCTTTAAATCCTGGTGCCATTCCTTAGCCATTTTTATTTCGTAATCCATCGGCCCCATCTCCGGGAGTTTCCCATTAAAGAGAGATATATTCTCCTCAATGAGCCTAACTCCAATGCCAAACACCTCCCTGGGACTCCTCTCAATATTCCTGAAAACCCTGTTATTCCTCTCCTTCCATAAACACCAACCTAAGACAGGGGAGACCTGCTTCCGAAGTTCACCAGGCAGAGGGTGGAAAAACGAGCCATACCAACCCAAAATAAACGATAAAAGGTCTTTGCTCATAACCCAAGGGATATCCAGTTTCTCAAAAGCCAACCCCCAAACTTCAACAACATACATGCAGTGTAATAAAAGGTGACTGATAGTTTCCTCCCCTTTCTTGCAAAAGAAACATCTATTGGGAAAACAAAAATCCCGAATCCTCAGATTGTCCTGGGTTAGAATCCTGTTATGACAGGCCGTCCACCATAAAAAATTAATTTTAGGGATCATGTGACAATTCCAAACCTTCCAGGGTTCTACAACATAAATTTCATTAGTCAGCAGTCTGTAAGCTGACCGCATAGAGAGATCCCCCTGTTTATCTAAAGTCCAAAAAAACTCATCCTCCCTGTCATAGGAAGGAAACCTGGTGCTGAAGAGAATCACCTGAAGGGATCGAGCAAGACAACAAAGGGTAAGATCCTTCCAAATCCTAGCTTCGGGAGGTCCAGAAACATAGTCGTTGATATGTATGCCAAAGAATCTCTAAGCCGCTCCCATCACCGCCCCAAAGCTAGATCAAGCCAGAGAAGAGTCAATTAGGCAAGTATCTTCCCAGAACTTGATTTTAATCCCTTTTCCCATTTTCCATTTAATCCCTTTCTTTAGCAGGCCTTGTATGCTACAGATGCTCCTCCAGACAACAGAGCCCTGGGGGTGAGGTTTTGAAAGACAATCAATCAAGGGCCTGTTTTGGAGATATTTGGCATTCAAAATTTTACACCAGTCCTTAGTGTTCCTTAACTAGTCCCAACCAACCTTGGCTATCAGAGCCCTGTTAGAGTTGACAATCTTCCTAATTCCAAGCCCACCACAATTTTTAGCCTGGCAGACCCTTTCCCATTTCACCAAAGCGATTTTATTTTTTTCCTCAATATCGGACCATAGGAAATTCCTTTGAATTCTTTCAAATTTATCAGCAATGTACTTAGGCATCTTAAAAATGGATAGAAAGTAAGTGGGGATACCTTGGATAGCTGCAGTGAGCAGTTGGAGTTTTCTAGCATGGCTTAACAAAGAGCCCTTCCACCCAACCAACTTCCTTTGAATCCTTTCCAGAACCGAATTCTAGAACTCCATGGGTACCTCCTTAACTATGAGGGGGAGCCCAAGATACACCAATGGGAGAGAATCACCAACACATCCCAGAACCGCAGTCACCCTATTTTTCAAATTAGACATGCAATTAAAGAAATAAATCTTGCTTTTATTGTAATTGATGCTTTGACCAGAGCAAGAGGCATAGTTGTTAAGACAAGCTTTTTCATTTCCTGGCTTCCACCACAGAGGCCTTCCCAAATAGAAAGGTGTCATCCACAAATTGCTGCACAACAATCGGATTTAGAGAGGAAGCCGCTCTAACACCCGTAATGGAGCCTTCTGACAACAGACCCGTGAAATTCCTACTGAGCACATCAACAATCATAATGAAAAGATAGGGGGATAGAGGGTCTCCTTGTCTGAGCCCTCTACCAGTAGAGAAGAACCCATAGGGGGATCCATTAATCATAACCGAGAACTTGATAGTACTAACACATTCCATAATGAGTTTGATGACCGAATTGTTAAAGCCAAACTTAGCCAAGACCTTCAGAATGAAGTCCCACAACACTTTATCATAAGCTTTGGAAATGTCAAGCTTGAGAGCCATCCCCACATTGTTACATCTATCCATTGAGTGGAGCAGTTCATGGGTTGTCAAAGTGGCATCAAGAATATGTCACCCAGGGACAAACCCCTTTTGAGTGTGACTAATGATTTTTTCCAAGAGAGGTTTGATGCAGTTAACAAGGATCTTAGAAATGATCTTATAAAAGGTGTTACAAAGACTAATAGGTCAGAAGTCAGTCATAGAAAGAGGCTCACTAATCTTGGGAATAAGAGCAATGAAAGTGTGGTTCAATTGTTTGAGGATCCTACCAGCTTTGAAGAAGTCCCTGGCCGCAAGCACAAGGTCTCTACCCACAGTATCCCATAAAATCTGAAAAAAAGCAAGAGGAAAACCGTCAGGCCCTAGGGCTTTGAAAGCCCCCATGCTAAAGGTAGCTAGACGAACTTCTTCCATGGAAACAGTCCTGAGGATTCCCAAATTATCTTCCTGAGAGATGGAGGCAGGGAGATGTTAGAGAATCACACAGTCCAAAGCCAGGTTGGGTGCCTCAACAGGGGCCGAAAAAGCCTCCTAGAAATAGTTAACCACACAGATCCCAATTTGAGCTTGATTTGAAATCACCTCCCCTGTGGCATTTGTCAATTTGTCAATTTGATTCATTTTCCTGTACTTGATGGCAGAAACATGAAAAAAGGAGGTGTTCCTATCTCCTTCCTTCAGCCATTGGACCCTAGATTTTTGTTTCCAAAAGACCTCCTCATTTTTTAGGACCCGTTCCCATTCCATTCTAGCTTCCCATTCCTGGATGTGAGTTCACTGACTGTCATCACCCTTATCCATATTTTTCTGTAAGGTCCTCAACTTTCCTTCAAGCAATTTTTTCCTTTGAAAAACATCCCCAAACACATTCTTGTTCCATCCTTTAACCATTAGTTTAATATGTTTAAGTTTAAAGCAGATCCTAAACATAGGGGATCCTTGGACAGGAATATTCCACCATTCAACAATTATTTTTTTGAAATCGGGATGAGCTTTCCACATTATTTCAAAGCAAAAATGATAGGGACCAACAATAGGACGAATATTAGTGGTCAACAAAAGAGGATTATGGTTAGAGACCATCCTGGGAAAGGTTATTAGGTTGGCATCTAAGACATTAGTCCAATGAGGAGAGTAGAGGAAGCGGTCAAGCTGGACCTGAATCAGGTCACCACTAGCCCGTCTATTAGACCAAGTGTAATTCTGGCCCAGGAGCTCAATATCAACTAAACTCGAAGAATTCAAAAAATTAGCTAGATCTGATATGCTGTCAGTGTAATCCAGAAGGCCACCACTTTTCTCAGATGGAAACAAGGGAGAGTTAAAATCTCCAGCAACAAGCCAATGACCTCCCTTATTCAGATTAATCTTAGCCACCATGTTATTCCACAAAATACTCCTAAGTTCCTCTGATTAGGAGCATATATATTAACTATAGACCAAGCTTCTCCAAGATAAGAGAACGAAACCCCTACACTATTTTTACAATGAGATATTTTAGAACCTTGCAGACAAGATGGGTTCCAAAGCACAACCAAACCCCCCGAAGCTCCCTCGACATCACTATAGACATAGGAAGCATTAGGCCAAAAAAAGTTAGCAATTTTATCAAAATTAACCATCAACATTTTGGTTTCTTGAAGAAAGCAAACATCAATCTTATGTTCCACTATATAGTCCTTCAGGGCACGTTGTTTGTGTGAGCTATTAAGCCCACAAATGTTCCATGACATAATCCTCATTTCTGACCTTTTTTTGAGGACACATCCAATGTCCTCTGCTTTCCCAGGGCAATCTCATTTGTCATTTCTCTCATTCTAGTGTATCTCTGAGAAGGTCTCCCTAGCTTAGATTCCTCTCCTACATTTGCCTTCTTCTTCCTTCCTTTCTTCTTGGGTGTAGTCCATATCCCTTCATCCTCAACTTTCTCAAGCTTTAAACTCCCCAAACTTTCAGTCGACTCTTCAATCATACCAGAGCTCTCTTCTTCCCAGATTTCACCATCCTCGATCAAAGCCCCATAGGTCCCCGAAGCGACATCCAAAACCAAAGGGTCAATAGCTGAAGCGCTAGGAACAGGAAACCCACTAGAGACCCCCACAAACAAGGGATCAACAGTCGAAGAGCCAGGGTCTCGAGACAAAGACAGGGGTTTAGCAACCAACTCCAACGAGTCACTAGGGTCAGCTAATTCAAGAGGTGGACCAATAGGGGAGGGTAGGTGAGGAGGAATCTTAGGTGACTGATCAACACCTAGGGGAACGAACCCAGAATCACACGACGACCTCAAAATATTCTCAGGCAGAGTAGTGAGATTTATCACATTGTCCTTAAACTCCCGACTGACAATAGATTTGCAATCGGAGATAAGATGCCCTGCTTTAACACACTTTTGACAGTATACCACAGTGTTTTCGTAACACACAGGTTGAGTCCAGCTTTCCAACTTAGAACACAACTTGACTGAGTTTGGTAGAATTTTATCAACACAAATATTGACATAGAATCTTGTAAAGACTAACCTTGATTTCAATTTTGTGATAGCATCTGTGGTAACAAAATGATCCAGCGAATCCCTAATAGCTTTGAAGATGGCTTCATCCCAAAACTCCAAAGGCAAGCCCGACAACCTTACCCAAATAGGAGCCAACTTATTTAGATCAGTAGCAGGGTCAAAACCAGGTTTCCATTTGCACAAAGCCAGACTATGCTTCCCAAAAACCCATGGACCCGACAACAGAGTAGCTGCCAAGTCCTCCGCTATAGTGAATCTAAACAGGAAAAGACCACCAACCATTGCGCGAATCTCCACACTACCCTTAAGGCGCCACTTTGCCGCAACCCATTTCCGAACCATATCCACCGTTGGACGGTAAGAGAGAAATCTTCCCACTACAACATTCTCCATGGAGGAGAGGATCCTGTCACTAATCGAATAAGGAATGTCAAATACAGTACTAGAGGTCGATACAATCTCAGGTGAAGACAAAAACAAGGAGGAGACTTGTTTCCCATTAGAAAACACACCCTTCCAACCGATAGTCGGAGGGATCTTCACCGCCGACACAGAAGATATGCCTGAAGACGCCAAAATCTTCAAAAAGCCCGATGGTGAAAGCACTAACCCCACGAGGCTAGTACCTGTCAGACATGGGCCCAAAAGAGGGGAGCACGGGTTAGGAGTGGGCAAAGGGGGACCATTGGATACCCCCAAGACAGAGTCCACCATGCACACAGAAAATTCAAACTCAAAGGAGCAAGAACAATTAGGTTTGTTGATAGAGAAGCACAAACTACTTTATGACTTACCCTTGTTCTCATGCTCCTTAAGTCTATTTTACGCTTAAATTTAAGCAATCGAAGTGTCTCCATGAAATTTTTTATTTATGTGAATAGGATAATTTGGAATCTTTTCTTATTTTCGCAACAACTCCTTATAAATTGAAAATAGACTTGAAAAAATTAAAGGGCTGCTGCAAGAAAATAAAATAAAATGCCATGTGGCTCCACAAATCTCTTTATCTCCTTTTTAACATATGCCTCCAATTTTTCCCTCCACTTTTTACTCGCACAAAATATATATTTTTACTAACCCAAGGGTGTCCGGGCAACTCAACTTAGTGCGTTCCATAACCATGCACCGGTTCCACAAAATGCTTCTTAAAATGTTCGATCCAAAATAAGCAAAATAACACATTTAAGCATAGTATGAAATATGGGATTAGGTGCACCTGTTCAGAGCTGAAAACTGATAAAATATTAATTTTATTTTAAAAACAGTACTATTTCTCCACCGAACTTTCAAACAATACGCGACAGACAAAGAAGGTTTCACATTCAACAATTGCACTATTTTGCAACGCAACCCGGTATACTACGGAGACTCGAACCCAGTACTCAATCTACATTACGAAAAAAGCACAGAAAAATGGCGAGCTTGGAGTTAGCACTAGTCCAAATGATGAATGACTATTCAAAGTCCAATACACAGCGCCGAGATCAAATAGGTAAATATTAATTTTTCATCCTTTTCATAACATTGAATTTATTATTTTTTTCTTTTTCTTTTTTCCTTATCGTTTACGCAATGATCTGTCATTTCCGGAATGATAGTTAAAATAATCTCTGTGCGCAAGAATCCGAATTATAAAATATTGTGCTTCCAATTTTCATCTCCGCCCCTGAAAATATTTTCTTCAATTATACTCTAACCCTAGCTCTTAGATTTGATCCAATCCTGGGCTTGTCTTTAACTGTAACCCTATGTTTAAACAAACCCTGGTTCTTAGCTTTAATTTTAACCCTAATTTTTATACGTAACTCTCATGCATATAATCCTTACCCTAGCTCTTAGATTAACACAAGGCCTATCTCTTAGATTTAATCCTAGGGCTAGCTCTTATTGTCATTCTTAACCCTAGCCAGTGTAGCAGCTTTTCTACGAAACCTTTAGTATGGTGGATCTCAAATATGGAAAAAAAATGGGAGATTGCACGAGTACATTTTTAAAATATACAATAATTTATAATTACGCTAGTGTATTACAAAAAGTAAAAGTTATTGGAGTTTCTACATCTGCATGCAGTTATAAATAAAATATCTACATAAAAAGTATCCATTGGTCTTTTACATGTTTAGAACAAAATTGAAAGGTTTGGCTTTATAAATGCCATAACGCAGTTATTTATTATCTTGATCAACTGCAGAGAAGGAGAAAGAGGTGCAACCAGAGGTAGTTCAACAGGTTGAAACCATTGATCCTCAAAGCTCACAACACAAAACACAAGTGGAAGAAGTATAACTAAATAAGGAGGAAAGCCCCCAGGTTGATCGAACATTTGAAGAACAAACAAATAAGGATCAAAGTGTCCAAATAGCTCCGCCTCCATAGTCAGAATTAGTACAAGTGACTCAACAAGCAGCTCCTATTGAGCAAACATATGAACCATTGACTGAGCAAGACCTTGCTGAAGGAGATGTACTCCTAGATAAGATGGAGCAGGAATTAGAACAGCTACAACCAGGGTAATAGGATGCTCCTTTAGAACAACAGCAACAAAACGCCCCAGTTTCTCCAGCACAACAAGTGGTGGATACTCCTCAGTGGTTCTAGTACGGTTGGATGTAGATATCCTAAGTTGCCGAATTGGGTATGGGTACAGATACAGATATATGGTACAACAATTTTTTTTGGTGTTTGGGTATGTTTGTACAAAAAACATATAAAAATCATAAATATATACATATTTCAATATTTGCAGCCTAAAAACAAGAATTAAATTTAGAATACCACATATCATGCATATGCTAAACAAACTACCATAAATATTACAAATTTGAAATACAATATACTACTAATTTGATAGATATTTTGAATTAATTGTTCATTGGTTCAATACTAAAATAATACAATTAGTAATCAGCACCATGTGGGTAGTCACGAAGATCAACATCAACATCATCATTGACACTAGATGATGTAGGTAGATTAGAAGAACCATATGCAACCCCATTGCCACTTGCACTAAGAGCATGTTAGGTATCCAACTCCACAGAAAGTAAAGATTGTGTGGCAGCTGAAAAATTCAAATCAATTTGCTTTGGATCTACATCCCACAACTTTGTGCCCCCTTCCTTGTACTCATTATGTCTATGAGTAAGAAGGTGCAAGTTGGAATGCACTTAAACTAGCTTTTCTGCTTACTTGTTATCTATCGATTATGTTTCACTAAGTGCATAAAGGAGTATTTACTTCAATTTTGCTCAGATGAAGAGGAACTAGCAACCTCTTGAAACAAAGTGAGAAATTACAATTATAAAATTGTAAATAAAAAATTAATAATTTGATTATTTTTAAAATGATAAACAATACAAATTTAGAGAGTGTAATAAAAATTAAGAAATTTACTTGCAATAAAAGTTTGATTGCACGAGTTTGGAGGTGTGGTGATGTATGGCCATTAAGGTGCCAACAAGTGTGAGCATCCTTCCTATACTTGTCATGGAGAGCGGGAACACTTTGACCGTTGGAGGCTACAAACTCAACAAACTTATTTGTAACTAAATCCTCCATTTTGGGATTGGGGAAGAGTTTAGTTAGTAAGTGCTTTCCTATACGCTTCATTGACTTTTGTATCTTTGTATAGTGGCACCCTTGATGGTATAGCAAGAATTTCATCATTGTAAAATTTGAGAGTCAATGCAAATGCAATAAGATGTAGTGGGGTGGTCATTTTGTTACTGCTCAACACAAATTGTGTGCACCTCTTCGAAGAATGTTTCTTCAGGATCTTGCTCTT
Organism: Sequoiadendron giganteum; assembly: GCA_007115665.2. NCBI lineage: Eukaryota > Viridiplantae > Streptophyta > Pinopsida > Cupressales > Cupressaceae > Sequoiadendron > Sequoiadendron giganteum. Next base: position 753,144,073 of record CM021102.1, on the reverse strand, counting down.
TTTCATTGATGATGGATTTCTTCTCAATCATTGAGTCAATGCCATCATATACCTCTTCCAAACATGACCTATCCATATCAGTAAAATGGATCATACTCATGATGGGCTCAATAAAACTAAAAAGATATTCCACGTGTTCCCACCAAGTGTAGTCTAGTATCATTTGCATTACATTTGTTGCCCCCTCAGTATTGGATTGCCTCCATAGGGACCAATTTTGACTAATATGTAATATCCCTAAATAGGGATAATGGAAAAGAAACACAATTTCTCCAAAAGTATGCAATAAAAAATTCTGAATTTTGTTTGCAAATAGATAACCCTTCAACAAGCTCAGATCTATGCTTAGAATATTTTTCTGTTTTCTTTTGCTAATTAATAGAAATTTCTGAATATAAAAAAGTTATAAAAAACACACTAAAAACTGCCCAAAACTTTCAGAAATAGCTTACATTATTTTTCCTTATTTTTCTGAGATGAATATGACCAACAAGTACATAGGTTAATGCTCAAATACCTCAAACATGCCTTCAAAACCCTAGCCGTCCCTGCCAAAACCCTCAGAAAATCAATGCTGGGTCCTCACCCAAATGTCACCCTTGTCCTTGCTAATGCTAGCCTCAAGGATGCTCCAAAAACTGCAGGAATTTTATTGTAGGTTATCCAAATCTGATTCTGATATCTCTGAACCACACCTCCAAAATGATCCCCAAAACCTGATAAGAATAGGAAACTCTGAAAATGATGTGCTAGGGCATCACTAACAAAGCCCTTCCACCGAAACACACCCTTTTGACTAGGGGGAGCTTGTATGTCTCTTTGAAACCAGGGATACTCAAGGGTTTGCAAACCTTAAGCCAAGATTGCAACAACAATAAAGAAAAGACTGATAACATAATGAGCTCCAAAAGAACCCTAAAATTTTATATAATGACTCCCAAAAAAGGTTTTAATCTCGGCCATTGATCCATTACCAACTCAATCCAATGCTCCAAATAAAGTCCCTAAAAAACAAGCCAATAGGCTCCTTGAAATCCCATGCCCCTCCTCGACCTTTTTTGGCACATGTTTAGCAAAATCACTTAATGTACATGTCCCTTAAGTCATTAAACTTAAAAAGGGGAAATACTGAAGTCCCTAGGCTAGGAATCTCTTAAGTTGCATAAAAAGACGTGCCTAAAACTTAAGAATAGAATATGATATTTAGGCTTGGAATCATTTAAGTTGTATAAAAGGACGTGCCCACAACTTAAGAATAGAATATGATACAAGCCAAAGACTCCACACTTACCCAATAATGCTCTACATCCTCTTCCTCTTGGGTAATCCAAGGAAATTACAGCCCATGCATCGTTAAGCCACATGGCTTGAGTTGGGGACATCACCATCCTCCCCACCCAAAGAGTGCTTGTCCTCAAGCATTTGTAGATTAGGATGCTTAAGAATCTCCTCTCCTTCCCATGTATTATCCTCCAAAGGCAAGTTTTTTCACTTGATGAGATACTCATAAATTATATTACTCTTTAGCTTCTTCTCCCTTACTTGCAAAATTGTTTCCAGAATGAGTATCAACTTACCTTCTTCATCCATAGGAGGCAATTCTGTAGAAGCAATCACTTGCTGTCCAAGAGCCTTTTTGAGGCATGACACATGAAACACATTGTGGATTTTGCTTGTAGATGGCAGCTCCAACTCATATACTACTTCACCAATTCTTTTAATCACCATGAAAGGCCCATAAAACTTTGGTTAAGCCTTTCTGCTCCATTCACTTTCAATGAGGATTGTCTATAAGGTTGAAGGCGCACAAATACCTTGTCTTCCACCTCACAAGACCTCTCAACTTGATGGCTAGTTTGAGTGTGCTTCCCTTGTTCACATTGTGGAAAAAGTAACAATTGATCTGCGCTAGTAATTGGGTGGTTGATCAAGATTACTTTCATGATTTGAAAACTTTCTCTAAAGATTGCACTATCTTTGTGATACTGTGGGTTATCTAGTTAAATAGGAATTAATAAATGTAAGATCTGTCTATTCATAATACATGGCATTTGTAATAGAAGTTTAATATTAAAATTTTCTAAAACCCAATCGCTTTCCTGTTCTATCTTTTGTAATTTTTTATATCAATGGTTAGTGTACATTTATATTAGGACAAGCATCAAAAGACATTGAATATTAGATGTTAAGATATTGTTTCTAGCTATAAGTATTTTTTTATTCCATATCAGGAAACACTAATTTCAAGGTTATAAGTTGTATAAATTTCAATATGTTTTTGATCTAACCCATATTATAGGATCCTAGGAAGAACATATTTGTTGGACCCTTGTTGAAACATCGAAACACAATGAACTATTGAGGTATCCAACAAGTCAAGACTTGACTATTGAGGCCTTGGGGTAGTCATTTTCCATTTTGGGATTTGATTCCTTTTAGGAGAGGTGGGATACTTAGTAATTCATCTAAGTTGAGACATGTGTCAAAACACCCATCAACACTTCTCTATCGGTTGTATTTGCCTTCTCTCTTTCTACGTGTATTTGCTCACCTGCATGTTTTATCATGATATTGTGAGCTTTCTTTGATGCCTTCTTTCTTATTAGAGTCATTCTTGTTTCATGAGTATTTTACACGTTCTCTCATTCTTGAAGCACACTCTTTTTTGCTATTTTGATTGTTAGATCATTTGTCAAATTGAGTCTATGTAGTTATTCTTGCACATGATTTGGGTTATTTTGCTTTTTGCAAATTCTAACATAGTATTAGAGCCCGTTTTATTTGAATAGGTCACTTAGTTTCCAGTTTTAGAGATCTAAGCTTTTTTGATTTTGGGTGTGAGTATTTTTTTGGCATATAGTGCAGCTTTTTGTGCTACACCATTATGCTTGAAAGGATTTAGAAAGTTGGTCTAGGCTTTCATTTTGCTTGAATTGAATTTCAAGAAGCTAATCTTCATTTGGGTTTTTGTTCATGTTTGTTTGATTGAGTTAAGTAGGTGACATGATTTTTGAGGCATCCTAGCTTGAATCTGATTGGACCATTGAGTTTGATGACATAAAAAACTCTAAGTGTGACTATAAACTTGGGCATTTTGGAGCACTTTGTTTAGGGGACACTTGAGTTTTTTTGCCCTGCACATTGTTCAAGATTGGATCCTTGTTATATCAGTTTGGTCAACCCACACAATCTAGCATAGAGCTGGTGTGGCCCAATTGGACTATCCAATTTGGCTTAGCCAATCAACGTCAGCTAGTCCAATCATTTTCTAATTGGTCCCAACTTTGATCTTTGTGTAGTTTTCTTAGACCTAGTTCAACTTGGCATGACATGTCTAGTTTGTTCTTGGCCTTGTCCAAATCACTCTTTCTCTCTCCAACCCATTATGGTTTCTTTGTGTCCTATCTGACCTCTAAAATTAACACCTCAATTTTCTAGTATTTCAATTTTATTAGATATTTTTCTGTTTATTTTTCTCTCTGAAACTTAAAATGCTCATAACTATCACAAATAAGCTCCTTATTGAAAGTTAATGTTTGTTTGAGCTCTACACTTCTATGTAGTTTTTTGTTCTGATTTTGCAAGCATTTTGTACTTCGAGAATATTTGCCCATTTTTGGACATTGTAAAACAAACTATATCAGTTCTTTGCATTGTAAATGTACTAAAATAAAGTGCCAAACTTTGTATTTGTTTGGGGGCGGTGGTCATTGCACCAATTAGTAATAGGGGTTGCATTTGTGTTTTCTTGTTTTTCTTCACTTAACATTTTATTTTTGCAGTTGCCAATTCATTTTCATACACTATATAATTACTTTGAATGGAAATCTAAAATTCTAATCATATTGAGAAGCAACTAATTATTTAGAATTACTATGGGTTTAGAGGTACAGGCTACTCTAGATGTAGAGAAAATTAAGTGAAATAACAAATATGATGAGGTCTATGGTTTTTTATGTTTATCTATATCTCCATACCTACTCTTTCACATTGAGTCCTTGAATACCCCCAATGAAATCTAGGCTACTTTGTCTAGCTTGTATGGGCAATAGGAAGCTTTGAGAGGTCATTAGTTGAAGAGTGAGCTCATCAATTTGAGCCATAGCAACTTTGACACTCTTTAGCACTTCTTCATGACGTTGACATCCTTGAGATTGATATGAAACAATGTGGGATTGAGAAATAAGACATTTAGTTGATTCTTAGTGTTCTCTCTAAACTTGGTCTAGATTACTCAGTTTTTGTTTCTACATTTCATGCTGTAATGTCCCCTAGTTGGGGTATGCCTGATTTTGCCCAAAACTAACAATTCCAACAATACAATTTGTTTTACCAATAGTATTCTAAAATTAAATCATATAAAAGTTATTGAACTTAAGAGTAAATGAACAATTAATATAAATAACATTGCTAAATTGGTCTAAGCTATATTTTCATTTCCCATAACCAATCATAGAAAGGATTGGAAAGGAAAGCACGGTAGGGCGCTTGGAGTGTGTTCATCACAATTAAGCCCAAGAGCGTGGCAATCACCCCTTGGCCCCAAGTGGCAGGAACTCCTGTTACCATCCAACATGGGGTTGGTCTACTTACATTGTGGAACCCAGGGATTGTTCATCACAATTAAGCCCATGAGCATGGCAATCACCCCTTGGCCCCAAGTGGCAGGAACTTTCGTTACCATCCAACATGGGGTTGGTCTACTTACGTTGATGAACCGGTCTGCTGCCTCCCCTAATTGTGTGCCCTTGCAAATCCATGCCTGATTGCTTATAGGGAAACTAATAAATTAAATCAATTATCGTAAGAGCCTTAAATAGAATAGCAATTTCCATTAGTGACTAGGTTAAAGATACATAAGAGATTATATCTATATAAACATTATACTCCAACATGATGCATACCAATCACTTATTATATTCAATAGCTGCTGCCTTTCTGAATGCAGATGTTTATTTATTTTCTGATCTCCTTCTTGCTGTGTATGTTCTCCTTTTTGCATATTCTACCTTTCAAATCTGCTCAATAATATATTCATATGTCTGCTGTAATAAGCCTGCTCTAATTTTGTATGATTTTCTATTCTGCTTTTTATTCATTCCATATTGATCCCAAAAATGATGCTCTTGCTAATGATTTGACCCCTCTTATATATCCTTTATGGTTGAGTGAGGAGATACACCCTATACACCCTTTTTGAAGGATAATGTCTCTTCATAAATAATTGTTACCTCTTGATCGCAGCTTTATGTTTGACTACTCCTTTATTAATCGCTGCCTTCTTTCTTTAATCGCTGCCCATAAACACACTTTTATATATGATTTGGGCTATCTCATTAATCCATGTATGGTCAGCCCAGCAAAATAAATATAATAATTTAAATTGAATTTCTGTTATAAATGTGGTGCCGAAATAATGAATGTCGGCCAGCATATGGCAAAGGAAATAAAAAAAGATCTGAGCGCTGCTGTAAGGTATATTACTCAGCGGGGGCATGAACAAAATAGGACATCACACATGCCACTAAGTGCTCCCTTGGGAATGCATGGACTATGCCATCTCTTAATAATTTTGCTATCGTACTCAACAAGGAGCAAGATAAACTCATTGAAATGGTTACTTTGAAATCTTTTAAGTCATATGCCTTGGTTGCATACTAGGACAAAAAATAACAAAATATTTATAGCAATAGTGAAAATAAATAGAAAAACGAGGACAAGAAGGAGAAAAAAGATTAGAAATCACCCATTACTTTAAAGCAACATTTGAGATCCCCTTTTCAAAAGGTGAGAATGCTAAGAAGGTGGTCAATTTATATTGTTGAAGCCCAAATGGTGATGAGCACAAGTGTTTGAAGAAATAGATTGATCACTTGATACATATCCTTGAGAATAACATTAGTGTTCTTGAATAAGTCAAACAAAGTTCATCAAATGAGGGGTCTTCTAAAACAAAGGACAACAATAAGGAGAAAGGAAAGGGCAAGGCCCTTGTAGCAATTATAGTTCCACCTTCCTCTTGGATACTTGACTCTATTTTTTCGCACCACATGGTTCTTTCATAGGATGGCTTCACATCTGTAGAGCCTTGTTCCACAATACACATATTGATGGGTGATGACACTCTAGTTGAGGTATGTGGGAGAGGGTTTGCTAATGTGGATGATAGGACATTTCAAGATGTTCTTTGTGGACCCTCACTTGTGTTCCCTCACTTTTAACCAATCGTCATTTAGTTTACTAGATCTCTCACATTGGTTTAGGCAAACAGGTTGAGTTCACTCCTAATACAATTGTTATTCCAGATATGAATAGTAGTTTTATAGTGGTGGTTGAGAGAGTAGATCACCCGTCTTGATTGCATGCTTCTTCTTACTTTGTTCTTGATTCTTTTTTGACCACACTTTCCACTCATTCCAGTGAGGTAAGTTGTGGCATGGGTGGTTTGAACTTTGGACATTTGAACTATTGCTACTTGTCGTAGTTCACCTAGTATGACATGATGACAAGGCTACCTTCAGTTTTCTTTTTCGATGGAGTTTGCTAGGGTTACATCTTGCAAAGCATGGAGGGCCACTCATTCTAGAGCTGATTCATAGTGACTTATCTAGTCCATTTCCACATCTTTCTTTTAGTAGGGATAAATCATGTTGAACTTCATTGATGACTTTTTTAGGTATAAGTGGGTCTACTTTCTTTTTCAAGACTTCAAATGACTTGTGGAGAAACAAATAGAGAAAACCACCAAGGTTCTATGCATTGAAAATTGCGTGGTGTGTATGTTAACTATCATTTTAAGTAGTATTATACTTTAGAGGAGATTGATTTGTAGTGTACAAGTCCTTATAGTTCTTAGTAGAGTGGTGTGATAAAATGTAAGAACAAATCTTTGAAGGAAATGGCTAACTGTATGATTTACTGTAGATCTATTATATCATAGTACTTGGTGGAGGCCATTAACTATGGGTTACAATCTAGAATCACGTTCCTCATAAAGCCTTGAAGGGAGTCACTTCTTTTGAAGCTTGGAGTGATTAGAAACCCATAGTTAAGCATTTTAAGGTTTTTGGTTCTCCAACATGGGCCCACATTCCAATGGAGAAATGTATGGCTATGGATCTGCAAAGAAGGCCTTGCATCTTTATGGGCTACCCTAATGGTGTTAAGGGATATTGGCTTTTCCATCCTATTACACATGAGCTATTTATTGAGAGGAGTGTTCGCTTTGAGGAGGGCTCTTTTGAGTTCTAGTTTTGACACTTCTCCACCATCTACATTCACATTGAAATCACTTGGCATTTACGACCACATTTTTGAGAATTTAGATCCTCCTAGGCACATTCTTGATGATGAGGGATTCTTTTTCCTCCACTTTGGTTGACGAGAGTGATGATGAGGATTCACCTCCTCTCCTAATCATTATTTTGAGGTTGAGAGATCTCTTGGTTCTTCGGCTTAAAGTCCACTTTGAACTAGAGAGCCTCTATAATTTGTAAGAGATTGGGTTGGGGATCTTTCTAATACTAGGTGGACGGGATCGTAATTCTAGGGACATTTGTATGTTTTTATCGCCTCTACTTTTGATCCATAGTATTTGGGGAGGCATTTGGCATTTTTGAGTGGGATTCAATTGTGTAGGAGGAGAATAGTTTTCGAGTTAGGAACCATAGTTGGGACTTGGTCCTTCTTCCTAAAGGAAGGAAGCTTGTTCAATATAAGTGGATATAGCCATAGGTATTGACTTCATTGAAACCTTTGCATTGGTTGTAAAGATGAACTCTATTTGACTCACATCTGCTATTGTTACAACACATCGGTAGGAGGTTCACGAAATGGACATTAAGAGTACTTTTCTTCATAGTGATCTTGAGGAGGAGATATATATGGAGCAACTATAGGGTTTTCTATAGGATTCTTGTCAACTTTAATTTTTTTTCATCATAATTATGTGAGGCTTTCTACAACAGTTTCCTTCATATTGCGATTTATTATAGTTAGTCATTGGTTGAATTATTTCTAGTGTTTCCCTGAGTTTCCAAGAGGGGTTATGGGGATGGCACAATTTTCCTTAGATTTAGGGGACGTCGATGGGATGGCTATATATATATATATTCTCTTATATTTAGAGTGATTAGTTGAATTATTTCTACCATTTCCCTGAAATATATGTATAATTGGCACAAAATATACAAAATTGAGAGAAAAGTTGATAATTGATAATTCAAGGTTGATTGTCACATCATAAATGTCAACAATAAATCAAAATGGTTTAAATTGTAGTGACATTATTGGGAATTGAGATTGACTTGACAAACCACAAGCATAAATGGAACTCAATTAGGAAAAAATTGTAAAAAAATATAGTTTTTTGATTGGTACAAGCTCAAAACAATTTTTTTTTTTCAAAACCAAAGTGGGTGTTTTGGGTTGCAGTCCCCAATGGGGTGTAGGGGTGGTGCCTAGGCATGTTCCCTATTGCAATACAGGGCCAGTTCAAGGGGTAGAGCCCTTGCCACCAAGGCCAAATTAATGTCTTTAGGATCACAAGGATCTCCATGGTGCATGCCACTTTTCCTTCTTGCTTGCAAAAGTAAATTGTAAGAATGAAAATGACAAATGATGAAAACATAAAATGATTGTGGGCTAGGATTTTTGGTAGTGAAATAACAATTATTTATATGTTGGGGGAGGGGGGGAAGTTCATATAGGGTTAGGTTTTTGTCTTTTTGAGAGTTTGAGTTTGTGAGGTGTGGAGGATGTCTTGATTTTATAGGGATGTTGGGGGTGGCAGGTTGCCCCCATAGAGTATCTGTAGAAGGGGGTATCTTGGGAGATGTCTCTCACTTTGGGGAGAAAAACATATTTAAAATTCCCCTCCCCATCCCACAAATATCCCTAGACAAGGAAACATGAGAAAAACTCTAGGGATGTGTCCCTGGAGTATAGTGGTTTTTTCAGTTTTATTTGGGTCATGTTTAGAATATGAGGTGGACTATCTCTTCATCTTATGCCTTCTTCTGTTACTAATGTCCTACCTGTTCTCTGAGTGGTTTTCCCTTTCAAACTGACACATTCTAAAGTGCAGTGTTCTGTAGTTTTACCATGATATAGAAGGTTGTATAGTTTCACCATGGTTGAGACTGAGTTTGCTAGGCACTCGCTATTTTTGGGGCATGTATGGGAAACATAGTCCCTCACCTCTTATGCTGAATCTTTCTCACATTTTTATCAAAGTTCAATATTCTAAATGTATGTGGTATGCTAGGTTTAGGTCCTATACTTCCTACCCTTTCTTTGGCTTTGTACTTGTGTTACACGGGGACATGTCTCATGTCCCAAAATGCACTGTCCCCATCCCCAGCCGTCCTCGGGACGAGGGGGCGCCAAGGGGACGTCCCCTTGCCATCCCCGAAATAGGCCAGAGAGCAAGAAATGATAGGAAACGTCCTTGCCTGTTTGGGGACGTCTCCTCGTCTCTGATACGGCTGGGGGACGTAGGAAACGTCCCTCGTTGTACTGGGGACAACTAGCTGTCCCCCGTGGATAAGGAACTTTCAGCATTAAAAACTCATTATTTTTAAATTTTCTTTTTGCTGTTTGGGGACGTGGGGGGCCCACAATGACTCCCAACTCTAATATAAACCCTAAAATGCCAAAAGAAGTTAAAACAAATTGAAAAATGAAAGATAATATTGCACCTTACTGATTTGGGCGATTTCATGGAAAGTTCTATAGCTATTCACATTGCTGTTCACAGTTGTTTCAGAAGTCGTGGGGCTCTCATATATTCCTTGCGTTGGTTTTTTCCATTGAGCTGGGTGTAGTTACTAAAATATGCACTATGATAGAGATGACATAGACGATCATGAGGATGCCATTCAGATTTCAAATTCATAGTGCAACTATACATGCTGTTGTGAATTCTTTCTGATTTCTATAGCGTAGACTGTCTGCTTATCTTTAGTGCATATTTACATATTGATATTGTTGTTATCAATTATTGACATATCTCTCTCTCTTTCCCTCTCTCTATAATATATTGGAAAAATTCATATATATATATATTTGTATATCACTGTCCCCTACCGTCCCCTAAAAATGGCCCCCCTAGGAATTGTCCCGGAAATGCGTCCCCTACCGTCCCCGTCCCCGAAACGCCATGGAACATAGCTTTGTACTTCTCTGGCATTTACTTTTTTAGCCACTTTTCGAAGAACATCAGACTGAGGGCCAAGTGCAAGGGTTTATCTCTTAGATTTCATCTTTCTTTGTATTATTACCAGTTTAGTTTAGGGCAACTTGAAAATATTTATGCTGGCAGATCTCCTTTCTTGTTATCTGTCATTTCAACTTTGGACATCTTCTATGAAGGCATATATATTTTTGTTGTAAATTATGCATCTGGTCCTCTATTCTTGTTATTGAGTGAGTTTACCAATGTGTTTTTTTGTCAGTTTGAGATTCATGATGTTTGAAAGTATACCCTCTGGATTGATGTACAGGCAAATACAGCAAAAAATTAGCTACTTTATTGCCTTTCGTCCAATTTGGAAGAACTTGAAATGCAAATTATGGCTTTCCACCTAAGTTGATGGAAAAGTATATCAACTCCATTTCAAGACACCTTGCGGAGTCTCACACACATTTCCGGTTAGTACATCAATAATGCACTGAAATGAAGCAAAAAAGCTGAAATGAAAATTGAGTTTTGAAACTAAAATTAGATTGATTTGCTCTTATCCCACTGACCAATAATGAAATTTCCATTTTAGAAAACGATAAACATCTGGTCTGATACCATGTATGCACAGAAGAGTTAAAGTTTTCAGGTGAGCCACTCTAAAAGTGTAGACAAATCAATCTTCAGAACATAGATGCTGGTCCAGATTGATCACACAAATTTGTTTGTGATTTGTTCACAAGAAACATTGTCTTGTGCTTGCTAGTAGTCTGCTCCACCTGATTTGTTTTTCCCCATCCAATTTCAATAATGAAGAATGTTGGATTATGTATACAGTTTGGCCACTCCTACTTTGTTGCCCTTTGTGAAGTCTAGGTTTTTAAATTTCTTTCAATAGCATTATGCATTCTGTCAAAATGCCAGACTGGAAAAACTTAAAAAATAAATCATGAATTTCCACCTAAGTTGGTGGAAAAGTGGTTCAAATCTATTTAAAGTCACTGGCCAGAATTTTGCACACATTTCTTAGTTCATCAACAATGTATTGAAATCAACCAAAATCTGAAATTCAAAATTCAAAATTTGAAAGTGTAATTTGATTGATGAGCTCTTATACCACTGATCAATAATGAAATTTCCACTCCAGAAAACAATAAAAATCTGTTGTGATAGCACCAACCCATAGATCAGTTAAATCTCGCACATCAATCATTTCAAATGTTCTGGCAAATCAATCATCAAAACTTAAATGCTGGTCCAGATTTAGCTCACAAATTTGCATAAAGGAAAGACATATTTTATTCTTATCCTATATTTCTAGAATAACTTATGCATTGCTCACAAGAAACATAGTCTTTTGAAATGCATTTGGTTCGCTACAAGTCTGCCCCTCTTGAGTTGTACAGTCCCTAGTAAATGTAAACAATGAAAGATGTTGGATTATGTTTGGTCACTCCCAAGAGGCATCTTCTGCAGGTAGATATCGCACCATGTAATCTTTAAGATGGAAATCAGATTGACTTTCAATTTAAATGATGTATCCCTCGTGTAATTGTCAAATTACATGTTAAAGCATGATAACTAAAATAAGCAATTTAGCACCCACAACATACATCAGATTGGTTTTTATAATTACATAAAATCCTTATATGCTTAAACCTGCAACTGCATTTAAATGTTCCTTGTTAATATTATCTTTATGCCGAAGTGCCTCTGCTGTTTTTACATCCTTGATTTTACAATTGCCGTCCTTTTCAATTTCAGGGCAACTTGTTGATTATTGGTTTGGACTTGTTGGGGATAACTTGAATTGCTGTTTTAGTTGCTGATCTTACCATTTCTTCTTGATCAGTCAAAATAATAGATTCTCTTGCAAATTATTACTCTCATATACCCTTCAATTAATGTACTCTACTTCAAAGTTGCTTCTTTTGCTAGTTCATGAGGGTAAGCCTCTTCAGTTTGCGTTTCAAAGCATAGTTTTAGAACTTGGACTCAGCAAAAACTTGGCAGCCCAAAATTTTGATTTGGACTTGGGACTGAGCAAACTCAGCAAATTGAAAATTAATACAAGTAACATGCAATATACTGTTAAGAAATATAAGAAATTAATTTAGAGAATGTATAGCTAGCGAAACTGTTGTAAAATCACTTAAATCCGCGGTAGAAAAATGCTTTGAAAAAACAAATTAAAAAGAAAGTTCTGCTAGCTGGTTAGCTTTCGGCAAGTGCTCACTAGAATCTCTGTAAAATCTTGGCAAAATACTTGGGAAAAATTATCTACTACTTGCCCAGCAGATCTAGCTTGCAGACTCTCATAGAGTTCTGTGATAACCACCCTTGGTTACTACACTTGGTATCATAGCATGGTTAAAATACTTGACCTATAAAGCTCACAGGATTATTGGAATGAGTAGATACTCTTGTACTTACTATTTCACTGTGATTGAACTTAGACACTTGGTATATAGTAGCCTTGGATTTTTTAAACAGACTTTTAACCTTGTAAGGATAGTTGGCTTGTCCTACCCAAGAATACCTAAGTTGGTATAAAAAGGAAACTTGGATTTACTAACCATGTATAAAGAATTAAAGTGTGTAACAGAAACGCATTGGATCCGTGACATGTAAGTTTGGGGTTCCCATTTGTGTACCTTGACATTTGTGTACTTTATTGGAATATAGTAGCCTTGGATTTTTTAAACAGACTTTTAACCTTGTAAGGATAGTTGGCTTGTCCTACCCAAGAATACCTAAGTTGGTATAAAAAGGAAACTTGGATTTACTAACCATGTATAAAGAATTAAAGTGTGTAACAGAAACGCATTGGATCCATGACATGTAAGTTTGGGGTTCCCATTTGTGTACCTTGACATATGTTGAAACTTATAGAGATATACAGAGATCTTGGCCATCTTATAGTCTTGAGACAAGAAGAAAATAAAGAAATATGAAATTCTCAAGATAAGCAGGTCAAAACACAGTTGTTAAAACCTTAAGTTTTGTTACTTGGATTCTTCATTTGATTTGAATCATGATACATGGTAGTTGATATAAGAATCCTTGCTGAGGTGGATGCTATCTGATGATTGCTATTACCCAGTATACCTTACAGCATCAACTGTTGAATTCGGATCTGCATGTTATTATATGATGACTTCCGATGCATATTTAGTAGTATCAATAATCCTCATTATGGAATAACATGAATGGCTATGATATTGATTTGTAGAGAACTTGAGGACATATGCTTGAATGGGTTTAATATGTTTGAAAGGCCTAGAGTTGGCAGCACATTCTTATATGGGAGGTTTGTAGCTACCTTAATACTTATTGATGTAGCCATATGTTTGAAATGGCCTATTCGTTGCATGGCTTTGTCATACAAGTCAAAGCTAAACTAAGAGAGAAAGCATATTGAGGATTCTGTAAGTGTGTTCTATTCAGATACCTAATGTATGTAAATAATATTGAAGGAACAATAAGTGGATGGGGATTGTTTTGCATTAGTTGATATACCTGACATTTGTAAACTAGCATGCTATGATCTTGGAAACAAGCTTGTATTGCAATTAGCAGGGGACACACTCTCATAGTTTAGGTTTGTAGCTACCTTAATACTTTTTGATGTAGCCATATGTTTGAAATGGGCTTATTCGTTGCATGGCTTTGTTGTATAGGTCAAAGCTAGAGGGAAAGCATATTGAGGATGCTGTAAGTATTTAATATTTAGATACCTATATGTATGTAGATACACATTGAAGGAACAATAATTGGATGGGGATTGTTTTGCATTAACTAATATACCTCACATTTGTAAATTAGCATGCTATGAGTTTGGAAATGAGCTTGCATTGTAATTAGATTTGTATGAAACTAATGTAAATAATAAATTAATAACTTATATAGAACATAGTGATTCGTATTTGTATTCTTCAATGATTAAATTGACTTGTTGAAAGATTTTGCTAGGCTGTAGTGGCACAGGTTAGAATTGACGATGTTAGAAGTGTGGGTAAATTAGTTAGTTAGCTATATGTGTTCTTAAAATGATATTCTATTAAGATGATGCTTCGGATTAGAATTGGACTATTGTGTGTAAAATAGGCTAAGGTATCGAGATGCTTGAGATTTGATTGGTTGAACAATAACTAGGATGTATGTTCTCAATGTTAAATGAATTTAATGCTAAAAATTAAAGAATGGACTATAAATTTGTTTGGATTGAAATTTAGCTAAATGTTAGTATAATAGAACATTGGTGATCTATGTTGTAAACACGTGGTGACCAACTTGATTATAGTATTACGATCTAAGATGAAATTGATGAGAGTAATATGAATTTAATTTGTACCTAGTTGTGACAAGTGGTGATATGATTACATGGTACTTCATTGCTCTAAAAAGATTAACAAGTAAATGTGTGTACCATTTGGCCTAAATAATGATCTCTTTTAAGAAAATCAACACATCAAATGAAAAATTGATGATTGAATCAAGTGGAAGTGCATATGCAAATGTATACTTTTTATATTTGTACCTTTTAATCTTAGAATTTTTTTCTGAACTGGTCAAATTAGCTAAAAGAAACCACTTGAAAGACAATGATAGTGCATTCGGAATTAAACAACTTGACCAATAACTTTAAAATAAGAAGAAATTTAAGTCATAAATCAATACCCCAATAGGATGAAACATGAAAGAGCAAAACACTAAACAATTTAATTCTCGCTATTAGCAAAAGAAAAGAGCAAATGCATCTTTTTAATAAGCCGAGCTGGCTTATTCAGGGCAGGAGGATGTCACATCCCTTCAAGGCACCTGATTTTAACTTGTTGTAGATAGGTTTTAAGTTTTAACCGTAGTTCTGAAGTAAACATGATTGAATTGGAAGTTGCTTAACCATATCAATATAACCTGCATTGTGATATTGTGATTTTCTTATGATGTTATTTAATTATGATGCATCCTTTCACCTATTGTTGTGTAATGCAAAGAATCTATAAATGGTCTATTCTAACAAAATTTTAACAATGAACTTTGATTTTAGAATGCTTTCTTATGTATATAAGACAATCAATATGAAAGGAAAAGTTAGTATATTTAACACTTGATTTTATATTAAATATTTTCTTGTAATGACAATATTGTCTTGTTTATCGTATTTTTTAGTTGAACACATATATAAATTAAAATTCTAAATTGTGCAAGATCATTAATGACCAAATTATGTTTGCAAGGGTTTATGTGACTACTCATAATTAAATTTTTTATTGTAATTTCCTGTACTGAAATTTTAAATGATGTTAGGCATGATTATTAAAGGTTCACTGGTCCTCTCATTTTTTATAGGGAATGGATCAATGTCATAACTGACCTTAATTATATACTGGTTGAATGATTATATCTGTCACTCAAGTTATAGTAATTCATTTCCATATATTGGTTAAAGCTCTACAAGAAAGGAACTGACTGGAAAAGTTAATTGGAGAATATTTTGTGAAGTTCTATCACATTGTTATAATCTCATTGATCCATTTTTTATATGGAATGGATCAATGTAATGTCCCTTGTCCTAATTTTCCCTAGAATTTGCCTACTGATCACAAATTCCACAAACTAGGGTTAGGGATTTCACCTTATCAAATAAATAACTCTTTAATGATGTACTCTTGGATTGAAACCTGCATTCACCACATGAACAACATTCCCAAATATGCACATATACATTGGTTAGCATTAATCCATGGCAACACATTTATAGAGACTATCAATGATGCAACCTATTGTAAGCAAGGAGTAACATGGTGGGTCTGCCCGAAGCCATATGCCAACCTAAGAGGTTGTATACCACAACTCTACCTGTTGGCGACTTGTACTTGCTTTTCCCAACCATGCCACAACCTCGGAAAACACTTTGCCCACTTGTGGGAACAGGCGGAGCTCCCAAGCGGTCTTGGCATTTCCACCCCTCCATCCTTTCCTTAGGATTGGGTGGCTATAAGTGGAACCTCTAGGCACACACCGCTCTCCCTAGACCCCTTCCACAAAGTGGGTTTCAAACAATCAAGCACATCATATATTCTATCACAAGAAGTTATTCATTAAATATTCTTATTAACATATAAGCAATATGCATACACATTTAAACAATGAGTTGCAAAAGAATAGCAGTCTGGGGTGATGAACTTGGACAGGTGCTCCTTTGTCACCTGGTCTGTATGTTCTTCCCCTTAATTGATTATCAGTTCTTAACATTTAGAGGATATCATTAGGGTAGATCAAACAAATAAGAATCATTATACTTAAATTAAAGCATCATACTTACTTATAAGGTTCAACAATTGCTGAAAGCATTATTATTGCATAATTGTACACTATCTATCTATATACTTATATTTTATCATATATACATATATATACTTAGCTTACTTTCCTTGTTATTGACTTATCCTTTGCCTTCATATATTTCTCCTCGAGCCATCTTCATATTCATCATACTCTTTCCTCCAAATCTGAGATATCGTATTAATGCTGGTCTCTTTCTTAGGTCTATATATATATCTCCCCATTTCTGTTTACATGACTTGCTGCTCCTTTTTACCCACCCTGATTTCTCATGATAGACTTTATTTTTGTGTTCCAAAATACCCTCTTATCCCACCACAAATTCTGATCTTGAACTGCGGTAGATGTCTTTTCTGTTCAGAATATTTTACTATTTCTTTCCATCGATCATGTCATATTCAGTTATCCTCTGTACGCCCCCCCTCCCAAGTCAGAGTTCTTATTCTTTTTCCTTATATCCTACAATGGGCTGAGGGACATATCCCTTCACTGTATGCATTCGTCCTAACAGACATATCTTTTTGTTAATAATTCCCCCCTTAAACTAATCGCTGCTATTTACATATATTAATGTTAATACTTCTCCAAATAGTAGTCGCTGCCTTTTCTATTAAATAAATCGCTGTCTTTTAGTGAAGCGCTACTTCATTTGTGTCTTAGTGAATCGCTGCTTCTTTGATAAAGATTAGTTTATTTAATCTTCCTTGTATTGTCTTCAAGTGCTGCCTTCTATAAATCGTAGCCTTCACATAATTAAATAACAATTCATTACCTTATGAATCGTAGCCTCTTAATCTTGTCTTATTCATTTTTGTCTTTTCTGTCTTTTTGTCTTTTGCTGCTTTTCTTCAAATACTTTTAATCACTGCTCTATTTATAAATTATTATCTTTTGTCTTATGAATTGCTATGACGTTCATTGCGGTTATGACTTCAAAAGGGAGATAGTGGTAGATTTTCAAGCACTTATTCCCATCACCCCATATGCCAATCATGGAAGATGTATACGTTTCTTCTATATAAGTCAGCGGGCCTGATTTTATATCATCTCCGTTGAATATTATTGTTGCCTCTATTGATAAGAATAAGTTGTGATTAGAGGGACATGACAATCAATGCCATAACTGACCTTAATTATAGATTGGTTGAATGATTTTATCTGTCACTCAAGTTAATAGTAATTTATTCCCATAGATTGGTTAAAGCTCTACAAGAAAGGAACTGATTGGAAAAGTTAAATGAAGAATATTTTGTGAACTTCTATCACACTATTATAATCTTATTGATTGACAAAGCTCAAATGATGGGAATGTGTAAAAAGAAAAAATATAGCACCGCCTAAAGTGGCTAAAATATCTCGTCTAACATATCAGAGGGGACTGTACATTGTGCTCTAAGTTCTTTAGAATGAATCTGCGTCTACACATTGGGAAATCAAAACACTTTGGTGTAGATGGTTCAATGGAAGTTAAGGAGATTTAAAAATGAAAAGACACAAGTTTGGTGGGGGGAGAAAAGAGGAATCCAGCCTTTGCAAGGAAAAAGTAGGTAATTTTATTAGTTTGGCCGTGGGCAAAAATGGAGATCCAGGAAGGAAATGGAAGTGGGGTATGACTACAAGTTAACTGTCATATCCTAGGTTTAGCTGACTTTCGCTACTAGCAAGTAGGTAATAGATGCTAAGAGCTACCTATGATATGATAGGGCTTAGCTAGCTTTCACTAGTAGCATGCATGTGATAGATGCTAGAAGCTACCTCATACCAAGTTGGACTGACTTTTCCTAGTAGCATGTAAGCAATAGATGTTAGCATCCACCGTTTCAAAAGTTTAGCGGGTTGTGGAAATATTATTAATGACTACATGTGTTATTTGTTGTTACACTTATGCCCTTGCTAGTGATGACAACAAATAGTATGACATGCTTGTCTCGTTGTCGTAGTTGGTTGTGAAACATGAAATTGAGACCCATGATGTAGTATGAAATGCACTAGTTTTCCTTTTCTCTGTTATCACTTTATTATAAAAAGGCATGTGTTAGTGAATTGGGTAATTGGGTTATGTGTACATATCTTGATGTAGACATTGTACTAACGTTTGATTCAGACGCATTTGTCATCTTACTACTATACATGGGTTGTATTAAGCTTCATGGTTGTGATCCAAAAAGAAAGTTTGAGAATCCCATCCCAAATTGTGAGGATGAATTTCTTCTATTATTGTGCAGGCATACTGCTGCATTATCCTATGATTTCCTAGAAGTTGAGATACATTGGTGGATGTCAATGGGTGGTGCTTGAGGAATAGGATGAGGCTTTGGATTGGTGTTCCTATTATGTGTTCACCTTGATGGATTAAGTGTTAATGAATAAAGTTGCTTGGATAATTAGAATTATGCTTGAGGTGTAACGAGAATGATAGTGACAAAAAGAAAAAGGAAAAAATAGTAGTAACCAAGGGTGGTTACTACAAGCATTCTAAAACTATGTTTCCAAGACTTGCTAATTGTTCTTTTATGATCATATAATCTCACTCAAATTTAGTGTATCCTTGTGATTTTTGGGGCATTCCCTAGGGCAGGGACATCTTGGGTGTGGTAGGACAAGAATTGAATGCCCCACCCTCCATCCTGGCATACCTTTGCAGAGCAAGGATGTCTTTGGGGACATGATGTAAGGGGGGTCACAACCCTTACTCACAAACTCACCACAACAAATAAATCAACTCAGAAAATGCTTGACAATGTCACAAAAATCTACAAGAAAAGATTTCAATTCCTCATTCAAACTTAATATATCAGAAATTACATTCATTTGCAGCCAAGAGGGCTGATGAAATTCATTACAAAATTATTCAAATCTGATATGAGACAGCTAAGAGAAAACACAGAAAGATGTCCTTCAAACTATCTTCTTTCTCATAACTATAGCTCCTTCAATTTGCCAACTTCCATATGAAGCCTTTGCTGCAATAAACCTCTGTATCACCAATCCGTTTGCTGCTGGAAAACCTCTTCAAACCTGCAACAAAATGCCTTCTCCACTCTCTCCAAGAAAAACCACGCCTATCTTCTTCATCCCCAAAAATCTGCCCCTATGACAAACTCAAAAATTGTCAAATAAACACTTAGCACTACTATCCAAAAATCAGATTTTTCCCTCCTTTCAAAAGGCTACGCCCAAGCATGGAAAAAGAGATGCTCCTCCAAAATTGAAAAAAACATTTAATGTTTTTGATGCATTTTCAAACCCACTTTGCAAACTACCAAAGATTAGATAACAACTTGGATTCCCACTCCTCATGAATAGTGGTCAAACTTAGAAAAGGCTGTTATCACAATATGAGCTCCCATCTTTTCCACTGCTACATTCTAGGAGCAATTAATGAGTTGTCAAAAAGTTGTAACTCCTAAAAACCCACACCCAAGAAGACACATTTGAAGATTTTTCCTTGCAAATGCCACCAAAATGCTTCCAAATTACAATAAGGTTGCTACATAAAATATGACCAAAATTTTTTGGCCATTTATTACAAAATTATTCACCTAGGACATTAAAATCTAAATTATTGTAAAATTTAAATAAATCATTTTTGGGTGATGCAAGATTGCTCTCATAGCTCAGGATGCTCCTACATCAGACACTCGGGGCAGGAAATTTTTTGTGAATATGGATTTACAAAATGGAGTTGAGTGGTAGTACCACCCTTTCAGATTGCAAACAATCTTCAACAAACTCCGTCATTGAATTTGGTACCCCCAATTGATTCTTTTTTCTCCTTTTCCAGCACCTTGCTAGAATAAGCATCCTCCTCCTCTGCCAACTCTACTCTTTACTCTTCTTCCTCGATGTGGAATCAACTCCACCATAACCCGACCACCTCCTCCAAGTGTATTTACAAAATGGAGTTGAGTGGTAGTACCGCCCTTTCAGATTGCAAACAATCTTCAACAAACTCCGTCACTGAATTTGGTACCCCCAATTGATTCTTCTTTCTCCTTTTCCAGCACCTAGCTAGAACACGCATCCTCCTCTGCCAACTCTACTCTTTACTCTTCTTCCTCGATGTGGAATCAACTCCACCATAACTTGACCACCTTCTCCAAGTGTATCTCACATTCTCCTCCAATCTTGTGGAATTCAACCCACCATAGTCTGCCCACCTCCACCAAATTGCATCTACACTATCCTTTGCAACATCATACAAATCTTTTTCTGCATATAAATCATCACTAGCAAGCTCATGAAAATAAAATACTTCTACCCTCACTTCCTCTTCACACTCTTTCACCTCTACCACTATATTTTCATCCATCTCTTCTACTTTCACCTCATCACTTTTCTATTTTCTAATATTTTTCATTGGCATAAAAATCTTGATCATAGAATTTAGGAAATTTAAATGTTATCTCCTCTTTTCCTGCCGCTACAACATCTTCTTCCACACCATTTGTTGCAACTTTTTGCTCTTCATGCTCAGCTACTATCTTGTTATTTCCTTCTTCTACCTTCTCATCCTCCAAAGGATACTACACTATTTTTTTATCCTTCTTTTTGTCCTCTACTTCTGCTGCAACCACATTTGCTATGCCTTTAACAAGACATGCTTCTACTGCAATTTCCTTATCTCCTTCCTCTTTCTTTTCATCTTCCTTTTCATCCTTCTGCACAAGGATTTCTTCAAGCCTCATTGCTGCAACACTTTTGCTTCTGCCACTCACCACTGCTGCAACTTGTCTCTCATTATCTTCTCCATTTGTGTGGGTTGCTCCCACATGTTCATCCTTGGATTCAACCCTTACCAAAGGGCTGCAACACTCTTTCTCACTTCCTTCTTATTCTTCTTTTCCAATACATCTACTTTAGCCTAGAGCTTTTCAAATTCTTTACGGTGCTTCCTATTTTCGACTTCTTCCCAATATTTTTCCAAAAATGGAATTATCAAGGGTCTCCTCATGACCCATCCCATCCTTCCTTTCAAACACAACTTTTTTGATGCAATATCTCACTATTCATATCCACAACTACAGGTCCTAGTGCAAATTGCCTTGCGTTCGGCGGTCTATCTACACACTCAAGAACCTCTACTTCACAAATCTTTCGTGTAGCTTCTCTTGCAAGTTGCACATACACATGCAACAAAATCACACTCCACCTTTGGGTCTTTGTGCAAATTGTCTCACATCGGTGTTTCTGCCTGCATACTCAGGAACTCCCGCTTTGATACCATTGATGCAAGAGCCTCACCATGCTCTAATGCAAGAGCTCACAAACCTCATTCACAAACTCCCAACAACATAAAATGCAACTTTGGATTTGTTTGAAACAACATAAAAATCAGCAAGAAGTGTTTTCAAGTTTTCATTCAAAAGCTCCTATAATACATGGAAACAAAGCATATCCAAAAATTAAATTGACTTGTAGCCATATGGGCTGATGTAAACCATTACAAAACTGTTATAAATCTGATATATAACAAGAAGATCAAATACAAAAATGATCTCCTTCAAACTATTTTCTCTCATAACTCTAGCTCCTTCAACCTGCCAACTTCCATAGGAAGTCTTTGCTGCAATAAACCTTTGTATCACCGATCCATTTGCTGTTGGAAAACCTCTTCAAACCTGCAACAAAATGCTTTCTCCACCCTCTCCAAGAAAAAGCCATGCCCATCTTCTTCTTCCACAAAAATCTGTCCCAATGACAAACTCAAAAATTGTCAAATAAACACTTAGCACTACTTTCACAAAATCAGTTTTTTCCCTCCTTTCAAAAGGCTACGCTCAAGCATGGGAAAAGAGATGCTCCTCCAAAATAGAAAAAAACATTTAATGTTTTTGATGCATTTTCAAACCCACTTTGCAAACTGCCAAGATTAGATAACTTGTTGGATTCCCACTCCTCATGAATAGGGGTCAAACTTAGAAAAGGCTGTTATCACAACATGAGCATCCATTTTTTCCACTGCTACATTCTAGGAGCAATTAATGAGTTGTCAAAAAGCTGTAACTCTCAAAACCTATGCCCAAGAAGGCATATTTGAAGATTTTGCCTTGCAAATGCCACCAAAATGCTTTCAAATTACTATAAGTCCGCTACATAAAATATGACAAAAAATATGTAATAAAAAATATTTGGCCATTTATTACAAAATTATTCACCTAGAACATTAAAATCTAAACTATTGCAAAAATTAAATGAATCAATTTTGGGTGATGCAAGATTTTCTGTCACAGTAAACTATTGCAAAAATTAAATGAATCATTTTTGGGTGATGCAAGATTGCTCTCACAGCCCTGGATGCTCCTACATCAAGACATTAGCCGTTGGATTACTTATACTTTAAATATTTGCCCCTCTAGGTTTTGCTAGCTCATTAATTGATGGTTTTCTTATTGTTATAAGCTATTGAAGCTGTAGATCAAATCACAATCATATATTAGAGTGGTATAGGTTCAAATTTTGAATATTGGAATTATAAGGTCTGCCTCTCGCTCTTCTTTTATGTCTTGGCAATTCATCTCAGGGATAGATTTTCTAGAAAGTAAACGTAGAAACCTACGAGGATAGATGATCATGAAACACCTTCTAAACAAAAGGACTTTGACAATGAATCCAATCATTATGGTCTTA
Source organism: Sequoiadendron giganteum (assembly GCA_007115665.2). Lineage (NCBI taxonomy): Eukaryota > Viridiplantae > Streptophyta > Pinopsida > Cupressales > Cupressaceae > Sequoiadendron > Sequoiadendron giganteum. The sequence goes on along the minus strand of CM021102.1, from coordinate 753,120,915 downwards.
TTTGTTTACACAATCAAAGTCAAATAAATATTGTGTTAAAAGAGCATAATTGCCATTTTGCTGTGTTTGTTTTGGTAACAAGCCCACCCTGAGGAATTGGGGAATGGAATGCAATTTGCAACATGACACGTTCAAATACCTGGATAAAATTTGGGGTTTTATATCTGCACGGTGTATACTTCTTGACTGTGTAAGACTGGTATGTTTTTGCCTTACACTGTTTTTCATAAATTGCATTCATGATAACCCCCCCTAGATGGTCTTATTTGCTTTACACAATCAAAGTCCAATAAATATTGTGTTAAAAGAGCATAAATTCAATTTTCCTGTTTCTTTTTGATAACTAGCTCATCATGTGGAATTGGAGGATGGCATTCAATTTGCAACATGACACGTTGAAATACCTGGATAGAGTTTGGGTTTTTATATCTGCACAGTGCAGCCTTCTTGACTGTGTAAGATCAGTCTGTTTTTGCCCTATACTGTTTTTCTTAAATTGCATTCAAGGTAATTCCCCCTAGAGTTTTGCTTTGGTGTCTTTGATGCTCTCAGCTGATCTGGGAGATGTTTCCCTGCCCACTTTTTTAAAATTTAAATAATTTTCTATATTAAATAGAGATTGAGAATTTGTTCTCTGATGAGTTAGGCTGCTGCCATCTATTTTTTAATGATACAAAGATTGTACCCAGTATGTTTATTGTCTTAAGAATGAAATGCAAAGCATTAGTCAGATACTATGGGGTAAGGTAGCCGGTTCCGAAAGGGTTTTTAAGTGGAGTTGGATTCCTCATACTATGAACACCCTACTTATAGAGTGGGTTGTCATCTCATCTTGCTCAGAATAAATTAAATGCTGGATGCATATATTCATTGAAGAAATCTACATTTCCTTTATACTTGATATTTCAGTGATCCTCTTGCACCATGAAAATCATTGATTTGAGCTGAGCTGTGACTTATTTATGGCATTGAACAAATAGATCTTGTGAAGAACTGAAAATTAGAAGTTTTGTCGCCTTAATGATTTCCTGGATTATTAGTTATAATCTTCAGGTAGCCATTGATTTATATCTTATATGTTAGAATTGGAATTAGTGCTTATTTATTTTGCTTGTTGACATAGAAAAGATGAAGAAGGATGCTGTAACAACTGCAGCTCGTGTTTCAGAGTTGCTTGTAGATAGTGTAAATAGTGAGGTTCAAGAATCCTTCATCAATGAGAAACGGATTGAATTTGAAACTCGTGCATTGGCGTCAACAGTGCAGCGGTACACCAAGCAAACAAATCAATGGCTAACAGTAGTTCGTGCATTGGATTCAGCTTTGAAGGTGATATGTGCTTCTTTCCTTTTAACTGTTCTTTGAAAATTTCACTAAATGGTAGGAGTTGAAGGGAGTCTAGTGAAGTTAACTAAATGGTACAAAATGAAAATCATGGTTATGATATGAATCTTCAGCTGTTATTGTAAACGACATCTTTTCTTCAACATTGGTACCACTTACCCATCAACAAGATAGAAAACTTGATGGACTGTTCGTGCAAATTTATGCATATTAACAAAAGGTACACACGAACAGTCTCTTTGAAACTCAAAATATCCCAGACACTTGGCCTGTAATTAGTAATTACTGATGAAAACATTGGATTGTATATATTAATTACATATGGTTGGAACCATGTTTAGATCACTTAGTTTTGTATATGAGATATGACATACGAATCAATTAGTAACATTTTCTTAGAAATTGTGCTGTCTGTTTGTGAGACAGAGGGCAAGTAGAAGTAGGCTGTGTTTGTGAAGATCTACATGATAACTGTGGTTCCGCTCTGTGAATCTCTTTCAGGAAATTGGAGACTTTGAGAACTGGATGAAAATTATGGATTATGATTGTGAAAGCATTGTTCTTGCACTGCAGTACATTCACAAGAAGGAAAACACACAATTATAAGCACGCTGGTCAAGATTTGTAGTCATCACAAGATTGCTTTTTCATTAGCTTTTGATTCGGTTAAGTTGAGGTAGATAGTTTTTTCATTGGAATTCAATTTGCACAAGTTGGAGGGTAGCAAATTAGTGGATGGAATTTTTTATGTTAACGTGGAGCTATGCAAATGTATGCCTTTTAAGTTGCTTAAATTTTTTAATTTCATAATTCAAGTTCATGGAAGACCTAGTAGCACAGGACACAATTCTGATTTAACTTTATCCTAAAATATCTTATGAAATTAACTTGGAATTATGGCAAATTACTGCTGGTAGAGGAGAGTGGATAAGAAAATGTTGATTCCAAAGTAATGTCTTGGAAGTGTTGGAGAAATGAATCACAACCGAACTGTAATAAGGAGCCTGCCAAAAAGCCCCAGTTACACTCAGTGTTGGGAAATTACAGAAATTACAGAAAGTAGAAAGTGTGGAAATAATCTCAAAATTCTAAGTCTAGCTTTACTTTAAGCAACTACCAATGGCCATGAATTTTTGATGAGCACCTATACCAATTTGAAAAACATTTTGAACAAACTCTATATATTACTGGATTGTCTATATATATTTGGCACTTAGAATCTACGACAATGTAGGCCACATGAGCTGCAATATATGACACCTGTTTCAATTCAGCTGCAATTCATGCCACTCAGGTCACCTGAGTTGCAAATGTTTAAAATATTGGCTTTCCAATTTTTAGCTGTCAAGGTGAGCAATATGGACCACCTTGATATGAATTTTCTATATTTGACATAAATAAGATGGAGAGTGATGATACAGTTGGTAACCCCCCCAAAAAGGATCATTGCTAAGATCTGATTAACAAATCTAGGACTCATCAGAAAGCGTACTGGAACTTGAAACTCTATGATCCCAGTAACATCTTTTTAAGGAAAATAAAAATACTTGATTCAAAACTTTAATTCCCACGTGATTGTCAGGAATATGGTTGCCTCATATAACACTATAAACATGAGTTTTGGCACAGCGGCCACAAAGTCATAATACACTCTGTAAAATCGAAATCAAACAAATCGTAAGTTATTAAAGACCTTCAGGTGTTTTAGCTAAGCCCAGTTTGTAAACATCTTCAGATTGTTATCTTAGGTCAAAGAGGAACAAACTATGGGAGTAAAGACCTTTGTTTATTTATTTTGCTCAAGCCTAGATGGTTGCCTATGAAAGCTACAGATCCATAAAAGATCTAATGGTGGTTGTGACCAGATTGACGATAATTTTGTTCATGAGATTAAATAATGAAAGTGGGTGCATAAATGAAGGCTGTCCTTTTAGATTGCTTAAATCAAATTAAAAATTTGAGAGAACTTGACAAACGTACTGTACGCTTTTTAAACGTGACATAGTATCAACTACTCATAACCAGCATGGTGCCTATCTTTAGACCATAAAACTATGGTTTTTATGGAAAAGCCTATCGTTAGGACTATGGTATTTATGGAAAAGCCTATCGTCAGGCACTGCCTAACGATAGGCTTTTTATGGTCAGATTATGATATGAAAAGTAACAACCCCAAAATTTTGAGGTAAACTGCTTTTCATAATATTCTCTTTTTTTTAATATAAAAGAGTTTGTTAGGTACTCAAAGAACTCCAAAGTCTATATAAAATGTCAAAAGCAATAAAAATAGCATGCATATATTAAGCATGAGATCAAAGGCAATAGCAATAATATGCAATAAGATTTTATCGATATTCATGATTAATTTACTCTTCTAGGGAGTATCTCAAGACATGGCACTGCATTTACACCTCCTAAGCACGAGATATCAGCCAACGGTGATAACATGCAATAAGGCTTGTATTCACAATTAATATACTTTTCTATGCAGTTCACAAGTCAGGATAAGAAGAGAATGCATAAAAGTGTGGTGTGGTGAGATTTGGGAAACATGGGCGTCTTATAACGGTGAGGAGTTACATCTTCACTGAAATTGTATACAGAAAAAGGGAGTGGAAGAAGCTTTTATTGAAGTAGTCTACCTTGACTCCGGTCCAAAGATTTTAGTGGTTTTGGATCATGGAGACGACCAAAATTTATATTGAATGAAATTCAAAATGTTCCGACGAAAATTTATATTGAACAAAATTTAAGTGCACCGACCAAAAGTTATTTTGAAAAGATTTCATGTATGCTTGAATTATGATGTTTTTGCAGTCAACTTTATTATTAATACTTACCTTTAACACATACTACATGAATAACATAATTTGTAATTAAATTATGCAACGCTAATTGATTTAAGTAGTTTATTTGTAGTTTTTTTTTTAATATTTGAAACTAAAATTTATAAATCTGAGTATAATGTAATTTTTAATGGAAACTTGGTTTTGTTTATGAGGAGCATGTGAATAGGGCCATTGTTTGGGTTAGGCTTCCGGGTTGCAATTGGAGTACAAGGAGGAGGAAGTGATGTTTGGAATTGTCAAATGTTTTGGACAACTCATAGCTTTTGATGTTATCATCAAATTTAGAAAATATTTGACTTATGCTATGTGCTATGTGAATGTTGAAGTGGACAAGGGTCTCCATTTTTTTATCATCTTATCCTCAAAATATGGTGTATGGGTGCACAATATTGAGTATGCGGACTCCTTTGTTGGAGGGAGTAATATATGGAATTGCCAAATCTTTAGGACAACTCATAGCTTTTGATGTAACCACTAGATCCAGAAAATGTTTGACTTGTGTTATATTCTAAAAGAATGTTGAGATGGACAAGGATATCCATTTCTTCATCCTCAAAATATGGCGTATGGATGCAAAAGATTGAGTATGAGGATTGCTTTGTTCTTTGCTTAAAATGCGACAAATTCGGTCACCTTGCCATAAATTCACATTGTCAACAAGAATAATGAAGTTTGGAGAAAGAAAAGGAAACATGAACTAAGTTAGCCTAAGGTTAAAGAAGGGTTGATTGCCTTTGACTAGATTGATATGGAGTTGGAAGATAGTGTGGTGAAGCATAATGTTCAGGAGGTTGATATGCTTGATTCTAGAGATGATGAGTTGAGCATTAATCCTTGTCATTTTCTAGAGACCCATGGTAGGGGAACTCAATATTTAAGAGCTTATGTATGGTTAGTAGGGAGGGGAGTTGATGTGCAAGATAAATAGTGAAGACCTTGTGATAGTAGTTTCTTTTGGAAGGTTTAGCTTTCAATCTACCCTCCATCTTCAAGTAAGGAGATAAGATAATTGGGATTTGCGCCTTATAGTAGATAAGAAAAGAAGGAAAGTTGTCCCTCTCTTGTTCCATTATGAGGTAAGGTTGCTCCCTTTGCATTCAAATGTAAAGCAAGTGAGATCATTCTTGCAAGAGACCATATATTCCCATGAAATCTATTGATCCAAGGATGCAAGTGGAAAAAAGGGAGAACAAATATAAAGGAAATTTGTTTTTGCAATGTTGAAAATTGTCAAGGGTGACAATTTCACACTAGGTTTAGCTACCCCCTATGTGCTTGGACCTAATTATTCATTTAATTACTCATCTATAAACATCTTAAGAAAATCAAACAATGGGAAATAAAAATAAGCTTTCAATATTTGCCCTTGACACTTTGGGTCTCAAAAAGAATGGGTCTAGTCTAGGGCACCCCATGCCCTAGATCACCCCTTTTTGGCTCCAATTTGAATATGTCGACGTCAGTAATTTATTATTTGAATTTCCAATTTTATTTGTCGACTATCATCATTTGATTTTCGGGAAATTAGAAGAATTGCATATAAATACTAGTAATTTTCATCTAAAGCACACCTAATGAAACCTAACATGTTTTGGAAGCAATTAAAATCATTATTGAGCAATCAAGAACAGTCAAGAGTAGAATTATTAGCATTATTACAACATTTATTCATGCCAAGCATCATGTCAATTATTCATGATGTTTTATGTAAGTTTGTTCTTGTTTTATGATCATTTGTTTTGTGAGTACTAACACTTGTTGGACTCTAATCAAGCTATCAAATTCTCCTTGAAGGTGACGAGTACATGACTTCAGTCCATCAAGGAATGCAAATCTCAGTGGTGAGTTGTAGCATTAGTCAATTCATTACTTGTTTATCATTTATCCTCTTCTCAATCGAGGGTAAGCTCTTTTTTTTTACATCATCATAGTTGTTGTGGAGGTAGAAATACCAAAATAGGGTTTTATTTAGGCAAGCCCGTATACGACACAACCTTTCCGCCTTTTTTATATGTGCATGTTTTCAAATCTGAAGCTAATAGGAGGAAGATAAAGACTAATTGCTCATTCATGCTTTCAAGTCCTACAAGTTTTCAAACAACAAAAACTAGATTTTCTTATCAACAAACAAAGTTCGACAATGACCTTGGGAGAATAAGAGCTATAGACCAGAGATTTCAAGCTTGTGTTTTTAGATCTTAAAAAGTAGGACAGTCTAGGGCGCACCATGCCCTAGACTAGCTAATTCATCACGAAGTTTTCACACCAAGTTCCTTTGTGTCTGCTCTCTGCCTTTCTGGATTCTATTTATGTCTTTCTGTGTTCAATTTCTCAGAAATCATAACAATTTGTTGCTTTTTCATAGTTTACCTAGGAACATCATTACATTTTAAAATTCAATTTTTTTACAATCAATCAATCATCATCAATCCCTAAAAAAAAACACTAGTGGATTAAAACCTTGATCCACCCTTCTGACTCTTCCATTGAGGTTTGTAGTCAAGTGGGTTTTGAGATCATTTTTAATCCACCCAACCCCCAAAAATTGGGAGAAGTGTGATTTATGACTTAGATCCCTTTTCCCAATCAAACAATTTCAAGGAGTTGACAAATGTTGCCATTGAAGGACAAGGTAATGAGTGTGTGCAAGAAGTTGAGTCCACTTTTTGCCCAAAAAGTGTGTTTTCCTTGATTTTCAGAATTTGTCACATTTGACTTTGAAATTTGAAGCACTTAGAGATGAAATCTTTAAAAAAAGTCACTAAGCATAAAATGTAGTAATTAGAGTTTGGTTTCCAAATATGTAATTTATTTTAATATTCAGATGATACAAATTGATTTTCAATAGGCATGTTTAAAATCACTGTTTATAAGTCACTTTTTTATTACAATACTATGCACGTGTATGTCATCCATATTTTGACTTAAATAATTGTATTTTTCTGAATCCTTTTGGGAAAAGATTTGTAAAACATGCTCATGATATTTTTTTGTATTTTTTTATAACATTTTTTTTGTTAATTTTTTACTGGCCATATTTGTTGTTTTGAAAAATCGTCATGTACATCATGCATAAGATGACTTAAACTTATCATTTTTTGATTTTTTTTTCAAATTGAAAATAATTGTCTAAAGATTGCCTTCGTATGATTCATTTTCAAAAAATCATTTTAATACAAAGTTATTAAAATATTAAAAACCTTGATATTTCAAGTTTATGGATCGATTTCATCAAAAATTATTTGAAAAATACAAAAAAAATCCAATTGTAAAAAAAAATACATATTTGGAATCTACACAATCTCATCTATAATGGGTTTTAATTTTGTCAAAAAATTCTATAAAAAACGTTTTCAGACTTATGTCCAAATCATTCTTTTTTACTAACATTGACATGACCTTCAAATTGTAGGTCAAAGCAGGTCCAAAGCTAAGGGTTGGCTGCTTAAGCTTTTTTTTTCGATTCAAAACCCATAGCAAAAATCGGGTTGAAAATTTAAATTTTTAAGAATAGGATCCCGTTTTATTTTTTGTTTATAAAATTTAAGCCTTTATGAAACGGGAATGGGATCCCCTTTTGATTTTTTTAATGAGATCCCGTGTTTTATTCAGAATCTCATTTTTTTCTCGAGGCTCCAAAGCACAACATGATCTTGTTTCGTTTTGCTCGATTTCAGGTTTTTTCCTAAGTTCGAAATTTCTACTAGAAGCAGACTCATCTTCTTGCATTTACCCTAATCTAGAACTTTATGGCTTCAAGTAGCTAGTCAAGAATTGTGGATGATGTTTTATTTTTTATTTTTTGAGGGCTATTTAGTTTGCCCTTTAGTTTTTAGTCTCAGCATTGTGTTTTATTCTTCATATTGTTAAGTTGTTTGTCTAGTGTCTATGTTGTTGGTTGTTAGCCTTGGCGTTGATGGACTCTTGTTTTAGTCTTATTTGATGGGCTCTATTATTGAATATTTGCTTTGTCAAAGGGTTTGAGCCCTTTCAATAACATGCCTTTTACCTTTTATGATTTGTTAAATAAAAAATTGTATAAATTTATTTATGTAATTGAAAGTGTTATTGTTAATATTTCTATATCTTTTTTTATCATAAAGAATTATTGACATTTCACAATGAGTGATCTTGAACATTCTTAAATTTAATAACGACTCAAGTTGATTCCAATATTCTTGTGATCTAGTTTTAGCCTCTTAGAACTACTTCCCTCATGTTTTCTTGTTTGTTCATTGAGCCTCTTTCCTTATGTTAACTTATATTTCAATTTTCCTTAATTCACTACCTTCCCTTTATTTGTCATCACTACTTCTCTATATAATTGTCATCTTTCTCAATTATCTACCTATTGACTCCAATTTTTAAACTTTCACATTCTTCCTAGCCTCACTTTTCCTTCATTTCTCTTTGTTTTCACAATTTATTATAGTTCTACCATTTCTCATCACAAATGCTTTTGTGTCTCCTTCTCCCCTTTTCACATATTTCATTTTTTACTATCTTTAATTTATCCAATTATTTCCCCCTAACTTTATCCCCTAGCATCAATAATAAACATTTATAGAGTTTGAATAACAATTTTAATTTTAAAATCTTTCTCCTTGATTTGTGAGTAGTCCTTTGTAGTACACTCAATTCAAGTAGGGTCATCTTATCTATTGATTCTGTTTTTAGTTTGTGTAGTTCAACATGTAGCACACACCTATTTCAATCGCTTATATTTTTGGGTTTTGAAAGATTCTATATCCTTTTTTATCATAGTTGATTATTCCATTTCTACTTTAGTATGCTTACTTGCTCAATTTTGTATGCACATAAAAGTGGGAGAAAAATGTAGAGGATAAAATACACAATTCACTTTTTCACCTTTATGTTTTATGCCACTTCACATGGATGTGTCTAAAGAATGATTCTAATGCACATTTTGGATCTTTTTAAACACACATTGGCCCTAAACCTAAACCTAAGCATCATTATATTATGCCAAATCATTCATCTTAGACCAACACCGATCCAATTTGTAAAGTTTTGACCATTTGGACTAGATCACACTTATGTTTATATTCCTTGGATGGGATTGTGGGTACAATCTTGCCCTTATATTAAAAAATTCTCACTTTCCAAGGTTGACAATATTAAGATATGATCACTACTCATTTGGTGTGGTTGTCAAAAAGCTCACATTGTGCCTAGGATTGTGTATGACATCATTCTAGGATGCTTTTTAGGAACAAGTAAATGTACAAAAGCACCTCTCCTCATATGAGTTAATTTGCATGTCTTAATTAACATTAGGCTCAACTTACATAAATTCTAGTTGCCATTAAACACAATAATTGAATAATTTTGACATATATCACTTTTCTTTTGTCCATATCTCAATAATTGTTAGCAATATATTCAATTTTCATTGGACTCAACTAGCATCAAACATTGACCATTTGCTCCTTTTATCTATCTTCCACTATTGTCAATACTGTTAGTTTTATATGATCAGATAATACAAACTGAAAGCACTCAGAAATTAGCATCGCATAAGACAATGAACACCACAGATACCTTGAGAAAACCCTCCAACTCGAGGGAGAAAAACCCAACAATTATATCTCTTATATATATAGCAGACTTAAGAGCAGAAATCTGCTTACAACTCAGGTCCAACACATGGTCGAATTTGATACAATGAATAATAGAACCTCTCCCAGATGCAAAGATACAAAGAATATGCTTCTCCTTGAAATCGGTCTACTGCAACAGAATGAAGACATGCTGCTGCAAGATGATGCGTTGTTGCTACAAGATGATCTGCCGCTCAAGTATGAACTTCTTCTTGGAATGCGAATTATGACAAATGAACTCGATGAACAATTGATCGATCATCACCTTGTATTTATACAAAACAAGGCGACTCTTCAAGGAGGTCGGCCACCCTTTAGAAATAATAATTTACAAATGATAACAAGGAAGGTCGGCCCAATAATAATAATATTTATTATTAAATCACTTTATTTAAAGTGAGAAGTCAGCCTCATCCATTTAATTCGAATATGTATAAATTTAAATAGCAACTTGCTACATTTAAATTTATTCTTCAATCTGATCTGGAGATTACTCATGCAGCTGTCTAATCATCAACACTCCCTCTCAGCTAGGGAGCAATACTTCCAGCTGTACAAAATGTATCACCTCATTGTGATGTTTATACAACATGGCTACACCCATGCAAGAATAGAGCTTGTCACCTCATCGTGAAAGCATATCACCTCATTGTGATATTAGATATCACCTCATTGTGATATCAACCATCATGGCTACCTCCATGGATGGTAAGTACAAGTACTCATCACTCAATGTGATGTTGTCACCTCAACGTGACTTTCACCATGGCTCCCCCAGAGGGTGAAACACAAGTACAAGTAAATCATCATGAACTCCCTCACGTGATGTTGTCATGGAGCCACACACAAGACATCCACCATGGCTCTCCTAGAGGGTGGAATCAAGGGATTTCACCTCGAACTTCTCTTTTAGAGAAGAACTCATTACCAAGGGATTTCACCTCGAACTTCTCTCATAGAGAAGAACTCATTAAAGAGGATCACTGATATTGAGACTCCTTCTCAGTTAAGGTTGTATTCTCCACCATACCAAGCTTATCTCGAAAGTACACAAACTTTATCCTAGAGAGAGGCTTGGTGAGAATGTCTGTCGTCTGCTCATCAGTGCTGATATACCTCAATTGTATAGCTTTCCTCAATACCATATCTCTGATATGATGGTACTTGATCTCAACATGCTTTGTTCTGTCATGAAACATAGGATTGACAGAAAGCTTCACACAACTCTGGTTATCACAATGAATGATAGTAGGCTCCATTGATTGTCCAAACAATCCTGCAAGGAGCTTATGAAGCCACACTGCTTCACGAGCTGCCACACAAGTTGCAATGTACTCTGCCTCTGCTGTACTTAATGCCATTGAAGACTGCTTCCTGTTGCACCAAGATATCATAGCAGATCCCAAACTGAAGCAACAACCAGAGGTACTCTTCCGATCAGTGACACACCCCGCCCAATTAGAATTAGTAAAACTATGCAGCTCCAAATCCACACCTATATAGAGTATCTTAATCCATATTCAACTGTGCCACACAAGTATCTCAGGATATGTTTAGCTGCAACAAGATGTATCTGCCTTGGTTCACACATAAACTGACTAAGTGCACTCATTGCATAACAAATATCAGGTCTAGTGTTAACTAGATACATCAATGAACCAATCAACTGCCTATACATCATAGAATCCACTAGATCTGAACTGGCTACAACCTCCTTTAACTTCTTTAAGATTGGTTTCCATAGGTGTAGACATGGATTTGCAATCCATCATACCAAATCTCTTCAAGATGTCTATTGTATACTTCACTTGACTTAGAATAAACTCATTAGACTTCTACCACACTTCTAAACCAAGGAAGTAATGCATGTACTTAAGATCCTTCATTTCAAATCTAGAAGCTAGCTCCTTCTTACATTTGATAATGATGTAATCTTCACCAGTAAAAAATAGAATATCAACATAGAGAACCAAGATCAATGCTTCACCATCAATTACCTTGAAGTGTAGGTTTGAATCAACATCATTCTTGGAGAAGCCCAAGCTCAACAAGTACCGATCAAACCTCTCATACAAGGATCTGGAACACCACTTCTGGTTCAGTAGACTCCCTCTGAATCTCCAAGTACTTACATCAACCTCCTAACCTTCTCGTCCAAGATTTCTTCTAATGAATTGCCAGACTCCCTTTGAAGGTTAATTCTTCCTCTTCGAAGAAGCTGATCACAATGACAACCTGAAAGGTACTTCCTCTTCGAGAGATATCTCCAACCATCAATATAGTCCCATGACTGCAAGCTATGACTCCAAGCTTGATCATCTCTTCATTCAACATGACTTCCACACAAGATGCCTTAAGCTCTTCTATATGATCTCTCATCACCCTATTGCTTCTAGATTCGTCCTGGAAGCATTATAGAGAGATATTACTTATCTCGAAGAGAAATGCTAGAAGCATATATAAACAATGTTATAGCATGAATTAATAACTACACAAGAATTCATGAACATTATAAAATACTTATCTCTTAAGTGATTTGGTTGCAACCATTTTGCAACTCGATCTCATCCTTCATTTTAAAGGATTAGTGATAGTTTATAAAACACAAACTATAAGTGAAAAATGCAACAAATATCAAAAGATCAATATAAAGAAGTAATATAACTTATCTTTATTGATACTGATATATCTTTCTTCCATCTTTTACTTCTCTCGAAAGGAGCTATTCTCAACACAACAAGAGGCAATCTGCTCAACTCAGATTTCTTAGACTCATTATGTAGCCAACATATACAACATAGAATCAGGTCTCTTAGGCACCATCACAACCCATGCGAAAGGAGAATGCTATCGATGTGATCATCCTATCACAATGAAGTTGTAGTTCTCTTTTCATATTAGAGTCACACTCAAAAGATCTCCATAATTTGCAAGGAATAATGATATCTCCAAAGGATCTTGTCCCAATGATCACTATTCAAGAGAACCTACAATTTTAACTAAATACACATGATTCAAATAACCAAGGTCAAATTTGCACAACCTAGCAAACTGAATTTCAGCCTAGAAGTGAATTCAAACAAAACAAAGTATACTTATCTCTTCATGAAGAGCCGAGATTCCTGGTAATCAACTCGGGAATATCTCACGAATATCTTCGACAAACTTTCTGAATGAAGAGTCTCAATTTCTTTTTACATAGAATTTTGAATTCTCCAAATTGCATGAATTTGTATCAAAAGACATGCCTGATGCAGGAGCTCTAAATCTTGATGAGTATCTTCTTCGCAAGAACCTCACTTACATTGAATACACAAACAAGGGAAGTCAAAGTAAACTCAGAATCTATAGCCTTCAAATATCTGCCCTAGTTCGCCTTCAAGATCTGCCCTTAGGTTTGATAAATTGTAACCTTAGATTTGCAATATTTTGCCTTCAGGATCTGTCCTAGTTCACCATCTTGACAATAGGATGGATGCTTTCAAGACAAGAACAATAAAGGAGGATAGTGTTGCTTGTATAAATCTGATCTAGATCTTCTTATACCCACTCTGATACTATGTTAGTTTTATATGATCAGATAATACAAACTGAAAGCACTTAGAAATTAGCATCACATAAGACAATGAACACCACAGATACCCTGGGAAAACCCTCCAACCTGAGGGAGAAAAACCCATCAATTATATCTCTTATATATATAGAAGACTTAAGAGCATAAATCTGCTTACAACTCAGGCCCAACACATGGCCGAATTTGATACAATGAATAATAACATCTCTCCCAGATGCAAAGAAACAAAGAATATGCTTCTCCTTGAAATCGGTCTGCTGCAACAGAATGTAGACATGTTGCTGCAAGATGATGCAGTGCTGCTACAAGATGATCTGCTGCTCAAGTATGAACTTCTTCTTGGAATGCGAATTATGACAAATGAACTTGATGAACAATTGATCGATCATCACCTTGTATTTATACAAAACAAGGTGACTCTTCAAGGAGGTCGGCCACCCTTTAGAAATAATAATTTACAAATGATAACAAGGAAGGTCGGCCCAATAATAATAATATTTATTATTAAATCACTTTATTTAATGTGAGAAGTCAGCCTCATCCATTTAATTCAAATATTCATAAATTTAAATAGCAACTTGCTACGTTTAAATTTATTCTTCAATCTGATCTGGAGATTACTCATGCAGCTGTCTAATCATCAACAAATACAAATGAGGGGGCTAACAAGTGATAGGAAAGATACATTTTCCCTTTTTATACATAGTAGACTCTCAATGGTGCTCTTTGACACCAAGTTATTCACTTGACATAAATATAGACTAGGCATATATTTTTGTAGGTGCTAAAGATAAAATTAATAGACAAAATTGTGCCACTAAAGCCAATCACACTAGGAGAACTAAATTATGGGTGCTATCACATATGGATTCCATTTATAACAAGTCTTTGATATTAATTTAGTTTAAGAGCTTAGTTATCAACTCCCTGTCATAATATAGCAACAACCAAATTCAACATGACACTCCAAATTCTAAGTATGCTCTAATCTCACTCTCACTTATCATTTCTATTTATTTGCCTTAAATATCTCAAATGCTAAGTAATAAATTAATTTGTCTAAAACTTGTTAATTTATTATTTCCATATTAGTTCGTAAATTAATGCATGATAAGCTTTAAATTTTAAAAATTAAATAAACATAACAGTTAAAAAGACTTAATTAATATCAGTACTATAATGAAATTAAAGTCATAACTTATGAAGCATTTAAACTTGGACATAGAATAAAGAACCCCAAAAATAATTATATAAAAAATAAATAAATCAATTTAACATAAATTTTTTAATATCAAACTAATCATTTCAACTTCTAATTTGTATTGAAAATTTTAACTTAGAATTTAATATATATTTATAAATATCACAACTCTTTATTCAATCTTAAGAAATAAATTAATTGTCTTGTTATTGAATTATTATAAAAAGCTATTTTTGTACTTTTTAAGTACCTCATTTTAAGATTGTTATTGATAACATTCTATTCAATGATTGCTTAGAAATTGAAGTGATAAAAAAAGCTATAAAAGTGAAGTACAAAATATGCCCCAAAAAAGACATCTCAATACATAGACACATGGTCATAAAGCAAGAAATCCTATAATAGATGATATATCCACACGAAGATAGGGCCAAGGAAAATCGAGTTTCCACATAGCCTCAAGACACCACAACATCATTGTTCACCATATCAGCTTGAGGGTTAGGTTCTATGTACTCTAGCTTAGTTGTTTGTTCAATACCTTCTGAAATGTAAGTACTCAAACTAAAAGTTGAGCACGTGAAGAAAGGGGATTGGGGAAAGGGGTCACCAAGTGGTAAAAAGTAGGAAGCACTCCTTATATCCAACATGTACCATTAAGAAATCTAAGTTCTCCATATGCTGCATCAAGATACTTGCAACAATAATCAAGGTGACCACCATCTCAAACATGAATTCTCTCATCCTTCATCATACCAATGCATAAAATATAAGATCCCATACAAGGAGATACCACACTAATTGTCACATAGAAGCATAAGTCTTGCCAAAAATTCATATCCAAACACAAGCACTAAATCTAGTGGTAACAAATATGTACTAGTAGTTATCAAGAAATAATCACCAGAGTTGAATAACAACCACTAGTTGCTAACACATTTAACTAACCATACCTCAAAACTAAGGTATATACACCATAACAGGTAAACTTCATGCCATCAATATATCCAAGCCATAAAATGCTATCACAAGCTCCATTTATAAAACCTATTCATGCAAAACATACATATCTAGAAACTCCCACTACATGGGTAACATCGAATCTAAAAAACCAAGGCATCCAAAGATCCACCAATAGCATATAGGTGGTGTAACCAATATCATGTAGTACCAAGGAACATCTACAAAGATACGCACAACTTGCAAACAAATATGCTAGAATACAACTCTCACCACTAGTCTCCATAACTCTCCCAAGTTCTCCATGCTCAAAAGAATAAAGAGATCAAGGAGCCTCCATGTTGTCACCAAAGAATAATGAAGAATAATAACACATAACAACAAACTTAATGATCATCATGGCTCCACACAAACCTCAACTCTAATGTCATATGAACATGAACATCTAGGAAGAAGAACAAGACCAAAGAGAAACCTTGCAAATCAAAGCATATATCACATCCTTCTATAAACACTTCTAAATGCTCAAGTTATGATAAATATGATCTCCTTCATCAAACCCCATAGATAAAAGAATTGTCCACATCTACCCATCACTAAGATGTAAGCCTCTCAAACCAAATGAAAATAAAAACAAATAATCTATTCCCAAACCAAAGGAATAAGCCCAATACAACCTCTACACTCTTCAAATAAGCTCAAAAATAATTCCCATGAGAAGAAAAAGGAACGAACAACTCATGCCAAACAATCCTCAAATAAGCCTTTTAGAACCAACATCATAGCTCAATCCTCATATCCATGAAAAGTCAAAGCATGAAACAAAATGCATCTAAAAACCAAGGTGGACAATATCTTTCAAATGATATACTACTAAGAGGACCAAGAGTGGGGAATGAGAATGCTCCTCCAAGATAACCAAGTCATCATGATACACTCCAAGAACAATTTCCTTAACAGTCCATGTTGAACTCATGTCCAACCCAAGTGTAGGCTCCTTGGTCTTTCAACTAAAACCTCATCAAAGAGTAACCATCTCAATACATGATCTCCAAAAATAAGAGATCTTTTTCCCTCACCCAAAACTGAAATATGTGTACAACTGATCGTCTCATACCAACTAAAATCCAATGCCACACTACAATAAATAAAATCTCATAGTAAAATGATCATACCACTCATTAATCAAATTATCCCAAATCACCACCAAAGCTCCAATTTTTAGAATCATGAACTCTCCATAATGTCATGATCTACATCTCCTAAAAAGAATAGGAGCACATGTATCATGCCAACACTCTAATCGGTAATCAAGAGTACATCATGACACAATAACATATCATCCTATAAGCAAGGATCACATGTGAAACTGACAAATCATAACCAATCTCTCAACCACAAACTTCAAGAGTCCTCCATGGTACCAAGATGTCATCTCCATATCACATGAAGATAACCATCTCTTGTCAATAGAACCCAAGATGTTAATGAAATCTCACTACATATAAGAAACAAGATCAAAATTCCCCTCCATGACACCAACAACCACTATAAAAGATCATCCATCATCAAATGATGAATCCACATCATTGCCAAAATCTCCTATTGGATTGTGATACTGAATTACACATGGAATCATGATAAACATATCCTAGTTGAAGATCATCCATGGAAGCAACACAATCAAATAAATCAAAATGAGAGACCCCAAAGGGTAAAGTAAAACCACAATTTCTAAACAAAGATATAACACCACCAAAATATCACTATTAAAAGCTCCCACTAAATCACATAAGCAAGCTATCCCTGACATCATGATAACCATCTCCTAAATGAAGATCATCAATGACTCGAACAATCAAAGGACTCAACTACAACACTAGAAGCTCCCAAAGGATAAAGTGAAACTATGATCTTTAAACTATAAGATACACCACCATAAACAATTACGATTCAATCCCACACTACAAAAATACACCTACATAAACAATCATGTTGTGCCAAATCCCCAAAGGTATAAGAAACTTCTATGACACTATGATCACCACCAAATGTACCAACATCAAATTCCCACCAAGTCTCACATGATTGCATCATATAATAAAAAAATATAGGTCTCACAACCCAACTATATCAAGTAATTCCATCTTGCCACCTCATAATGAAAATAAAACCAACGAAACATGTGACCAAACTAGGCCACTAATCAAAATCTGAATTCACACTAAAATATCTATGGGTATACACAATTGACATCCAAGTTATATATGCAACATGTAAGTATTGAAAACCTACAATACTACACAATTCCTAGATTTCACAATGCAATATATAAATTCAATAATACATTGGTAACCATGTCAAATAAGGATAATTAGAGATAATCATGTAATTTTTCAAAGACTCAAACACCACATCATCTCAAAATTTTAATTTCCACTAACTCACAAAGTACCATAGTCAAAGGAACCAATAAGCAACTCAAACATAAATACAAGTGAAAAACCATAGAAAAAAATCTCCAAACCTTATCCATTACGTAGTTTTTAGAACAAGCTTTCCATCAACTATAAAAAATCCAAAATTAGACACTATATGCACACGATATGACCTCTCCAAGCTTAAAAACCAAACTTGACTTCCAACTAGATTTTTCTATCAAAAACATTAAAATTTGGAAAAGTCACTGATACCACAACATAGTGCTAAAAAATAACTTTTTGTCGATTATAAAAAGTAAAAAATTTGATTGTTGGGGTGAAATTTATGCCTCATGGAAAAAATGTGCCTTTATGCAAAATCAAAACCTGATTGGCAACTCTCTAGTGGTTGGCGGGTGGTGAACTAGTGGTTTTTGAGTGGACAACTAGTGATGGTAGCTCTTTGATGGCTTCACCTAAGCAACGCCACTCACTGGGTGACATTGGGCTTAGCCCCCATGGCTTGGTTGTGAGTAGGGGTTGGTGCCAAAACAACATGCACCTTTCCCAACTCAAGCTGACATCACCAATCAAATTTTTAATTTAGAAAACTAGTGCACTTTTTTTTTCTATTAACGACTTGTAAACTTGATTGTAGCTATGTCAGTCAACAATATGGTTGTACAAACTATGCAAGTGTATGGATTTGTACAAATAGTACATAATTTTTTTGCATATTTTTTTCTATGACCTTAAAAAATGGGTCAATTTTTTTTGTCACCAAAAATAAGAGTGCCATATATAAAATGAGGTTCCTTGGGCTTTCTGGACTTAATGGTAAGGTGTTTTCTTTCCCAAAGGGTCTCCTATAACAACTCACCTCGAAAACCCTCATAAAAATAACCCAAATAGAATACCCACATGAAAAATCTCCATCAAGCCCTAGATTTGCAACAACCCAAGTGTGCAAACACATATGTGACCTTGAAAATGCCTTTATTATTTTCTTGCAAATCCATGGATTCAACTATGCACTAAAAAATACTCTTTTCAAGGGTTAACAATACTAGAGATATCTCTTCCCACAACTTGGCAGTTACAAGCTTTGATACTAGATGAAAGGAAATTGGCAACCATATAGGAATATTTCCACAACTCCATTAGAGAAAATCATGCAAAAAAGTATTCAAAATCTATATGCAAAAGAATAGACAAACATACCATCAAGATGACACGGGATACAATGCCCTCAAGAGGGAAAAACCCAACCTCCAAATACATCCACACTTAATGTACTATCTCATGAATAACAATTACAATACATTTCTAAAGCTCCATGAATACCTTTGAAGTATCAAGCTCTCTACATGTAATCCATGTGAACAAGAAAAGGAGAATCATGTAACCACACATCCTAATCCATTATGCCTCTCCTCGCATGAGCAACCTATAAGAGATGCTCAAATCTAGCCAACATGCCAACCTTAAACTAGCCAACCTCAACTACTCATGTGCTTTATTTTATAGAAATAATCTTGCACAAAACCACTAAGTGATATTACATAAACCATGTGACTAATACCATGAGCTTACCAAACCATTTCCCCCCTCATTTATTTTTTGTTACTAAGTTTTTCCAGTATTAAATGTTCTCCTAATGTACAAACCCAAATTAAATAATTATTTTAATATTACATACAACACTTAAAAGTAGCCCCAAGAATGTCTAACCCATGTGATGCACACATCACTAGATGGACCCTAGGTGTACCAAAAATAATATTAATTTTACATTATAATATTTTTTAAGGTGAACAACACACCTTTTCCAACACTTGACACAATTTTGTCTTGCATTGAGATAGGCCTTCGATACTTGTAAAAATGTTCTCCTAATATAAATTTGTGTAAGGAAAACAAGGTGGTGCAAGGGACTTGCTATATCAAAGGGAAGGATGATCAACTTCCTTGTTAGTATATAAACCCTTTGATTGATTCGATAAAGATCTAAATAGAGAAATAATAAAGCTGTTGGATGTTGATGTGGATAGGGAAAGATTTGATAGTTGGGCTTGTAAATGATTGATATGTAAATGATGTCTTAATTTTCATTTAATTCTTATGTGATTGTCTCATTATAATGACCTAGGATGATTCCTTTAAATACAAGCCCTAGACTCATAATTCAAAACCTTATGTGTGTTGGTCAATGGGTAATAGTCATATTCTAAAAGTGACTAGTGAAAAAATTAGTTGACTTCATTGGAGAAGTGAAACCAAAAATTAAAAGATACATAAAGTAGGGTGCAAGCATCAAAAGTTAGGAATTTGGTGAAAAATGATATTCCAGGTCTTTGTGTGAATTTGTTAATTTCTCTAAGTGATGATTTTAAATTATTGGGGCAGTTTCATACAAAAATGGTAGGTTTTTAATAAGTTTTGAAATGGCTAGTAACACCTAATAACACATCAAATCCCCATTTCTTTTAGTTTTTTATGACTTTTGATATCCTTGCTAGTAATCTACATCTCTAATTAACAATTGTAAATACCCCTAGAATAGAAGGATTGGGACCGAGTTGAAGTGAACTTTAGAAAATCATATAGATTCAATAGGCCATCATAAGCAAAGAGCATGATTGAAATTTTGTAACAAATAGTTTTTGCAGTGATCTTAGGGATTGATCTAAGTTAATTTTAAGCTAATTGTGCACCTAAGAGGCTTAAGACTGCATCTTATTTAAGATAGTGGATAACAAGTGTTCTTCCACACTTTTGTTGGAGTTTTCTCCCAAAATGTGGGTTCCACAAAATAAATCCTCATGCATTCTAATTTTAACATTTTTTTCTCTCAATTTATTTTGAGTTCATCATTATTTGTTTTCTAAGAAAGTGTAGTTCATCACCTTCATTAAGATTTGTATGTGATGAATTATTATAAGGAATAAATTCCTCTAGTTAACCAATGAATTTTGGTATCTAAGAAAGTTCTTTCCTTTGTGGAAGTATTACGAGTGATTCCATAGGTTCATGGCCACAACAATAAAAAGTGGAAAAGGTTTGTTGCTTTTGCAAAGAGATTGAATTCCATATTTGGAAAAAAGAACTGTGAATCATAGAAAGAGATGTTTAAATCCTTGATGGAGAAGCAAAGTTACTCTAGATAGAAGATGATTTTGGAAGTATATATTAGTTAATAGAAACAATTAGTTGGATCCTAGAAGTTCACATGAAATAGTTGTGCTCATTTGAATATGTTAAAGGCAAGGGGAAGTCTACCCCATAGAAGAAAAGTAGCGAAGCTATGGTGAATCAAGTCTACCAAGAATAACTCAATTCGAGATTGAGACAAATATTAAGATTCACTCATTCAAAAAATACGTATATGTGGAGAAGCTTGGCTAATAGTTGACACAATATTAGGTATATTTTAGTATGCATACTCTTAGTTTGGAATACAATACTTCCTTTGTAGACGAAGAATGGAAAATCATGCTTTAAAATACTTCCTTTGTATATGTGGAGAAGCTTGGCTAATAGTTGACACAATTTTAGGTATATTTTAGTATGCATACTCTTAGTTTGGAATAAAATACTTCCTTTGTAGATGAAGAATGGAAAATCTTGCTTTAAATTAGTTGAAAGCCTCTTGTATTCTATATCTTTAAGAAAATAAGCTACTATTAGTTTATGAGATCCATTTAAGAAATTTATCAAGAATTAATTTAACCCCATGTGTCAAAGAGGAAAAATGTATGGAGTGACAATTTTTTGACACAAACAAAAATACAAGAGTGCAATAGTATGCTAGAGCAAGTTTCAATTTAATGTCCACAACCAAAATAATATTAAAATATTCCTAGATCTAAAATAATCAAATGCTTTTTAATTTCTAATTATAAAGTGTGCTGAAATTTTAAATACCCCCATTAACTAAATCTAGATTTGCACTCAATTCCACTTGAAAACTAGACATGCACTATTGGCACACAAACACTTGATTTTTATGAAAATTGATTTTATAATCAAATAAAATCTATAGAAAACTATCTAAAACATACTTTAATCACTTTTTGATCATAAACATCCCACCTAGGCAAGGTGAGCATGCAATGAGAAAAAATGAATAAACTATGTAGATTTTAACACACCTACTACAATATGTTGAACACACTTGCACATATGAGACTAAAATTGCATCAGACTAATGGATATAATTTATTATGATGGAATTAATATAAAAATATATTATACAACATAAATTACATCAGCACTAATAGAAACAAGAAATCAAAAACTAAATATGCAAACTAGCTATTCCTTGCCTCACAAAAATTGCTAAAATCATCGCAACTTTGTTCTTGTCAGCACAAATGCAATATATGGATGGAATTTTCTCAAGAAATAAAAATAGTTTCATTCTTTTATGTCTAAGAGTCCTAGGGTTTTCATCTTGAAGTATTATAGTTCAATAAAAGTTCCCAAATGATGAAGAAAATTAATAGATTGACAAAATATACAAACTAATGAGGCTACTTGACTTATATAAAAGTTGTGGGCATAAATCATAATTAATTAAAATAATTTTCAAACATTCCCTCTTAAAATGGGCCCCATATAAATTTATCATAAATTCCTCTTACACATGACTATATTTAGCTTGTCAAGGATGCTTTTCTTATGCCCAATTATAATTGTCATAAAATATTTCATAATGAAGATTACCTTCACAAATTAACTTTTGTTAACTCCTCATTAATTTCCAACTCATTAATTCTCCCTATTTTCCAAAATAACCAATTGTAACTCCTCATTTATGATCTATCATAAGGTTTATCATAACCCTACAGAAATAGTTGTCATAAAATATGCTAAGTCATTTGGGAGTTACATTATCCCATCCCCATGAATTCTTATACCAATCCCATGAAAAACACACAATATTAATAATATTTTATTAAATTCTTGCCTCTTTTATTGAAAATGCGAAATAATAATTTATTCAAGTCCAAATAATAAATTTTAATCAAATTTTATTTCCCTAGCAATTTATCCTTAGTACACAAGAAATATAGGGACAAGAATATTATCCAAAAAATTAAAATAATTAAAAATAGGACATCACAAGTCCGCCCTTCCCAAAATTGCCTACTCTCAAGTAAAGTATGTTTCAAAATTCTTGATTCTTTCCAAGTGACATCCTTTATAAGTAGGTTCTTTCAATGAATTATATATTTAGTGATGACTCTATAACTTTATGTTTTTAATCTTGTGATAATGATGCCATTTGGTACTCATATGAGTAGCACTCTACTATATGTGAATATCACATAAATGCGAGCTAGTGCATTAGGAACACACAATGCCATGAATATAAAAAAACCAAGGGACATATATTGGGTGGTGTTGCATTAGGGTATCAACACAAAGCTGTGTCACACTTTTGGCCAACTTATCAGCACATGCGAATTTAAGTAATTTTAACTAAAAGATAATTCTGGTCAAACATATGATCTTATAATATTCATTCTAGCTAAGTTATATATCTCCACAAATTTTCCAACTAAAATTGTTGGATAAATACATATTTAGCATCACTTTGAGTCCAATTTACCAAAAACCTAAAATTATTTGAAAAATTTGATGTTTCAACAACTTCTACTCGTGTAAAAAATATATATATTTTTAAATATAAAAATACCCTTTTGTAGATCCATAAGTTTAGTTTTCAAAAATGCATATATTTTAATAGTTTAACTATTATTTATATTTTCCTTTTTATTTATACTAAATGTAGGTTTTCAACACAAAACATTAGGTTGATTACCATGTCAAGGAAAAATAATAAAACTTATATAAAAAAATTGAAAAAAATATGATGCCCTAGGTATAAGAATCTATATCAAGATGGTATGTTTTTTTATTTTAGATAAATAATTAATATGAAAGTTGACATCAACTAGAAACAACTAAGTTTTAATATGCACACATGTTAATATTTATTTAATATATATATATTTATCAAAATTGGAAAAAAATATATCCATGCCCTAAAGTTTCAACTTATAAATACACACAAAAAAAATTGAAGGAAAAAGAATAAAGTTTACTATATATAGATTGATGTCTCATGTAACTTCATTTTTCAACATTTTAGCAACAACAAAATCATAGTTTTAATTTATAAAACACTATATTCAAATAATTTTTAAAATTTTCAAAAAAATACAAACATAAAATTTACTAAACAATAAATGTTTTATTGGGAAATGGAGTGGAAGAGCGAGAGTAGGGGTGGAGGTTAGAATTTGAATTCTTCAGAGGTGGGAGAGGGAGATTCTAAATCAGAAGATGGCAATGGCGATTGTGGTGTGCTGGGAGGACTGTCATTGGTCAAGGGGCTATCTTCTTCTCACTTCGTTTCCTGGGTCGGTCTACTGTGGTGTAGAGGCATGCTTCTTCTGGTGTGGGATAGAGTTCGCGCGGTTGTGAAGACTGGTAGTTGGCGCTGCTATGGAGGCTCGTTGCTTTTAGGTTTTGAAGATGACATTTTCGGCTTGTGGTGGAGGTGCGATCTTCTGTTAGCCTGTTCTTCCCAGGATGAGCTATTGCCTGGCACGCTTGGGCTTCCGTCTTTCTCTATCTATGGTGGATTTTGGTGTGGTCCTCACCTCTTTTTGGGTGTGTAAGCTCATGTGGTTGTTTCCCAACTCTTGCTGGGTTGTCTTTGCTTCTATCTTTTGCTCCCAATCTTGTGCTTCGTTGTCTGGTTTTTTAGCTTATGGGAGTGTTCTTCTTGGTATGTTTTGGGCCTTTTTCTTGTTCCCTCTGCAGTGGAGTGTTATGGGCTATTCTCTTCCCCTGGCTGGTACATTGGGGG
This sequence comes from Sequoiadendron giganteum, assembly GCA_007115665.2. Classification (NCBI taxonomy): domain Eukaryota; kingdom Viridiplantae; phylum Streptophyta; class Pinopsida; order Cupressales; family Cupressaceae; genus Sequoiadendron; species Sequoiadendron giganteum. The sequence goes on along the minus strand of CM021102.1, from coordinate 753,096,066 downwards.
TGTTGTTGTGCCTCATTGTCTTTCTTGTTCACTTCATCATTTCATCACGGGCTTTCTTCGTCAACTGTTTGGGCTAGAGATGGGTTGTTTCTTGGGATGACTGGTGTTTTTCCTTTGTAGTGTGTGATGTGCCTCATGAGGGTTGTGCTTCAAGGTTATCTTTCGAGGGAGGCCATTGTGGTTTGGGTTCTTTCCTTTTCTGCTACTTTGTGGGATGATTTCCTGGTTGGTCTCTTGTTTCTCCCTGCTTCAGTGTGGCCCTTTGTTGGTGTTTTCCGCTGGGTTGAGTTATCTTCTCTGATAACTCCAGTGTTTCTGTTTGTCTTTAAAGTCTCTTTGTCCTCCTACTAGTTCTTGATGTTGCATTGGTTTGAGGGGGATGGGGTTTTTTTTTTCTTGTTGATAGCTCTCTGCTGTCGGTGGTTTGAGGTGATGCTTTGCTAGAATGTTTCGGTTTGTGGTCGTGGTGCTATTCTTGTGGGCTCTTTTGGAGTTTTCTCTCAAAAATTTGTGTTTGGCTCAACCTTGTTTCTGCTTTGTTCAAGGAGAGGAATGTTGTTTTCTTCCTCTTGCTAGTTTTTATTGATGTTCCATTGGCCTGGTCTGCCAAAGGATGGTGTGCATGCCCTTTCTTCTAAAGTGTTGGATCTCTTCCACATTTCTTTAGCTGCGTCTTCTATTGAGGTAAATGTGGTGGCTTTGGACCGGTTGGGGTGCCCTCTTTTCTGGTCTCCTCTGGTGGTGGTCCTATTGAGGTGGAACCCGAGGTTGCTGGAGATGTGTGGCTTTGGTGGTACGGGTGTTCACTTCATCCTCTCTAATGGAAGGGAGCTCCTTCCTCTTGAGGTGGATTGTGAGTTGGTCTTCCAAGTTGTTTGGAGTTTCAAGGTGGTTTCAGTTGCCCTAGTTTTTTTTCCAGGGATCTTGGTGTGGGTGATGTGGACTCCTAGCATCATGGTTTTTGTTTTGCGTGATGTTCTTACCTTTGTGGTGTCCATCTTGAATGATTGGTATGTTGCTATTTGGTTGTTACAAGAAGTCTCTAAGGGTTCAAGGTCCTTGCCAAAACTTGGTTGAAGGTCCCTTCAAAAACTTCAGGGTTAAGGTCCCTGTAAATACCTAATTCCTTTTCAACAGTCTGTTTTGCTACTAGTTTGGGTTATATGTGGTCCAGATTTGAGTTGTCATGCTATTTTTTTGATCTGCTGTTGGTTAGCTACTGCTTGTCTATGTTGTATTTGTGTGCATCTTGGTCTTCTTTGTGTGGGTTTCAGGTCCCCGTCAAAACTTGATTGTTAATGGTTTTGGGTCCATTTAAAACCTATTGTAAATGGTTTTGGGTCCATTCAAAACCTGTTTTTCCAATATAATCAAAACAATAAATATTTTATTAGTTTACATCATTTCAAAATTCAAAACATATATATCATTTTTTAGTGATTCAAGTTTAAAATATGGATTAGTGTTGGTCATTTCCTTTATAAAAGTGTGACACATCTTTGTACTTTTACCCATCAATATTCTCCTAAGTGCAATCAACTAACCCGTTTTGATTTTTGATTTGAGAAATATTCTCTAAAGTATCCTTCAACCCACTTATTCACCATTTTTGTTTTTTCAATTGCTTGTGGATAATAACTTGTGCTAGGAGTGAGTTATGCACATGCCAAATGAAATATCTCTTAATTGAAAAATATGCTATCTCTATCATTGAAAGTATTTTTAGGCAACCTATGTAGCCTAAACACCTCTTCTTTGAATTTAAAATAAATGGAAAATAAACTGTATAATCATGTAACCTATCCAAAACAACCTAAATACAATCTTTACCATGTGCCTTGGAAAGAATCATAATGAATTTGTTGAACACACTTTTCCAATCTTGATGGAGAATAAGCAATAATTGCAAAAAATTATAAGAAATACACACTCTTCTTCATTCTACTAGTAAGTGATGTAATCCCTAATGTGTTTGAGACCCTCTTCCTCAAAGCTCCTCCATGAGAATATCTCTCTTATATGTCTCAAACCTTATAGGATTTAGAGTGTCTCATCATGGGTGTATCATGCGAAGCTTTCAAAATCTTATGTTACATCTTAGAATTAGGCACTTGAAATATTCTATCCTTATAAAAAATGAGACCATTTGCTACCACATGTCATCCTACATATTTCTATCTAAGATGTTACCAAAAAATGTATTATTTATATATACTACCATGATATAAATCTTTCAATCATAATAAATGACATAAGTAAAACAAAGAGTCAACATTTTAAAAAAGACATCAACAACTACATTCTATTTTCCCTTCATATATTATATATAAAAATCACAAGCTTAGAGTTTTCTTATCTATTTTTGTTGTAGATATTCCAAGTCATGATGACCCATGCATAACTTCAATATGTTGTAATCTATCTCAACCACACATTTACCACAAACTAGGTGTTTTATGGGATTTTCCTAAACACATGATGACAATCATCTTTTTGTCATCCATAGGGAAATCATTTTCTTAGTTTTAACTTTCCACTCTCAATTTATATGGAGTTTCTCATTTGCATTGTAACCAATCCCTCCCTTTTTTGAAGCATCACATTATCTAACAAATAATTGTGATAAATTTGAAATAGTAAGTACATGACTTAAGTTGATTACCTTCTCAAGATTATCAAATTATTCTTGTGTCATATCCTTTTGTATGCCTTGAGCACTAATGACATGGGCCAAGTATAAAATATCTATGACATCAATCTCACATGTAAATTATTTTTCAAAAAGAGCTTATTGCTTTAATATACTTAGAATTTTATTTATGTGCTTCAAATGATCTTCCGAACTCTTCTTGTAAATAAAAATTTCATCAAATAGAATAATTTTTAACTAATTATTATATATTTATTTATGCATGAATAGAAAGTAGTTGATGCATTTATCAAATCAATGGTAGGACCAAGAACTTGATGATTCAAATGAGGAATTTGAGAGTTTTCTTGTGCACATATTACTTGCAAACAAAGATTTGATGGTGGATTTGATCTTAAATCACTTTTTAAAAAGTAAGTTGCTCCATGTAACTCACCAATAATCTCATTGATTCTCGGAATGGGGTATTTGGTTATATTATTATATACATTTATCTATAATTGATGTACATCCTCATGTAGCCATATTCATTCTTCTTAAGGAACACTAATGAATAAAATGAGAGAGTTGTTTCCTATTTTAAGAATCTCCTTAAGATATTTCTCCTCTCTATATGTGCTTATTTGGTGGTAAGGAGTTTTTGAAACATGCTTAGATCTTAGTTTCATCTCTACGACATTTTGAAATCCTCTATATGATAGTAATCTTGAAAGAAAATTATTGAACACCATACTATGTTGATTCAAAAGAGTTTGAATATCAAATTGATGACTATGTTTCTTACTAGAAAATGAAATAATGTACATTCCCTCTATTAAATATAAAATTGATACCCAAATAACCCATCCCTTGTAAGAAGTCCTCTTGTTTGCAATGAATCATAGAGACCTATTAGAGACACTTCTTGGAAGCACCACATTTTTTCCCTTCAAATATAAAATTTAGTTTCCTATTTTGATGATTCTATAGAAACTCATAATATAATGGAACCATTATACACCTCTAGCCATTTTAGTTCTCATAACATAGAATGCATTGCATGCCTTATTCTAACCCATGGTTAAATTGAATTGTTTGCTTATCCAAGTGCATGAAATGGTGATTCTATTAGAAACTATAAAATTAAATCCATAAAAAAGTAAATCTTTGTATCCCTCACAATATCTTCTATTTAGAGTTTTTTTGTTTATAACACCAAGATCTCATGCCATCATGTAATATCAATCTTAGAATTGGGAGAAAGGATCTTTATGCCACTTTCTGCAAGACATAGCCTTCATATTTTCATCACTATTAAAATTATTCTCATAATAAAGAGAATATTGTAATGATATGGTATGAAATTGGAGCAATAAATATTTAAATCTAGTATCCTCATTATCAAAAGGGCCATCAAATTATTTAACCTTTTTTATTTATTTAGAAAAATTTAAAAGATCTGAAACAATACTATCATTATTGTGACCCAAATTTTAAGAATGAAGATTAGTGGAACAAAAATCAACACTCTTCACAATTTTATGCTTTTCAACGCATATACTTTGCATTTAATCAACTTCATATAAAACTACTTAAACCTTTTCAAGATTTAAAATTTCAATAGGTGTATTTTCAACAACATTAGAAGTCACTCTAATAATGGATTTTTTGGGACTAATCCTATCATGTCAACTTTTTCTTGAGTCCCTTTCCTTTTATGTGTCTAATCCTTTTGGAACCACTATTACTTATAATTGATCTAAGAAATCTTTACGAGGGCCTTTGTTTATGATTTTTCTTGGGTGTGGTTCTTTGTGGTTCCCTCTTGTGTTGGAAATCATCAAAATCTACAAAATTCTAAGTATGAAGGATTTGTGATCGAAATTCTAAGTGTTTTTTAATTTTTTATCAGACTTGTGAAATTTTAGAGTTTCCCTTGATGCCATCCCTTTCCCCTTAGCCCTAACCTCTCGGTCCATCACCTTTAAAACTATCATACTTTCCCATCTTTAAGTTAGACTATCATACTTTCCCTTCCTAGAATACCATTTACTTGTCAAACTTGATATCTTGATTCCTCACCCTCTAAAAGTTTTCTAAGTCTTTCACAATCCAATTTACTTGTCAAACTAGATATATTGAAGAAGTAAAGGAGCTGGGTCGGTGGTCTTTAGGAGCCTTTGGGAGATTATCAAACACAACGCTCAATTTAAGTCCATTGCTATAACTCTAAAGGACAATACCAAATGTCAGTATTTTAGTTCCATCTGGTGGAATGTATCTCATAACAATAAGCCCCTCGCCCTATTACATGGTTGTTCTACCAAAAAGTGGAGTCAAAAAGGTGTCATAACCTTTGGGGACATTGTGGCTGAAGGGAAGTTAAGGACCTGGGCTGAACTTGCAGCAGAGTTTGACCTCCCAACCTCTAACTGTACACTTTCAAAAGCCTGTAAGGACGTTGTCTTCCATGGAGATGACAGGAGGACCCTTGATCTGTCCAAAGATATTGTCTGGATGGATGGGAGCCCCATCTCCAGGCTGAAAGCAAAGGATATTTATAAAGATCTGACCTATGTCAATACCATTTTTGAGCATTTAATTTATTGTTGGAATTTGGATTTCGATAGAAAAATTCCTCAAAAATTTCTAACTGATATTTGGTGCAGTGGTTTGGAACTAAAGAAAGCCTGCTTCAGATGGCTTGTGCTGATCCAGAAACTACCATTTAAAACCATGTGTGATGATATTGATGTTTGCAATATTTGTAAGGTCCTTGAATCGGTAAAACACATTCTTTTTGATTGTCATTATGCTAAAGAAATATGGAAATCCTTTTGTTGTAATCTAAGAATCTGGATACTAATGATAAATTGAATTGGAAAGATGTGTTATTCTGTGATAGGAAAATGAGTAAAGACTGTAAATTTTTTTGGATTCTACTCTCTACTGAGATTATGTGGCACAACTGGAAAGCTAGGAATGAAGAAAAATTTAAAGGCACTAAGAGGTCCCTTACTGAGTCGGCTAAAAGACTCACATTTCTTCATGTTTCACTGCAGGTTACATTGCATACTGAGATCTCACTTCCGAAATTTGTCAACCTGACTAGAGATGGATCAATGGTGACCAATAAGGCCGAAGTTAGGTGCGGGCATGCCCAACATTTGGTAGGTGAGGAGCATGAAATATTCTTGAAGGCCATCAATGAATTTCAAAGGGACTTCAACGTGGCTGTAGAGGCACATGACTGCCACAGGAGGTGGCGCCAGCCCAGACAGGTTCACCCAGATGCTCAACCCATGGTAGGAGTGTTGAGATTGATAGACCAGTGGGAGGTGTTGACAGTGGAGAAGCTGAAAGTGCGAATAGGGTATTCACAGACTATTAATTGCTGCAACTTTGAGTATGCATAGACTGTTAAAAATCTGCTAGTCTAATATGAAATAGCTAATAGTGTTGCTGCAAATTTGCATAAGTTGTATATATCAGTGTAAATCTGAAGTATATAGAGGTAATGCTGCAATTTTGGATGATGTAGTAGGCCCTATCTGAAATACTCCATAATGTACAAGTTTATTATACTATTTCTAATACAAAAAAAAAAAGTTTTCTAAGTCTATTTTTTGGCTTTTGGACTTGGCATTCTCTTTGAACACCTTCCTCAACCCTTCCAAAATTTTCCAAAACCTTTGCATTCCCCTTCAAATTCATATTTTTGGACCTTCCTCCCCTTTTATGCCTTTTTCCATAATTTTGACTCTTTTATACTTATTGCCTTATCAGACTTCCCTCCATTTTATTTCCTTAAGGGATGACTTCCTTGATACTCCCAATCCTTGAACTAGGTAGCAAAGATTTTTTTTGCCAAAATTTCTGATGTGAAATAAAGAAGAAAATATTAAGTATTGGTTTTAGACCTTTTTAAGGTTGAAGAACCTCTTGAACCTTTGACATAGTTCTACGAAGGCCAAAATCTTTGACCTGAAGATAGTGTGTAAATGGGTATCAATGAGTTCACAAGTTTTGGATGTTGCCTAATCATTGAAAAATGAAATAAAGAGGGATGAAGGATAATGTGGCTAAGTTTTAATTGTCATGCATGGTTCATGAACCATGCAAAAGTGTGACGTAGTTCAAAATTTTACCATTTTATTGACAATGTGACATGATTCATGAAAATTTTAAAGATTCTACATAAAAAGTAAATGAAAACATAATGAGTTCCAAATTATAGAAAGGGTGCCAATAAATAGTATCATTCCAAATGTCTCTAGTTCATCTTACCTAGCCTCTTGCAATGCCCAAAATTCCTTTAATGATTGATATGCCTCAACAACCACTAGATTTGATTTTGCAAGTGCCCAGAAAACTTATTTTAATAAAAGGGAACATATTTAAGTAGAAAGAGGAATGAAAAGTGGTGTTCCATAATTAATTTTTTGGTTAGTATTGTAGAGCCTAATACACTCAATTCATGTCTAGATCTCATCTGCAACAATTTTGAATTATAGTTGGTGGGTGGGGGGAGACAGAATCAGTTTTCCCATGCCATTTTTCACCAAATCTAGAGGCATCATTATTGTAGCAAATATTTATAGGTCTAAGAAAAGTTCCTCCATGATGGTGACATAAATTTTAACACTTTTCCCAATGATTTTTCATGTGTTTTGGAATACAATGTAGGAGAATTGACAATTGCAATTAGAGAATGATGGGTTTTCACATGCTACCAAATATTTTATCATTCTAAGGCTTCTTGTGTGGTTTGGGCATCAAAAAATTGGATCAATATAAACAGTTTGGCTAATCATACAAAGGGTTGGTTGTCGAACCAATTTTTTTGGTTTAGTAAAGTATATAGAGTGTTCTAGGACACTAAAATTTGAACATCTGAACTACAAATGAAGGGATATGCTTTGTAATAGTGTGGGAATTTTCTTTTTAAAGGGAATTATTGTTATTTTATTTCTTTATGATTATTTTCCAAGATTTAGGAAAATATTATAATTATAATTATGTATTTCCTTTTGCCACATTTGTTGGTATGAATGAAACTAGGGTTTGATGTATGTGTGACACCATCTAATACTTTGAAAATATTTTGTAATGGGCATTCCTTCATTTTATTTTGGTCTTTTAGTTTTGGTTATGAATTATTAAGTATATTTGTTACTTGTAATATAAATATGTGATTGTATATGCATGAACAACTCAATTTCTATTGATATTGTACAATTTTCATCTCCTTTCTTTTTGCTATTCATGACTCTATTGCCAAATAGATTAGACACCAATCCTCATTTGTAAAATAACAATCAATCCATCATTTAATTACATCCATTTTGATTAGTTGTAGGTTTAGATTAGGTTTTATGTATGTTGATTCAATATTTAGTGTTACAAACTAGGAATAATTTTAAGGAAAACTTAAATAGTGAAATCATTAGAGAATCTTAACAACACATGTTTGTACCTTTCGAGTGTGTATATTAATGATAATTGAAACTATATTTAGGAATTAAAATGAAGTTGATATCTATAGGTGCATGTTCAAGGTGCATTATCAAATATATAGAGGTCATAGGTAGTTAGTTACACTTGATCTAGTGATAGAAATTAGGGTCAAGTGTATAGTTAGGTAAATATGCTAATTATTATAGTCATGTCATATATTATTTAATTTATAAACCTATTAAGGACACCTTTAGGAACACCCTACTGAGTTCAAGCTAAGCCCAAAGAACATGAGAGATTACCCACTCTTGTTGTAGGCCTTAAACCATCCTTAATCTATTGATGGAATCCACTTTCACCTTCTTGAAGAAATCCCCCAAGCCTTGAAGTTGAGACAAAGTTATAGGAATGTGGACCTAATATTTTGAGACCTAACAAAATCATTACATTTAACACACAATGCTGTTTTCTCAACAACTTCATTTAGACAAACACTTTCTTGATAAACCATTGAAATATGCTTTCAATAATAATATTTTTACCTTCAATAAATAGCTTGTTGTATCTCTAGTTTAATTCTTTCTTCCATTCATAGGTCAACTTTCTCTACTCATGCTCATTGATATAATCCTTAATAAATTGTTGTGGCTTTGGTTCTAATTTTTCTACTTTTTGCTTCAACTATCTTCTATTGAGAAAAAAATTTAAATTTTCAAGTAATGATCAAAAGTTACTATAACTTTGAAAGCATTAGAATTCCCTTGATACTCCTTAGATTTTTCTAATCTCCCCTTTCTTTGATGTTTTAGTTAGAACTAAGATTTGAATGTTACTTTGCAATTGCAATTTTTTCTCTAATACCTTGTTCATATTATCTTATATATTCTATAGTTGTGTTATTGTATCTTGAAAATTATTTGCATTGATTCCTTGTAAGGAAGCTAAGGTAGTGGAACAACTTCCTACACTAATCTTGAGAGGAGAATAATGCAAAACTTTACAGATCTTTACAATAGTTATAGAAACTTAAACATAAATAAACATAAATATCATGCATATCGCAACACAATAATTTAAGTGGGGAATACACTTTCGGGAGAAAAACCCCACACTCCAAAAGCCACCCAATATGTTATTTAAAAATAAAAAAGATTAAATATACTTACAAAGTAAGCTTCTAATAGGAGTATCACCAACCAAAGATCTAGAGGCAACACAACTGGTAACAAGCTCTCAAAATACATCACAATACACAACCATAATACAAAACCCTCATAAAATAGGGTTTCCTTCTAGGGAAAGTCAAGACAAAAAATATTGATAATCAAATCTAAGACCTAATGATGAACAATCTAGATTTATAATAATAAAATATACATAAAATTTAACTTTCGGGGGCATTGACCTTGAGCCCCCATCGGGGCATGCAATCCTCAAACCCCCTGCTGGGGGGATGATCTACACGAACCCCTTGTAGGGGGGAGGGGGTACCCCCCACACTTACCTATCAATAATAACTTATGTACTTGCAAGGTTGAGACACATTTTCCTAAAAAATCTCCCGCATGTTGAACACCTTGCAAGAGCAATGAGAGGCCCGAGTATAAACATCATCTATTAATTACTAGGGGCCAAAAGGCCCATAGACTTTGAACACCATTTGAAATTATTTGTGTTCATAGGCTTAGTTAAAGAATCAACACCATTCATCAAAATCTCTACCTTAACCAGCTTCACCCTGCTATCTTCAACCATATCTCTAACAAAATGTTACTATACATCAATGTGCTTGGTCCTGACATGAAATGTCAAGTTCTTAGCTAGACATATCACACTTTGATTGTCAAAATAAATTATCATTGAACCTTAATTTATTCCAATTTCTAAACATAGTCTCTTAATCCAAATGGATTATTTACAAACATGAGTAGTTTCCATATACTCAACTTTAGTAGTGGACAAAGCAACCACAACCTGTTGCTTACTCATCCAACTAATTGCACCACCAAATAAAGTAAACACATACAAATTGGTGGATCATATGATATCAACATCACCTACCTATCCTGAATCCACATAACCATGAATATCAAGGAAAATCTTGTCTTCAATCAAATTATTATGATAACACAAGGAATATGGTGCAGGGGCACCATTGAAAAAAAATTGTCAATCAAAGTTGTTAATGAGTAGGCTTTAGGATTTTGAGTCAATATGCATTAAATAAGGTCATGGAGACCATTTAATATTGTAATGAGTCATGTTGGAGTCATATTAGATGGTGTTTAGATGGTCTAAGCTAAAAATATTGCTAAATAATGCAAAGTTGTCATTTTGTGCAAAAAAATGTAAATTTGCAAAAAAGTTGCAAAAAGGCAGATTTGTGGAATGCCAATAGTCAGATAATTCAAAAGTCAGTTTTAGGCATTGTGTCAATTAGTTTAGGAGGTAAAAAGCATATATATGATGGAAAGCATCGATTTAAGGTTGGCTTGAAGTTTTGGAAAGAGAACTCAATCAACAAAACTCACTCTTACTATATTTTTCTAGTAATTCTTTGTTTGCAGACCTGGTATGATTCCGTACAGGTGCTTCTTGCTTCAAAATTGGTATAATCTTGTGGAGGATAGTGTTAGATTTTATTTGAGTCCATTTTGAGAGTTTCTCATTGGATTTAAGGGATTACATTGTAGGATTACTGTAGGTGGGTTTGAATTTCAGTTTTTAAGGGTTTTGTTGCTCTAACTTGAAAATGGACCCATTCCACCTTTTGAAAGCCCTGTAACTCAGTGGAATGGGTACAATTAGTTAGGTATAGGTGTTTTCATGAATCTTGAGTGCAGGGGAGGTTGAATGATGTGTTGGGAATAATGCCCTAGAAGAGAAAAGTGAGTTTTCCTTGTGAAATTGTGAGGTTAGAGTATGGAAATGTATGAAATAGATTGGGAAAATGTTATTTTTTGATTGAGTGAGTGTGTGCAAGGGTATTTTAATCTTTTTGAAGTGGTGGAAGGGTTGTTTTAGGGCTGGAAGTGTGTTTTTCAATAAACCCCTAGGTTTATTGCTAAAAAGGAGGGTTTTAAGGATAAATGTATTGGAGGCTGGTTCTCCAAATGAAAATTGTGAAATCTTAGGTTTGGTAACCTATAGAATTCTTCCCAATTGAATTTTGAGTGAAAGGGAAAGTTTAAAGTAGAGTCCCTTTGTAAAAGTGGCCTAATTTGAGGTCTAGGTCAATGTAGGTGGCCTGAACTTGTGAAGTTGTTCAAAATAAACCTATTGAGGTTTGTTGATATGTGTTTGTACACCCTAATGGATCTTTGAAAAGGTGTTGGTCCTGATTTGAGATGACCTTCTTTGAAAGATATACCTGATTCAAGCCAGAGGGAATACTACAAGGAATAGTGGAGGGTTTGTTGTGAAAGGATGAGTTGAAGTTTTGAGACTTGGTGAGTGATTGTTTCTGGTAGGGATTGTGTTGTTTGGTGTGTGGACCTCCCTTGATTGACATCAATTGATATCAGAGCAAAGGTACTAGATCTCTGAGGAAGAAGATTGAGGTTTGTAGAAGAAAGAGTGGAAGTTGAAAAGACAAAGTTGTAACAATACCTCCAAAAGGAAAGAGTATGGAAAAAGAGATGAGTGATTTCAAGGAAAATTATGTGAGAGAGATCAAAGAATTGAAGGAAAGGTTGGAAGCCTTGGAAACAAGGAAGATAAGAGAAGAAGTTGAAAGTGATTTAAATGAAGAAGAGGAAGAAGAGCTTGAAGATGTAGATGAACAAATTGATCCAGAAGATCAGAGAATGGAAAAGTTGTTAAGGGAAGTCAAGAGTGACAAGCATAAGGTAAAGATTGATGTTCAAAAGTATAGTGGGAACCTGAATGAAAAGAGTTATTAGATTGGATTGCATCTTTGGATAACTACTTTGAGTGTGAAGACATTCCTGAAGAACAAAGAGTCAAGATTGCTAAGACAAAACTAAAAGGTCATGCACTTTTGTGGTGGGATTATGAGTAGTTAGAGAGAAGACAAAGAGACAAATCATAGATTGTATCATGGGACAAGATGGTAGCCAAGATGAAAGGTAAATTTTTGCCTTCTGATTATTCAATTCAGATGTTTAGGAAGTTACAAAGTTTAAGGCATAAAGAAATGGATGTAAAAGAATACACTGAGAAATTATATAAGTTAAGTATGAGATCTAACCATAATGAGAATGAGGATGAAAATATTGCTAGGTACTTGGGTGGTTTGAGGTTGAATATTCAGGATAAATTAGCTTTGACAAATCCAAGGAGTGTAGAGGAATGTTATCAAATGACACTGAAGGCAGAAGAAAAAGTAAAAAGAAGATAAGAAAAGATAGTTAGAGGAAGAGGTATCACTTCAAGGGGTAGGGATCCTTCTCTACTTCAAGGAAAACAAGTGAGGGTCAAGAAGAAGCAAATAAAAGAGAAGAACAAGTTGTAGATTTCAGAGGTGGTTTTAAAGGCACAAGAGGAAGATTTGGAGGAGGAAGAAGTTCTAACCAATTTTCTAGTAGGTGCTTCAATTGCAATGAATTTGGTCATCCATCCTACAAGTTCCCTAAGAAATTTGGAGCTGCATCAAGTGGTGGAGAAAGGAAAAGTGAAAGAAGAGCTCAAATTGTCCAAGAAGATGAAGGTGAGAGTTCAAATTCTCATAGTTGTGCTCCAGAGGTGGGAGAAACATTGATGATGAAGAGACAACTCTTGAATAAATCCAAGGAGAAGGAGCTGATTCACAGGAGAGCATTATTTATGATAGCTTGCAGATGAAAAAACAAGGTATGTAAGGTGATAGTAGATTCAGTATGCATTGATAATATGGTGTTTAGTGAGATGGTAGACAAATTGAAATTGGAAAGAGTACCTAGGGAAACACCTTATAAAGTGTCTTGGATAAGTGAAAATCAGTCCATTGTGGTAAATGAACAAGCTTCAGTTGAGTTCCAGATTGGTGAATATAAGGACAAGGTCATTTGTGATATTTTTCCTATGAGTTGTTACCATGTGTTACTTGGAAGGCCCTAGCAGTTTGACAGGTCTGCAATTTATGATGGGAGACAAAACACCTATACCATTGAGAAAGATGGGAAGACATTCACGTTAACTCCACTGGTTGAAGAAGTAAAGGAACATGGTAAGATCATCATGATAGGAAAGAGAGAGTTTGTGAGCTGTGAGGAAGGTAAGAGTATGAGATTTGTAGCCATTTCAAGGCTTGACAATGTTGGGACATTAGATAGAAGAAAAAAAGGAAATATGCAATCAGTCATTATGAAGGATGCTTTCATGTGGAAGGAAAAATAAGATGGAATGGTTATTTAGTTTTATACAGTGAAGTATAAGAGTGAAATGCTTGTGGAAAAGCAAGAAAAGAGTGAAGTAATTCTGGTTGGGATAGTCATGTTCCCTATGACAATAAAATAAGTAAAGAGGTAGTTGAAAGTTTATGAAACAGAGGATTGTGGGATTGATAGGACATTGGTTTTGAGGATAGAGGTTCCTAAATTTGTTGGTGAAAAAGATTGTAGGTCTAACAAAGGAAAAAGTGAAATCAAGAAGAGTATTGGGCATGGGTTTAAGCCTGAAACAAAAAAGGAAGTGAGGACAGTTGATAAGGGCTTGGGTGCAGATGTGAAGGTGAGTACCACAACAGTATGTGATGATGGAAAGGTTGAAGGACACCCCATAGTTCAGGGTATGAGGATGGAGCATGACAAGGACAAGAAAGCCAAGCATAATGTGAATCAAGGTGTACTTGATGGAATATTTCAAGAAGGTCAGAGGCAAGAGATGATTGGATGTGAACAAGTTGCTAAATCATTTCCAAGAGACTTAGAAAAATTTCAAGCTGGGGTGTATGGTGCAGGTGCACCATTGAAATGTTTTTGTCAATCAAAGTTGTTAATGAGTAGGATTTAGGATTTTGAGTCAATATGCATTAAATAAGGTCATGGAGACCATTTAATATTGTAATGAGTCATGTTGGAGTCATATTATATGGCGTTTAGAAGGTCTAAGTTGAAAATATTTCTAAATAATGCAAAGTTGTCAATTTGTGCAAAAAGATGTAAATTTGCAAAAAAGTTGCAAAAAGGCAGATTTGTGGAATGCCAATAGTCAGATAATTCAAAAGTCAGTTTTAGGCATTGTGTCAGTTAGTTTAGGAGGTAAAAATAATATATATGATGGAAAGCATCGATGTAAGGTTGGCTTGAAGTTTTGGAAAGAGAAATCAATCAATACAACTCACTCTTACTATATTTTTTTGATAATTCTTTGTTTGTAGACCTAGTACAGTTCCGTACAGGTGCTTCTTGCTTCAAAATTGGTAGAATCTTGTGGAGGATTGTGTTATCTTTTATTTGAGTCCCATTTTAGATTTTCTCATTGGATTTAAGGGATTAAATTGTAGGATTATTGTAGGCGGGTCTGAATTTCAGTTTTTAAGGGTTTTGTTGCTCTACCTTGAAAATGGACCCATTCCACCTTCTATAAGCCCTGTACATTGGTGGAATGGGTATAATTAGTTAGGTATAGGTGTGTTCATGACTCTTGAGTGCAAGGGAGGTCGAATGACGTGTTGGGGATGATGCCCAAGAAGAGAAAAGTGAGTTTTCCTCATGAAATTGTGAGGTTAGAGTATGGAAATGTATGAAATAGGTTGGGGAAGTGTTATTTGTTGATTGATTGAGTGTGTGTAGGGGAATTTTTTTTTTTTTGAAGTGTTGGTAGGGTTGTTTGAGGGCCGGAAGTGTGTTTTTCAAGAAACCCTTGGGTTTATTGCTAAAAAGGAGGGTTTTAAGGATAGGTGTATTGGAGGTCAGTTCTCCAGATGAAAATTGTGAAATATTAGGTTTGGTAACTTTTAGAATTCTTCCCAATTGAATTTTGAGTGAAAGGGAAATTTTAAAGTAGAGTCCTTTTTAAAAAGTGACCTAATTTGAGGTCTAGGTCAATGTAGGTGGCCTGAACTTGTGAAGTTGTTCAAAAGAAACCTATTGAGGTTTGTTGATATGTGTTTGTAAATCCTATTGAGTCTTTGAAAAGGTGCTGGTCCTGATTTGAGAGGACCTTCTCTAAAATATATACTCGATTCAAGCCAAAGGGAATACTACAAGGAATAGTGGAGGGTTTGTTGTGAAAGGAGGAGTTGAAGTTTTGAGACTTGGTGAGTGATTATTTTTGGTAGGGATTGTGTTGTTTGGTTTGTGGAACTCCCCCTATTGACATCAGAATACTCTGAGGTACAACACAAATATCTGAAGACTCTTTTAATTGTATCCTAATGAACTCTACTAGGATTATACATATATCTAGAAAGAATTCTCCCTACATGAGAAATGTCTAGTCTAGTATAGACCATAACATACATCAAAATTCTAACTGCACTCTGGTAAGGCACTCTACTTATGTCTTCCATCTTTGATGGGGATGTTGGACAATCTGAAATAGATAACTTTGTTCCAACTGAAAGAGGAACACACAATGGTCTACAATCCTGCATATCAAACCTCTATAAAATTGAATTGACATACTTACTTTGGCCAAGACATAAATTTCTATTCACTCGATCTCTTTTAATTTCCATCCCAAGAATGTGTCTAGCTACACCAAGGCCTTTCATTTCAAATTTAATAGCAAGTTGAGATTTTAGTTTTGAAATCACACCTTCCCCTTTACCAATAAATAACATATCATCAACATATAATGCAATAATCAGGAAATGATCACCATCAGTTTTATAATAAACACAACGATCTGATTTAGAACACTCAAATCCCAAACTCAACACATATGTATCAAATTTATGGTACCACATCCTAGGACTCTGTTTTAGGCCACACAAGGATTTGTTCAATTTTTAAAACAATTTACTTTTACCTTTCACCATGTAGTGCTTTGGTTGTGTCATATAAATATCCTCCTCCAAGTCACCATGAAGGAAAGTATTTTTCACATCCATTTTCTCAACCTCTAAATCATAAGCAACAACAATAGAAAGCAAAAATATAATGGATGTAATTTTTTTAACAAGAGAAAATATATCACCATAATCAACACCCTCAACTTGAGAGTAACCTTTTGCAACCAACCTTTCTTTGAACTTCTTAATACCTCCATTTGAACCAATCTTTTTCTTGAACACCCATTTGCAACCAACATGTTTTAGTCCTTTAGGCAATGGTACAAGATCTCATGTATCATTATTTTTCAAAGCTGTCATTTCTTCATCCATAACAATCTTTCAGGATTTTGCATCATTCATACCTAATGCCTCCTCTACATATCTAGGTTCAATGTTAGTATTTAAAGCAAAAATACATCTCCAATAATCAGGTGAATAACTTTCAAGTGGTTGTCTATACCTTTTAGACCTACGAACAAGCTGAGTTGGAGGCTCTTCCTCCTCTTTTGAAGACTCAGAACTAGATGAGCTCTCCGCAACTTTTTGTCTATCCATGGGCCTCAATTCAACTTTCTTAGGTGTAGAATTAAATTGAATCACATCTTTCTATTTACTTTTTTCTGGCTGCAATGTAACAAAAGAAGGCTTAGTTTCTCTAAAAATAACACTTCTACTATGTATTACCTTTTGTATAATAGGACCCCAAAGCTTGTATCCTTTCACACCATAATTGTATCCAATGAAGATACATTCCACAACCTTGTTCTCCAGCTTTTTTTGCTTCTCCTTTGGCACATGTGCATATTCCTTGCAACCAAAAACTCTAAGATATCTTAATGAAGGCTTGTGATTCAACCATACCTCTATAAGTGTCTTATCAACAAGGGCTGATATAGGAGACCTGCTAATCAAGTAACAAGCATTGACAACAACTTCAACCCAAAACCTTTATTCTAGACCAGTACCACTCAAAATACTCCTAGCCTTCTCCATCAGTATCCTGCTCATTCATTTTGCAACTCCATTCTATTGTGAAGAATATAGAGTTGTCTTTTGTCTATGAATACCACAATATTTATAAATCTATCAAAATAATTAGAGAAAAATTCACTGCCATTATCAGTCCTCAAACATTTTATTTTCTTTCTAGTTTACAACTCAACCATTGCTTTAAATTCTTTAAATCAATTGAAAACTTTAGATTTAATCTTTAGAAAATATACCCATGTCCTACTACTATAATCATCAATAAATGGAACATAATAAGAGGATTTTCCAATTGAAGGAACATCTACAGGACCAAACACATCAAAATGAATAAGATCCAATACACCACAAGATTTATGAGAACTTGAGTCAAACTGAACATGATTTTATTTTTCATAAATGCAATGCTCACAAAAATCAAATTCAATATTACAATCAGAAAACCCTTCAACAATGTTTTTATTTTTCAAGGTATTTAGACCCTTTTCTCCAATGTGGCCAAGTATCTGGTGCCATAACACAATTTTCTCTACAGGTAACTTTGATTAAGAAGAAATAGCACCCTTGGGTACCCAGAAGCCATGACTATCTGATGAAGATAAAATCCTCACCTCTTCCAATAGAGTAGCCATAGACTTTATTTTCATAGAAGTACTATTGCACTCAGTAGTGCATGCATCAAGATTAAACAATGTGCCATATCTGACACCTCTAGGAATCACCATAGCACCTCTAACCATCTTGCATCCTGCATTAAAAAATAATACATGCATACCTACATCTATTAGTTTTATCATAGATAAAAAATTTCGTGCTAATCCAGGGATATGCAACACACCATTAATCCTTTTTATTCTACCATCAAGAAAATTGATTCTAACTTTACCATGATCAACAATATTTAAATAAGAATCATCACCCAAGTACACCCTACCTCCAAATTATTCATATTCATAAAACCAATCTCTATTAAAGGTCATATGGAAAGATGCACCTGAGTTAATTAACCATGCATCATTACCTGCACAAGTTGCCAAAGATACAATGAATGCATAACCATCTTCCTTCTCAGACTCAGAATCTGAATTAAATCTCTTCCTTTCCTTCTTTGTAGTCCTTATGAATATGTCTAGGATTACCGTAGTTATAGCAAATTACTTTGGACTTTCCAAGAGATTTAGATCTCCCCTTGGACTTGGATTTATCATACTTCTCATTCTTATTTCCTTTTTCCTTAGGTCTTCCATAAACATTTAGGGCCTCCTTGGCACTAATGTGTACCTTCCTCCTCATCTATTTACAAAGAAAATAAACCAACACATCTTCAATCTTCACTATAATAGAAGTACTCCCAATAGCCATAATAAGAGAATCCCATGAATCCGAAAAAGAAAAAAGCAATATCCGACATTTCTCCTCCTAGTCTATTTTGACACCAACTGATACCAATTGAGCCACCAACATATTGAATGCTTCTAGGTGGTCTGTAATTCATCCATCCTCTTCCATTTTCAAGGAATACAACTTCTTCCTCAAGAAAATCTTGTTCACTAAAGATTTGGCTTGATACATCTCACCGAGTTTCTTCCATAGTTTCTGAGTAGAGGTCTCTTCATGGACATTGATTAAAATAGAGTTTTCCAAACACAATATCATTAGACCCTTAGCTTTACAGTCCATAAAATCATATTGAGTAGCCAAAGTAGCATCTGTAGGCCTTGAAACATTCTCATCAATAACATCCCACAGACCTCGATCTACCAACAGATCCTCCAGCTTCAACTTCAACATCTCATATTTCTAGAAAATTTATCCACCTCTATTCTCCTTGATGAACTTGCCATCTAAAAATTCTTGCAACAAGATCACAAAGTATCTTTTGCACAAGCTCCCACTCAAATTTCGATTAGTTCAAAAAACCAACCCACAACTAAAACCAAAGGTGATTAGGATTTGATACCACTTGTAAGGAAGCTAAGGTAACAAAAAAACTTCCTACACTAATCTTGAGAGGAGAATGACCCAAAACTTTATAGATCTTTACAACAGTTATAGAAACTTAAACAAAAAAACATAAATATCATGCATATCACAACACAGTGATCTATGTGGGGAAAGCCCTTTCTAGAGAAAAACACCACACTCCAAAAGACACCCAATAAATTATTCAAAAATCACAAAGATTTTAACATACTTGTAGAGAAAGCTTTTCACGGGAGTATAACCAACCAAAGATCTAGAGGTAACACAATTGCTAAAAGACTCTCAGAATACATCACAATACACATACACAATACAACACCCTCATAAAATAGGGTTACCTTGCAGGGAAAGTCAAGCCAACAAAATAACAATCGTCAAATCTGAGATCTAATGATGAACGATTGAAATTTACAATAATAAAATATACATAAAATTTATCTTTTAAAGGTGTTGCCCCCAAGCCCCTATTGGGGCACATGAGCCTTAGATCCCCCACTAGGGGGATGATCCCCTCAAACCCCTCACAGGGGTACCCCCCACACTTACCTATCAATCTAGTACCTTATGTACTTGCAAGATTGAGACACTTTTTCCCAACATTCCTTTTATTAGATATCTTTAAAGAATCTTCACATGGTTCACTTCAGTAATTTAATTTATCTACAAGATCAAAGCTTTGATACCATTGTAATATCCTTGACCAATATTCTTAGATTTGAAAGTTAAATGATTTTTAATTTCTAATTATAAAATGTGCTAAAATTTAAAACATCCATAACAACTAAAACTAGATTTGCACTTAAACCCACTACAATAGTAGACATATATTTCTAGCACACAAACACTTGATGTTTATGGAAAATAATTTTACAATCAATAAAATATATAAAAATATCTACATGATATTTTAATCACTTTTTAATCACCAAGATCTTATGAAGGTGAAGTGAGGGCATATAATGAGAAAACTTGAATAAACTATGTAGATTTTAACACAACTAAAATATGTTGAATAAACTTAGCATCAAAATATTGGATCAACTTTTGTATCATAGATTTAATAGAAAAATGTTGTTATATAGAAATAATACTGTAAGAATTGAAGTATGAAAATAAGAAAATAAAAAAATCAAAAACATATAAAGAAATCAAATCTAATTGAACTAATTTTTTGATCTCACTACAAACCTCAAAAAGATGTTGATTTTTTCTTGAATGTATGTGGATGCTAAGTTCTACAGCATAACACTACTTTGATGATTGATTTTATTTTGACATAATAGACTTGCATAAAGGTGTGAGATATGAGATTGATGAAATATTGATCCTATTTATAGATTTTTCTAGAAAAATCTACTACGAGATGAGGATGAGAATGAAGAATTTTTGTTAATTGAAATGATTCGGTAGTCAAATCAACTAAAATTAGAAATTTTTCATTTCGAATCCATGTGAACCACCAAAAAGATATACAAACACGGGAAAGAGGATTCCCCAATTAGGCTCCTAGGGTTTTTCACCTAAGGAGCACTTGATTGTGAAATGGCTCTCTTTCCACTTTGGTGATATGCTTTTTGGGTGTTCATTCAAAGAAGGGGTTTAGTGTTGAGGGTTGTGAATGTGTGTGTAGTGTGGTCGAAAACTTGAAATGAAATGATTGTAATCTAATCTATGAAATGTAAACAAAGTAAATGTGAACTAATGCAAACTATTCTAAAATGACCTAAATGTATACAATACAGGAAGTAACCGAAAAGTTTAGGACTTGTGCATCTGGAAATCAGATGTTGCAAATGAAAGGCCCTGAAATCCTTTGGAAAATGTCTGAAATATTCACAGGGACATTTCTGCCAAGTTGGGCGACCTAGTCCTCTTTCCCAGAAAGTTTGTCGGAATAGGTTTTTGTTAAAGGGGTACTCAAAAATGTGAAAATCCCTGAAACATAGGCTCAGAGGAACTAGGTCGCCATTATGGGTGACCTAGTCCTCTTCTGGGTTTTCAAGAATCTAAAAGAGGAGATTGGAGTCCTCAATCTACACTTTGGATCCCAATAGATATCTGGTTCAAATTCTGCTGAAAACGGGCAGAAAGAGGCCTCCAAGCTTGAACTAGGGCTTTGTTGACTTGGATGCTTTTGATGAGTTGAGGAAACCTTTCTAACACCTTTCTTCTTCACAAACCTGTATACAAAAACCTACAAATCACACATGCAAAGAGAAGACAAGGGTTAGGGTTAGAGATTAGGGGTTTGCCTTGGTCAAACCCCTTTTGAGTAATCAAACCAAATGAAGATAGAAATGAAGTAATGAAGCATGAAAGAAAGGAGTGAGAGAGAGTTGTTACCTTGCCATGATGAATGAACTTGAGTTGCAGCAATGGAGGATTCAACCCTTGAGTGCTTCAACAAGATGTCTTGATGACTTAGAATGTAGAAACCCTAGTTTGCTTGAGAAGAGTGGTGGATGAGAGGGTGAGAGGAGAAAAATGAGTGGTTCATAATGATAAATTAGGGTTTTAGGCTTATTTATACAAGTTATGCCCTAATTTTCCCGAAATAACACCATACTGACAACCTTAGGTTTTTAGAGACCAAAATCCCAAAACATGGGACTAGGTCGCCCAAGGTGGTGACCTAGTCCACCTAGGAAAATTACATTATTTTTCGGGGATTATAGTATTATTATTATTGCTTGTCGGGATTGTCTCACAAAACACACTGAAGTTGGACATGTATGTGTATTAAGGGGTCATAATTTGCATAATAAAGGATTGATTTGGTGATGACAAGCTTAGGAGAGTGTGAAAATGTCTTACAACACCTTACAACACTTCGACACAAGGCTTGGAATGGGGTTAAAATAGGTTGAAAATGGTCCAAAGTCCATAGGCAAATGTCCAAAATGAGCGAAAAGTGTCAAAGTCCTCACTTTTTGGCGACACATCATGAAAGGATAGTAATGAATTATTTAATTTTCTTAATGGATAAATGAGAGGAATATGTTTCTATTCAAATTCTAAGTTGACTAATGGTTGAAATAAAAGATTCTAAAATTAGATAGAGTTAACTAATGAGGGAAGATTGAGATTCTAAAATGAGATGGAGTTAACTGATCATAGAAGAAATAGTTGGTTGATGAGAAAACATGAGTTAACTGATGAGTAAAAATGAGAATTATTTGAAAGTGGATATCAAATTACATTTTAATTAAATGGATATTGGGTTTAAATTAGAAATAATAATAATTTAATAAATGATAACATGCGATGTTGATTATTAATGAACAAATAATGTGATGATTAATAAACGATTAATTCATGGATATATTTAATGATTTAGGGAATGCTATGATGACAATTAGGAGGAATATTTTAGGTTCCTACAAATACATCATCACTAATAAAACAAGAAGTAAAATATTGAATATGCAAACTTGCTATTTTTTGCTTCACAAAAATTGCTAAAATATTTATAACTTTGTTCTTGTTAGTAGAAATATTATCTTTGAACAAAATTACCTAAATAATCTAAAGGGGTTTCATCCTTTGATATTCAAGAATCCAAGCATTTTCATTGTCAAATATTATAGTTAAATACAAGTTCTTCACAAACAAAAAAATAAATAGATTAACAAAAGATATAAATTAGTGAGGTTGCCTAACTTATATTGAAATTGTGGGAAAAAATCCCAATGTCCCATTAGGCAAAAATAAATATTATCTAAAAATATTTTCAAATATTTTTTCTTAAAATGGACCCCATAAAGAGTTTTCATAGCCTCCTCTTACACTTGACTATATTTAGCTAGTCAAAGATGCTTTTCTTACAGTCACTTATAATTACCATAAAAACTTGTTAAAGGAATATGCCATAATGGAGATTCTCTTCCAAAATTAAAGTTTGGTATCTCCCCATTATTTTACAACTCATTAAAATTATCCTTTCTTGCCAAAACTACCAACTGTAACTCCTCATTTATGAGCTGTCATTAAATTTGTCACAACCTTACCAAAGAAACTGTCATACAAGATACAACAAAACAATTTAGGAGTTATATTATTCAATCTCTATGAATTCTCACACCCCTTGATAAAATACACAATAATAATATTTCATTAATTTCTTGGACACTTTTATTAAGAATGACAAATAATAATTAATTTGGGACCAAATAATCAAATTTTAATTGAATTTAATTTCTCTAGAAATTTACCTTAGCCCATAAGAAATATAGGAATGGGCATTTTGTCTATATAATTAAATTAATTAAAAAAGGTACGTCACATTCAAAGAACTACCAAATGGAAAAATATATGCAAGAAGAGGAGGTATTGATGAAATACATTGGAGGCCTTTACAACCATCTTTAGAGGCCCTTATTTCTCTCCAAGCTAGTGGAAATAGATGAAGTGCATGCACATGCTCACTATCTTGAATTAGATAGTCCTCCATGTTCTCCAAAGATACAATGAGGGCTCTATGAACACGATAAAGAAGGTAAGTGCTACAAACACCAAAAAAAGGCCTATAAAGCATTGTGCGCATTTCAATTCAAAGTCATTTAGATATAAAATTCTACAAGCTATTGATGAGAAACAAGGTGAATTGTATGAAAATATGAAATTTAATTCCTTAATAAAGGGTTACCACAAAATATTATACATGTGGAAGCATAAGTCAATAAATAAATAAAATCAACAAACCATGAAGTAGCAACACATAACACCAGATTTATGTGGAGAAACCCTTAAAAAAAATGCACTAGATTAAAATAAAATTTATGTATTAATCTTCAATGAACAAGATACAATATCAATACACTTCACTCTACACTTTGACAACATTTTGGAAACACATATGTACCTATAAAACATGATATCAAACTACTATCTCACACCTTCAATATATATAGGCAAAGAGAGAGGAAAAACCACATATTTTAACCAAAAAATGGTTACCAATATTGCATCTTGCGAAAAACCCTCACCCATATTGGAAAGAATCTTCCAATAACAATAAACATGATCAATGATTTCACATGGATATTAGGTGGGCTCAATCAATGATTCCTCAAATATTAAAGATAATTGTAAAGGCATATTTGATTGATAACTCCTCAACAAGTAATATCCTCAAGCCTAATCCATTTTTGAGTCCAATAACTCATGTGGGTCCCTTCCATTATGACAAGATTCTCCTCACATTCCTCTAGCATCTAAAATTGGGAATATGCCTGAAATAAATTTGAAGTCAAATGTAACCACCATCGTAGTGCTCCACCTCCCTCATGAATGCATATGTAAACTAATATCAAGATTTTAGGTGAATCTAAATTACAAATTATTTTTCCAATTATAGTCTAAGCATCCAAGTTATATATATTTATATGTATTTATGTATGTATGCATAAGATTTGCAAGGTTAGACTCCTTAATCCTAACAAAGTTACATCCAAAAAATTTCCCTTATAGGAAATGCAAAATTTGGGTAAGAAAAACTATTATGCATATAAATGTTAACATGGGTAAAAAATTGATAGTATTCTAGAGGTTGATTCTAACTTATCTCACAATACAAAAAGGCTAGTTTTAATCTTTTGGTGCAAGAAAAAAATGACCATTAAAATAGAAATCATGATTACTAAAGTTAACATAATTTTTGGTTCTTTTTCCCAAGATAACTTCATTTACAAGATTTGGTTGGAAACTTGGTATTGTCCAATTATCAACACCCCAAATATTATGCTTTGGTTGGATAAAAAAGGTGTTGATTTGACCATTAGAAATAAATCTAGGTTAATTATTTTTGTTAATTGTATGTCATTGATAAGGTGATTTTAGATGTGTCTAGAGTTGTGTTTGGTAGCCCCTTTATATGAGAAAAAAACTATGTACTATTGGAGGGCCAACAAGCACCTCTTAATCAACAATGGTCAATGCTTCATGTTGAATGCTTACAAGCACAAGAAGGAGAATCTTATGGCCTTAAATATTTAAGCAAGGAAAATGTTAAATGGAAGCATCCATATCATTCCACTTGTGTAAGAAAAAAATAATGTTGATATTGTTCCTTGAATAAAATTATCCGCTTTTGATCTTTAAAGATATTCAAATAACTTTGAAGATAAAGGTTTTTTGGAACTTGGTTGGGTTGTTGTAAAATTAGGTGGAAACCATGTCATCTATTAAGAGGAGCATCCTTAAGATTGTATTATCTTCATAGGTTTTTGAGAAAAAAAGCCTCCATATTAGGGAGGTGTGATTAGTACCAAAATCAATTCATTAGAGAAGTTGAATACAATTTTTAAGATAGGAATTAGGATGCATACAATAGAAGTTGAAAATTTGATGAAAATAAAATATTCTAAGCCTTTGTGACAGTCAATTTTACTAGGTAACTATTTTGAAATCACCATTGCAAGTGTGAATTTGTTGAGGCAATTTCACATAGAAGCAATGGTTTCATCATTGTACAAATCAATTATTTCATCATTGTACAAATCAATTGTTTCATCATTGTACAAATCAATTGTTTCATCATTGTACAAATCAATTGTTTCATCAATTGTACAAATCAATTGTTTCATCATTGTACAAATCAATTGTTTCATCAAAACAAATAGTAATAGTAATACCCAAAATACTTAAAATCCAACTTTCTTTTATTTTCTAATGAGTTCTAAGAGCCTTGATGGGTTGTATAAGTCTATTTAATAGTTTAAATATTCTTATAAGAACAATAAATGAATTAGGATTGAACTAAAGCATGGATTCTAGTAGAGTTCATATCTCAACACTTTATCATGTAAGCAAAGAGTAGGACTAAGCATATAACAAAGAGTTGTTGCAATGAACTTAGGTATTGGAATACCTTGATTTCAATTTGGTTCTATTAGGGTTGTTGCCAAAAATGTAAAATCATTCTTTGTGTTGGTTCAAGCCAATACTCACCCCCCAAGTGTTGAGCAATATCCTTGTTGTCAAAATTTTTAAGTTCCTAAGTCTATGTTTTTCTATGTGGAAAATCTTCTAGTCATTAGCAAAATAGTAAAAATACTGACAAGGATGCATTTGTTACTATTTTTCAAAATTTTGGGTGCTTCTCTATAATGACCTATGGTTATCAACATGAGGAATTTTGTCATTGTGTTTCATCATTTAAAAAGAAAAGGGAGGAATTTATTTGAAGGTTTCAGATATGTGGGGTAGTTATTAAATCATCCCCACATGCCAACAAGGTTACATTCTCTTCAAAATTTCTAAAGGAAGAGAAAAGGTGCATGTTTCAAATTTTTGGATGGTGTTTAACTTTTCCAAACACCAACAAGATTAGAAAATAATTTACATCATCAAAATGATGATGAGTAGTTTTGGGTGCACAATGGTAGAGGGTTGGTGTGGTTTTCTAATGACTTGGGGTTCTCAATGGACCTTTGAGTGTTCCCATTTTCCATTATTGTAGGGAAGCTCTCCTAGCTACCCTACATACTTCATTTAGCTATTTCTCAATCTAGGGCATTCATCTTGGAAAAAGGCATCTACACCATTGATTTTCATGATGTTATAGTGCAATGGTTAGGGTTGGACACCTTGCAACTTTTAAAAGAGGATTTTTTCATTTTGGAGAGGAGGTTGGCTCTTTTGGTGATAATTTGAGACTTTGCAGGTGCAATGAATTTTCTAGGGCTTTAATCATAATATCCATTTGTAGAAGTGGGGTGAAGATGTGAAACATCCAAAGGATAAATTGTATTGGGATTTATGTAGAGAATGTCTCCAAAGTTAAATTATATATCTTTAGGGGAATCTTTACTCCCTATGAAGGTTCTCTCTTGTCATATTTGTCAACATATATTTATTGAAATTTTGATAATTTGACAATATTTTAAAATTATTGCAAGCTTTGTGATAAAAACGTGTTCTTTTCATCATAGAATTTATGCAATTCATTTCTAGATTACTAATTATGCTCTGTGTATAATTCCTATAATGTGGTGGACTATATGTCTAGCTTAGTTCTTCAATGCTTTCATTCATTATTTTTCTTTCTACTGTCTATGAATCTGTAGCCCAATCGGATAGACATTAGTCTTGTACACACCTAACTAGTTTCACACCTAACTAGTTTCACACCTTTAAACAAATGAAAATTGTAAATCAATAGTTTAAGAATAATCTTAGTGTTGTACATTTGTGATCTTGTATTCTAACTAGGGAACAAATATTAAGGAAGCCTTGAATGAACCTATCTCATATGGGTTATGTTTGCACATTCAAATAAACTATATAGAGGTTATCATAGTTAGTCTTTCTTGACCTAGTGATAATATTTTGGGTCAAGAAGGAAATTGGGTTTAATTGTCATTATTTTTGGTTGTCTATTTTATTTGATTCAACACATATGTAGGTATACCTCAAGGAATACACTCTTGAGTCTAAGTTGAGCTCAAAGTGTAGTAGAGAAAATCCACTCTTGTAGAGTTGACCTTCATCCCTCTATTGCCTATGGATGAACAGGTTCTTACTTTCATGATGACAACTTGGCCTTGAAAGTGAAAACATGTTCTAGTCCAAGTGTAGCTATGATTTTTGGGACCCAATAGGTTCTATGCCCAAGAGGCCTAAGATTACATTCTGTTTTGAAGGTAACATATACATGAGTGTTTTGGATCACTTTAAGTAGAATAGACTCCTAGAGTTTGAATTCACTAGGGTAGATCATTGTGTCTTCTAATTGTGATATTTTTCACTCTCTATTTTCTTTAAGTTAAATGTTATTTTTTTAAAGAAAGTGCAATTTATTAATCCTTCAATAAGATTTGTAAGTGATGACTAGTTGTAAGGCACAACTTTCTCTAATATATAGATCAAGTTTGGTATTAGAGTAGAATTTTTTACATATATTTTCCTCTCTATAACATATTGTCAACAAAATTATTTCTTAATTGGTTTCTTAAATTGATCCCATGAATTAACTGGATCTTTTTCCATTAAAGTGATAGAAAAAAAATTATGAACCAAGATAGAAAGCATGCTTTACCATTGTCAATATCACAAATGAAACATGTTGAACTCCAAACCAAGATAAAACTTGCATAAGTATAAAAAATATTTCCAATTGTTGCAACCAATGGCCAATTTTTTTTAC
Source organism: Sequoiadendron giganteum (assembly GCA_007115665.2). Taxonomy (NCBI): domain Eukaryota; kingdom Viridiplantae; phylum Streptophyta; class Pinopsida; order Cupressales; family Cupressaceae; genus Sequoiadendron; species Sequoiadendron giganteum. The sequence continues at coordinate 753,067,926 of CM021102.1, read as the reverse complement.
ATCCACATCTTCGATTGAAGGAATCTCAATCTTTGTAGTTCATTAATACTTTTATAAGATATGTATGTGGTGACTAGTTGTGAGACATAGATTTCTCTAGTTCATAGATCAAGTTTGGTATTAGTGGAAATGTTTCACATACATTTTCCTATATGAGATATTAGATAAAATTACCTCTTAATCAATTTAATCAATTTCTTCAATTGATGCCACAAATTAATAAGATCTTTTTTCTTAAAGCCATAGAATATATATATTTTTCAAACCAAGCTAAAAAATGCTTTTGTATACTCAATCTAGTAAAAGAAAATATGCCATTCTAAACTAAGTATTCATACTAAAACATACCTCCAATTTTACCAACCATTAGTCAAGATATTTTGCATCCACATCTCCTTTGAATAAATGAATTTAAATATTTGTAATTCATCAATATTTCATTAAGGTATATATTTGATGATTATTTGTAAGGAAATATTTCTCTAGTTTATAGATCAAGTTTGTTGCATAGTCGGTTGCCTTTGCACCAAAAGATCAACCTGTTAATGCTTGATACAATTTCCAGAGTTAATGAATCCATGGGAGGCGGTTAACATGTCACGAATCCGAGCACTACACTACACAACACAAGGAGACGAAGGGAACACAGCTTACAACAATCCCCCCCTCTAACACAAGTGAGGGGTTCAAACTTGTGATCCAGGCTTTGATACCAATTGTTGCACAAACTATTACCGTTTCACCAAAATATTGACCTGTTCATGCCCGATACAACCGCCAAAGTTAATGAATCCATGAGAGGTGGTTAAGCCATGTCACGAACCCGAGTGCTACACTGCACAACACAAGGAGACCAAGGGCGCACACCTTGCAACAAAGTTTGTATCAAAGCATTGATTTTTAATGTACACATTTTTCTTTCTATCACATATTGGGTAAAATTGCTTCTTCATCAATTACTTAAACTGATCCCATGAATTAATAGGAGATGTTTTTCTTCGTCATATAATATAAAAACTTCCAAATCAAGTTAAAACATGCTTTTCCATTCTTAATATAACAAAGGAACATTTTGTTTGAAACTAAGAGTATGCATTTTAAAACATATGTCCAATTGTGCCAACCAATGGTCAAGATTTTTTGCATCCACATCCCATTTGACTAGAGGAATCTCAATCTTTGCCTTATTTGTGAATTGAGGTGTTCAAGGTATAATTTCAATTTACTATGGCATTGCTCCTCATCTTCTATATAGTGGGACTTCCCCTTGCTCTTGACATCTTCCATTTACCACAACTTCTCCATGAGAACCTCTATGATCCCTCTCATTATCTCTATTGATTGAGACATGATTGCAACACCAACTTCTAGTTTGAGTAACTTTTCTTCTTTATCAAGGGTTTCTACATCTCTTATCATGTTTCTTAGTTCTCTCTTTGCAACAATTGGATTCAATTACTCTTTGCAAATGAAACAAATCTTTCCCATCTACTCTTGCTGTGGACATGAATTTGTAAAATCGGTAACAACACATTCACAAAGGAAATAACTTGCTCTACTACAAAACTAGCTGTAAGACACAACTTTCTCTAGTTTGTGGATTAAGAAGAGTTACTATGGAATTTTTTTTTTTTTGAGTTTGAAATGAGATGAACGAAGTTATAGTCACAATTTAGTCCATGTGACAAAATCACATATATAGTTTAATATAGGATAGATAATGCTTTGAGAATTGAATCAAGAATATTTAGAACTAAATAATTAACACAATAGAATATTTGATTCAAAATTTTGATCAATGAATACACCAAAAATAACCAATTAAATATTACGAACATACATTAAAACATTCACATAACATGCACATCTACTTCCATTGTACTACTATTTTATCCTATTGGCAAGTACTGCCATTGATTTTGTTAGGGTGGTCCTATTTAGAATTCGCTAGAAATTCTGGCATGTCATGTTACCATTTTTGAACAAATAATTTCCCTTGATGTGATTGGATTCAGTATATACACGTCCATCCTTATATCAATCCTGCAATTTTTATTCGCTTTACGTATAATACCCACCATGTTGTGAGTGGGGACAACGAGACCAAATATTCCTCCAGACTGATACCTGTGTTTCAACTAATCCACAGGTATGGATTAGGAAACGTCAAGAAGAACAATTTTTTTATTACCTGACAGCAAATGCAATAATTCAGTTTTATGAAAAACAACAGCTTTTGTTCAATAATATGCAGTAGTACACCACCTTGAGGGTCCCACAGAAAAAGACACTAATTTGGGGATAAGTGAAATCTAATCCATATTTGGTCGTAGAATCTGGGGTTTTAAAGTTTTTGTTAAGGTTTGGGTCCATTCCCAACCTGCCTATTTGGCAGGATGCAGCAATCTTGTGATCCAAGTCACGGACTCACGGTACACAAATTAAAAATCTTTTTTAAGGAATGCTTAGTCAGTTTCAATGTATACAGCTCAATGAAAATGAACCTCCTCAGCCCTTATAAGAAGTCCATGTTTGCCTGAACTTTTTACACTACAATTGCCTGCATTTCTGAATGGTTTGACCTGCATAGCAAAGCAAATGAACCATGAAGACTGTTGGTCTTATTGAATGTTTGAATATTATTGCCTTAGTCATTTTATGTTCAAGAGGAGCCAATGGGCAACTTAGTTCAACATTTTATGAAAATTCATGTCCTTTTGCATTGCCAATAGTCAGGGAAGCTGTTGCACAAGCTGTGTCAAAGGAGAAGAGGATGGGTGCATCTTTGCTCCGCCTTCACTTTCATGACTGTTTGTTAATGTAAACAAGTTAATCTTTATAAAGTTACAATTTGCTAAATGGAATTAGCTGTCTAGCCGTTTTGTATTTGTTTATATGTTTTATGTTCTAGACTTCATCCCATATAGACTTTAGAGGTGTGATTCTATAAAAAGAACACAAATCTTTATACAATTATGATAATTCAATTCAGTCTAGAAACTTTTTAATCTGCTAGAACTCTCTTAAAGTATTTCTATTGTGGAATCTATCCTTAAAGGGAGGTTGAGAAGATAGTTGTATCAAGATATATGTTTCAACAATTATTTTAATAAATTTGGAAGTTACATGATTTTTTCTCTTTCTGCAGGGGTGTGATGGGTCGATATTATTGGACGACACCTCTACATTTACAGGAGAAAAGAATGCAGGACCAAATGCCAATTCTGTTCGAGGATTTGAAGTGATAGACACCATTAAAAGTCGGTTAGAAGGAGTTTGCAGTGGTGTTGTTTCATGTGCTGACATTGTGGCCATTGCTGCTCGTGATTCTGTTGTAGAAGTATACTTCTCCCCTTCTTTATCGTTATTAGACAACTTAAAAAGAAATTCGTATCATTCTGCAGTACAGTAATGGCTAAGCAAGCAAAATTTTGATGTAGTCTAATTAATACCAGAAGTAGTTTTCATTTAAGATCTTAGTCTATATCTGTGTGATACTTTTGGGTTTGTGATTACTAGCTAGGAGGACCCACATGGCCAGTACAGTTGGGAAGGAGAGATTCAACAACTGCAAGTTTAAGCGGTGCTAACAGCCTTCTTCCTTCTCCCTTTGCAAACCTGAGTTCTCTCATTTCTGCATTTCAAGCTCAGGGTCTTTCTACGAAGGACATGATTGCCCTTTCAGGTACTTGTAAAGATTAAAATTTTACCTGAGCAAAACTTCAATTTAAATGTTTATGTATAAGATCATAAGATCATAAGTGTTTTAATGGCTTAAAATTTTAGGTGCTCATACAATTGGCCAAGCACGGTGCACCACCTTCAGATCTCGCATCTACAAAGAATCCAACATAGACACTGCATTTGCAACTTCTCTGCAGGCTAACTGCCCAAATGGTGGTGGGGATAATAACCCTTCTCCCTTAGATGTTGTCACTCCCAGTTTCTTTGACAATAACTACTACAAGAATTTGAGAAGCCAGAGAGGCCTTCTACACTCTGATCAGGTGTTGTTTAATGGCGGCTCTGCGGATGCTCAGGTTGCTACCTACAGTATGAATCCTTATGCCTTCTTCAGTGATTTTGCAAAAGCCATGGTAAATATGGGAAATATCAATCCTCTTACTGGAACCAGTGGAGAAGTTAGAAAAAATTGTAGGAAAATCAATTGACATGTTAAGTTATGGACAACACAAACAAATTCCAAAATATCCTCAAGATCTGAGGCATTGTATGAATGATCTGGAAGGTTTTCAATGTTCCCTCTTATAATATCTTCTTCCAATTAATATGTTTGGAGATGGCACTTGCTTCACAGATTTGATAACGAAGGCAAACAATTTAAGTCAATCTAAGATGGATCAAATTATTTATGTAGTAATAATTTTGAAGTAGTAACTCCACTCCCACAATTGCATGCAGGATTTTGAACAGAGGCTCAATTATAAAAGTGGCAACGAAATGCCATTTGAGCTCATTCCTTTGACTTTTCATACTACTTTTAAGTATTATACTTGTGTATTAATTTTTCAATTATCACAATAGAATTTAAGAACATTATAAACTGGAAGTCGCAAACACAAAGGGATCCCTTAAGACACTTAATGGAATGTTTTACATCGCTCAAGGAAGTAGTCTACAAGGAGGTAAATGGCATAAAAAATATTTAGGTAATCGCTGACTGCATCGGCATTGGATAGCTAAATTGATGAGAATTGAGTTTCCATACGATTCAAAAGTGTAAAATTTTCATTCTACGATTCTTCTTCATCTGAGATTGAACAAAACCACCAAAAGATTATAATGAAATGACTCTTGTGCTTTGACTGTGATGAATGGTATTGGCCTCAAGCATTTGTTGCGTTACGCATTCAATCTTACTCGCATATATAAGTATAAATTAGGGGAGAGGGGTCTATAGTAGAGCACTCTAACTTCGCGTTTCTCAAAATCCTACATGGAAATTTCAAATCACTCCCAATTCTGTACAACAATTTATTTGGCAACTCATGTGCTTCTATATTTTGTTTTAGGGCCACATCATCAAACATGATGCCACATCAGCATACTTTTTGTTGAGGTATCCAAAAAAGCCCAAAAAATAGTGAGACTGATAGTGGTGCACTAAGTCATGTTTTATTGGTGCGCTGATGTGGCATCACATGATTTGTCACTTTGCTTACTTTATGGATAAAATGTGTTTTGCAATTGGATATTAAAATGCTCCACTATGGGGTCCACTGAGGACTACTTCTATCCCCACTATTGGACCTTGCTCCATTATGGTCCCCTCTCCCCTAGTATCAATAAGGTTTGATGTTGGGTGGAAGGTTGCTTGAAATAAGTTGGATAGCTCTAAGGAAAGCCCTTTGGCATATATTCAAAAACTATTTAAGTGTTTGTGAAGAATAAATTAGAGATTATTTGATGATGGTGCAGGAATCTATTAAGATATGTTTTATTTTTATTTTTAAATTAAAGGTTAAAAAGAGATTTTGAAAGCGTTCTATTTTTTTTTTAGAAAGATCAAGAATAGATATATTAATGAAGCTTAACATTCAAAAAAGAAACAATAACATTTCTAAAAAGAGATAAAAACAATTATAAAATATTAAATAAAATTAAAGATCAATCAAATCAAGGTAGTTTGAAGTCATAGCCATCCAAAAAGCTTTGAATACCAACAATCCTAACAATAGAATCATTTAGAAAAAATTCTTTAATGATTGTACTCCCTTTTTTGATTGCCATTCTCGAATAATAAGATTCATAGGAATTCTTGTTAAACTTTCATTCAAATACTTCTTCCTTTATCCTTATTAGTGGAAGGTAGGATGGGTGAATGCCAAGCACCAACTCTGCTCTCCTTAATAAATGTCAGCTCACCACTAGCCTCCTCCAAACTCCTCCCATAAGAGCCAAAGGGGCATCATAAAAGGAACATTATTTTTGCTAGGGACAATCCTATCCGAAGACGACCCCCCCTCATTGTAACCAAACACCAAGGGCAACTCTTCCAAAGTTTAATAAAGATCAAGTTCCTTATTTTTTTAAGGAGGTTTGCTTCCTCCTATTCTTTTAGGTAGATAGCAATAGAGTGACCAACTTTGTGAAATTTTTGATACACAACTATGGAATCCTTATAAACAATCTATTGCACACCCATTCACCAAATTTAGAGGATAATGCAATAGAATATAGAAGCACCATATTCATATTGGAATTTAACCAAAATATGGAAAATAACATGCATTTGTTGTATTTGGTCATTACATCAATAGCAATGAGTTGATTGAGAGAGTTTTCAATACCCTTCAAAACATCATCCCTATACTTCAAAAACAAGCCAGGTATACTAACTTAGATGGAACCTTGTTGATACATTCCTTTTTAGGATCAACACTCAATTTCTATTTTTTAAGGAAGATCCTTGACTTACATAGAAACCATGAACTATCTAAGAGGGTACAAACACAATCTTCTTGGTTCAAGAAGGATATAAAAGAAGCCACTCCTCATAGCTGACATTTTAATATGGGCACTTACTTTTCATTTTCTTAAAATTATCAATGTTTGGCCTAGCTCATATGAACTTCCCAATCAGAGAAAACTCTAGCCTAGAGGATGCCTTGTCAACTATTGAATTGGGGACCTCAAGGAAAGAACTCTTCCAATCCCCATCTAGATTCAAAGATAAGGATTGAGCAACGTGAAATTTCAAAGTCACGTTCAATTTTTATGTAAGAAATGACCAATATTGATCTAACTTTTTAACTTGTATCACTAAAAAGTGACAATCTATTTGAATTTTAAAATAATGTAAACCAATAGAAAATAGTTTTTAGTGTATTTTATACTTGTAATTAATATATAATTTAGTTTCCAATAAAATACTACAAAATGAGGTTAAGTAGGACAACTTTTTATTTTGTAAATTTCATTTTTTTCCTTCAATTTTTTTGGGTAACAAATTAAAAAGTTAGTGCATGCATTATAATAAATTCTCATTTCAATAAATATACATTTATTTTAAATAAATTTTGTGAGTTGTGTATTAAATATATATATATTTTAATAGGATACATTATTTGTCTTAACTTTTTATTTAAAATAGAAAATTATATCATCTTGACATGGAATCTCTCCTCTAGTGCATCATTTTTTCAAAATTTTAAATAAATTGTAGGTTTTTTGAGAAGATAATGGTTAATCATCAAAGTTTGTGCCTCTCCGACAATCTTATAAAAAATTCAGCGAGTGGGGGAACAATATTGTTGGGAAGAGAACGAACAATAGAAGCTAGATACAAGCACAGTGCAGTCATTCAATCCACCCACAGGAAGTGCGTATTAAGATTCGACTAAACATAGAAGTTCCAAGAGTTAATTAGGAAAAAATTCAAAAGCTACACAAACTTTTACTCTTAATATAGCGTAACACAAAAAAATGATAACCTACAAAGGAAACAGAGAAGTCCAAAGACATAGTCCTGTTTCTTTAGCTTATAATTTAATCATGCACACAAACAACATGGAAATCTGATAATCAAACTACTCAGATTAAGAAAGACACAATATTCTATTCTGGATGAAGATACAAAGAAAGAAATATTGAAAAAGGCCATATCATGCATAGTTTCAGATATTTCTTCTAAATAGCTCATACTTCAAATATTAAATGAACTTTAAAACAAAGATCGGATTCCAATTCGATGATAGTTTGAGTATATAAAAGACATAACATACCAGAGTGAAGCAGTGTTCTGTAAACTTCAAAGAAAGTGTACTCCTATAACTATGAAAGATAAAGAAACCTTTTTCCAAAAGGAAAACTTGAGGAACCCTTTTTACATGTGTCTGCTTCCAATTTATAGCCACCAAGGAGAGAGAAATGTTGACTTCATTCAGAAGTAATGACCGCTAGATGTCTACATCTGATAGCTCGGGATCCGATCCTAGATCTTCTAGTTAGATCATTGCAATCCTACTTATCAACTTTAACTTCCGCATTAATGTCCTTTAGATATTTTAATAGGATTCCCCTCATAATCACTTGGATCCTAGAAGAACAGCCTGGAAAAGGTCTCGTCAAATGGTCAAGTGGCTTTGGAGGCTCTGACTCGCATTGTTCTCTAGAACAAGGCAGGATGCATTCTAATAGACTCTGAATGAAAACTCCCAAGGTACAGCTCCTCAACAACGAAGAGATGACGTGTCGCATAGGTGGATAGTCTCAGATTTGCGAAAAGTGGTTCCAAGAAATTGTCCAAGCTGACACGTGCTGCAACTCTGAGCCAAGAAGAAAGCGATAAATACAATGTGTGTGCAACCACCACGTGCTGCATTGCACGCATGTTAGAAACACAACCTCTTCGCACGTAGATCTTCCCGAAGACAAAAGTAAAGCCGAAAATCAAAAAATAGACAGGAAAAATTTTGCTTCACAGTTCTGGCAACTCATAGGGGGGCTTTGCTTGCAAAAGCATGAACCTAGACCTCTGGTTATTCTTGGAGTTTGAGGAAGGCAGAGTGCAACATTTTCCAATTTTCATCATTCAGTTGGGCAAGACTAGAGAAAGTCTTATACACCTAATCCAGCTCAAAGACTTCTTTGAAAGAAACAAATCCCCACCTTGCTGAAATAGCTCCCAGATGATAATAAAGACGAGAAAGTTGAAGAACTTCACTCTCAACGTCATCCATTGTGGGTGTTGAACTCGACTTTGGAAGTTTTGCTGAAGTTCGAACCTTATTCTTGACCTCTTTTATAATTTTATCAATTGATAATACATCCCCATTTGTTGAAAGTAAAGGACGTAACCCGAAGCTGTACAAAACACCAAAATATTTCTTGATTTCATCGACCCTCTTGTTTAGTACCGCCTGGCTATTCTTGGTTTTGGCCACTACCTTATGACAGTGGGAAAATTCGCTTGCTTTGCTAGAGGCAACCCTCCAATCTGTAATTCCTACACTTCTCAAAGCCTCATCTATCACCACACATAACTTGGAAATCAAGTTCTAAGACTCGGCCACTTGGGGAGCATATTCCTGAAGAGTTTGATCAGCCAACAGGCCAACCTTTTAATTTATTTCTCGGTCATCCCTCAAAAATTGTAAGGTTGGTTTTAGAATGGTGAGCGCAATGATGATTCTCTCCCAATAAGCGGATACCAACCTTCTCTTTACAGGAAGGGTTGCAAACCTTTGTGTAGCTACTAACTCGTCATGTAGCTAAGCCTCTTTTTCCTTCAACCTATGATCCATTTGATCTCTTCTCTCAAGAGCATCTACTAGTTCAAAAACTAAATTTCTGACCTCCTGGGTATGAGCATGTAAAGCAGACTCGACTTCTTGTTTATCACATCTTAAATTTTTGGCCTCCTCTCGAACCTTTTGCAAATTGTCGAAAGCTTGAGCTTAGACACCGTCCAAATCCTTCTTTATACTCTCCCGAACATGCCAGTGTTCTACACTAGATTAGGGCTCAATTTTAAGTTCACCTTTCAATTTGTCGATTTTAGTATACAACTGAATCCACTCATCTTGAAGCACTGCAAGAGATACTGTTGCTTCCTCTTGCTAGTCTTGCACCTGCATTATGCGAGTCATTTCATCATTTCAGGCCCTGAGTTCTGACTTCAACCGATTCACTATTTCTTTTACATTCACCAGCTCAACTTCACGCTTTCTCAATTTCTGATCTAGCCTCTCATAATCTGTATATACTACCTTTTGGATTGTCTTGGGTAGATCTACTTTATCGCATGGGAAAAATTCATTTAGGTCCAGACCCACTACTCTAATGTCATAGTATTCCATCTACATTTGTTCTTTAGGTCGGGTTGCGAGCGACTTCATAGTAGCGATCCACAGAGAATCCCGCTCTTCGTTAAAACAAGTTTGGATCTTTTTGGCGGCTAGCAACTCGACGTTCTTCATTTTTCTTTTTTGCTTCCTATTTTGTCGGGCCAACTTAGTTGCATCAAAATTCTTTTGAAGATTCTGTGGGGGAATCAATGCTCTACGTTGGAAGAGAAGCACCAGGGGGCAGACTGAAAAGAGTAACAGAAGGGGAGACCTCAGATGTGTTGGCTTGTGGAGAGGTGAATGGGAAAGTAATCATTGAAAATGGTGGAACGCCAAATTGAGATTGGGAACTAGAAGTACCAGTTGGAGTAAAAAGAGAAACAAATGGAATGGGTGATTTCTGTCTGAATGCAAATGGACTGGGAGTGATGGGTAGCATGGATGATTCAACTTTCTCAATAGGGGCCCTGGATAGGGAAATCAGAGAGTCAACAACAGTTGAAGTGGATGCTGCTTGCTCGACACACGAGGGTACTTCACTTGGTATATTAAACATGGTAGGGGGTTCATTCAGAACCAATAGTTCTAGGTTCATGGATGGAGGATTACTTTCAATGGGTGGAGGCAACGGTTTGACCAAATATACAAAAGCAGGAAGGAGAGGGGGGAGCAAGAATTACCTGAACCACAATCGCCCAAACGTTTTGTAGAGTGGACTTTGATTCTTCTTCATTTATGACAACTACGTCAGGTAAGTCTAGGTATCAGACTCACCTTATCTTCATTCGACCCAAATTAGAGTGTTTTGACCCCTTAGCGAATGATATTGCTAAAGCTTGACCATCCTGCTCTGTAGTTGATTCTCTCGGGGAATGTTGGGTTCTCTTCTCCTTACTTCAGACACTAACAAAGGATACAACTTGTGAATCCTTTTTCTTAGAGCTCCTCCCTCTATTAGACTCTTGTGGTCAGGAAGAATGGCGTGGAAGTCACTCCTTTGTTATCTCATGGTTGGACTCTAGGTTGCTATTGTCAGAATCAACTTCTCGATCATAAATGTCCTCAAACTATTCATCATATGGGCGGAAATCTCTAAGAAACTTATGTGTACCCCCCATCTCTTGTCAGAACCTCCAGAAGTCTGCCATCTTTCTTTTCGACCACCGTTTCCACTTCATAATATGATTTTTTAGGGTTTTAGTTATCAGAACCTCCCTTTGATATTTTTCTTGTGGTGTATAGAAACTCAACCACTTTGGCCTTTTGGTCGATATGAGTGCCAGTTTGACATATATTTTTGGCTTCTCCTAAGTTATATTCTTCTTTGACTCCACATAGTCCCGTGTCTCGTGCTTCAGGGGAAGCAACTTTGCTGGATTGCAGTCCTATGTGTCGCATATAAGGACTAAGCCTAGGGCCACCAACAAATTGGTCAATTCCCTCTGTGCTTCATGCTTCTCCAACACCACTTTGCTATTTGCAATGCAAAGGGGAACTAGTATAATTTTTTTTTGTTCCTTCCCCTACTATAAGCATTGTCGGCAAGGTTTTCCTGATGACATGCCTCCAACGCGAAAACCTTATCCATCACAAATTTGGGGAGTCAGAAAGGTTCGCTGATGAAGTCATGATATCTGATAAATATAAAATCTTCCCCGAAGAAATAATCTATTGGAGTTGATGAATTTTTAATCCATTTGAAAACCTCAGGGGACAAGTGACCCACTGGACATGACACTAGCTCTTGAAGCACCGATCTCAAAAAATGTTGGATGAACCAATAATAACCACTTGTTCTTGACATGAGATAGGTCCATACAAAAATCGACTAAATTAAACCCTCTTCATCAAACCTAGAGACCAACAAACTTCTTTCTAGAAACCTAAAGTTCTGATGCAGAATTAAGTGAACCAAGAAAGAAGAATACCTGAATTTAGACTCAGTTTGGTAATTCCTCAGCTGCATCAACATGTTTGTTGCTACTACATCAACAAATTCAAAATATCTATACTCCTTTTCCCACTTGAGTATCAGAGCAAAGACCATCTGGAAAGAGTGGACCTCTTCATCATTGTCTAGGCCAAAAAGCCAAGCCAACATTGAGAAAAGATCCTATGTATTGCTTTTGAACTTTCTAAGTGCTAGGGGAAAGATGGAACAACCTCTTGACAATTTATCTTCTATCTCATTATAATAAAAAACCTCTCTTTCATTTGCTTCCTCCCAGGAAATATCCATCTCCTCTTAACTGAAAACCTCAACATGCCGGTTGGGAGGGATACACAACATTTCTCGTATAGCTGTCGCATAAATCATGACCTTGATCTTGTTGCATGTTATGGTTCCAGTTTCCCCATCGAGCCTTTTGGCGCATGCATCCACTAGCTCGGGGCACAAATGTATGATAGGTAACATGAACCGTGACAAACCACAATACCATAGTCGATAGGAAAAACCCTTAGAGGTTCCGTATTCTTTCATTCTTTGAAATGCTCCCTCCCTGAGATTTTTAGGGCTTTTTGCCAATCTTGGGTCAAAAAAATTGTCGGCAACATCTTGCTCTACTTCTCTTTTAACACTTCTGTCCACATGCACTGTCGTACAAATCTTGAATGGTGATCTTTAGGTACTTGGGCATTAGCAAATGATTTTCACCTAAAGATATTAGTGACAAAATGCCTTTTTGATGCAGATTCTACGCCTCTACTAGTCGTTGATGGTTATGTCATGGATACTTCAAAATTTTCAAAGAGTTTTTTCATTGAAACAACCACTTGCTTCTCACTTCCTTAGAAAAATCTACTTGTTGATGTAATTAATTTCCTTGGGAAGTACATGTAGGTAAGGCTACGCCATTACCGCTGGTCCATTAAATGCTGCCAACAAGGTGATACGTGTGGGTTGGAGATCCATATCCCTCGAGAATACCAAAAAATCTGCAAGAATGGAATAAGTACATTCCCTTCACTGCCTCTTTTCATAAATAATCTTGTTGCCTTGGGAAGAGTTCCCTAATTATGTCAATCTTGCTTAGGTGATACAAAGTACCTTTGAAAAGACACACTCATTAATTTGTAAGAGATTATCATGCTAATCCATGTCTCTTCACTTGTGTAAGCCAACTCCCGCTGATGATGGCAAAGGACACATGTCAACGATCGGCCTATGTGAGCATTTACTCCCAATGCCCAAAATTTAATTTTTAGACCTTATGTCAGATTTTTCATATGATTTACCCTCTGTTTTGATATTTTCCCATTGCCGTTTGGCCAAAAATAGACCTTTCGCTATTTGGGTTCACCGACACCTCTTTTCTATAAATAGCTATGCCACCTCAAGACTATATTCATTCAAAAAGTAAGCCTTTTGAGTTTTAGCCAACCTTTTCTCCATTTGCATTTTATCTTTCACTCTACTGCTTTAGCCATATCTACCAGCCTAGGTACTCCCATCCGTCTGCTTCAATGAAGGCCACAATATGCCTTCATTGGGGAGATTAGTGTCGACAAAATCAAATTCCTAGTGAAGAGGTGAGGTCAGTTGGGGGTAATTTCCTTTCGCTGGGTCATTGACATGGACTTCATTGAAGAAAAAAACTAGATGAGGAGTAATTGCAATGTTCTGTCCTGCTTCGTGGCCTCCCTCCTAGACCTGAATGTTGCCAAACCCAAGATAGTGGAGCTGTGTCACTGAATGTTTGACGTGTCTCTATTGGAAGGGCTCAGTGAAATTGTGCAAGTTGCCATCTCTGGTGTTGGCATTCCCAATGCAATGGACCTCCATCGGTTCATTGATTATGGTGTGGACATGCCTTGGCTACCTTTTCTAAGTGACTTCCACACCATGGATCTTGAAAGCCATCGCGCCCTTTCTCTACCTGCTGCTAGCTACTTCCTTCGAGAATATGGTGTTGAGGATGCTCCTAGGTTCAACTTGAAGAATCACTTTGAGCTTCTAGCATACAATCGTGGAGACTGAGGTCGAGGTCTATGCATCGTGTGCTATGTGTTCCTCGTTTTCCTGCTTAAGAAGAAGAAGAAGAAGAAAGAAAAGAAAAAAATGACTATGGGAAATATGCCCATGTAACTATAGCTGGAGTCCTATCCTTTTTGATCTTTTGTAAAAATTCCTCCATTTTTCTCTTTTTGTACCTTTTGCTCAAAGACCCTTTTTGGGTTTTGCTCGAGAGAGATTTTTCTGTTAAAATTCGAGCCTTGGGCTGCCTCATACTTGTAAATTTTGATGAAAATATAATATAATATAGTATTTACCTAATTCTTCTATGTTCTTCATTTTTCCCTCTGGCTTATTATAAAACTTAAAACGATAGTTACAAAATTTTACATATGGTACATATCTGCGAATTTTTTCAAAGAATGTCATACTTTAATGGAATAGTTTCAGATAGATACCATTTAATGGTATCTCTAAAGCATTTCCTTCCATATCTTCCATCTCATATGCATTCTTCTCCTTACACACGCTAATTCAGAAGGGTCCCTTCCGTAATGCTTCAAATTTGGTGTGCTGCCCTGGTTTTGCAATGTGTTCGTCATATTTTAGTACTAGGTTTCCTTCCTGAAAATTTGGATTGGAAGCCTTTTTGTCAAACCACTACTTAACCAATTGTTGGCTGTCAATCATGGCTTCAAAATCATTTTCTCTATCTGCTTCTAGCTTGAGGAGTTCTGCTATCCGTACCTCCATTTTGCCACTCTCCTCTATTTCCAGGGCTTTTAGTAATTGTAGAGCAGAGAGCTCCATAGAAATGGGTAAAACTACCTCCTTCCCATACACTAATTCATATGGGGATGTTTTTAGGATCTATTTTGGCATGATCCGATCTGCCCATAGAGCAACCCATAGATGCTTGTGCCATTCTTTCTGTCGTTCATATCCGATGCACTTGATTAACCTAATTAGGTTTTTATTTGTCGACTCTGCTAACCCATTTCCTTGTGGGTAATAATTTGATGAAGTCTTGAGATAGATCCCATTCTTGATAGAAAAATATGACATTTTTTAACCTACAAGGGCTTGAGCATTGTCTAATATGACAGTCTTTGGTGAACCAAACCTAGTCACCAACTCCTCTAGAAATTTAACAATCTCAACTTCTGTAGCACCTTTTAGGGTGATAGCCTCCGTCCACATTATGAAGTAATCAGTCGCTGTGAGGATCCACCTATGACCAACATTGGAGATGGGATTTATCATTCCGACAAAGTCTAATCCCCATTGAGCAAAAGGATCTTCAGTTATAATGGGACTTAAAGGCAAAGTGGAATTTTTTCTCTTGCCAACAAAAAATTGGCACTGAGTACACTTTTGCACCAAATGGTGCACTTCATAAAACATTGCACTTCAGAAAACATTGAGGGCCAATAGTATCCCGCTTGCATGATTTTCAAAGTGGTATTTTTAGCGGAGAAATGTCCACCCTTAGGACTACTATGGAATTCTATCAGAACCTTTCTTTCCTGTCTCTTATCTAGACATTGGAGTAATACTCTATCATAATTTCTTTTAAATAAAATTACTTCAATTAATACATACCTAGTACCTTGTAGTTGGTAGTATCTTCGTTTGTGAAATGGGAGGGCTGTTGGGTAGTGTCCCTTCTGCATATATAGTGTCTGATCCGCCACCCAGGAGTCATCAGATTCAAACTAATTTGAGTAGACGTGACCAATCTCCTTGTCAGCTTTGAAACCTGACTCTTGTGTAAGATTTTCACAGATACCCTTCCCCGCACTAGCTTAGTCGGCTTGATATCAACATCGTACTCCAAGATCTTGGTGATCCAATTGGATCTTTTTTAGTTATTTCTCCCTCAGTAATGTATTCCCTTACACTGGGGTGAGCAACCAAGATGGTGATTTTATTGGCTGACACCAGGTGTGGGAGCTTCTTAAGGCTCTTGACAATGGCAAAGGCTTGCTTTTCTACAAAATTACATTTGGTTTCATAACCCTTAAGGGTTCTTGAATGAAAAGTAATCGGATGCTCCCCATTTTCTTCTTCATCCCTTTGAGTGAGCACAAAAGCTATGCTATGCTAGTCATTGTATACATATAGCAAGAAATATTGAGAAAAGTTTGGATTGGCCAGCACCGGAGCAACGAAAATAGCCTTCTTTATTTTCCTAAAAGCTACCTTGCCTTCGGGGGTCCATTTGAACATCAAGTTATTCTTGAGCATCAACGTGATGGGTCTCACGATGCCTGCAAAGTCTGAAATGAATCGACTGACAAAATTAATCTTTCTTAGGAAAGACTGTATCCCTTTCTAATTTACTAGTAAGGGTAAATCCATCATAAATTTCATTCTTTTGAGATCTATTGCAATCACCTCCTTGGATACTACAAAGCCAAGTAGCTTACCTTGAGGTACTCTAAAAATACTTTTTTGGGATTTAAAGAAATCCCAAACTTTTGGCACCTCTAGAAAACCTGCTCGAGATGATCAAAATGGTCAACCTTCAATTTTGAAAAAAATATCAGGTTGTCTATATAAATCAGGATGATTGAATTGATCAATCCCGCGAAAGCAATGTCCATGGCCTGTTGAAAGGTCGTGCCAACATTTGAGAGTACAAAGGGCATCTTTGCGTATGCGAACATTCCCCACTTGGTGGTAAACGCCATTTTATGTTGGTCACCTTCCTTGACATATACTTGATTGTATCTTGAGAAACTCTCAAGCAATGAGAACATCTCCAACCTGACTATCATTTGCAAGATCTGCTCCATGGATGGCAAAGGGTAGTGATATTTTTGCGAGGCCCTATTCAAATCTCAAAAGTCGACACAAAGCCGAATGCCACCATTTTTCTTCCAAACCAGTACCAGATTAGACACCCAAGTTGAGTGTTTAATTGAGTAAGTGATTCGAGACTCGATTAATTTAGTGAGCTCTTGTGCCATCAATGCCTCAACCTTTGGATTAACGAGCCTCTACTTCTATTGGACTGGTTTCGACCCTTTCGCCAAATCAATGGTATGCTAGATTATACCGGGATCGTATCCTCTAAGATCATCATAAGTCCAAGCTATCACTGTATTGTACTTAGAGCATAGGTCTCTTAACCTTTCTTTATCCTCCCATGGAACATTTCTTTCGAATTTCGTATTTTTGGCATTTCCGACATCCAACTCTTCATAATCCTTTTCATCAGCTATGAACCTTTTCTTGCTATTTTTCACATCCTCACAATCAAAGAGATTTTCAAGGGAAATTAAACCTCGAGGGAGCTTATTTCCTTTCAGTTGGATGACCCACCCTTCGAGAGGATGATCTTCTGGCTGTGAATAGTTGGGAACTCCTTCCGACTTCTGGATGAAGGTGGCTATCTGGGAATCATCTTCAAACACTTTCCAATTCTGATCATTGTCAGGAATTGACAGTCATACAATGTTTTGTACTACTTTTTGCTTTGGGTTAGAGATTGGATCAAATTGTGACCCGATTGAAGCCATCCAGTCGGCTATGCCATTCTCAGATCGGGGAATGACTTGCACATTGAAAGCTTCAAAAAATTTAATGAAATCCCATATGTGATGTCTATAGGTCTTCATCCTCAAGTTTTTAGCAGTTGCTTGCCCTCAGACCTGGTTCACTATCAACTCAGAATCTTCAAGCACTCACAACCTCTTTGCACCCATCCACTCCGTGAGAAACAGATCGTGGATCAAGGATTCATATTCTGCATCATTGTTAGAGCATGAAAATTAGAATTGATAAGCCTTGAGAGTCTCAGATCCTATCGGAGACAACAAACAAACTCCTTCCCTAGAACCAGCTTTGTATTTAGCACCATCAAAGTACAAGGTCCATAGATGATTGTCTATCAGGTCATCATCACTTTCTCGACCCTTCATCAATTTTGGATAGACTAGGTCATCATCAAATATTACATATGTGCCCAATCCCATAGCATGGAAATTGTCAAATGGGTCGGAGTCGATGAACTAGTTGAGGAGAACCTCTTCTTCAAGAGTCTGCTCACTTGTGTCTTCTTCATCTTCTAGCATTTCCATGTAGTAACCCTCTTGTCTTGAAAAATAAGTATGCATTGCCTCAAAAGAGGGGACTGCATTGTCTGCTATTTGTTCAAGGTGTAAAGACTCTGAGAGAATCTTCATCTTTGCCCCATGCTTGGTTCTTAAGATCAAATGGGACCAGTCTAGTGCCAATATCTACCCAATTTTTAGTGAAATCTCTGGAAAGACACATCTCGAAGACCAAGGGAATATCTATTACTACCACCTCTTGCGAGACTGTCTGGCTTGGGCACAAAAAGAGGGGCAAGGAAAGATCTTTTATCTGACTGATTGTCGGAACCTTCTTTCTGTCTAACTACATGATTCCTTTTTCTAGAGGTTTTTATTTGAGCATTAAGGCATCATCCACTTGCTTTGGCATGACCGTTGTATTGGGTCCCGAGTAGATCATATTATTTTGCAAAAGTTTATCTCCCACAATTAATGTTAAAAATAAAGGAGTGGGCTTCGACTTGCTAACCTATTTCTTTTTTCGTATTGTCCGTGTCATTCATATAAGCTAGTGCTTGAATTTCAGGGTTTGAGGATTCGATGTGGGGCCTTTATCTTTACTCTGATCACATAGCAGAGCTTCGTCCGTCTATGGTCTTGGTTCTTCATTTTTCAATGCTTCCTGAAGTAATGTCTTTTGCTCGAGGATGGATATTACGTCCCATAGAGACACATTGGCAGGTGCCTTTTTTCAGCTGCTCCACCATGTCGAGTGTTCTGACTGGCGGGACCTTTGGTCTGAATGGAAGAATCTCTCTCAGCTTCGGGGGAGATGATTCATCACAAATATTTGATATCTTATCCGTTAATTTGTTGGGTGATGATGGGATCCGTTGTTGTTGAGCTGGTTGAGGTAGCTATCTCTCATGTGACGATGATTGGTGAAATTAAGGATAAGGTGGAGCTTGTGGTACGTATTCTCCCATGAGCCTTCTCTTAGATTTGGTGTTGTAATCCAACTATACTTGTAGAGCATTGGTTGTCAAAGCTTCATTCGTGAACACTACATCTTCTTCTTCCATCCAAGAAAAAAGTGCTTGATCGGGTGCGATGTTCGACTCTTGCTCGACGAACATCCCTTGCATATGCACTCTAAAATGAGCATTCTCCATTTCTGAAGATTCATATCCTTCCGCATTTGGTGGCACATCTTTGTTCCTTTTCTCCGCTATCCTTTGCTGCATATTTCCATTTAGGCAATTTTGAGGCATATGGTTATCATTGCAGGGAAAACACCATGAATTTTCATCGTCTACTAGGTTATTTTGACTTGGAATCAAGTCTTTGTTGTGGCTATCTTTGACTGTATATAATCGCATGGTGATTGGAGCTATCTAGTTATTGGGAGCCACTTGTTGACCTCCCTGATCTGAAGGTCCTTGGTATGTGTTATGCTGATAAAATGGCTTTCCTCCCTGGTAAGTTTGGGTGGCTTGCTTTAGAGGGACCACTTGTTGTCGCTTGATGAGAACTAACTCATTAGAAAAAGAATGCATTAGATTCTTCATATCATTTATGTTCGCCACCACAGAGGAAGATCCCGACGTTCTTGGTTGAGCGGTAGGGTGCACGTACATAGATTGGGGGGTGGAGTTGAGCCCATCACCTGTTTCACAAAAGTGTTTAGAGAAAACTCTTCTCGAAGTGGTGCACCTGAGATTTCCACAAAAACAGGCATTAGAGGTCACAACGGTAGCTTCCTTGCATTGATCAAACTATTCTCTGTGCGAACCACCACTTCGTATGCATTGGGTAAAGTATCCCCTCCCATGGAATTTATCAGGACCATGATATACGAGTTGATAGTCTTTAATTAGAACATGAATGCCATGGTAGCTTGAGGTCATGCAGTCACTGGGATCCTTTGCCAGGTTTTGTTAAACGTGGTGTTGAAGTCACTCATAGCTTCTGTGGGGCTCTCTTGATGGTGATTAGTTGGTGTAGTAGTGAGGAACAATAGCCTTTGTTTGAAAAATGTTCAAAAAGATTTTCTCTGTGGTCATCTCACGAGCTGATAGAGTCAGAAGTCAAAGATCTGTACTAGTCTTGAGCCTTCCCTTTGAAAGAGGTGGCCAACACTCTCATTGAAATGTTCTCCTCCAAAATATTGTGCACTCTGCATACTTCCGCTACGTCTTGGAGGTGTTTGGAAGGGGTTTTAATGTCCTCCCCAGAGAATTTTGGAATAAATTTGAGGGCATTAGTGGGTATGGCAGGCCAGACATTGAGAGGAGTAGGTGGCAACAGGGGACTGCCACTGTCCTAGGTTACAAATTTTTTGGGGGTAAGAGGGGGTACGTGGGCCATGGAGAAAAGGTTCCTGTAGATTGGATAAAATAATATTCTTATTTAGAAACTTTGACCCCTAGGCAGAGTGGATAAGGCTCTGAACTCCAAACTCTTACTCATTACTCTACTACTTCTCATAGGTGATACAAAACCCGTGACTCTTCTTCTCCTAGGTACCGAGGATGGTAGCTGGGAGTACTGAAAGTTACCTCTTGAGGATGCTCTTATTTGAACCCTGGGCATGAAACCTCAAGTTTCCTTCTTAACTTGATCTAATTTAGAAGTATATTCAACTTCTAATCAGGCCTTAAGAATAGGTCCCACCGGACGTGCCAGAAAAAAATTTGTCGATCATCAAAGCTTGTGCCTCTCTGATAGTCTTATGGGAAATTCAGTGAGTGGGGGAACAATATGCGCCTGATTGAATACCTCCAAGATTTTTATAGAAAGCCATCTCTTCTCTGAGTTTGGGAAAAGAGTAGAAATAAATGCAAATAGAAAAACATGAAAGGTGGCGATGCGCCAACACTTTTACAACATTTCAAAACCATAATTTCTTTTCTATGAATGACATGATAAACACATAACACCATATCCCTTCATTTTTGGGAAGAGAACGAACAAAAAAGGCTAGATACAAGCACAATGTAATCATTCAATCCACCCACAAGAAGTGTGTATTAAGATTTGACTAAACATTGAAGTTCCAAGAGTTAAATAGGAAAACATTCAAAAGCTACACAAACCCTTCCTCTTAGTATAGCATAACACAAAAAAATGATAATCTACTAAGGAAACAAAGAAGTCGAAAGACATAGTCCAATTTCTTCAGATTATAATTTAATCATGCACATAAACAACATGGAAATCTAATAATCAAACTACTAAGATTAAGCAAGACACAATGTTCTATTCTGGACGAAGATAGAAAGAAATAAATATTGACAAAGGCCATATCATGCATAGTTTCAAATATTTCTTCTAAATAGATCATACTTCAAATATTCAATGAACTTTAAAACAAAGATCGAATTCCAATCCTACGATAGTTTGAGTATATAAAAGACATAACATTCTAGAGTGAAGTAGTGTTCTATAAAATTCAAAGAAAATGCTCCTATAACTATGAAAGTTAAAGAAATTTTTTTCGAAAAGGAAAACTTCTGGAACCCTTTTTACATGTGACAACTTCCAATTTATAGCTGCCAAGGAGAGAGAAATGTCAACTTCATTCAAAAGTAATGACCACTAGATGTCTACATCTAATAGATCAAGATCCAATCCTAGATCTTTTAGTTAGGTCATTGAAATCCTACTTATCAACTTCAACTGCCACATTAATGTCCTTTAGATATTTTAATAGGATTGCCCCTCATAATCACTCGGATCCTAGAAGAACAACCTGGCAAAGGTCTTGTCAAACGGTCAAGTGGCTCTGGAGGCACCAAATCACATACTTTTCTAGAACAAGGAAGGACACATTCTGATAGACTCTGAATGAAAAATTCTAAGGTACAACTCCTCAACAATGAAGAGATGACGTGTCACATAGGTGGATAGTCTCAGATTCACGAAAAGTGGTTTCAAGAAATCGCCCACCAAGCTTACATGTGGTCCGACTTCGAGCCAAGAAAAAAGTGATAAATAAAGTGTGTGCGGAACCACCACATGTCGCATTGCGCGCCTGTTAGAAACACAACCTCTTCACGTGCGGATCTTCCTGAAGACAAAAGTAAATTCAAAAATCAAAAAATAGACCAAGGCAAAATTTTGCTTCACAATAATCAACCTCATATTTTGGTGTTGATACTATACTTTTAGTAAAAATAAATAAATAAATTTAAACAATAATTAAAATATTAATTAAAAACTACACTTATAGATTTACAAAATATTAATTTTAATTTAAAAAAATACTATTTATGTGAGTAACAGTTGTGAGAGCATAATTTTTTCTTAAATATTTTATTTTTTTGGTAAATTGGCCACAAAGTGATGCTACAATGTATTTAGTGGGCACTTATAATTGGAAAAGTTGTGGCCTAGATTTAATTTGAATCCAACTAAAACATATGCTTAAACAAAATTGACTTTTAGTTGAAAATATTTAAATTTATTTGTGTTGACGAGCTACCCTAAAGTGGGACATAATTTTGGACTTTCACCCAACACCATACCTTTAAGAACTTCAACCCAATATTTCCTTGTAGGAAACCCAAAACCTATTCCAACAACAACAACAATATCTTGAGATGCCTTAGATAGCTTACTATATCCATCCTTCTCTATCTCCATGCATTGAGTGAAAGAGAAACAAGACCTTTGCACTACATACGTCAACTCAACAACCATGATCAACTCCCTATAGGAAGAAATTCTAGGAGCTCTAAAGGAGATTCTTTGCTACAACCATCCTTAGGCACATATTGGATCTAAGAAAACCACAATCTTCTTCATAGCCATGGAAGCCTTCATGATCCACATCACATGAGCAAGCATTTCACCCATAGACCACTCCGACGAGGGCATCCACCTATTGATAAAAAACAATATTGCACACGGGAATAGGGAGGACAAACCTATGCTACAAGCCACTACCAATTGGAGAATAATCATTCATGAACCCTTGTTGATGGTTGGCAAACGTGCCTCAAATTTTTTCTAGTAGGCCTCAAACCAAAGATCTATTTTTTCCTCAATGTTGCTAAGATCCCCATTCCATTTGTTCTCATCCTCTTTTTCCACATCTTATAGACCTATAATGATCCTTGTCTAGGAAAAATCCTCTCATTATTGGTATCTTTCTCATTTCTCCCTCAAACTAGAAATGCCCATAACTTTTTAGTAAAATATTTGTTAATTTTTTTCATTATAAGGTTTTATCACACTTGATGAGATTTTTTAAAGGAGTTACAAATAGATGTGTTTTCATTGTTGCCAATATTTTTGAAAAGAGGCTATGACACAAAATTTAGTGAGACTTGCATGGAACAACCCTCGATTTTGGCTGCAACAAACTATGGTTAAGGATAAAATATCCCTACATAAAAAATAATTAACCACAAATTTGAAAGAACCTCTGCCAAACAATTTTAACATTTGATAATATCTAATCATTTGTAGATATTTTGTTTGCAATGTACAAAGTTCAAATATTTTTTCTCCTAAATAAAACCTTAAAAAATCTTTCAAATTTTCATCTCTATTGTCTTTAGAGTAAAGAGATATTAGACTCTAATATCAAACCCACTCTTTCCATGAAAATGTAAAACCTAAAGTAATTCAAAGTAATTACTCATATATTTCAAAATATTAAATATTGAATAAATTTTTAATGTTGCAAGTTGATATTTTTGATAATCCATTCTATATTTAGGGGTAAACAATTTATATGATTGTATAATGACTATTAGCCTCTTAAATATAAGAATCTGAATATGAAAATGATCACGCGAGTTGAGAAGAGGGTTTTGTAGTTATATTGAATGGAAGATAATTGAAATTTAATTTTATGATATTGTTCATATTGAGTAGCATCTCTTGATATATTATTTCCAACCATTAAGATCATATTTAGTTATAAGTGACAAGTGTAAGTATTATCTAGTCAATGACCCATGCTATTACAATATAAATGGGTTGTACCATAAGGTAAATGCAACTAGAAGGTTAAGAATATTATTATTATAATGTAAATCTTCATATGATGATCTAACAAATATAGTGTTGTCATTGCTTGGGGAATGTCTTATAAATTATTCATGTTGAGATAACGCTTATAATTGTTGTGGTGTTTTTTGAACGATTAGATAGCCCTTATGTGACCTTGTTGATACAAGTTGTGTTCCCAATCAAAAATAATATTATATAATATAATATGATTATGATATTGATATCATTTAATTATATTATAGTAGGGTATCTTTATAGAATTATTTGGGCCTTTGTGTAATTATTGAATTAAGAAGATATTTTTACTGTCATAATTTTGTGTTCAAATATGATTTAATTTCGACATTGTTAGCAAGTGTGGTTATAATATGGATGATAATCGAACTTGAATTATATTTGATAATTTTAATATAAAGTGAGATTTAGGTTTGGTTAAGTGTATATACATATTATTGATGGGCTATAGATCTTATTAGTGTCAACATAAGATGATAAATAGTTATCATATATGTTGTCATTAAAAAATATACCATTTTATACCTAGAGGGGATCTTGAAGGGGTTGCTGAGAGATAATGACCTCTTCTATTTATCC
Source organism: Sequoiadendron giganteum (assembly GCA_007115665.2). Lineage (NCBI taxonomy): Eukaryota > Viridiplantae > Streptophyta > Pinopsida > Cupressales > Cupressaceae > Sequoiadendron > Sequoiadendron giganteum. The sequence goes on along the minus strand of CM021102.1, from coordinate 753,043,507 downwards.
TAATGGTTACAATATATCTATGCAACCAAATACAAGTTATTGTTGATGAATATTCACCTTAACCCTATGTTAATGAGATGAGCCTCTAAAGGATTCTAGGACATTTTAATTAAATTATTGAATCCTAATGGTGAGGTTTAATTGAGATCTTTGTGTCCTTGGGTGAAAGTTCTTTATTTTGGCTTTACTATAGTATGAACTTAGTTGGGATCTCCTGCCTACTATTAGACATTCTTAATTGATGGGAATCACTTAAAGGAGCCTTATTGGGATATTTAAAATAGAAGTCCGATGAAACATTATGAGCTATGGATTTATTTTATATTGGATATTGGTAAATGACCATCTATTTATTTGGTTTAAGTACTTTACATGATTTTTCTTCTATAATATTCTTTCCATTCACTCCCATGAGTAATGGTACTTTGGTGGTTATGAAACCCTAGGGATAAGAATTCATGGCTATGTTCCTAAATAGATTATCGTGAGGATAACTACATAGGATTTTGATTTTTTTTGGAATTGGGTATGTGGGCTATCCTTAGACAAATGATTCCCCTATGACCAAATTTTGTAGGGAGAGGTTCGGGAAATGCTTCAAGGTTTGGGTATTCTTAAAATTTATCAACCTTCTTTAGTATAATTCAACTAGAGGCTAAATTATGTATTAGATGGATTTGAACCCACCTTTCCAATTAATTTGTCCTCATTGTATAGGTTTGAGCCAATGAAAGGTAACCTATCATCATCAAGCTTACCTACTTTGAGGTTTGTGGTATTTTTGGCTTTCTAAAATCTACTCCAATCCTAGATGAAATTTTAAAGTCATTGTAATTATGGTCTATCTCAAAGTTGATGTGTGAGAATGCCTAATAATATTATTTGAACTAAAATAATTAGAGCTGCGTGTTGAACACCATGGCATTGTGTCTTGGATCATTGAAAATTATAGGAGGGTATAGGTTATATACTTAAGATTTGGTAAGGTCTAATATTCCCAAAATAAGAGTATGATAAATTTGGTCATGATATGGCTATGAATGAGTTAGGGAAATTTGTTAATGTGTATTTAATGATGACTCTAAGATAAGACAATAGGATTTTATGGTATGAAAATAATATTATTATGGATGGGTGGTCTACTTTCTATACATAGGTATTTGATGTGGTGTTGAGTTTAGGATGTAGTTCCTTATTCACGACTATGATTTATGTTGGCAATAACTATAATTATTATAAAATAAAGTTGAATATTTTTCTTCTACATAGATATCTACTAAAGAAATGTGTTAAAGTAATCATGAATTAGCTAATAATTAATTAATATTTAATTGATTATTAGTCTAATTTATTTCATGCACTTAAACTAAACTTAGGAGTGTTCTTTTATGTTAACTAAGTGATTTTTTTTGTTAATTGAAGTGAGCTATTATTAGATCATTTTGTGTCATTGAATGAGATGAATTGACACTTTTCATGATCTAATCCATTTATCATTTAGGGTTTCTCCTATATAGCACTCAAACCTCATTGTATTATCATAACCTTTGGGAACTCTTGATCTCCTTGAAGATTCTTGAGGTTCATACTGTATCTTTTTCTTGTTGATGATAGTATATTATTGTTTGTAGATCCCTTGCATGAAAGGTACCTTTGTTCGTTGTTTTATCTTGCATCTTGTGTTATCCAAAAATTCTAATAAAATACATATTTTCTTTGTGATTGATACCATATAAAATGTTACATACTTAGAAATAAGATATTTTTTAATATTACTAGTGTGGCTTTATTATATGTCTAATAAATAATGTGGTAATTAAATGAAGTGAATGAAATTTGATTATTTATGAGATAACATTATTTATTTTTCATGTTTTAAAATACCACCTCATGTAGGCTTATTTTTTTATTTGATTGTTGATAAATTGACCCCAAGACCTTTAAGAATATGCAAGTAGGTTTATGGATCACTTATTGTGGTATACGTAGACATCTAAAATTGATGTCATTATTACCTGACCAATTCTTCTATAATTGATTGAGTATAAAACCTATCATTCAATTAATTATCCCATTTCTATCCCTTTATTAATTAAAAAAGTATTTAATAAAATCACTATTCATCCACTATTCATCACTATTCACTTGCACCCTATTTCTAGCCTAAATCATTCAATCATCTTCCTTCTATAGTCCACATTAGTAAATAAATCCATTATTTATTTACTTAAGTCCCCCATCCTTTTCCCAAAAAATTAAAATAAATTTATTATTTAATTCCCTATTTCCTCCACCTTTTATTAATTAGTCTAAAACCACTTAATCCCCTAATCACCTACTCACACAACCTAATCTTGTCAAAAACCCCCTCAAATAATGCACATCCCCACATGTGTACATAGGCATGGTATTTTGTACACAAGGCATGGTACTTTGTACATGTGACATGGCCTCGGTACCATGTGACTTGGGTCAAGTCCTTGCCCATACCCTCAATATAATTTTAAATTCCCTCGAGGGTACTCTAAATTATTGTTTCCATCTCATCCATCCAATTTATCCAAGGAGAATATTCACCCTTGGTTCTCTCCTTGGCCCCCGTCCCTCTATATCCTCCAACCACATGAGGACACTTTTCCTCTCATATCCCCATAGATCTCAACTAATATTAGTCATTAATATAATCTTTTAATCCTATCCATCCATTCCTTTGATCCAAAAATCTATAAATTAGACTTGAAACCCAAGAAATTTTGAATGCAACCTCATGCAACCGACACAAGCACTCACATCCAACAATCCATGAACACAATTCTACCATTTCTTGGTGCAACAAGGGTTTGTTTTTGTAAAATTGTTCATGCTTTTATCAATTTTTATTAATCTTTATGATTAATTTGAGTGTTGTTTGTTGGGATTAGGGTGTCTCAACCTTAGAGTCCTAGCATTTAGTTATTATTATTTGATGTAATTATTTATTTTATAATGTTTATTCTCCTACCAAATATGTAGTCACTTTGTAGGACCCATCGGTGATGTGGCATCCTACATGGAAAGTGACATGCAAATGTTGTAAGCTATATTTGTGGAGGTAGGAATCCACTTTGGAGGACTTATATTTTAGGCTAGATTTATGACCTTTGTCATAAGTTACTACTTCATGCACAGTTATGATAGACTATGAAACTTGCTATGATTGTCTATGATACACGTAAGAGTCAGCTATGACAACTACCAAATTGGGGCCAGTGAGGAATTGGTAGTTGGAAGTCTTGCATGTGGCAGCTACCTTACATGGTAAGGATAATATATTGTATGTATCCTCATGCCTTGCATGTTGAGTGGACTAATTTTGATGTATAACCATTTATGATAGAAGGTTTGCATGTTAAGGAATTATGATAGTTGCATAAGTAGGTGAAGTTGGATACGCTACATGTTCTCCATGTTAGTTTTCATGCATTAAGTGATTTTGGAGATGACACATGGAAGTCTTGATACCTATGTTTCTCTTTTACAAACTGGTGATGCCTTAGTGTATTTTAGTGGTGACAAGTTGAAGATTATTCATATACCATTATGCTATAGTAATTTCTCTAGATTCTTGTTGTAGTGTGAAGACTCTTGAGAATCTCTCTAAGATAGTATTGCAATTTTTCTTTATTGCTGCTAATACAATCTGAGCTGCAGGATTTGGAGTGAGGGTTTTTTACCAAAAAAGGTTTTCCCATGTAAAAATTGTGTTATGGTTGTATATTGTTTTATGTTGTTTAAATTTGAATGTGCATCTATTGGTACTTGTAGCAGTATAAGGTGTTAAAAATAGTTTTTTGTAACTCTCTCCTACTTAGATTGGTGTAAGAAGATTCTTCCGCTACTAATATTTCCTTTCAATTAGTATCAGATCTTGGCCATCTATTATTCTATTTTTTTCTTTGAAGGATTTTTTGAGCCGATCTTTGTTTTAGTGGGAGTTTTATAGAAGTACATTTTATGACCTTGGTGTAGAAAAAATATGGTAAGAACATCTAGAATAATCAAGATGGAGAAGTTTAATGGAGGAAACTTCTAATTCTAGAAGTTAAAAATGGAAGATAGGCTCATAGAAAAAGATCTTCGGGCTACAATATTTGAAACTAAACCAAATACCACAACCCAAGATGATTGGGATCTAATGGATCAAAAAGCCAAGGGTTTGATTAGACTTTGTTTGGATAATTCTATGCTCCTAAATGTTAATGAAGAGAAAACTGCTAAATCCCTTTGGAAGAAACTTGGAGATGTTTATTAGGCTAAATCCTTGGTAAACAAGTTGTTCCCGAGAAATAAATTATATTCTTTGAATATGGAAGATGGAGGATTTGTGGTAGATCACATGAACACATTTAACATGTTGATAGATCAACTAGGTTCCGTTGGAGATAATATTGAAGAACAAGATCATTGCATGAGCTTCTATTGTGTTCATTGCTAGACTCATGAGATCTCCTGATAATGAACATTGGAAGCACTACCACCAGTTTCAAGATGGATGAGGTGGTTTCTTCGCTATTGTCTAAAGAGATACAAAGAGAGTATTTCAAGATGGCTAAGGAGGCCCTTACTGTCTGTGGAAGATCAAAGGATAGAGGAAAGGAGAAGGAAAATAAGAAAAAATAAAAATATTTGAGGAGATCTAAGTCTCTTTTAAAGTCCAAGGCAAATAGTTGGAATAGTGGAAAATTTGGTCATTTTAGAAAAGAGTGCAAGGAAGAGAAGAAGAAGAAATACAAGAATAATTTCTCAAATTTTGATTATGATAAATCTTCTCAAGATGAAATAGATGCATTTGTCACAACCTTGGCAACCATGCATCAAAAGATGTGTGGTTGATAGACTTGAGTGCTTCCTTCCATATGACCTCACACCAACCTTAGGAATGTGTATTTGGGTGGTGAATCTCACATACAAATCGTTGGATCTGGAAGAGTCAAAATTAGATCCCCTGATGGAAGTGTGAAGGGGATTGATGGTGTCTTGCATATCTCGGGTTTGGCATGAAACCTACTTTCTATGAGTGAACTGAATGATTCAAGAGTGCAAGTTGTTTTCTCAAGTGGAGATGCAAGGTGATGAGAGGAGCTATGGTGTTGGCCAAGGGTTTTCAGATTGGTACCTTGCATAATCTAGATCCATGCACGGTTTAGTGTAATAGTTATTTTAATACATCAAAAAATAGATCTTTGAATTCTTCATACTCACCATCAGATCATGCAAAGAAGTCTAGATCAACTACATCTGATAGTCATGCATTTTGGGTACCTAAGAGTGTTCATTACTTGGAAACAAAGCTGCTTGTAGAGAAGAAAATGTTTTGGCACCAATGAATTGGTCACATCAATGAGAAGGTTCTTAGATCCATGGAGAATAAGGGACTTGTTGAAGGCCTTGATGATTGTAATCTCAAGTTCAACTTTTGTGAATTTCGTGTTTATAGAAAATAATAAGTTGTGTTTCTTTTTATTCTAGTTCTCATAAGTCTTAAGGGGTTTTGGACTATGTTCATGCATAGGTGTTTGGTCTGGTGAATGTTTAGGTTTATTTTCAAAATTTGTATATTTTGTTTCTTTCATAGATGATTACAATAGGACATTTGTTTATTTTCTTAGAAGTAAAGTTGAAGTCTTTAGTCATTTTAAGGAGTTTAAGGCTTTGGTTGAAAATCAGACTAGCAAAAAGATTAAGTGTTTGAGGACTGACAATGGTGGTGAGTTTTGTTCTACAAAATTCGACAAGTTTGGTAAAGAGCTTGTGATTGTGATACATAAGACAAATCCATACATCTCATAGAAAAATGAAGTTGTAGAGAGGATACACATGACATTGATGGAGAGGGCTAGAAGTATGCTGAGTGGTGTTGGCCTTGAGATTTTTTTTTGGGAAGAAGTTGTAGCCACTACATGTTATCTAATCACTAGATCTCCTACATTGGCCCTTTTTGAAAAGACACCCATGGAGGCATGGTAGTCCTTTTTTGAGACATCTTATAGTTTTTGGCTGTGAAGCTTACACTCATGTTTTGATTGAGAAGAAATCTAAGTTGGAGAACAAAGTAATTAAATGTATCTTCATCAACTATGGTGCCAGTGTGAAGGTGTACAAGCTTTGGGATCTTGTAACAAAGAAAGTTCTCTATAACAAAAGTGTAATTTTTAGATAGATGAAACCTTCCATAGTTGACCTACAACCAAAGGAAGAAGAGAAAAAAAAGGAGGTAGTTCAAATTCCACCTACTCTGATGAAAGGTGAACTATGCACTCCTGCTAGAGTTGATGATGAGGAGAGATCAAGCAGCTCTGAAAGTTATAAATAAGAAGAAGAACCTCAACCATAGGAATTGAGGAGGTATACACATGTTAGGTGACAACCATAAATGTTCGGTTGTTCCTTGTTGGATTCTAGTTGTATTTTTATTTTGATTGCTAACATTGATGAGCCTAGGAATTTTAGAGAGGCTATGATTATGAGTGATGCAAATTCTTGGATGAAAGCCATGGATGGGGAGATGGATGCTTTCAAGAAAAATAAGACTTGGGATTTGGTACCCTTACTTGATGGACATAAAATTGTTGGTTATAAATGGGTGTTCCTACTCATGCAAGGAGTCCCAATAGGGCACCTATTGTATCATATCGAGATCCTGACTTGTAGACCAGTGATCCAAGTGATGATATGTGATTTATCTTTTAAGTTTTAGTTATGCATTGATTATGATATGCTATTTTGACTTGTGTTATGCTTTCTTTCTTATAGTTGGGACATGAGAGTGGCTAGACTTCTTCAGTCGAGTCACTATAGATATGACACCACCTATACACCCACACCATTTAATACAAGTGTAGCATAGGCCAAAACCCAATGTGGGGCTCCATAATGATAGGTATTTGAGCCCTTAGTGAGGTGGAGGATAAATTATGAGGATTCTATGAGGATGCTTGAGGAGTTCATAGCTAGGAAGGTAGAGTCAAGAGACACACATGAGGAGCTTCTAGTTTCTTATGAAGAGATTAGGACTACATAAAAGGAGCTTTAGGCCACTCAAGTTCCTTCTAAGAGTGATGCATAAACTGTCATGCAATTGAAATTCAATAGGCTGCAGGAAAAAGTCACTAGACTTTAGGCAAATAGGGATTAGATAGACCAGGAGCGTGTTGCAACACTTGTATGCAAGGGGATTGATAAGTGAGGTACTAGGCCTTCGAGATTGGATAAAATCTATGAGCTGCTCCTGCTCTACTATCTCCCAATGAGAACCAACACCAGGCCTCGAGGAGTCTAGTAGCCATAAGCCTCACTAGATGTACTATGTTATATCACACCACATTTTTCTACCATGGTGATCATGTATATAAACTTTATGAACTTCTATATATATGAGCACATGATTTTATTTTCATAAGTTCTTATTTTTGATTAGATGTCAATGTGATCTATTAAAAATCTTGGTAAGATTATTTAATAAATGTCTCCATGATCTAATTTTTATTTTATTAAGTGCGATATATCAAACTAGATGCTCTTATGATCTAATTTAGAAATTAAATGTATGTAATGATCCAATTTAACATAACACATATATGATTGAATATCATGTAAAATAAACTAATAATTTAAGTAAATGAACAATTACTCTATATAATTCAAGACACACCAAGAATGTTTACAGTCAAGAATGAAGCAATGCAAGATAAAATATAAAACTATCTACTTAATCTAATGACATGCTTTAATATATACTATTGAAAAATGAATGCTAAGTGTAGTATATGTGTAGATGCACAACATTGATAGGTTATTTGAGAGGTGTACCATCCATTTCCATTAATGTATAAGCTCTAGACCCATAACTTTCGTCAATTATGCAAGGGCCCAACTAGTTTGGACTAGTCTTTCCTTTTTTTTCTAGAGTGGCATTAACATTATGTTCAATTTTCATAAACACCAAATCCCCTTTGTTAAATGAGTGAGGAATGACATTATCATTGTAACCACATTGCATTATTTTGGAATAACCTTGGAGATGCTCAAGAGCATTTATACACTACTCATCAAGCATTCAATTTGTTGTAATCGTTTCTCTTTATAGTTGTTATTGTCAATAAAGTCCCTAAGAGAAATTCACAATGAAGGAATTTCTAACTCTAAGGGCATTATTACATCAACACCATAGACAAGGTTATGAGGTCTATTTCCCGTAGATGTCCTAATACTTATGTGATAAGATCATAATGTATAAGATGATTGAGTGTGCCAATCCTTGTTATGCTTACTATTTTTCACAAGATTTGTTTGAGAATTTTATTTGTTGCTTCCACTTGGCCATTAGATTGTGGGTAATAAGGTGTTGAAAAACGATGTTGAATGTAAAATGTTTCCAAAAATTTCTTTACTTCATTATTATTAAATGGTGTCCCGTTATTTGAAACTAATGTTGAAGGAATGCCAAATCTAGCAATAATGTTTTCCAAGATGAAATGACAGATTGCATCAACAACCATGGATCAAAGAGGAATTGCTTCTACCCATTTCGTGAAGTAATATGTTGGAGTAATTATAAAAGTATGTCTAGAAGAGGAAGGAGGGGAAGTTTTTACAATGAGATATGTTGGTTCTTTTTATAGCTGAACCCTAGAATTCCCTAAAGGAGAGCCAATCCTTATGTTTAAGAAATTCCTAGGCTAGTGGCCAACACAACGAGTAAAGAATTATGAGGTCTTTACTCCTGCACTTTAGGCTTTGTCAGACCTAGGAGGGTTTTTCCCTATTGTGTTCATTTTGATTAATTAATGAAGAACACTTCTAGACATAGATTGGTTCCTATGACATGCAAATTCTACATAATTCATTAAAGATTTGGCTGATCTTTAAGTGAATTATCACCCATTTTCTAGGAATGAGGGTGTATTTCAAACTTACATCTCAGAATTGACAAGATTTTAATGAGTATTGTTCTTATTTTGAGCCTTATGGCTAGGCCTATCACCAGTTCATTGATTGCATGAATTCCAAACAAATAGGCTAGTGCCTCATCAATTGGGTAAATGGAGTCATATATAGAATACCCAGTAATACACAAATTATTTAGATTTGAAATGGATGGACTATTTTTATAATTCCTTACAAAACAAAAACTCACGATAATCTATAACATCACTTCTTACCGAATCCCATGCCAATTATTACAGACCTATGACTCTCTTCAAGAATTTAATTAACTCTTTGAGCTAAATTACAAAACAGAGCCATACATTCAACTAAACCATTGAAAATAAACAAAAAGATCCTTGATATTTTCATTTATAATCTGCAAAAAAATTACAAAGGAGAGTGCATGCTTTAGAATTTAAGATTTGTTTCGATAACAATAATTCATGTAGAACTATTTAAGACTATTACATATAAGACCTGTACCCAAGATGATTTTCTAGCATATTCATCAAGCCTTCTGCATTATATCTGTTTTCTGTACTTAAATTCTACGCAGACCATTCTAGACTCAAAATTCGACCTCTGTAATGAGCCTTCAAATCCCTTTTATAGACTAAGGGAGCAACAAGCATCAAGCTCATTACAATTACATTTCATGTATATTTCACTTTAGAACAAATTTCAATTTCATTTGGGCCATTCCATGGACCATTATATTCAATCATTCTCTCACAACGAGGAAATAAAAAGGAAAAAATAACACCAAGAAATTGGTCAGAGAAGCATACACAAGCCTTCCAAAAGGATTTGTTATCAAAATTAGCACATTCACTAGCATCGAGGAAGTCACCATCGGTACCAACAACACAAACTAATGAACCAGCCATAGGAGGGTCGAGTCACCATAAAATTCCAAAAATCAAACACAATTCAATAGAGGAACACGGGTGCTACCCGACCTTGTCAGTAGCCAAGTAAACACACCCACCTAGTTTCTTGATAGCAATTGGAGTAGCGATTATCACCTCATCATTTGAATCATCATAGCTCGCACAAGGGAAATGGGACAATGGATAGAATCTGGACCATCTCCTCCTTCCTTACTTGAAGAGTTATCAGAAATCTCAATAGGAACACTGGGCTTCCTCGAACAAGCCCTAGGACCCTTACTTTTCTTCTTCAATTCTTTCATAGACTCAACAAGCCCTTTCCCTCTAACTTTGACCAATTCTTCTGAAATGGTCCTATTTCTCAGATTGTAAGTACTCTTGACAATAATTTTCTCACCCTTCTTATGCATACTCCTCTTACCCTTCGGGACAATTGAATTTTTTTCCATAATGGGTTTAGCTTTAGGTACATATGTAAGTGGTTCTTGGATACTCAACCTCCTAGACCTCCAAACTAGTGTAACAGGAGTACTTGGATCACCCATTTTACCTAGATTAAAACACTAACCACAACCCATTTTGCAAGAAAAAACACTAGCTGAAAGCTTTATAGAATCTCCACTCATAGAAAAGAAAACCCCAAGAACCCCCACACAAGATAATATCGAGTAAAATTGAGCTAGAACAACAATATCACCCTAGGAACTTAACATGGATAACTATAATGCATGCACACACAGTTACAGACCGGGGGATATCAGACCATCACCCTTGTGATGATTTGGTCAACACTCAACTGTCTCTCCTCTAGTACCTGTGGAAATTATTTCAGTGCCCTGATAATTGCAGATGATCAAACAAACTACATGAAATCATCATTAAATAGAGGAATTAGAGGTGAGTTGCATTCAATGGCCACCCTAGCTCACTCGAGGGAGCAAAAAAATCAATCACTGCATGTTGAATCCTGGCTGTCGATCATTCAGGATTTAAATCTCAATCAACGAGGCCTATTAAGGATTGCCACTTGCTTTCAAGGCCATAATTAGAAACAACGATGAGGTGCTTCAAAACTGTAATGTACCCATCTGTATCCAAACTCCATCATTCCCAACTTGTCCATCATTGATATTGATTGCGGGAAGAAATCCTGGCCGCCAACTTCATATCACATTGCCCATCGATTGTACAATTTTCATCAGGAAACCTTAACCCGCGATGCTCCAAGTTCATGTGATGGGAAAGAAACTCCACCCATCGGTGGTTGCGGGTTCCCCCTAGAGAGAATAACACATCCAACGATAGTAGCAAAGCCAATGATGGGTTAAGTATTTAACCACATCGCTCATTGGGAGTTATCCTTTTAGCAGTGATCTTGGAGCATGCAATGGGCGATAGAATTAAAATGGTTAAAGGGATATGGTATCGATCATCGTAGGTTCAACATAGGCCACTTTAAGGGAGAGGTGCAATGAGTGATAGACCACACAGAGGTAAACTTAAGTGATTTTAAAAAGCACATTGGCATAAACTGTTTTAAAGAGGGGAGCCTAGGCTGGACGAGTAGCCAAATATTTGGGGCCAGTTAGACCATGAGGTTTAAGGCCATGAAACACAACTAATACAATTGGTTACTAGATATAGCCGGTCAATGAAGAATTATAAGCCGAAGGATACCCAAGGGGCCAATATGGAATAAAACCTTAGAACCTTAAACCTTAATGGAAAAGTGACATGGGCAATTAGATTTTGACCATAAAACCAATGGGATCATGAAAAGTTTTAGGGTTCCACCAAGATCCAAACCCCAAACTGAAAATGGACAAATAGGAACTTTAGCACGAAGTTTGAAAACATGAGCATGAATCAAATTGTCATGCTCTTGAAATTTGTGACACTTCTTGACTTGATCAAAACAATCTTGTTCCATGTTTCGCCAATAATCCTATGTGAATTAACTTTTGAACTAATGATCTTCCACTAGAATTCCCCCCATAAGCACCCACATTATCTTCTTCAAGGGCTATAGGAATTCTTGATTGTTTAAGGCATTTAAGCAAGAGATCATCAAAGGATCATCTATATAAGACATCTGCTAGGATTATATATCTAGTTGCAAGTTTTTGAATATGAGCTCTAGTGTTCTTAGTAGTTGGTTCATGAAAGGAACCTTCTTTTAAATAATTAAATATCGATGTGCACCATTCACTAGAGGTTTCAATATGGGCAACTAATACTTCTTTCATCTTTTCATCTCTTGGAAGTTTTGTAACCATGTGGACTATGAATGCAAAATCTATAGAAGGATCCTTGAGAGAAACAAGGAAGCGACACTTTCCATTGCATTGCATGTTGATTATCCTTTCATGGAATATTTTTGATGGTAGAAGATTCAAAACATTCTAGCAATGTCATTGTGAGGTTTTTGTAGTGGGATAACTTATCATGTTCTGTTTGATAGGATCCATTGATTTGTTTAATGACTAATTGAGAATCACAAAATATATGGATGTGTTGAACACCTAAGGATAAGGCCACATGTATCCCAACAATTAGGGCCTCATATTATGTAATTTTGTTTGTACATAAGAATTTTAAATGGTAGGATAAGGGAATCAACTTTCTTGAAGGAGGTATTAATATAACCCCTACTCCAAAGCCGGTTTGACACTTAGATCCATAAAAATACAATTCCCATGTTTCATTTTCTATGGTCAACACATCCTCATCAAGGAATGAGTCATGAGTGGGTAATGCTAATGGTGAAGGGGCATCAACTAAATTCTCAATCAAAGTTTTTCCTTTGATTACCTTTTGAGGAAGAAACTTAAGATCAAACTTAGTTAACATAACCCACTTAGCTAAATATCTTGATAAAGCAGTTTTAGAAAAAAGGTGTTTTAAAGGATCAAATCTCATGACAACATGCACTTTTGAATTTAATAAATAATGTCTCAATTTATTAGTAGCAAACACAAGAGCCAAACATTGTTTTTCTATTATTGTGTATCAAGTTTCATAATCAATCAAATTTTGGCTAATGTAATAAATAAGATGTTCTTTGTTATTTTTATTCTATTGAGCTAATAACATAGCCAGAGCATGAGTTGATGCTGATATGTAAAGGATGAATGGTTTTCCTTGAATAGCGAGTTGCAATATGGAAAGATTAGCTAGATATTCTTTCAAACTTTCAAAAACCTTTTAGCAATCTTCACTCTATTTAAATTTAGATTCTTTTTAAGGAGTTGGGTAAAGGGTAGAGTCCAATCCAGTAATGATGTAATAAAATAATGGATAACTTGAATCTTGCCTTGTAAACTACACAGTTGAGAAATGTTCTTAGGAGGTAGCATGTTTATTATAGAATTAATTTTCTTTGTTTCCACCTCAATGCCTCTATGTGACACTATAAAACCCAATAGTTTTCCACTATCCACACCAAAAACATATTTCTTCGGGTTCAATCTCATGTTGTACTTGCAAATTCTTTCAAAGATTTTATGGAGTATTTTGACATGGTCTTGATGAGTTATAGATTTATCCAAAATATCATCAACATAATATTCCAAAATGTTATGTATAAAATCATTGAATATTAGTGTCATAGCTCTTTGATACGTTGTTCCAAATTTTTTCAATCCACAAGGCATGGCAACCTAACAAAATGTTCCCCAAGGCGTAGTGAAAGTTGTCTTGTATTGATCTTGGGGATTAATTAAGATTTGATTATATCCTAAAAAATCATTCATGAATGATAATAAGGCATGTCTTGTGGTAGAATCTACTATCATGTCGATATTAAGAAGGGGAAATCATCTTTTAAAGATGCTTTATTTAAATCACGAAAAATATATACACATCCTAGTATAATTATCAAGTTTCCCCATCGCTAAAATATTGGATATCCAAGGGGAATAATCAATAGGATAGATAAAACTAGCATCTCAGAGCTTCTCAATTTTAGATTTAACCAATAAAGCTATCTTAGGATTAATCTTATGTATCTTTTGTCTCACGGGTTTAGCATCTTTCTTAAGGACAATGTTGTGCGTAACTATCTTAGAATCAATACGCAATATATTTGAATAAGTCCAAGAAACGATTTTAGGAAACTCATGTAATAACATTGCATGGTCTTCTTGTTCATCATCATCAAGACATTTTCCTATTTGATATATTTGAATAAGTCCAAGCAAAGACTTTAGGAAAGTCATGTAATAACATTGCATGATCTTCTTATTTGAATAACCATCAAGAAACTTTCCTATTTTAATCACCTTCTCATCATTAGATGTATCCATTGGTATGTTTATTGTATCCACCACAAGTAATGCAATTTGATTTGGAATCTCAGGGATTTTTTGATCTTCATCTTGTTCAATAACACTTGTCTTAGCTTTGTCTCCAAAGTATCCCTTAGTATTTAAACAATAAGTGAATCTTTGATTGCTATGGTGAGTTGGTAAATTACCATAGACTCCCAATTTTTTTGCTAGAGCTTCATCATTTTGAAAGTAATACATTGGAATATATCAGATCACTTGTGGTATCTATTAAGTCAGGACACATCAATGTGAGATTTGTCTTAGAAGAATACTTTGTGATAGTGTTGATATTAAAAGTGAAGGCTTTTTTGATTCTTTTGTTATCTTGGAAGGACAATATCCAAGAGGTCTTTTTGTTTCTTGTATGTTGGGCTCTATAGGAACTCTAATGCCTTGTTCTTTCACTCAACATCCTTTTCCATTATAAAAAAGTTGTTTCAAGAGTTGATATCCTCATCCATAAAGAGCTTCCATTTTTTTCGATGATGGTGGCTTCTCATGATCAATCTCATGATAATTGGTTGTGTAAGTTGTGTCTTGTTCTTTACTAGGAATTATGGATTTAGAGCTTGGGATGATTCCACTTCATGTTGTGTTGATACCATCGTTGTCTCTTTTCCCTTTTTTGATTCTTTTGTTGTGATTTTGTATTCTCCCATCAATGTAGGTGTGAAATCTAATGAACCCCAAACATTGTCCAATAAATTTGTGATTGATGAAAAACACTTCTCCTTCTCTTCTTCTTGCACCAATTCCACTTTTGAAGCTGGTATCAATGTTCTCAATGGACTAAATTCATTTTTGTTTCAGTTTTCAAACAAATTTCTAAGTGTAGGTCAGCTTTGATTGTGCACACCTTGTTTTTATAAGTGTATTTCATGAGATGATGAAGTGTTGAAGGGACTCCATTAATTTGATGAATCCATGGCCTAACCAAGAGAATATTATAAGAGAGTTATTGGGGCATGAAATGGATAGAAGTTTGTAATGTAATGCTACCAACTTTTACAAGAAATGTTATCACACCAAGTAGTTGCTTTCCCACATGATCAAAACCACAAATAGATAAAGAATCTAGTTGAATATTAGTTTAGTCCACTCCAAGTTTATCAAAAAGGTTTACACTACAAACATTGAGTGTCAAACCATTATCAATGAGATTAAACTTAATGCCAATCTTGTTAATGCTAGCAAATATCATCAAAGCCTCATTTTGTTGTATTTCCAATGGAGGTAGCTCATATTGATAAAAAAACAATATCTAATTGACCAAGTTCATACCTTGAATTAGGACTGCTACATCATTTGGTTGCACACTAAGAGGGACCATAATTTATTGTAAAGCATTTTGAAACATGCTATGATAACTAGGTGATGCTCGAATAAGAACCCATAAAGAAATCTTAGCAAGAATGTTGCGAAGTTGTTCCATAAGATCATACTCCTTAAATGAGAAGCACTAGGAAAAATGGGTTGAGGAAGTGGTATGGATGTAGGAATGGTTTGTGATTTCCTATTATTCCTTGTGTTATATGTATGAGCAATAGTATTGTAACTTGGTTGTTGTGAAACATTGTTACTAGTGAGTTACCTTGCCAAATTTAAGATACATCCTAGAGGTTTTTTTTAATTTTGATGTGGTTCTATGATAAGCACAGGTTTGGTTTGATTTTGCAGTTGTTGTGAAGGTGGGTAGATGATAATTTGAGTCATGATTACATTGACTAATTTTTGTTGTGTTTTGGTATTACAAGCCTTAGTGGATGATCTTGGTGAGATGAAATCCTCAAGGGATTCATCTAACATGTCAAAATCATCACTGCTAAAGGGATTGATGGATAGATGAACTTGTAGAAAGAGATTTGAAATGATCAGATGACTATGCTTTCTCCAAGGTTAATCATTTGATTTGTATGCTTTTTGTTAAATGTTTTAGGATAGTCTATGGTTTCAACTATTTGTAAAATGAAAACTAATCTATCTAGACTATGCAATGATTCAGAAAGTAAAAACAAGTGCCTATAGATCTAAAGCTATCAACTACCAAAAAGTAAATATTTTGCTTTTTCCAAAATTTTAAGAAAAAAGGATAATTTTCTTTCATATGCAAAAGTACTATTCCATAATTTCAAAACACAACTTTACCAATAGAAGCAGAAAGAAAACATAGATACATAAATGCATACAAAAACCTGTCAGGACACCTGTACAAGGACAAATTTTCCCTTGGGTGAATGAATCTTTGCTCAAGGTTGTGGAAAATGAAATGTTGAGTGTCTGAGTTACTGTTTATGTTTATTGTTTCTGACTGTGCAAAGTGGTTCTACAGTGACAATTTTTTCTAGAATTATGATGAAATGCAAATGTAATTGTATGCCAATATATGAACAAAATGACAATTTTTTGAATGTAATTTTGATTGATATTTTGATCTAAATGATTGAAACACACCTTAATGCAAGCTATTATGCAGAATGTATGCAATATTTTTGTATATTTTATGATTTTGAATGATGCAAATATGCAATATGTAACCCTAAATGAAATACAAAATAAAATAATGCAAAACCTAGATCTAGAGTTTTAAGGATCTCCAAATTAGAAAAGTATGATGTAAGAATGTCAGGTTCACCAAAATGAAATGTAGGGAAAAAGGATCCCCAAAGGGTGTTTATGTGATTGTGTTTTTTAATAAAAACTTAGGGATCTTAATAGGTGCCTTTCCCCATGGATTTCTTTAGGAAATAAATCACATGGTGTAAAGATTGTCTTTCAACCTTAATGGTGAGCCAATTGAACTTGGATCTTAGTCCTTAGGACAACATGATAGAGCTGAAACCAAAATAAAATGATTTGAAATGCTCAAACTAAATGAAAAATAAGACCTAATACATGAAATATAGATTCCTAAAAATACAAAGATTGAAATGATAGTTTGTAGGTAGATTTGAGAAGGGTCTAATGGCATGCACTTATCACCAAAAGCTAATTTTGAGGTCTACTAAGGGATTGATTCGCCCCTAGGTGAATGGGTCCTTGTAGTCCTTTCTAAAACTACAAAAAACAAAATTTGTAATCCTTTGTTTGCACTCTATTCCTATACCTGCAAATATTTATCTTCAGATTCAAACTTGCGTTAAATCTATAACAATTTTTTTTGTTTGTTTGTATGGGGGTTTGCCTCGATCAAACCCCAAGTTTGGTAATAAAGCTTGATAAAAGATAAAGATCTCATAAATGACAATGTGTGAGATCTGACCTTAAGTGCATCTAAGGTTGTTATGAGCTAAAATGCAAAGAAACCATACTCAAGTGCATTAGAGTATGATTCCTATATGATAATGACAAGATTCACTTAGGGGAGAAGTCAAAACACCCCAAATAAATCTGAAACACAAGGATACCTTGCTGTAGGTTGCTAGTAGAATGAAGCTTGAGGATGAGGACTTGAGGAAATAATTCATTAGATTAGAGGAAATAGCCAAATGCATCTCCCACACCTAGAATCCATCATGTCCTATTGGCATCAACCTTCAATCATGTGACAAAGGCTTGATTAAAATCTATAAATGGACTTGAAAACCTGTAATTATAAACAATGTTGCTGCAAGACTTTGAATTTTTCTCGCTTGAATGCTTCCCTTTTTCCTCTCTTCTTGATCTAGTTTGAAATGGTGAAAAGACTAGGATTTTATAGGCATTTCTCTAATTTCTCAAATATTAGATCTTGATAGCCAACATTCACAATTTAAATTTGAGACCTTAAAATTCTGCCAAAAACATATTTAAAATGGGTCTTGGCACTTAAAGGGGACCCATTCGCTCATGGGTGAATGGGTCCTGGCCTATAAGTCCGGAACACACATGATCTAAGATAGATTATTATGCATTTATTCAATGGGTAAACCCACAAAACTGATTTACAATTCCAGTGAGGAAGGAAAATTGTAAAAAAATCCCCCATGGAAAAAAAATTGGTTTTTGGGGGTTCGAACGAACATTTGGTTCGAGCGAACCTGTTAAATGCTAGGTCCGACCATAGTTATCATTTCTCAGGAAAAAAAAGAAAAATTTTATGGAAAGCGGGTTCGCTTGTGTTAGATTTAGGATTAGAAATGAAAGCAATAAAAAAATGCAACACATAAGACAATAAACACAACAAGATACCCTAGGAAAACCATCCTACTCAAGGGAGAAAAAACCAACAAATATATCTCTTATATATTGAAGGAATAAGAGCATAAATCTTCTTACAACTCAAGCCCAACACAATTCCGAATTTGATACAATGAATAATAGCACCTCTCCTAGATGCAAAGATACAAATGAATATGTTTCTCCTTGAAATTAGCCTGTTGCTACTAGATGACGATCTGCTTCTCAAGTATAAACTTCTTCTAGAAATGTGAATTATGATGAATGAACTTGATGATCAAATGAATGATCATCACCTTGTATTTATACAAAACTAGGTGACTCTTCATTTGGGTTGGCTTCTTTTAAGAAACAAGGTGAGTCTTCATAAAATTATTATATATAGCAAGTCTAGCTTGCCTTGGTATTCTTTATCCATCATTTTTAAATTTGAGAGAAAGATATCTCCCACTGCTATAGCATTAACACCCCCTCTTAGCTAGGGAGGCATCTTTATAGATATCCACGTCATGGAGTCTCTCAACATGATGCCCACAATGGCTACACCAATTTGTGGAAAACTCAAAGGTTCATCACGGAGTCTGTCA
Organism: Sequoiadendron giganteum; assembly: GCA_007115665.2. Taxonomy (NCBI): domain Eukaryota; kingdom Viridiplantae; phylum Streptophyta; class Pinopsida; order Cupressales; family Cupressaceae; genus Sequoiadendron; species Sequoiadendron giganteum. The sequence continues at coordinate 753,024,580 of CM021102.1, read as the reverse complement.
CTGTGATGTCATCATGGAGTCTCTCAACATGACGCCCACCATGGCTACTCCCATGTGTGGAAAGAAACACAAGTACAAGGGTTCATCACGGAGTCTCTCAATGTGATGTCGTCATGGAGTCTCTCAACATGACGTCTCATCTCAGTCATAGAGATGAACAAGGGCTCACACGTCATATTTCTCTATCTCAGAGAAATATACACTATAAGGAATTTCACCTCATATTTCTTTGTCTCAGAGAAATATACACAACAAGGGATTTCACCTCATATTTCTCCATCTTAGAGAAATATACACTATAAGGGTTTTCACCTCATATTTCTCTGTCTCAGAGAAATATACACTACAAGGGATTTCACCTTATATTTATCCATCTCAGAGAAATATACATTACAACAAATCTTCATGATGATGTAACTCCCTCTGGAGCTCCAAGTACTTGCATCGACCTTTGAACTCCTCGTCCAAGATTGTCTGCAATGCTTGCCTTAGAGGAGCGATTTCCAACGCACACTTCTGACACTATTGATTTTCTCGAGTCCAAGACTGTCCTCCTCGACCTCATCCTAGATCACCCTAATCTAAATAGGTTTGTGGAGCTACCAAAGTCAAATCCGGATTAACTGTTTTGTGCAATTTTACTATTAGTTGCTGAAGAGGTCTTCCAAGGATTTTGCACTTGGCCTTGCAACACTGCAACCTTCACTTCTTCTTAGTGAGTCACATAACTCCCTCTTGATCCCTACCTCAGAGATTTCAAAGAAATCCTCTGGAAGTGAACTCCCCTCCATTGATCTATCTCAGAACCTTAATCTTTTCTTGGACAAGCTCTCAACTCGTGCCTTGAATTCTCTGAATTTGACTCCCTTTGAATTTCATTTCCTCCTCTTCGAAGAAATTGATCGACTTTAGAATAAGAAACCTTCTGAATCAACTTTAGAGCTAGGCTCCTTCTAATATGTCCCTATGTCAATTTTTGCAGTAGAAAAATATTATGTAGACCTTAATTTGCAATCTCAAGCAAAGTGACCGTACTTGTCACACTTGAAACATTGAATGTGAGTGAAATCCTTCTTCTTCTTCTTCAGTTTTGGGGCAGAATCTAATTCTCTGTCTCCATTCCTCTTTCTTCCTTTGCCTCTATCTCTAGAAGTATGTGTAGCAAGAACTTGGTTTTCTACATCATGATAGTTTTTCCCAATTCATCTTGCTACCAACTTGGACTCTTCTTGAATACAATTAGCTAGAAGATAATCAAACTTGGGCAACTTAGATCTCCCATTGATGCTTTGAATAAAGGGTTCCCAAGATTGAGGAAGACAATTTAGTGCCAACATAACAGATCTCTATATGCAATTATATCCCCAATAGCGCTCAACTGATCTCTCAAATCAAAAATCTTCATAAAGAATGAGATGACTGAATCATCTTTAGCCATTTTTACATGGTGAAGTTGTTGTCTCAAAGCAAGGGTTCTGCTGGTATTGTTGATCTCATACAATCCTTTTAGAGTATCAAAAAATTCTTTAGCTGTCTACAACTTGGAGATGATTGGTACTAGGTGATCCATCACAAAGTCTATCATGATCTTTCTAGCCTTCGTGCCATTTTTCTTCCACTGGATTTTCTTAATATCATCAGAAGGCTTAGGAATTTCACTTTCCACAAAATCAAGAAGATCATTCTCCTCTAATGCAATGAGTACCCTGGGTTTCCAAGAGTTGAAGTTTGTGGCTCCATCAAGTCTATTTCTTACCTTGACATCGATCACCATCTTCTTTTTCTGCACAAATTCACCTTCAAGGATCTGCCCTTAGGTGTGAAATAATTTGCAACCTTTTTCCTTCAAGATCTGCGGTAGATGAAAAGTTGACTGAAGGATGGCTTCCTACTGCAAAATTTGAACTTCTCCAACATAATCCAAATTTCCCTTTTGAATTGAATTCCTTCAATTGCTACTACTCTAATATTGATTTCTCCCAAATAATCGATTCCTTCAACAATTCCAAATTTGGCCAAAGGCCACAAAATTTGCTCAAATCTAATTAGGTCTTGTCTTAAACCCACTCTGATACCATGTTAGATTTAGGATTAGAAATAAAATCAATTATAAAATGAAGCACATAAGACAATGAACACAACAAGATACTCTGGGAAAACCCTCCTACTCGAGGGAGAAAAACCTAGCAAATATATCTCTTATATATTGAAGGAATAAGAGCATAAATCTGCTTACAACTCAGGCCCAACACAATGCCGAATTTGATACAATGAACAATAGCACCTCTCCTAGATGCAAAGATACAAATGAATATGTTTCTCCTTGAAATCAGTTTGCTACTACAAAATGATGATCTGCTGCTACAAGATGATGATTTGTTGCTCAAGTTTGAACTTCTTCTAGGAATGCGAATTATGATGAATGAACTTGATGATCAAATGAATGATCATCACCTTGTATTTATACAAAAATAGGCGACTCTTCATTTGGGTTGGCCTCTTTTAAGAAACAAGGTGAATCTTCATAAAATTATTATATATAGCAAGTCTGACTTGCCTTGGTATTATTTATCCATCATTTTTAAATTTGAGAGAAAGATATCTCCCACTGTTATAACATCAACATCTTGAACCCTAGTTTGAGAAAACCCAAGTTTGATCAAACCCAAGTTTGAGTGAACCTCCAAAGGGGGTTTGCTCAAACCCCCCTTTTTCCCCTTCGCCCCCTATGGCTCCAAAAATATCCAATTTTTTTCCTTTCGAAGCTCGAGTTGAGGATGAAAATGGAGGATACTTCATAGACCCAACTAAGTGACAGTAGTCCTCTGAATGAGCTATCTAATGAATATAATTTTAATATGTTTTGGTTTTATTATGTATTTGTTTTTTTAGTTTGATTAAACATAGGTTTTTCACCGAAAATCAAGCTCTTTGTTCTGCACAAGTGGAAAAATAGCAGATTATCAATTTTTTTTTTTGAAAAATATCAATGCACTAGATATTGAAATCCTTGATCCAACAAAAATAAATAAATTGAATTTTGATACATACAAAAAAAGTTATGTTGTATATGGTCCGCCTATGTTTGAATTGTAATTGGTTTGACTTCAAAACTTGATTAAGGAAAAAATATTCAATAAAACACTATGAAACCAAATGAAAGCACTAGATATCGTAGTTACAAATATAAATTTGAAAAAAAAGAATTTTATCTTTCATGGAAAAAAATTATGTTGTATACGGTGAACATCACTCCTTAAAAATGGTGTTTACTAAAAAAAACTAGTTTTCGAAGGAGATGGAAAAAGAAGTGCAATCTGATTCCAATTTTTTTGAAAATAAATAAATTTAGAATCTACAAAAAAATGTCACAAATCACTAGTTTGCATCATCTTCAAATTCCTCACGGTTTAGCCATTATAGGTGCTCGAAAGTGAAGATTCAGTTAGAAAAAAATAGTTCAGTGTCTAGCTTGGCCAAAAATTGTAAACCATTATTGTGGGATCACCCCAATGCATGTTTCAATGTCAAAAATTGATAAAAATAGGCCTTGAGATGCATAATAAAGGAAATTAGAGCTTATTTAGGAAGGGTGAAAAATGCATAAATATAAGGTCACTAAAATAGGTCCAAACTAAGCATGAAATTGTACTATCACTTACAATAGAGTACAATTTTCTACACTACAAACATATCATAATTGTAATATAATTTTGTATCATAACATCTTAAAACAAATTTATAATGTATAAACATAGAGAATAAGAGGTAAGATTATCATGTCAATAAATGTTGCAATATGACATGGAAGGGACCACAAATCTTTTTGAATTTTCATGATATCTTAGGCTTAATAGATAAGAAATTACAAGTCATAAAAAACTAGCAACATTACTTTTAGAAATCCTAATACAATACTTATCTCCGGGAACATCAATGTCCTTCTTAAAATATTTTTTGGTTGAAATTTAGAAAGACAAGATGAGTTTGGGGCAATATGTGAAGAACTATACTTGAGTGCATTTACTTTTAATAAGTTTATTGAGAAATGTTTCTAAAATTTTCACACAAATCCGTAAATAAAGTATAGCTATTAAGGCATACCTTTTCTTGAATCATTTAAACTTAGCTTTTAACAAATAATCTTTGGATTTCATCATCTGTAATTCAAAAATGCATTTTTATAGACAAGGATTAGAAATGAATAACATATCCATGGATCATTTCATTTAGTGCTTGTCTACATTTGAAACCGAATTTGAAATAATAATTTAAGAATGATATTAACATTGAAGTGTTGCATAAGAGCATAAGAAAAATCCACATATATGAATTTATGGATAAAGGCACTTAAGTACATAATACCACACATTTTCTCCACTTATTTTGTACTCAATTTATCCTTGTTAAATATATATTTTTAGTGATTAATTTGTTGGATTAAAGACTCTAACATAGAAGTTGACTAAACCTAGCAATTTTCCCTAGTCTTTATCAAATAAGACCCCTATAGTTTAGGTCCCTAACTTAGTTTCTACCTACTTCCCCACCTTTTCTATAATTGTGGGTGTGATTATATCTCCTAGATATAATCATAGATGGGATTGCATCTATGTTATTTAGATACTATTTTAACATTCCTTGAGCTAATTCCCATCCAAAATTGGACTACTATCTATTGGCTTTCATACAAAATATTTTGAATTGTAACCTAGGATAGCATATTTAAAGGCAAGTCTTGGAGAATTTGTAAAGCATCCTAGATCAATTAGATAGCATATATCAAACAAGAAATGCCACATTAGAAAATTTAGCTATAAGGAATCTATGTTCACAATGACAATATCTACATTGATCAAGCATATTACATTTCAACCAAATCCAAAATTGTAGCTTTAAGACCAATAGTAATATTCAACTTTTGAATGAAATAATTAATAATCTCCACATGAGTGGATTGAATTATGAGGAAATAAATAAAGCCACTCAAGTGAACAATACTTCACACTATTCCCTAGTTGTTTTGTACTCACTTTAGCTTTGTCATTAAGTGTGTCATTTTAGTACATAATTTGATGCATTTTAATACATAATTTGATGCATTTCAGTATATAATTTGATGCATTTTAGTACATAATTTGATGCTTTTTAGTAGACAAGTTGATTAAACCTACCCATTTACACTAAAATCAACCAAATGTAGCCTTTTTGGTTTGGCTCTAACTCAGTTACTACCTATTTTGTACACTAGTTAGAATTATGAATGTGATTCAATCTTCTAGATAGAATTATAAATGCAATTGCAACCAAATATAGCCCTTGTTGTGTAGACTTACCTTAGTTTCTACCTATTTCACTACATTGGTTAGAATTGTGAGTTTAATTTTATCTACTAGATAGAATAGTAGATGTAGTTACATTTTGATCCTTATTGAAATACCATTTTCACACTCTCTAAGCTGAATCCCAAGTAAAATTTAACCATTTCCCATTGATTTGCATATAAAATATTTCAAATTTGCACCTAGGATGACATATTTAAAATTAATCCCTAGGGAATTTGTAAACCATCAAATAAATCAAAGAGTATCATTCAAGCAATAAATTAAGCAACAAAGCATTCATAATAGAGCACTCTATACTAGCAATAACAATATTTGCATCAAGCATCTTTCTTTCCACTTAAGGATACTAATTATTAAATTATTGTACAAAATTATTAGTAGACTTTGCCTATGGTTGTGTTCAACCATAAGGCAATAAACTAAGTCAACTAATTGAACAATACTTTGCACTTTTATCCAATTTATTTGTGTTCACTTTAACCTTATTGTTATGTGTGTTATTTTGGTGCTTAATTTAATGGATTATAGCTCACAAATTGACTAAATCTAGTTGATTTATACAACCTTTATCAAATACAGGTCTTTTTAGTTTTGGATAAATTTATATATTTGCTATTTTTATTTTTACTATTCTCGTCCATGTTTGAAAACATTCATGTTTATATTTTACATAATTCATACAATGTGTAATACTACTTATGATGTGCTTGTTACTATTTGTACATTCTTAAGAGTGAAGTAATAATTTTTCTTATTATATTGAAGAAATATTGAGTCTAATACAATAGAAAAAAAATCTACTATATTAAATATTCTCATAATTTTTATTTTTCTAAAATATTGTATAATAAATTTTACTTTCTATTAATTTTATAATTTTAACATCAAGGAGGGGTAATTTTTTTATTAAAACAAGGAAAAGTTACAAAGCAAGGGCATTAGATGGCCCTATCAAGTTCAACCAAGTGATCCAATTGATGAGACAAATCCAGGGGTAGTTGACCCCGATCCACCAAATTCCAATCATGAATATGATCAGAAGCCCATTTAGCCAAGCAATCAGCAACCCCATTCCATTCTCGAGGAATACGAGTGAAAGTAATATACTCCAGAGAAGTACAAAGAGTGAGAATTTGTTCAACAATCAAATCCAGTTGCCAACTCACATCATCCAAATATCGTCTTTTTAGTAAGTTCACCACAACTTGTGAGTTAGACTCACATATGATTCTTCACCATCCCAATTGATTGCCCCGTTCCACAACTAATAAAATGGCCCGAGCCTCCATAAGATTATTAGTATGAAGACCCTTGTTCACAAAGAAGTTAAACTGAACATCTCCAGAGCTATCCCTGCCAACACCCCTAATGCCAACATGACTCAGATTTCCACGAGAAGAGCCATCTGAGTCCATCTTCCCTCCATATTCACCTTCGGGGTAGGATGTCTACATCTATTGCACATGAGCTGTCGTTGTGGAGGAGGAAGATGAATATGATTACAACAACCAACATCATGAGGGTCCACTAGCATAGTCATATCACACTTAGCTACAATAGTTTCCCCTAAAGAGTGTAGAATTTTCCACCATGGGTGAGGGGCCATCAACAACGAATCTTAGAAAATCCGCCTATTCCTCTCCAACCATAGGTTCCATATAATAAAGGATGGCCCAAGAGCCCAAGCAACTTGAAGAAAGGTGGTAGAAACAGGGGCCTTGCTCCACCGTGCCTCAAACTCCACCAAAGAGGAAGCATGCTAGCAGGCCGTATTCCACACCCCCCACCATAAATGCCAAATCTCCCAGCATAGGAACATTGGAAGAAGAGGTGGGAGACACTCTCTTCACAACCATGACACAAAACACACATAGAGGGGCCGTGAAAACCACGCTTACATAAATTATCCCAAGTAAGACACTGGTTTTGAGCCACTAACCACATAAAGAAGTTGCACTTGGGCCATGATAACTTGCGCCAAACTTGCTTCCACCAAGGAACCTCAATGTCCCCAAACAACTGCCTACCTAACTGCTTATAACCAGCCACCACAAAGTACTTTCCAGACAAATCCGAACCATCCCAAGCCAAGACATCAGGGCCCCTCAAAGAATTAAAAGCATGGGAAGCCAAAAGCTGGGACAACTCACGTCTATCCCCTTTAGACCCTCCAAGTGGCCACTCAAAAGGATGCTTCCAGCAAAAACTTATAGCCAATCCACCATGCTGCACCACCTTATAATGCTCCACAATATCCTAGCCAATTGCAACAAAAACATCACAAAGGGATTGGAGGTGAGGAAAAGAAGAGAGAATAGGAGGGTGACCATCCCAAGAATCTGACCAAAAAAGAGCCTGTGACCCCGAATGACAGATCCAAAAGAGCACACCCTTAATCAATTGCGCCTCCACTTTCAAAGTATGCCAAATCATAAAACCACTCCCTTCTAGAGGATAGCGAGGAACCTCAAAAGAAGCAACACCCTGAAGATATTTATGGTTGAGAAGACAAGCCCATAACTGATGTTGATTAGTACACCATCGCCAGTAAAGCTTGGCAACAAGAGCTCTCCCATTCAAAATAGTAGAGTGTAAACCAAGACCACCCTCCTACTTCGGTCTACACACAGATTCCCACTTAACAAGGTTCCACTTGGAAGATAAAAATTTACCGCTCCAAAGAAATTGACGTGAAAGAGCATCAAATTCCTGAAGGAAATACATAGGAGCCACTTGAACAAAGCACCTATAGGTGGGAAAGGCCTGGATAAAAGACTTGAGAAGAGTCACTCTAGTAGCAATAGACAACCAATGATGAGTCCAATGAGTAACCTCCTGCCTAAGCTTATCAAGCAACAACTGTCAGAAGGACCTAGGATGATGACCACTAACAAGAGGAATACCCAAGTAGACAAAGGGAAGAGAGCCAATTTGAAACCACAGAATAGTTGCAATCCGTTGCTGGATAGCTTGAGGAGTAGTAAAGAAGAATATAGAAGAATTTTACTCATTGAATTTCTGGCCTGAAGCCGCTAGGTAGATGTCCAAATCTTTCTTGAAGGATTCAACCTCCCTAATATCAGCCAATCTCATAAGAGAGGTGTCATCCATAAATTTGAGATGAGAAAGCATTGACAAGCCCATCCCCCACTGCCACCCATTAATCAAACCTTGTGAAACCCGAGATTTAAGAAGTCGAACCAGCCCCTCCGCCAAAATAATAAATAGATAAGGAGAGAGGGGATCTCCCTGATGAAGGCCCCTAGTAGCCCCAAAAAGCTCAGAAGGTTCCCCATTCACAATAACCGAGAAGGAGGAAGAGGTCACATAGCTCAAATTCCAGCTCACCCACTAAGAGGAAAAACCAAAAGCCAACAAAATCTTCTGAAGAAAACTCCATTTAACTCTGTCATAAGCTTTGGCCATATCCAACTTGATAAACATAGACCTATCTTGAGAGGTAGCCATGGAATGAATGACTTCAGATGCAACCACCACCCCACCCAGAATTTGACGACTAGCCACAAAGTCGCCTTGCTCCTCAAAAATGATCACAGGAAAACAAGATTTAAGTCTCTCAGCAATCAACTTCGTAATAATCTTGTACACCACATTACAGAGCGCAATAGGTCTAAAGAGATCAAGCCTGTCAGCACCTTCCTTCTTAGGAATGCTAACCAAAAAAGTAGCATTCATGGCATGAAGCATCTGCTTACTATGAAGAGACTCTCGAACCACCTCCAACAAATCCAGCTTCACAATATCCCAAAACTCCCAGAAAAACTCAACTGGGAAACCATCAGTGTTAGAGTAAAGGTCTTAACTTAATTATGTTGATTAAGTTACCTTTATTCCTTTCTTAAGATTTCACGTTAGTTTGCATAAAGTGACATTTAATAATTATATTAATTATTAAATATTATCCTATTAGGGCTTCTATTAGGGTTTTATTAGGGTTTGCATGATCTCCTTTTTATAAGGATTGATCCCATTGTATTTCATATCAATTCATTCTCTCATTCTCTCTGATATATACATTTTCAGTTTTCAGAGAACCCTTGCTTGTTTGTCTCCATCTCTTCTTTTGTGACAGGTTATTTGCATGCAGGTGATCTTCGGGGTTTGTGGTGTTGTATTTTCTCAACTCCTACATGGTATCAGAGCTCCACACCTGCTGCTTCCTGTTCTTGTTGTGAAGATTCTTGGAGCTTCAAGGGTTTGGGGCTTGTTTTCTTGATCTAGGGCACACCTGCATTTTTGAAGCATTTTCAGCTCAAACGGACATTGCCATTGCGTCCGCAGCAGTCCAAAACCCCTAAATCGACTATTCTTTCGTCCATTTTGGACAAAGTCGAAATCTGAGGCAAATTTTTTTTTACATTTCTGCTGTACGGCTGTCCATTTACTGGTAAATTTTTTTTTTTTTCTGTCCTTTTATTTTCGGAAAATTAATGTATATTTTTTAGATTTAAAAAAAAAAAATCAAAACAAAAAAGTTTATTTTTTCACCGAAATTTTTAAGCCTTTTAAAGGCTTGCTTAGCCTTGCAGGCTCCCTGCGCAGGCAGGGACGGTACCCAAGGTTACCGCCGCCTATCCTTACGGCAAGCGGTGGCCCTTGGGCGCCGCCCCCACCTACAGCAGACGGTACTGCATGGGTACCGCCCTACCACATTGGCAGGTGGCGGCCCATGCAGGACCCGCCCACTATTTTTTTTTCAATTTTTTTTTACAAATAAAAAAAATGCTTTTTTATGATTTTTAAAAAAAAACCAACATACTTTTTTTTATTGTTGTTTTTATATAAAAAACAATTTTTTTCATTTATAGCCCAATCGCACTTTTACGGTGATGGCCGTTTGGCCATCAAATTTAACATAGTGTTTTTGCTGCGACGGCCGTATGACCGTCAAATTTAACCCAGCATTGGTTTTTTCCCTCTTTGGAGCTAATTTATTCCGGAGGCCATAACTTGGGCATACGATATCGTTTTTTAACAAACAAGATATTGTCGGAAAGCTAGTTTTCTCATCTTTCTAGTGGTGTGGGTCTCATCACTTTTTTTTTCCGTTGGTGCATTCTACAATCAGTTGAAGACAAAGGGGATTTTTTCAGTCTCAAGCTCATATCTTTTGATCAGTTTCTCCGTTTTTTGCTATCTCAGCGGTGTTGGAACCGTATTTCAGAGATCTTCAGTTTCATCCATGAAATTTTTCTAGATTTCACTCCAAGTATCTTTTATTTAGTTATTTGTGTTTTCACACTTTGGTGGATTACCTGGACATATTTGCTCTTGGAAACTTTTTGTTCACATGGGATGCTTTGTTCTTGGCTGTTCTTCATGTATTTCCAGCATTTTGTCCTTTGAGGACATTTTTGAGCATCATTTGTAAGCTATCTTTTATGTAAACGCACTGAGATAAAGTGCCACACTATTGTACATGCATTTTTTGGGGATTTTGCACATAAGGTTGTGCCATATTTTGTACTCGCACTGATATTATAAAGTGCCATGAGGGGTTGTGTAGTTTGCCTTTGTTTGCTATCACATCTTTGTCCGGTGAGTATCCCTCCACGACGACAGTGAATCCATACCATGGGGGGTTGTGTAGTTTGCCTTTGTTTGCCATCACACCTTTGTCTGGTGAGTGTCCCTCCACGACGACCATGGATCTAGATGATTCCAGCCTCATGCATGTGTGCTTTGTTTTGCACACCACTTTTTCAGTTGCAGGTGCTTTCTTGTGCACTTTCAGATATTGTATCTTTTTCTTCATGCACTACAGGGTGTTGCACAACATTTCAGTTGATCTGTCAGGCTCCCAGTTCACCATTATGGGGGGGTATTATACTATTCGTGCTAATGCTTCCTTGGTTTCACCTCGGAAGGAATCTTCCATTCTCAGTTGATCAGTGTTTCAGACTATTGGTTCTTGTGCCATCTGTATCTTCGTTCCAAGTGTTTGTCATCTGATTCGAGTAGTGTCATATGGGCACTTATGCAGATTATTGTCTTCTTGTTCCTGATCATCCTATCTTCAGTGGAGGTTCTTCAGCACCATAGCAGTCATCTTTTGACAGTTGTTTGCAGCTTCGTCTACTTCAGTGATGTCTCTTCTTGGCTTTCTTCTTCTCTTTTCAGAGTAGAGCTTTTTCCCATGAGGTTTTCTCTATTTCTCCATTTTATAGAGATTTGGTTGTATTTGGGTACTTGATCTGGCCTAGTTGCTGGGGTCCATGTTTTCCTTCTTGCATTGTAGTTACCTTTGCTTTTCTGCATTTTTTTGTAGCTGCACTGTTGCTCATCTTAAGGGGGGGTGTTAGAGTAAAGGTCTTAACTTAATTATGTTGATTAAGTTACCTTTATTCCTTTCTTAAGATTTCATGTTAGTTTGCATAAAGTGACATTTAATAATTATATTAATTATTAAATGTTATCCTATTAGGGCTTCTATTAGGGTTTTTCCTATTAGGGTTTTATTAGGGTTTGCATGATCTTCTTTTTATAAAGATTGGTCCCATTGTATTTCATATCAATTCATTCTCTCATTCTCTCTGATATATACATTTTCAGTTTTCAGAGAACCCTTGCTTGTTTGTCTCCATCTCTTCTTTTGTGATAGGTTATTTGCATGCAGGTGATCTTTGGGGTTTGTGGTGTTGTATTTTCTCAACTCCTACAATCAGGACTAGGAGCTTTCCCCTTATTCATCCCAAACACCACCTCTTCCACTTCCGATAAAGTCACTGGGCGAATAAGAGAAGCATTCAACTCATTAGAAATTAAAGAGGAATGCAAGCAAGGACCCTATTCTCAACAACCTCAGCAGGAAGTGAATCCTTAGTGAACAGATTAGAGTAGAATTGACGAGCCTCTCTAGACAAAGCCTCTTGTGATGAGATCAAAAGACCCTCAGAGTTAACAAGAGAAGAAATAAAATACTTATTCCGATGAGCTTGCACCGAATGATGGAAAAAAGCAGTATTCTTGTCACCCTCTTGAAGCCAATAAATCCTAGCATTTTATTTCCAGAAAATCTCCTCATGAAGCTCCCACTCCTCCACCAATTTCAGAGTTTGGGTCTTAGCATGCCCAAGAGCCTATGAGAATCCCAAATCCTAAATCTGGTTGGTAATAACATCAAGGCGATCCTGCGCTTCTCTTTTCCTGGCCTAAAAATTACCAAAACACAACCTATTCCATCGCTTAAGATGATACATAACATATTGCAGCTTCTTAACTAGAGAATACATAGGTGTACCATACGCAGGGGCGCCATCCCACCACCATTGAGCAATAAGATCACCCAAAGATGGATCACGTAGCCACATAAGTTGGAATTTGAAAGGTGGATTCTTTAGATTTGGGAAAGCTGAAGTCGAAAACTTAATTGGCCAATGATCAGAGCCACACCAGTTAAGAATCTTAGAGAAAATGACCAAGCTACCTCTAACCCAAGAGCAAGAGACAAGGAAACGATCAAACCGCTGGGAAATCTTTTCAGGCCCACTCCGTCTATTATTCCAAGTGAAAATTCTGTTAGAGGGTTTAACATCCACCAGAGCAAGAGAGTCCACATTAGTCTGAAACAAATTTGAAGCAAGACCAAGCCTAGGAGTCCCTCCCCTTTTCTCCTCCAAGCTCAACACAACATTGAAATCACCAGCTAAGATCCAAGGCAAAAAGGGTGCACAAGACTTAACATACCTGATATGAGCCCAAAGCTGAATTTTACCACGAATGTCATTCGAAGCATAAACATTACTAACCAAAATAGTCTCCCTAGATTCCAAAACCGAAGCCACCACAAAAATAGCAGACTGACTTGAAATCCACCAGCGAGGAACAAGCTTACGAGGATCCCAGAAAAGAGCCAGACCCCCAGAGGTTCCCCTAGATCCAATACACTGACACTGGCTAGAAAACCAAATACGAGGGGCATGTTGAAGCATGAGGTCCACTCGAAGCTTGGTTTCCTAAACACAGAAGATATCTGGAGAATGAACAACAATCAAATTTTGAATTGCCTTTTGACGGGAGGTGCTATTCAACCCCCTTGCATTCCATGAGAGAATAATCATGAGGAAGGTTGAGAGAAGTGGTCCTCAAGGGTCTTAATAGAACCAGATTCCACCAACAGATCCCTAGTAGATTTAAGCTTGTCTACATTCTTCTTACGACCAACTTTCAAAGAATTTTCAAAATGCCCCTTCTTGAGAGGGCGTTGCAGAACTCCCAAAGCAAGAGACGCTCCCTGACCTTTACCTGAAGAGAACACTGCCTTAGCTAAATCTGCTAAAACAATATCATCCTACCCATCTGTAGAGGCCCCATGAGGCTTAAAAATCCCTTACTCTAATGCCAAAGAGATATTCTGAACAATAATTGCCTGCTCCAGCCTTGTATCCAACCCAACATTCATACCAGTGGCCCCGAAAGAAATCTCAATAGGAATCCTTTCCTCCAAAACCTGATTATCTAGGACCTCAAACCGATTGAAACCTTGATCACTATGTCTATCCTTATAGGCCTGTTTCTGACCCCTCCCTTTATTTATCTGCTTAATAGGAATAAATCCATCCTTATCAGGCCCACCCTCAACCACAAATGCCTTGCCTTTATCTCCCTTCTCCATCGAAGACCCAGAAGAAGGAGAAGAAGAAGCCCCTACCACTTTGGGTGCCCGAGGACACTGGTGATGAAGGTGTCCATACTCGTGACAAAAGTGATAATGAAAAGGAAGGGACTCATAATCAATTGGTTGAATCCACGAGGTAGAGCCAATAAAAATTTCCAAAGAATTTGGCAAAGGGTTATTTAAATCAATTTCAACACAAATGCGAGCATAAGAGAATATCTTTTTATCCAAAGTATTCTGAGCAATGGCAACCGGCTTCCCCAACAAAGCAGCAATCGGGTGTAGAATATCCTCCCTCCAAAACTCCAACGGCAGCCATGGAAGACGAACCCAAACAAGAACTCGTGTAGGAAGATCCTCTATTGTATTAAAACCTCCATGCCAGGGATTAATGAACAAACCAACATGATTGTAAAAATACGGCCTTCCCTCGAAAACACGATTGTGATTCGAGATGTAAGAAAAATCAACCATAAAATAGCCATTCGTAACCACCAAAAGATCGAAATCACCTTCAACCTACCAGGTTTGACGAATCCAAGACTCTAGCATTGAGAGAGGGATGCGAATAACCAAGAACTTATAGATCATAACATGTTGTCTCCAATAAGCTATGTCCTCCTGAATCGATTCAGGAGAAATAACCAGAACAAGGCGATCTTGACTCCACGGCAAGCACCTGTTCACTTTCTTGAGCTTAGAGCTCTCACCCACAAATGATGAATCCATCTTTTGTGCATGCATGGCTATCGAAAAAGACTGAGAAGGCTTTGGCCCAACAAGCACCGAAATTTTGGAATCCTCTACCGTACCCCCACACCGAACCCCTACACCCAGCCCACACCGAACCACCCCCTCCAAACCCACACCGCTTCCACCACACACTTCCCTCTCTCCGCATAGCCCCCACCACGCAACAGGAAAAAACCAAGCCCCAACTGTAACAAAACCCACCACAAAATCAAATAAAAAATCCCACCCCCAACTTGTAAAAACCAACTCCACACCAACCGCTCCCCAAGCACGGGCAAGGACCGGCCAAAGGCAAGCATGCAGACTGCGCCCCTTACCAGGCTACGGACCTCCAGCAGAGAGCCCGTGCTCTCAACATCATCCCATTTGCTCAACATCATCCCGTTTTGTATGTCTATAATTTAAATAAATTTATATATACACTATTTCTTGAAACAAATTTGGTAAAATTTCTTAACTTCCCTTCGTAATCAGAATTATAATACAAATAAAAGAATTGCAAGTTAATCACTTCATCAAAATGTATCATGTTACAATTAATAGATATTTTTAAGGAGAATGCTTCACAATTAAATTTCAACCTTTCAAATTAAGTTTCCTTGCTCAAGGTAATAAACATGGTTTATACAAAATTTCTAATTGCTGATAAAGAATGAATTGTTTTATACTTCGTGCAATGTATTGTTTAAAATTAAAAAAATACTTCAGATTTGAGATTGCTTGGTCAGTAAAGGCTGGCGCAAAAAGGATTGTAATTGTCCTTTCCTTTTGTGCGCACTCACTTATGAATTTTAGTGACTTTAATAAACATTTGTGTGGCAAGTTATCAACTGCATGTTTATAAAATCTAGCAAGATTATACATCAACCAGAACTTCTTTGGTGGGCACCGACATTCTTATCTATTTTGAACTATTTTATACTCTTTACGGACATCATCTTAAAGAATCCATTGACTTTGCAGTCTTCGTTTCCATTAAGAATTTTGTCCTCATATGTTGATTGAAATGTCGCCATGTTTGAACAAGCACCCTTTTGATATGATGTATTTCTTTGACATGTAATTGCCACTATAACAAAAATAATAATATACAGTGGATGATGATTGTGATTGCATATTATAGTGATTAACAGCAAAGTTTCAACATGTCTACAGGCCTTAATTCAGATAATAATGAAAAAGTAATTTCAAATCATCTTTTGTCGATGTAATAATTGATATAAAGGCAAACAACTGGTTTGTGCCTATTAATTATTATTTTAGTTTTTATAAAAGAGAAATGGATAGACTTGTAATGGTGTTGTATCTTTGATGAATTTTGTATTTAATTTGAGATAATGTTTTAGGTACTTATATAATTATAAATGGAGTATTTTTTGTATAGTTGGTTCTCCGTGTGTAATTTTAGTTGTACATATCTTTATATTTATTATATATTACAATATTTATGTGTATACAATTTTGATTCAATTGATTTAAGTCCAGTCCTTATCCATAATACATCTTATTAGACAAAATATCAACTTGGTAGTTTGATCCAAATTATATTCATGGGTGTGAGGTCATCCTTATAATCTGATCTTGATCCACTTAAATGAAAAATCAAAATCAAACATTTAGTTGACTAAAACAATTGTAAAATACAATTTTATCACTCAAATTTATCACTTAAAAACTTATATATTTTACACACTACTTTCTATCACTCAGAATTAAGTTACCATTTTAATTTTACACACTAAATTAAGTTGCCATTTTAATTTTAAAAAAATTATAAACGTGCCAAATTATAGGGTAAAATTCTTCATACATCAATCCAAAAAAAACATTACTACACAACCTTTTAACATTCCATAAAAAGATCATAGTTTCACAATAGGTAAAACTTAATTCATACTGTGGTCGTAGACTCTTATTTTGTTCACTTTGTGGCTTGGGCCCATTGCCCACATGCCCCTTTTGGCAGGATTACCCATATTTTGAGCAAAGTCAAGATCGACAAACTAAAATCCTTTTCCGCGCATACTCAGCCACTTTCATTGTGCAGAAAATTGAGGAAAGGTGAACCTCCCCAGTCCTTATAAGAATCTTATCTCTTCCTTCATTCTCCACACTACACTCTGCATTGTTGACCTGCATAGCAAAGCAAATCAACAATGAAGACCACCAGTATTTCTG
Source organism: Sequoiadendron giganteum (assembly GCA_007115665.2). Classification (NCBI taxonomy): domain Eukaryota; kingdom Viridiplantae; phylum Streptophyta; class Pinopsida; order Cupressales; family Cupressaceae; genus Sequoiadendron; species Sequoiadendron giganteum. The sequence goes on along the minus strand of CM021102.1, from coordinate 753,007,666 downwards.
CATGTATTACTGCCTTCGTCATCATTCTATGTTTGACAACTTCCAATGGACAACTCAGTCCAACATTCTATGCCAAGTCATGTCCTCTTGCATTGGCTACAGTCAAGATTGCTGTTCTTCAAGCAGTGGCAAAGGAGAAACGAATGGCTGCATCGTTGGTCCGACTTCACTTTCATGATTGCTTTGTAAATGTAAGAATTTAATCTCCATAATGTTAGAATTTCACTTCTATATTGGTTTTTGTAATAGATCTACAAGTAACATGAATTTTTTTCTTGAAAGGGATGTGATGGATCCATACTGTTGGACGATACCTCGACATTCAATGGAGAAAAGACTGCTGGACCAAATGCCAATTCTGTGAGAGGGTACGATGTGATAGACACCATTAAAAGCCGGTTAGAAGCTGTTTGCAGTGGGGTTGTGTCTTGTGCTGATATTGTAGCCATTGCTGCTCGTGATTCAGTTGTACTTGTAAATACTCTTCCCTTCCTCGCCTTCTCTACTATTATCTTTATCTCTATTTGCTAACTAATATACTTTTGCTTTTCACAAGTATCCTTAACTTATTCTACAGAATATAAAGGGTTTGTCAAATTGTTATATTACAACTTTGTTATAAGGGCCTTGGCCAATCTTATTGTGGGCTATCTTTGTGCTTGTGATTGCTAGTCGGGAGGGCCAACATGGACAGTACCGTTAGGAAGAAGAGACTCAACTACTGCAAGCTTAAGTGGCGCCAACACCAATCTACCTTCTCCCTTTTCAGATTTAACTACACTTATCTCTGCATTTCAAGCTCAAGGCCTTTCTACTAAGGATATGATTTCTCTTTCAGGTATTTGCAAGTTTTGAATAATTTTTTTTAGGTTTTAATTGAAAATGTTCATGACAAAGTTGATAAGCAAGCACTTTCATGGCACACATGTATTTCAGGTGCTCATACGATTGGTCAAGCAAGATGCACCACCTTCAGATCTCGCGTCTACAATGACACCAATATCGATTCTGCATTTGCCACCTCTGTTCAGGCAAATTGTCCAAGCAGTAGTGGCGATGACAACCTCTCACCTTTAGACGTTGTCACTCCCACTGTTTTTGACAATAGTTATTACAAAAATCTGAAAAGCCAAAAAGGACTCCTTCATTCTGATCAAGCACTTAATGGAGGTTCTGCGGATGCTTTGGTTACTACTTACAGTACAAATCCAATTACCTTTTTCAGTGATTTTGCAGCAGCTATGGTGAATATGGGGAACATCAGTCCTCTAACAGGCACCAGCGGAGAAGTCCGAAAAAACTGTAGGAAAACTAACTGAAATGTCAAAAATGTATTCAGTAAAAACGCGACACAAGATCGCAAGCTATTGTGTGGATGATGTGAAAGGTTGCCTAAGTTTCCTCTTTTATAATTTCTACTTCCCACGGTCTTCTGTTTTAAAAACTGGAGTAACTCGATGTAGGCAATTGTGGGCAGGAATATTAATAATCCAAAAAAAAATTTGTCAAATAGGAATATTTATGTGCTATTAAATATTTCTGTGTTTTCCTAGGGATTTAATTTATTTATAAAACACGTACCAGTAATCCCTATGGTTTTAATCATCCTAGATAGATTATAAAAAGTGACAGCGACCTTATTTACATTAGAACTATTATCATAACAACGTCTGAAGCCTTGTAATGAAATGAAAATACATCATTTCCATGGTTCCATTCTGAACTTCCCTAATTAAAATAATATACTTATTTAGTGAAAAATTATTATTAATTATTTAATTAGTGGTATAGTTCTTGCATTTTTGGAGCAACATCTTTTATCTATCTTTTTTAAATATATGTAATATTCTATTTTATACAAAAAAATTAATCATTTTTAAAAAATATTATATTAAAAATCTATTATTTACAACTTTATGATATAAAATTATTATTAAAAATATTTAACATATAATTCTAAGACTCTACCCTCGCTATGTTTTGAAATTTTAAATGATTCGTTACCATTTGATTATGAAATGATTGTTATTTTATTTGACGATCTCTTTTTGTCACTCCCAATGACCCTTGGTACTAGGGTTGGTTTCCACTATGGTGTCTCCATGATTTGTGATCTGAAAGTGGATTTGGTGCACTAGGAAGAATTGGTTCCTTTGTTGCCTATGTATGCTCTACATGGTGGGTCCATTCTTGGTGATGTATCTATTGGTGACCTACACGCCCCTTCACCTTCTTCATTTGTTATAGCTATGAGCCTTATCCTTCCATGGTTATTGCTCATCGTCCTCCTTGGATTAGGTTACTTTTGTTTGAGCAAGCTTAAACAACACACTCTAAGATTTTACTTGCTTAGGTGGCTCATTTGAAAGCACACTAATATGTGGGCCTTATTGAGAAGCTATTGTGATTTCAAATGAGCCACCTAACAAAGTCAAAGCGTAGATTGTGTTGTTTAAGCCAAAATCTGCCTCTCCCTTGTGCTTTGCCCACTCCTATAGTAGTCCTTGGGCACAATGTGGTGGATATCGATGTTTTTATTTAATTAAGGTTTGGTATGTAGATGTAGACTCCTAGCCTTCCCTTCCTAACTTGCATTATGGGATTTCATAACATTTATTTCCTATTTTAGAGGCTCAGGTTGTGATTTATCCCCATGCTAGGGGGTTCATCATGGTGGCTTTTAGTTCTTCTAAAGACATGGATGCTATTTTGGATGAAAGAGTTTGGATGTAGGGAAACCATTCTCCATCAATTTGGCCTTTGATTCTTTTGTTCAATCCTCTAGCATCTAGTCTACTAAAATTATGTTGGTTTAGGTCAGATTTCCTTATCCACCCTTTTAATTTTGGTGCAATTTTTATTTTGAGGCTATTGATTGATGTTGTTGGTCACTTTCTAAAGGTTAACATTTCCACTTTGAACTAATCTCATAGCTCCACTTGCATCTTGGTGGACATTGACCTTGTGAAAGCTCTCCTTGGAGAGATTATCTTGTAAGTTGAAGAATTACCTTGAACTCAATCTATTGATTATGAAGGTATCCCATTTCACTATGAAGCTACTTTGCCACAAGATATTTGACTTCAAATTGTTCTCATGCTATTCATAAGGTAACCTATCCTATGTGGTGGTGAAGCATCCTCCCCCACCACCTTACATTATTTCTTAAGAGCTCTGACTCTAACTAAAAGGATTCAAACAATTTTGAGCCTTTCTTCAAAATTTTGACTTCTATGGTAGTTCTTATTGGGCCTTCTATTGTTCTTGAATTAGTTGCTCCATTGTCCATTTATTTTATTCCTAATATTCCCTTAGTTTTGGAAAAACATTTGTTTTTTCCTACTGAAAGTTCTCAATTATGAACATCTCCATTTAGGAAGCTATTTGTACATATATTACTTCTTTACAAGTGGCATCAAAGCATGATCACATTTGGTTCTAGTTTTTGGGTAGATGGTTTTTTGAGATAATCATCTTTTGAGTGGGAGATTATGTAGAAGGATAAATTTATGATCTTTATTACATGAAATAAAGAGGGAAAGCACATAAAGAATGATTGAGTAGCATTTTTCTAGGTGGCTAAGTGTAAAAAGATAGGGCACCAAAAAGTGGCCACAACCACTTTTTGGTCTAAGGCATAACATGAACATGTTATAATGCACTCACATTATGGCTTGGTAGTGAATAAGCTTAGACTTGGTCACTATTCAACCATAAATCAAGCATGCTTTAATGCGAACACACTATAACATAAGCAGACTATAATATTCTTATGTTATGTTTGTCATAAAAAAAGTAAATAGTCTTCCTCTCCCTTTCTCCCTCCTCTATCTATCTCTCTCCCTTTCTCTATCTATATCTCTCTATCTCCCATCCTCTCTCCCTCCATCCCTCTCTATCTCCTCACTTAGTTACAACCAACTCTCATGATACATAGCCATTATATTATTTTACAAGACAATTTAAAAAGAAAATCTCTTTAAAGCTTTAAGGTGGTATTGGTTTAAAATACTTGAGAATGTAAGAGGTAGCATTGGCTATAAAAAAAATCCTCAAATCCTTAGATGAAAATGAGACTTGGAACTTTTTGGTCAGGATAAATATTCAAGAGGCTATACCTAAAAGAGCTAGATTTCTAAAAAAATTCATCCTCATGATATCATATTTGGAAAATTTCCTATTAAACCTTTTGGATTTTTTTATATTTTAAAGTATCTGGAAAGCCTAGGAGTTAGTTAGGAGATTTATTATGGGTAAAGAAGCTATTAAAAAGAAGACAATGAGTTATTTAGCTTAAGGTCCCTTTGATGGAATACTTATTGTAATAAAAATCCCCCCGCTATGCTTTAGGGGTGCTCTACTAAGAAGTGGAACATTAGAGGTTACCATGAATTTGGAGATCCCCATCGAAAGGTGTATGAAAATTATGAATGAAGGTTCCACATTGATTTCCATATCAGACACAAAATATGCTGAATTAAATAACCTCATGGCTTGAGGAAGATAGATGAAAAATTCCAAAAAGAGTGCATATATTTTCAAAACCAATGTTCTAAGCAACACCAATATGAGCTTAAAAGAGATCTTTCAATTAGGGACCTAGAAATGATGAGTTAGAACCTCATTAGTGGCAACAAAAGAAATTAAATTTACAGTCCTCTTGGTACCTTTAAGAGTATTAACTCTTTTAAGGAAAGCAACAACATGAATAAAATTATACCTAGTAATGAAAATGAAGTACTTGTTGATGATATGGAAGCACTTATTGATGAAAAGATAGTTAGATTGATGATAATAATGATGTACCTAAGAATGATTAATTATTATTTGATTTGGTATCCAACTGGAGATCTTTTTATATAGAAGTGTACAAATCTATGGAGACTCCATACAACATTTTATCATATATTCTATATTGTAATATTTTTGATGGTGTAGTACACTATGCCTTTTGTTCTCCTTAGTTGAACATGGTGATATGGATTGGTGGGCCTATTTTGGTATCTCTTTGCCACTTATATTGTAATTATATTAGTAATAGATCATTAATTTAAATAAATCTCTCTTGGGGCACTACTCTCAAACCCCTACTAAGGGGGTCCCAAAATAGGTTTCCACCTCCTTTATACCCCTTGGTGAAAAAAATGAGGGGGGGGGGGGGGGCATAGAAAGAACCCACACAAAATCAATTAATAATTAGGATCCCAACAAGACTAGAGTAAAATATTTGAATTAGGAAGAGGGAGAGACTCTATTACCAACACTTTCTATCTCTTCCTTGAGCTTTTTCTCCCTTTCTATCTCCCTCTACATCTCTCTATCTATTTCTATCCCTCTCCCTCTCCCTCTCTCCCTATATCTTCATCTCTACCTATACCTTTCTATCATTTTCTCTATCTCTAGATACCTCTCCCTCTCTCTATTCATCCCTATCTCTCTCCCCATTCCCCCTCTCCCTAGACCCCTATATGTATCTCTATTTTCATCTCTACCTCTCTCCCCCTATCTTTGTTTGTCCATATTTATCATTCTAGTGATAGAAGTGGGAGAAAATCCCCCCACACCCCCTTGTCAATAATTAGGATCCAAACATGGATAAAGAAAACCTCTAAACCAGGAAGAGGGAGAGGCTACATTACCAATAATCTCCCTCTTGCAGGTTGATTACCAGGCTCAATTACCAACACACATTATACCTACAATAGGGAGAGAGGGAGAGATAGAGTGGGGGAGAGAGATAGAGATAAATATGGAGATGGAGAGAGGGAGAGGGTGAGATAAACAAAGAGAGGAGAGGTGGATATAGAGATATGGAAGAGATAAATATATAGAGAGGAGGATAGGGAGGGAGAGAATGAGAGATGGAGAGAGATAAATTTAGAGATAGAAACTGATATATAGAGAGAGGTAGAAAAAGGGAAAGATATAGGGGTAGATAGAGATTGATTGATAAGGATATAGAGATAAAGAGAGGAATAGATAGAAGGAGAAATATGAAGATATAGAGATAGGGGAGAGAGATAGAAATATAAATACAGAGGTCTAGGAAGAGGGAGAGGGAGAGAGAGGGGATATCTACATATAGAGAGAGAGGAAGATAGAGGTAGAGTTGAAGATAGATGGAGAGAAATAAATAGAGAGTTATAGGTAAAGAGAGAGATATACAGATAGAGAGGGGGTAGGAATATAGAAAGGGAGATAGAGAGTAAGAAATAGAGAGATATAGAGGAAGAGGGAGATGGTGAGATAGAGTGATAGAGATATAAGAAGATTTAGAGAGGAGGAGAGGGAGAGATATAGAGAAAAAAAGAGATGTAGATATAAAAAAATAGAGATGGAGAGAGGGAGAGAGAAAGAGAGAGTGATAGAGATACATGGGAAGAAAAAGAGAGAGAGAGATAAAGATAGTGAGGGGTGAGATAGAGATGGAAGGAGAGAGAGATATATAGAGAGATGGAGAGAGGGGGAATACAGAGATAGCAATAGAGAAAGGGAAAGAGATATGTAAAGAGGGAGGGAGAGACAAGGGGGAGAGAGGGAGAGATAGCTCAATATATAGAGAGGGAGAGGGGAGAGGGAGAGTTCTTCAATTCCAACTCCTAGGAAGTTCTTTTGTCAACATCAACATCATATCAAAGTAAAACTTATCAGAGTTAATTGAAATTTTAAAAGATCCAAGACATTAATTTTATAGTTTCTTGAAACTAAGTATGATTTTATCTTACATCTTGGATCACCTAGAAAATTAGAACAATTGAGAAAGAGAGATAACATTCTATGGGTTCTTCATTTATGTTGTTATTTATATATTTTCTAGTGTCATCATTAATAAGGGGTCCATTAAATGATTGTCCAACCATACAATAAAATAAAGTAACTCATAATTACATAATGGAAGTTCAATGAAATAATAAAATAATGAATCATTTTTTTATTAATTCTCAATTTCATGAATAAATTTATAATATACTAAAATGTGATTTCAACATGCTAGGACTCAGTTGTTTGATTACAAATATAGAATCATGAAATATAAATTATATTGCAATATAATCCCATTCCTAACCTCATCCTACTTTATTTATTCCTTTCTAATGATCTTAATGAGTGTACACATATCTACTCTCAATATTAGAGGTGATATAAGTTAAGCACAAGATGGTGTGAAGATCAATGCAAGTCATACAATATGTAGTTGGATAGATGCATGGTTTCATAATCTCCCAAATAAAGTGTAGTGTTGAAGGATCTTTGTGTGATGCAAACCATAAGAACTCTTGAGTTCCATGTATCTTTTTATGCATCCTTTTGTCGACATAAATTATAGAAATTCATCACAATCCATACACACTAAAATGGGTATAAACTTGTCAATCCTAATAAATTTGAGAGAGGAATTGATGCTATTGTGATGATAAGAAACTTTTAAAATATGAATATGACATTAAAGGATCATAATAGAATATGTATTTCCTAGCACAAGGTCCAATATGGAACTAAAATGGAATGTGGTAGGATATTTGGTAAATAAATAAGTAGAATTAAATGAAAAATTTATAAATGAAAATTAAAAAGCAATATAAAATAGTTTTGGGTGATGCAAGATTTCTCTTACACCAGAGAACGCTCTTTCATTAAACACTTATCATTGTTTACTTTCTATTAGCTAGAGAAAATTCCAGATGGTCTACCTTAGCCTTTGAATGCTAACTTTAGGACTTCATTTTCAATTCACCAAACAATCCTCATGCTATCTATTTCTAGTACATCTTCCAATCCTAGTATCCGAAATATCTTCAATATCTTTTTTTTTGTTGTTGTAGTAACTAATTTTATCATTGTACTTATATGGTATTATCTCTTGTCTCACCTTCATGATATTAACATAGATTTACAATGTTGAATATTGTCAATATTCTTAGATCTTTAGATAATTTCATTTCATATGCATTTTTGAATCAAGTTTCTTCATAATTATGTGAAAAAATATTCTTCATATTCAAGTTGTTATATGTTCTAGTTGAAGATCATTCCTTCCTAAGCTACACCATTGGTACATATTGAACCTCAAACTCCTTATATCAATCATTAATTTTATCTCTAGAAAGATGATTTCTTATTTCCACATGTAATTCCTACTTGTGTTTTGAAAATTATTCTACTCCTTGGAATATTGCTGTATTGAACCACAAATGATTTTTCCCATGTATTCCTATTTATTGAATTATTGTGTGCAATTTTTTTTCTATGTGGTCCTTGAAACATAGAAAAATAGGGTTCACCACTAAGATGAATGGATCAAGATGATGAACGAACTAATTTTCACTATGAAACATTCAATTATGAAAGCCAAAAGATGCAAATAATAATTAGAAATCGATCCTAACTATTATAACAACTATGAGGGAAGTTTTTAGAGATCAAAATGATGTGTACCTTGCTGCAAGAAGCTTGTTTTTAGGGCACAAAGGACTCATTCGCCTTTAATGGCGAATAGGTCCCTATTAGGGTTTTTGAAACTAAAATCTAGGTTATTTTCCTTGATGTCTGCACTTTCAAATTCTTGATTGTCAGCTCCTGAAAACATGTAATAAATTTTGTAGCTTCAATTCTTTATTCTTGCACTATGAAGGTCAACTTTGCAACTTGACAACTTTAATAATTTTGCTCTAAACTTCTTCTCCACTTGATCTTCAAACTATAAATCTGCAAACACATAGTCAAGGGGAGAAAAAAATGTTGATTTTTAGTGAATAGGGGTTTGCCTAAGTCAAACCACTTTTAGGTAATTAAACTAAATGGTGAAATAATGAAATTGAAGCATGAACATGAAATATGTAATTTTAATGATACCTTGGATGTTGTGTTGGAGTATAAATCTACAATCTAACATGTAGTGGTCATGAAGAATGTAGACCTTAGATGTGAAACAATGCTTGTAAGTAGATATTCACTGCTACATTCGCTATCTTAGCTCAACAACATGCATGAATACACTAAACCCTTGTCATGATGAAATGATCTTGAATTGCTGCAATAAAACCTTGATAATCTTCCTTGAAATGCCTTTGAAAATGCTTTTGAAGTGCTCTTGTGAACTTAAATTCGCTATAAGGATGCTCTCTCAAAGTTTCTAGGATGCTTAGTATGAATTACTAGGAGAAACAATATGAATTAACACTATATTTATACTAAATCAAGAGATTAACCTCGAAATTTAAACAATTCAAGCTGACACCAGATCTGGAAATGAATGTTAGTAAAATACTGCCATAATTAAATCCAAAAAGGGGGTCATCATTAAGGGAGGACCCATTCACCACCTAGGTGAATGGGTCTTGGCACTTTTTTCTAAGACCTTGCCTTCAGGGAATGAAAGAACATCAAAAACCCATGTAGAATCTGCAAAAAAAGGGGGGTCCTATGGAGGGCCTAGCACCAATTTCTAGGACCTCAAATTTTCCCAATTAAATGTTATGTAATTTGAATTATGGGTTTCAGGATGGATCCTTGAGAGGTGTTACAAATAAGCCTTAAATTTGAATTAAAGAGGCTAATTAACTCTAATTAACCATAATTAATTAAGGAGACCCTAGATAAATGTGAAAGTGCATTACAACACTTAAAAGAGGGTACAAATTAAGTACATTTTATAAAAAGGGGCCAAGATCAATGTGAATGTGTTACACCACATTACAACATTAAACCTAGGAAAAATTAGGCTAATTCAATGATAATTATTCCCAAATTAAGTAAGGAAAAAGGATACTTTTTCCATTACTATAGTCTCAATTACCCATCTTTTCTAGATAGCCAAGCATATCAACACGTTACCTAAACTCCTACTCATAAACTCATTTTGACCGTCCATTTGTGGGCGATATGTTGAATTGAATTTTAAATCCCTCTTCATTTTGTTTGGACATAATATATTCAAAAAATATAAAACAAACTTTGTGTCTTTGTCTAAAGTGATAATGTTTGGAAGGCCATACAATGTTACAAATTGTTCGAAAAATAAGTGTACTGCATGTATCACATCATTATTTTTCTTACATGGAATGAAATGTGCCATTTTAAAGAAATTATTAACAATTCCAAATATTAAGTCATATCCTCTATGCATTCTTATAAATCCTAATACAAAATCCATACTTATGTTTGCCTAAGGTCCTTCTAGTATTGGTAATGGTTGACACAAACCCACATTTTGACTACTCCATATTGAAACTTGACAAGTTGTACAACTTCAAATAAATTTCCTCATATCTTTGTATATTTGTGACCAAAAATAGTTCTTTCACATCAATACAATTGTATGTCATGCTAAATCCACTATACTTTTCCTTAATAATATTTCTCTCATTGAACTCACAATACATAATTGACTACCTTTAAATACCATATTAATTACCTGACTTCTATTTTCTACATATAATCTAATCTTAACAAGTTAATTACTTCAATGAAATGTATCGTTTTACAGTTCCACTCCCTCACAATTAAATTTAAACCTTTCTAACTTAAATTTTCTTGTTCAATATAATAAACATAGTTTATACAAAATTTGTAATTGGTGATAAAATAATGAATTGTTGTATACTTTGTGAAATGTATTATTAAAAAGTACTTCAAAAATTGAGATTGCTTGGCCAGTAAAGGTTGGCTATTGTGCCCTACAAAAAGAATCGTACTTGTCTTTTCTTATTGTGCGCATTTATTTATGAATTTTAGTAGCTTCAATAAACATATGTGTGGTATCATTTTAACATAATTGTCAACGTATGTTTATAAAATCTAGCAAGAGTATACATCAACCAGCATTTTCTTTGGTAGGCACCGCTATTCTTATCTATTTTGAACTATTTAGACTATTTACATACATCATCTCAAAGAATCCATTGACTTTGCAGTCTTCATCTCCATTAATAATTTTGTCGTCTATTGATTGAAATGTCAGCATGTTTGAATGAACACTTTCTTTGATATGATGTATTCGATACTTCTACATCCATTCAAAATTTTGAAGTTAATTGATATGCAATGCCCACTATAATAATATACAGTGGATATCAATTGTGATTGTATATTATAGTGACTAACAGCAAAGTTTCAACATGTCTACAGGCCTTAATTGAGGCAGTAATGAAAAATTAATATCAAAATAACCTTGTTAATGTAATAATTGAGAACAACTGGTTTTAAAAAAGTGACATTTTTAGTTTTACAAAAGAGAAATTGATATGGTCATGTAATGGTGAAGCATCTTTGATGTATTTATCATTTAATTTTGTGTTTAATAAGAGATAATGTTTTATGTATTTATATAATTATAAATGGAGTATTTTTGTTTATAATTGGATTTCTTTATTTAAATTTGATTGTATCTATCTTTATATTTATTGTATATTACAATGTTTATATGCAAACAACTCTAATTCAATTGACTTATCTATTTGATTATGATCATCAATCCAATCTTTATCCGTAATCCATCTTATTAGATGTAGATTCAATCTAGTTGTTTGACCCAAGTCATGTTTGTAGGTGCGAGATCGTCCTTGTAGTTGTGATCTTGGTCCACATAAATGGAATATCAAAATCAAATATTTAGGTAACACACCCCATTCTAGATTTTTCTTCCAATCCCACTTTGCATAAATCTTTACAATTTGATGTTATGTTTGTGTATAAAAAGACATTGATTTGTACTAATTTTGATCATGACATAACATTGAAGATCCATCCATCATCATTTGATCATTTAATGCTATTGATTATCACAAAAACAATCATATGGATTTGTATTAAATCAAGCAAGAAATCTAGCATATTTGATTATACTCATCCTAGTGCATGTGAATTACATAGCAATCATTCTAGAATTCATGAACATGTTTGAAAATTACTGTTTATCAATATATTTTTAAATACTATCAGATTGACGAAAAACCTTTAAGAACGATAGAAAATATCATTGTCTAACATTCTACCTTTCAGCAAATTCACAATATAAAATCTAAAGATCATCAGAAATTAAGTCCATACATATAAAGTCCAAAAATTAAGTACAAAGCAAACGATACTATATTTTGCCTAACTACTTTCTATCCCTAAGATTATGGTGTTTTCCAAACAACCTGTTGCCATTTTATTTTTTCAAAAAATGACAAACATGCCAAATTAATAGGGTATAATTCTTAATCAAAGAATCCAAAAAAAGCATAGCAACACTGCCTTTTTAACATCCCATAAATAGATGACAATAGGTGAAACTTAATTCATACTTTGCTCGTAGACTCTTATTTTGTTCACGTTGTGGGTTGGGCCCATTGCTCACCTGCCCGATTTGGCAGGATTACATATGTTTTGGGCAAAGTCAAGATCGACAAACTAAAATCCTTTTCCGCGCATACTCAGCCACTTTCATTGTGCAGAAAATTGAGGAAAGATGTCCCTCCCCGGTCCTTATAAGAATCTTATCTCTTCCTACATTCTCCACACTACACTCTGCATTGTTGACCTGCATAGCAAAGCAAATCAACAATGAAGACCACTGGTCTTTTTGCATGTATTACTGCTTTGGTCATCATTATGTGTTTTAGAACTTTGAATGGACAACTCAGTCCAGCATTCTATGCCAAGTCATGCCCCCTTGCATTGGCTACAGTTAAGGCTGCTATTACTGCAGCTGTGGCAAAGGAGAAAAGAATGGCTGCATCGTTGGTCCGACTTCACTTTCATGATTGTTTTGTAAATGTAAGAATCTAATCTCCATATTGTTAGAATTTCATTTCTACTTTTGGTTTTTGTAATAGATCTGTAATTAACATGAATTTTTTTCTTGAAAGGGATGTGATGGATCCATACTGTTGGACGATACCTCGACGTTCACTGGAGAAAAGACTGCAGGACCAAATGCGAATTCTGTGAGAGGGTACGATGTGATAGACACCATTAAAAGTCGGTTAGAAGCTGTTTGCAGTGGGGTTGTGTCTTGTGCTGATATTGTAGCCATTGCTGCTCGTGATTCAGTTGTACTTGTAAATACTCTTCCCTTCCTCGCCTTCTCTACTATTATCTTTATCTCTATTTGCTAACTAATACACTTTTGCTTTTCACAAGTATCCTTAACTTATTCTTCAGAATATAAAGGGTTTGTCAAATTGTTATATTACAACTTTGTTTTAAGGGCCTTGGCCAATCTTATTGTGGGCTATCTTTGTGCTTGTGATTGCTAGTCGGGAGGGCCAACATGGACAGTACCGTTAGGAAGAAGAGACTCAACTACTGCAAGCTTAAGTGGTGCCAACACCAATCTACCTTCTCCCTTTTCAGATTTAACTACACTTATCTCTGCATTTCAAGCTCAAGGCCTTTCTACTAAGGATATGATTGCTCTTTCAGGTATTTGCAAGTTTTGAATAATTTTTTTTAGGTTTTAATTGAAAATGTTCATGACAAAGTTGATAAGCAAGCACTTTCATGGCACACATGTATTTCAGGTGCTCATACGATTGGTCAAGCAAGATGCACCACCTTCAGATCTCGCGTCTACAATGACACCAATATCGATTCTGCATTTGCCACCTCTGTTCAGGCAAATTGTCCAAGCAGTAGTGGCGATGACAACCTCTCACCTTTAGACGTTGTCACTCCCACTGTTTTTGACAATAGTTATTACAAAAATCTGAAAAGCCAAAAAGGACTCCTTCATTCTGATCAAGCACTTAATGGAGGTTCTGCGGATGCTTTGGTTACTACTTACAGTACAAATCCAATTACCTTTTTCAGTGATTTTGCAGCAGCTATGGTGAATATGGGGAACATCAGTCCTCTAACAGGCACCAGCGGAGAAGTCCGAAAAAACTGTAGGAAAACTAACTGAAATGTCAAAAATGTATTCAGTAAAAACGCGACACAAGATCGCAAGCTATTGTGTGGATGATGTGAAAGGTTGCCTAAGTTTCCTCTTTTATAATTTCTACTTCCCACGGTCTTCTGTTTTAAAAACTGGAGTAACTCGATGTAGGCAATTGTGGGCAGGAATATTAATAATCCAAAAAAAAATTTGTCAAATAGGAATATTTATGTGCTATTAAATATTTCTGTGTTTTCCTAGGGATTTAATTTATTTATAAAACACGTACCAGTAATCCCTATGGTTTTAATCATCCTAGATAGATTATAAAAAGTGACAGCGACCTTATTTACAATTTTGTTTTAAGGACCTTGGCCAATCTTATTGTGGGCTATCTTTGTGCTTGTGGTTGCTAGTCGGGAGGGCCAACATGGACAGTACCGTTAGGAAGAAGAGACTCAACTACTGCAAGCTTAAGTAGTGCCAACTCCAATCTACCTTCTTTCTCTTCAGATTTAGCTACACTTATCTCTGCATTTCAAGCTCAAGGCCTTTCTACTAAGGATATGATTGCTCTTTCAGGTATTCGCAAGTTTTGAATAGAAAATATTCAGGTTTTATTTGAAAATGTTCATAACAGAGCTAATAAGCAAGCACTTTCATGGCACCCATGTATTTCAGGTGCTCATACGATTGGTCAAGCAAGATGCACCACCTTCAGATCTCGCGTCTTCAATGACACCAACATTGATTCTGCATTCGCCACCTCTGTTCAGGCAAATTGTCCAAGCAATGGTGGCGATGACAATCTCTCACCTCTAGATCTTGTCACTCCCACTGTCTTTGACAATAATTATTACAAAAATCTGAAAAACCAAAAAGGACTCCTTCATTCTGATCAAGCACTTAATGGAGGTTCTGCGGCAGCTTCGGTTACTACTTACAGTACCAATCCAACTACCTTTTTTAGTGATTTTGCAGCAGCCATGGTGAATATGGGGAACATCAGCCCTCTCACTGGTACCAGCGGAGAAGTTAGAACAAACTGTAGGAAAACTAACTGAAATGTCAAAAATGTATTCAGTAAATCCGCGACACAAGATCGCAAGATATTGTGTGCATGATTTGAAATGTTGCCAAAGCTTCCTCTTTTAGGATTCTACTTCGTCTTATTAATATTTGCAAAGTAAATGCCAAAACAATGTAATTGAAAAAATAAAATAAATCGGCGTGAGAATTTGGAAAGCCCACAGTATTCTCTTTTAAAAATTAAAGTAACTCGCTCTTGGAAATTGTCACGAATATTTATATTCAAAAAATTACTTGTCAAAAGAAATATTTATGGGCGATTAAATATTTCTGTGTTTTCCTAGGGATCGGGTTTATTTACAAAGTAATCCCAATGGTTGTAATCGCCGCAGATAGATTATAAGTGACACGGACCTTAACTACTGTAATACTTACTATTATAACAATGGCTGATGCCATAATTACTGTATGGCTATTATCATAACACCGACCTTAATTACTGCAATACTATTATCATAATTACTGGTTTTTATCAGTGTATGAGGTCATTAGCAATGCTCTAGGTCAATTTTTGAAGGTGGCTTTTAAGAAATTTACTCATTTGATATGTCGAAGGTTTTATTAGGCGAGGTTGTTTTTGTCACATCCCACCTCATCACTTTCATAGTGGACAATAATGAAAAACAAAAAGAAGAAAACACAACAAAATAAGAATAAAATAATTTTTTTATCATAGGTCGTGGCATTTTTGTCAACGATGAGAAAATGAAGGTAGACATTAATGAAAGGAGACAAATTCCATTAAATAGGTGAGGGCATAGTATGCAGGAAAGAGCACGGGTCAAGAGGAGGGAATTCATGCCATTAATAAGGCGTGGCATCCGTTCTTTTGGAAGTGAAGACTGTAGGGCATGAAAAAGTGGCATGCAAGTTAGTCATTTAACCCACCCACAACCTCAATAAAAATGGGTTGTAAGGGCAAAGAAAGAGAGGAATGTGAAGGGTTGAATGACATGGAAGAAAAATTTGTGGCTCATTTTGGGGGCTGATTTTCACAATGGTGTGGTGTGAGAGCAGCGTGGGGGAGCTTAAGGAGAAAAAGTAGGTCACATTAGGTATGGATGCCCTTCAAATTCAAAGCAATATATTAGATAGAGGGAACATGAGGCAGTAGAGGCACAAATTGATTTGTTGACAAGGCTCAAAAAACTTTCAAGCAAAGGTGATTGACAAGTGAAAAGTCGAATTCCACAATTGTTGCCAATATCCTCCCTGCCTACACTAAAAGGGGAGTCTTAAAATAGACTATGGATGTCCATCTATGATAAGTGATAAATGAATTTTGTGGAGAAGAAAAGTAGAGAGAGAATTAGAGCGTAGAAGAATATGTGGAGTATGAAAGAAGAAGATAGGTGTGGAGATTTTGGCAATGTATGGCATAAGAGGCAATGAATAGCAGTAGGATCTTTGAATAGGTGTCAAGCGAGATTCTACTAAGATTTTAATCATTCACTTTGCCTGTGCCAAAAAGAGAGTGTGGAATAGTTTATAGACATCTATCAAAGCATTATGAAAAGCATATCCATTTTCACCATTTGGCCTATTTGAACTCGCCCTCATTGCAAAGGAGAAATCTGATCTAAAACAAGATAAGTAATGCATATTCATGATATCTATGATATTAAACTTGTGACCCTTTAATATTATCGTAGTTTATATTTAAATGGGAAATATAATTCAAATATCTATGAATGGTCAAGGATTCCAATGACATGATAAAAGTGGCAACTTATTTTAAAAACAAATGTGTTAATTTTATTAAATATTAAAGTTTTTGTTGGTGATTTAACATAATTATTTCTTGACTACCCTATGTCTAGTTATGAATTGATGGATAAAATTACACCAAGTTTTTTGATGTGGAGATTTGGTTTATGAGGTTTATCGTTGATTATAATTATTTGAAATGTGAAAAACTCAAACAAAGAGTAAGGTCTATAATTAATCAATAGATGTTATTTAACTAGATACTAAGTTAATGTTTATGTGTGTTTGACCTATTGAGTACTCCTACTAGGTTAGGAATATGGGTGAACACTATTTTCAAAATTTATGGATATACATTGTGGCAACGGAAAAAGTACCCCTTTTTCTTGCTTGTTTGGGTCCTCATTAAATTAAGCATAATGTTTCCTTGATTTAGTGTTGTAATGTGTTTGACACATTCATATTAGGTCTTGGGCCCTTGTAAACCAAATGGACTTAATTGTACCTTATTTAGGGTGTTGTAAAGTGTTGTGTTACACTTTCACACCAATCTAGGGTTTTCATTATTAATTGGGCTTCTTTATGCCTTATTTGGCCTTATTTTACATCCACAAGCCTTAATTAATGCATCTTTTCGAGGATAATCTCAACATAAACCAACATCCAATCATAATTCAAGTTTTTTTGGACTATATGGCCCAAATTTAGTGATATGAGACTCATACACCACCTTGGGCGTATGGGTCCCACCTAAGTTTTGGGGCCTTGATCCACATTTCACATGAATTTAAGATTTTCTTGAAAAATGTCCCATAGCCTAGCCTAATGGGACTCATACACCACTATTGGCGTGAGTCTCATGTAGCTTAAACATAAATTAAATTCGAATTCTTGGGAGGATTTTATTCTCCTAGATCTGATGTCAACTTGTAGTGTTGTAATTTTGAGAAATTTGACATAAACACGTTTAAATACAAGTTTATTTCACTCATTTTCATCCAAGATTTTCATGAGAGATTTCCTTATAGTGAATTTGAGTTCATGAGAGCATTCAACTATTGAAAAGAGCATTCAAGAGTTGATTATCAAGTTTTTTGGAGCATTATTCAAGTATCAAACATCATGTCAAAGTCATTATGCATCATGTTTGATTTTGAGATAACAACTGTGATGTAGGGTTTTATGATTCAAACAAGCACTCGATTCAAGATCTATCACATTCAAGCAAGAGTCAAGATCTACATCCTTTGGATCCACTTCATACATGTTTGTAGAACTTTATTTCTAGGGTTTGGTGAGTTGCAACATATTATCTTGTTCATTCACCATTCCTTTATCTCATTTGATTTTATTACAAGGTTTGATTACTAAAATGAGGTTTGACCAAGGAAAACCCCTTTTCACTAACAAAACATCATTTTCCCCTCTGTTTAGTGTGTGATTTGCATATCTAGGTTGAAGACCCTATAAGGAGCAAGGTTGGAAAGAAGTTGTTAAGTTGCAAGTTTTCAAAGTTGTCACCTTGTTTACAAGACCATTGGAGGACACCTACAAAGAAGAATCTTCTAGTTCAGATCTAGAAACCAGGTTGAGAAGACAAGAAAAAAGTTGAAGAGTTGTAGTGTCAAAAAATGTCGTTAGTGACATTTTCACATGGGTTTAGCTCCTTCTTGTTAAATTAAGCTTAAAATTTGTCTTGATTTGGTGTTGTAAGGAATTTGAAACATTCACACTAGGTCTTGGGCCCTTGAAAACTAAATAAAATGTATTTAAATTGTGCCTTGTAAAGGTGTTGTAAAGTGTTGTAGTCCACTTTCACACTTTTCTAGGATTTTATTAAGTATTTGAGCCTAATGAACCTATTTTTAACCAAAATGTGCTTAATTAATGCCTTTTCTTGGGTGTTGTAAAGTGTTGTAACACACTTTCAAACTAACCAAGGGTTTTATTTGATAATTCAACTTTATTATTCTTTAATTGGCCTTAAATTGCATCCACAAGCCTTAATTAATGTATAATTTTGAGGATAATCTTGACATTAACCATCACCCAATCATAATTCAGGTGTTTTTAACTTGTGTGGCCGAGATTTAATGATCCAGGACTCATTTTTTTACCTTGGGCGAATGAGTCCCACCTAGATTTTTGGGTCTCGAACCTGATTTCACACCTTTCTAAGAAATTTTGAATTTTGGTCCCATACATTATGCCTAATGGGACTCATTCACCACCTTGGGCAAATGAGTCCCGTTTAGCTCAAAATTAAATTTAATTCAAATTTTTGGTGGGATTTTATCCTCCTAGATTTGATGTCAGCTTGTAGTGTTGTAATTTTATAAATTCTTGCATAATTAAGTATAAATACAAGGTTATTTCACTCATTTTGACCTAAGACTTTTGTGAGAGCATTCATAATAGCAAGTTTGATTTTACAAGATCATTTTTAAGGCATTCAAGGGCAGAATTCTTCATCAATTGTTGTAGAAATTCAAAATACATCATCATGTCAAGCATCAAGCATGTTATTGAGCTAGTGTTGTGATGTAGCATTGGAGATCCAAGATCAAGATATACATCCTTCATGGCCATTTCATGTTGAGTTACAGATTTACAAGACATCATTTATAAGAAATCCTTCAAGGTACCATTTTTCATGTTTCATATCCTATATTTCATGTTTCATGTTCATTATTTCATCATTTGGTTTAATTACCTAAAAGGGGTTTGACTAAGGAAAACCCCTATCCACTAATAATCAATAAGTTTTTATCCTCTTTGCATGTGTGATTGAAGATCTAGGTGTCTTGGAGCTTGAAAGATAATTGAAGACTAGGTTACAAGCTTGGATAAAGTTGGAATTGTATCCTCATTTTCAAGGTTGGAATCTTCACTAAAAGGTCACCTACAACCCCAAAATTAGAGTTTTAGATTTGAAAACCTGGAGAAGCAGATTGAGCAAATTGAGAAGAATAGATTCAAACCTTGAAGTTATAGAAAATCCAAACTAGACTCATTCACCACAAGTGGTGAATGAGTCCCACTGTAGGTGTTTGTCCAAAATCTTTATAGATTCATATACCCTTTTGTTTGAAACCTGCTCCTGTGAAAAAATCCAGAACTGGGTCTGATTCACCTAGAATGGCAAATCAGTCCCACTAGGTCAAAAATTCAAAATTTCTAGCATTTTAGGACTCCTTTCAATCATCTTCAAGTTTCCAGGTTCACACATTTCATCTTACAATTTATTATTATTTTGTATATGCATTTCTAGGTCATTTAATTCAAGTTTGCATCATATTAGGGTTTTGCATTTCATCTTGCATTTTATTGTCTTTTCCAAGTCTTAACTTGGTGGTGAACACCTTAGTAATAATTAATCAGACCCTAGGATAGTCCCTTAGCAAATCTCTTACCTATATTCCACTCTTGAGTCGAGATCTCTAGGGCATCCTTGAATGTTGGGGAGAAGTGATGTTTTATATCCAAAACCATAAAGTATCCATTTTTCAACTAAACAAGAGAAAATTCAGATCCCATTCCTTTGAAAAAGCCAAGCAGGACTGATATGCCATTTCTGGCGTATGAGTCCCAGTATAGTGAAATTTTCAGTTTTCAAAAGTTCTAGATTTGTCTCTACCAAATTTCTATTCCCACCAAGAAATCCTAATCTGGGACTAAATCACCTAGTCTAGAGTATGAGTCCTAGTAGGATTTAAATTCAACATTTTCAACATTTTAGATCTCCATTCAAGATTCTATAGGTTTCCAGGTGCACATCTCAGATATTTCAATTTTTTGTTCTATTTCACATTCATTTCTAGGCCATTTATTATAGCCTTGCATATAATTAAGTTTCATAATTAGGTCTTTCATGTTGCATGTATTTCCAAGCCCTATCTTGGTGGTGAACCCCTCTTTATTAATTAATAATACCCTTGGACAACCCTATTGCAAGATCTCTTTCCCCTTTCTACATTGGATTGAGATCTCTAGGGTTTCCTTGAGTGAAACAAGCGTGTGAAATAGGAATCCTATCTCCTCAAAGATAGAAAGCCCCTTCCCCTATTTCCATTATTTCATACATATAAGCTATGTTTTGGTAACATGCAAATTTATTAAACTTTAGAAATTGAGACTCTATCAACTTAGTAAAAGGGAAGTGTGGCCATGATCCATGGTTGTCAAATTAAGTTTATTAAGAGACCTAAGAATTTGGGTTTTATACCTATCTAAACCATGCCATATTTATATGATTATAGGATAAATCCCTTAAGATTAAATTATTTTATTTTATAAAGGATTGAATTTCTGACCATACAAAAGGGGAGGGTGACATATATTCTTCCCTTAATATTTTATAACGAATGAGGTGGGTTAAAAACATAAAATTATAGACAAGTCCTTATATATTATAAATTAGGAACACAATTACCTAATCTGAGTTTTGGACTATGGTTGCATAATAATGTAACATATGATAACTTGTTTTGATTAAAGTAAATATGGGAAGGGCCAATACCCTTACAAAATGATCATGAAGGCCAAGTAGGAGAGCTCATGAGACATAAGTCACCTAAAAAGAAAAGAAAAGAAACTAAAATAGTGACCAAAAAAAAGAAGAGAAACAAAAAATAGGAAGAGACCAACTAGAAACCAAGAGAGCTACTAAGCACCCAACATCTTTAGGATATTGATAGCTTGCCATTCCTTCACTAAAAATTGAATTTTTTCTTCAAATGATAGTGGTTTCTTTTGTGTGGCATGACCCTCTTGGGTATTGGGCATAGTTGAACAATCAACTTTTTCCCTTCTTTGATATTTCAGCTTCTTAACAATCCTCCCTAGTCCTCTTACCGTGGCAATTGTGTAGCTCCTGCTAGAACACCTAAATGGCGATCATAATATTTCTTACCGTTTCCTTGTAAACAAAAATCTCTTGAAAGCACTTTAGAGTTTTTCCTGATTGCTATGCATATTTCTATGCATAATAGCCACCTCTTCTCATAACTTATCCCTCATCTCTAAGCCTTGACCATAGACTTGAGCTCTTCAAAATCAAATTCCATACTAGCCAAATTCTCAAAAGACTTAGCTAGAGAAAACAAGAGGCTCCAACGGTCCTCATCATCTATTTCACTCAGTCAGGCCTCCTTATGGTTGAGCACCTTCATTTCCATATTTTGAATTTAATCTTTTACAATAATTAATTGAGCAAGCAACCATTTCAAAATATTTGTTTGGACGTTCCCTGCTTCACTCAAATAATTCATTTTCAGTCTTAAAGGGTGCAACTAGCACACACAATTTCTTCCAAATGAGAGTCTTTAGGGACATTATCTAGGTTAACACAAAGGGTAGGGGAATTTAGAGGGATGGTAGGCAGAGGAGACTTGTATGCCTCATAATAGTCTTCTTGATTAGGAGAATCAATAGGGAAACCCTTAGGGGAGGGGTACTAGGAAATTATCTTAAATGGAGATTTGGGTGGGGGAGAAAAATGACATTTTTCTTGGAAGCTAGGGTAGGGACCTCAAAAAATAGGGGTTTTACCTTTAGAGGCCCAAGGGTTAGATCTAGTGACTCTTTGAGAGCTTTTGGAAGGAAACGACTCAAGGCATGAGGTAGAAGGAATACCCTCCACAGGCTTAACAAAATTCCTACTTTTCCAAGGAACAAAGGACAAAGAAGGGGAAAGGACCACCTTGAAATGATACAACATGAAAATCAAACCCTAGTGAAGGGATAAAGGTTTCCCCTTCTAAACAACCCTAATATATTTCTCAAGAGAGGACATAATCCAAAATATAAAATTTATTTTGACATTATAGTGGAAGTAATTAAGAATAGGAAAATGGTGGGCATGGAAGCATTTGAACCTACCTTCCAGCATGACATATCTCATTAGCACTTTTGTTATACTTTTTCGGACACCAAGAATATCATCCCTGTCGAAGCCATTTTGCAAATGATTTATCTTCTCCTAATTTTTTAGAAATCTCTCCATTTCTTTGTGATAGTGGCCTTTAGGCATTGTATGGAGACATGCTCCCTCAAGAGGAATCCCAGTGACCTTGGTGACAAGTTCCATGTTGATAGAGAAAGAGTAGCCCCCAATGACCACATTTCCATACTTCCATGAGTTAGAAAATTCCATGGAGATGTTGGGGTCATGACCCATCATACCCTCAATATAATTAGCCAACTTACCCCTCTAAAGGATTGTCCACAAATCCAACATGAAACACGTGAGAGAATTTACAATTCCCAAGGTTCATTATGTCATGATGATCCTTCAAGATGGGATCCCACAAGGTCCAAAAAGGGGTTGCCATCCCACTTAGCATAATGATTGTGATTCTCAAATCACCTTCAATCTCCAAGTTGGAAACTCTAGATTTCATAGCAATTTGAATCTCATGTTAGGTAGCCGTCACTTCCACATAACTGGATGTTTGAAAACCCAGATCGATAGCATAAGCGAGAAACACCTTCACTCTGTGATCTCAAATTATGCCATCCTCACCCACCTAACCTGGGTTCCCTTTGGCCAAGCCATCAAAGTTAACATTCAACAAACTAGGCTGGGGGAAGATGATGACTTGTTTAATTAGCACTAGAACCACATTGTACTAACATATTTATATTTTTTCATGATGGTACTCTTGGTAACTCACCTTGTATTTGAGGATAAAGGACTAATATGACTACATGATGAATATCAACCTCTTAAATATGAGAGCCTTGATATGGGAGTTATCAATTGATTGAAGGAAATATATTGTAACTGTAGTGAACTACAATACGATTGCATAGTAAATGGAAGATGACTATTATTTAATTAATTTTTTTGCTTAGGTTGAGTTAAGAGATAAAACTTATGTGATCATGCTATAGAAAATTTCTTGAGATCTTACTATTGATCATTAAGGTCATATTTAGTGTAAATGGAAAGTATGAAATATTATCCATTATATGAACTAGACTATCTTAAGAATATGGGGTTGCACAATAGAGTAAAGGAAATTAGAAGATCAAGAATATTATTAGAAATATAATTATTGGCCCGAGTCTTTGATATGTTTTTCCTTGCTTGTGCTTTGTTAAGTATGTAGAATGTAGTATGAATTGCTTCTCTCTAGTAGACATTTGGTAGATTTGCTTCCTTCTTCATTGTCCTTGCTTCTTCCTGAACTATTTTATTATTCCTTTCCACAACTCTATTATACTGAGGAGTCTTAGGAGATGACAAATGTCTCTTTATTCACGATCTTCACAAAAATTATTAAACTCATTGGAGGTGGACTCTCCACCTCTATCAGATATTAAACAATTGATATTCATATCCATTTAATTTCCAACCATAGAATTCAATGCCTTAAACTTCTCTAGAGCTTCTAATTTTTCTTTAAGAAAAGTTACCCAGGTCATTCTAGAGTAATCATCAATCGATAACATGAAATACAGGTGTCACCTTGAAAAATTCTTATTCTTGCAGGTCCCCAAAGGTCTATATGCACCAACTCCAAAGGTCCCGTAGTAGAATATTCTTTGACATTGAACCTTTTTCTTGTTTTCTTCCCAACTTGAAATTCCTTACAAACTTCATTTATAGGTTTTGTAATATTTGGAAGATCTCTCATAGCTTAAGCAAAGATGATTCTAAGTAGGCTATAAAAATTGATGTGACACATTCCTCTTTGCCATAGACAACTTTCATTGATTTAAGTCATAAAGAACATACCATTAGCATCCTTAAGATAAAAAATTTCCATTTGTCCTTCTTGCAACAACTAGAGTTCTAGACCCTTTCTTTATTTCACAACAACCATCTTGAAATACAGGATTGTATCCTTTGCTACACATTTGTCCTACACTTAGATGATTATGCCAAAGACTCTTAACATTAAGAACATCATTTGTATTATGCTTTCCATAAAAATGATTAAACCTTTTCAACATATCTTAGCAGATGTATCATATCCAATCTTAACAAGACCACCTTCAAACTTCTCAAGTTTGAAAAACTTACTCTTATCACCTGTCGTGTGATTTGATCACCTGTTGTCAATAATCCATTTGTTTTTGTCCTCTCTAGAATGAAAATAAGTCACCATAGTTCCATATGACCTACTTTTGGATTAAATTCCCATTGAATAAGACAATTGAGAGGGGGGTGAATCAATTGTAACAAAATTAAACATTTAAATCATTAACCGAAACTAATCATTAACACTGCTTAAATGATGAAACATTAAGTGCAAGTGCAGAAAATGAAAACCATCACCCAAACACAACAACACCAGATATACATGGAAAAAACAAGAAGAGAAAAATCATGGTGAGGATTAAATCACACTTTAGAGAATATCAAAACTGATTGCAAAGGCTTACTACCTGAGAAACAAGGCTCACTACCAAAATAAGGACTCATTGTTCAGATCAGGACTCACTATCCAACAGGGCTAACAACCTGGAGGGGTCACTGCCATAGAGATACAAAGAAGATATAAGAGATATGTTACAGAGAAAATACAATCTCAATGCAATAGAGAAATCCAAGACAATTTTCTCAACCACTTCCAGACATGCATGAATGATAGAGTGCACCTTCAACTCATTGCATTCGAAAACACAATATTTAGGCTTCGCACCGATCTACCACACTCGCATCACACACACTCACTGAGTCACATCAATTTCACATCTATTTGCTCTAATTCTTTGTACTTATCTCTCTTTGTACACAATTTCACCAATAAAGTCATCCTATATTTATACCATCTTCAACTTTGAAACATAACCAAAGTCATCCATCCAAAATGAAATTAAAATTAGGTCGGAACCAAAAAATTCTATGGTGGAATTAGAATGAGGGTGGTCCAAACACATGCTTGATGAGGACCCAAATAGATCCAACATGCTTCATCAACTTCAAAGATAGTGTTCAACACAAGGTCAGCCAAACCAGTGTAAAACACATAGAACAATTAAGCACGAACCTTCCAAATACCAAAATTATCTTCAATACAATCATAACAACTCAACTCTAGAACCACAAGTCATAAGACTTTACCAAAGAGAAATCAAGACCAAATTTTTTTCTCCTAGACCTTAACTAGAAACACAAAAAACCACAGTTCATCTATTGCAAGTATGGATGTGTTTGGTGGTATTGTCATTAATGTTGCTAATGATGTCAACACTGTACAAGTTGAGTAAAGTGATTTTTACCAAGTACTTTTGAGAAAAATTGACAAAAAATGAAAGCTATGTTGAAGTTGTATTCTGAGCATGCTCTAGTAATGTGGTCCGCATCCTCTCTATATTGATCAAATGTCCTTGCAGATCTGATAGTGTGTTCATGAGCTTAAATGGATTATATCTTCCAAGTTTCAACTTCTAGCGTGATGGAAAGTAAAAAATGTGTTCATTGGTGTGTGAACTGGTTTTTCAGAGTTATTTGGTTATTGAATGGGAGAAATATTTTGGCTCCCCAGTCTTCTGTTATTTGGCCTTAGATCTTGCAAATCTGGAAAATTATTCCTTTTGATGGTTTCCATGTTCTGACAAAGTTTCTTGTGGTTTGGAGCTCTGGAAGACCTTCTTTGGAGTCTTTGTGTTTTGTTGGTTATCCCGGTTGAATTGGTGAAGTGTTCTCTGCAGATGAAGTTTGTTGAAGTTGTCGCAGATGTATTTGAGTTGTTCTCAGAGATGGTAAAAAGTCTGGTAAAGCATGTTGAGAAATCTACATGTGTTTATCTTGCTAATGATGTGTGTACTTCAAAGTTCATTTATGTTTTAATTAGGTTTGGCCGACCTGGTGTCTACATGTTACATTTGATTTTTGCATCGATTTGAGGAAGCATGTGCATGATCCAAGATGTTGTTTGGGTCCTAAATTAAATATGTAATTAGTCCTCTCACATTCTTATCCATTGCGGGAATGTTGAGTAGCCGACCTAGTTTGAATTTGTAAAATGAAATTGTATAAGATGACCTTGGAGAATTTTTATAAGGTTGAAGATGGTATAAAAGCAAGTTGAGTTATAGTGAATTTTATATCCATCCATCATTCGATTCAAGCAAGAGAAGAGTGTGCAAAAAGGTGCGAAAAATAGAGTGTGGAAGAGTGAATTGAGGCAACAATACTTCATTGTATTCACAATATTCTGATCAAGTTGTGAAGTGTGTGTAATTTCTAGTGGTGGATCATTGTCTATTTCTTTGTAACTTCTATAGGTAGTGAGCCTCCTTTTTTTGGATAGTGAGTCCTAAGGTAGTGAGCCTTTGTATTTGGGAAGTGAGTCGTCAGGCAGTGAGCCTGTGTATCTGGTATTGCATTACTACTATATTGTGAGTTAATCCTCACCGTGGTTTTTCCCTCATTGGGTTTTCCATGTAAATCTGGTGTCTCTGGAATTGTGTTTCTATTATTTTCATTTAATGTTCATACTTAATAAAAAAATAAAGATAAAGAGGAATTGATCAAGTTTATAAGTAAAGGTTTCGATACAATTGATTCACCCCCCTCTTAGTAGTCTTGTGTGCATTTCAACAATTGGTATCAGAGCTTTGGTTCCTAAATGAAAATATTAAATACTTGAGGTAGATCAGACGGTGCACGAGTTGTAGCTTCCCATATTTGATGGAACTGATTATAGTGTTTGAAAGGAACAAATGGGAAGTTATTTGATTTCAATCAGTTTTAATACTTGGAATGATGTGGAGACAAAGTATGTGATTCCAGCAGCCGAAACCTTCCACTGTTGATGAAGTTGAAGCCTTTGAAGAATATGAAAAAGCAAGGTTTGCTATCTTTAGTGCATTATCTAAAACTGAAAGATCAAAAGTTATTTCCTTAGCTAATGCTAATGAAGTGTGGACAAAATTGAAAGATATTTATGAAGGGAATGAGAGAGTGAAGTTGTCAAGGAAACTAGCTGCTAAGCGGAAATTTGAGAATCTGAGAATGGAATATGGAGAAGACATTGCAAGCTATTATCGGAGAGTTGAAACTATAGCAACTGAAATCAAGAATCAAGGAGGTACCATGAAAGATGAAGATATAATTGAGAAGATCTTGATGACCTTACCAGACAACTATAGTGACAAAGTATCTGCACTAGAAGAACAATATGATCCGAAGACATTTACTAAGGAACATCTATTTTGTGTCTTGACTGCATTTGAGATGAGAAAAATTACAAGAGATAAGGAGAAGACTGAAACAACCTTTAAAGCCATGAAGATAGAAGATGATGATGATGATGAAGATGCAAAATATTTGGAAGCAAATTTTGCAAGGATATTGAAGAAAGGTACTGGTAAATACAAAGGTAAGTTTCCCTTTAAAAGTTTTAATTGTGGAAATATTGGTCATTATGCATCAAGATTTTCTAATAGAGCTACACAAAAGAAGAACACGGATAATAATAGTAATTTCAAGGATAAGAAGGATAGGAAGTTCAAGAAGCTGTATTATGTTAAAGAAGATGCAAAATTTTTTGATGATGAATCAGACCTTGAGGAAGACAATGATGAATGTCTATTTCTAGCCTTGGAAAGGAAATGTGCAAAATAACCTAGTTTGGAGTGTAAGAAGAATGAATCATAAGGTATTCTGGTAACTAATTTTCATGCTAGACAAGATGAAGACTTTTGGGTAATTGACAACAGATGTTCAAATCATATGACTAGAGATAAGAGTAAGTTTACTAAACTTGAGAAGTATGATGGAGGTATAGTCATGTTTGGAGATGATTCTTGTGCTAAGATTTTTTATAAAGAAACAATTAACTTTGATGGAAAACACAACACTGATGATGTCTACTATGTAAAAGGTTTAAGGCATAATGTTGTAAGTGTTGGACAAATGTGCAACAAAGGTTTTAAGCTTGTGTTTCAGGATAACACTTGTGAGATCAGAAAAGAATCTGGAACTATGGTTGCAACTGGAAGAAGAACTCATGGAAACATATATCAACTCAAAGGTGGTGACGGTCAATGTTTTGTTTCTCAAGTCAGTGAGAGTTGGATCTAGCACCAGAGGATGGGACATGTGAATTTTGATAATCTAGTTAGAATTAGTTCTAGAGAAGTTGTGAGAGATCTTCCTAGAATCACAAAACCTTAAAATTCAATCTTCAGAAGTTTTTAGATGGGAAAACAGACAAGGAACAATTTTAAAACAAAGGATCAATCATCTACCAGAATGCTTGAGTTAATCCACATAGACCTTTGTGGTCCTACAAGAACAGGAAGCCTGAATGGTGACAAGTAATTTATGATTTTAATTGATGATTACTCTAGGATGACATAGGTTACATTTCTTAGAGAAAAGTCTCAAGCTCTTGAAAGATTCAAAGTGTCTAAGGAAAGAGTAGAAAATGAAGTAAACTTGAGAATCAAATGTTTAATATCTGATAGAGGTGGAGAGTTTACATCCGAAGAGTTCAATGCATTATGCGAAGAACATGGAATAAAAAGACATTTTTCTGCTCCTAGAACCTCACAACAGAATGGAGTTGTTGAAAGAAAGAACCAGACTATGCAAGAGGCAGCCAGAAATGAAAGAAGCAATTGTTCCTGATGTGTATTGAAAAGAAGCCATTCACACTATTGTTTACATTCTTAATAGAGTTGAAGTCAGAGGTAACAACACTAAGACTCCTTATGAGTTATGGACTGGTAAGACTCCTACTATGAAATACTTTAAGGTCTTTGGTAGTAGATGCTACATTAGAAGAGATGAAGAAAATCTTGGAAAGTTTGATGCTAAATGTGATGAAGAAATTTTCCCGGGATACTCAAATAACAGTAAGGCTTACAAATGTTTTAATAAGAGACTGAGAAAAATCATTGAAAGTACTAATGTGAAAGTTGATGAAGCTATGTATAGACCGTTGGAGATAACTGAAGTTGAACCTGATGAGCCTATCTGTGTGCAAATACAAGAAGAAGGAAAATAAGAGAAAGAGAAAAGTGAAGAAGAAGAAGAAAATCCAGAACTTGCACCTAAGATGACCTAAATATGTTCAAAAAAATCATCTGGAGGAATAGATAATTGGAGAGAAAAGTGAAGGAGTGAAGACAAGAAGCAAAGTGGTTGAGGTAAACTTGTGTTTGCTTTCTAAAATAGAACCTAAGATTGTGAATGAAGCATGTGATGATGAAATTTGGGTTAGAGCAATGAAAGAGGAATTACAATAGATAGAGAAGAATGAGACATGGAAACTAGTCCCTAGACCTACAAACAAGAATGTAATTGTGTCAAAATGGGTATTCAGAAACAAGTTGAATGAAGATGGTGAAGTGGTAAGAAATAAAGCAAGACTTGTATCTAAATGATACTCATAGGTTGAAGGAATAGAGTTTGAAGAAAATTTTGCACCTATAGCAAGAATAGAAGCCATTCGAATGTTCTTGGCATTTGCATCTCATAAGACTTCAAAGTATATCAGATGGATGTCAAATCTGCATTTCTAAATGGGGAACTGGAAGAAGTATATATGGAGCAACCAAAAGGTTTTTCACTGTCAGACAAACTAGACATGGTTTGTAAGTTAATGAAAGCATTATATGGATTGAAGCAAGCTCCTAGAGCTTGGTATGCTAGATTGGATAAATAATTGACAAAACAGATTCAACAAAGGGTTTGCAAACAACAATCTTTACTTCAAAGTTGAGAGAGACAAAATATTGATAGTTGTTGTCTATGTTGATGATATCATTTTTGGTGGTAATGAAGGTATGTGTAAGAAATTTTCTGAAGAGATGCAAAAAGAATTTGAAATGTCTATGATTGGTGAACTAAATTTCTTCCTTGGGCTTCAAGTTAATCAAATTGGCAAAGGGATATTCATTTCACAATCTAAGTATGTTAAGGAATTGTTAAAGAAGTTTGGAATGGATGATTCTAAACCGGTATGTACCCCTATGGTAACTGGATGCAAGCTGAGTAAGGATGATGGATATACTAAAGTTGATCAGAGCATGTACATGTGCAATTTTTGCACACATGCCCCACCAGAGGCGGAGACCCTCTTTTTTCTTTTACATCTCTGCACCTTGGCTTTGTCAATTTTTAGTTTTTCTCTTCTTGGGAGGTTATTTTGGGATTAATTCCAGACTTGGTTTGATGAGGGCAATATTCTAAGGCTCTGGGGGCACGTCACTTATCTTGGAAATTGGAAATGGGGATTTTTGAAGTGAATTTTCAATGTTATGTGTAAATATTTTTGCACCAATGGATAGAGGATGAAAAATTAGGCCAAGTTGCTTTTCGAACTTTTCAAAAATTCCTTCTAGAAAAAAAGTTATGAGGTTTAGGGGATTTTGGCTTTGCTTGGAATTTCAGGATTTTCCTCCTTGGGCGGAAATCCCTCAAATTTCAAAATCCCAAAATTTCCTTTTGGAAAATTCCTTCAAGCCCTCAAAATCGAAATTTTCCAAAAATGGAAATTTTTCCCAAAATGCATTTTTTTTTTCAAAAACGAAAAATTTCTGAAAATGGAAAGTTTTATATAAAAAAATGTAGGGCTTTTTTTAAAGGGCCAAAATTGTATTTAAATTTAATTTGGATTGGATTTTGACATGTGAGCTACTAATGATGATATCTGTTTTTCAGGATTAAATAAATAAAAAAAATGAGGACTTGCATATGGATTCATAACAAGAGGGAAAATCTAGAAAAGTTCAACTCAAATAATAAAAGTGGGTCCTGCATAAGAATCCATGCCACCAACTGTATACCAATTGGAGAGGTGCATTTAACAAGGAAATACATTTGAAGCTGTATTTATTCTCCAATGAGGATTTTTTTAAAATTGATGTCATTGGACCATAATGCAACTGAATGCAATTGATTGGATGATGATGTACCATGAGCTCCCAAATTAAATGTAACCGATGGATGCTTTTAGAAGTGTAATTTATGCCATTGAATGAATTAAATCCTGGCCATTGATTCAAAATGTAATTTTCTATAAAAGGCTAGTGCCTTCTCATTTGGAAGGGGTTAGACTGGGTTAGAAGAGCTGATTAGAAGTTGTAGAAAGCTAGAATTGGCAAGTAGATTTCATAAATTAGCTATAGGAGAGGAGAGAGACTGAAAAATTGATATGTAATGTTGGAGAAGTAATGCAACTGAGTTGTTGATTTGGAAAACTTTGTATTTATCTTTGACAGTTTATGGTTTCTTGTTCTCAATTCTCAATTTTAGATGTTAGTTTTTAGTTCTTTCATGTCAATGGTGAAATGTTAATGATGTTGATCGATCTCCGGTCCATACTTTTAATAATTTTTTGATTGTAAGTTGCTGTGTAAAGTTAGTCTGGGCCTTATTTTGTGCTAAGTTCAACTGTGAATACTTGTTTACATTGTGCCACTTACTGGGTATGTGGATGAATGTTCATATTCTGGAAATCTTCAGTTTCATTGGAAGATTGCACCATTTTTGTGGAGTTGTGGGCTTGTCTTTGATCAAGCAGAGATTGGTTTTATTGGGGATCTGTCCATTTGCAACATTCATCATTGTTGTGATCGATCTTAGGGGTTAGTTTAGAATCTCTCTGAAACCCTTATCTCTTTTGCTGTTTATTTTGAATCTGGGTTAGTTTTAGGATTAAAAGCATCACCATATTGTTGCATCTGATGAAAGTACACTTCCAGCATTGTTCATTTGTAAGGTCCCCTTGTGATTACCAACATTTTCACATTATCTCTGAGTTTTTTTGTTTCATTGTCAAGACCTGACATTAGAGACCTTGGGGTTATCTCTTTTCCAATAGAGATTGACCTTTTAAGAGAGATAGGATATCATATTCTGTCTAAGTTGTTGCTGTGTAGAAAACACCATCAACAGTACATATCCATGATTGGAGGATTGTTGTATCTTACTGCTACTAGACCTAACATTATGCATGCAGTATGCTTAGTTGCAAGATTTCAAGCAGAACCAAAGGAAACACATGTTAAAGTTGTGAAGAGGATATTCAGATATCTTAAAGGTGTTAGTTTTAGGATTAGATTTAACATAAAGCAGAAAATGCAACACATGAATGTAATAAACATAACACTTTTACCCTCAGAAAACCCTCCTACTCGAGGGAGAAAAAACCAACAAAATATATCTCCAATATATTGAATGAATAAGAGCAAAAATCTGCTTACAAGTATGGCCTTACTCAAGGATGAATTATAACAATGAATACTAGCATCACTCCTTGATGAAAAGTACAAATAAATATGCTTCCCCTTGAAGTCTGATCTGCTGCAAATGGAATGGCGAGCTTCAGCTGGAGGTGAGAATGAAGTGAATTGAATTGGTGATTGAATGAATGAAAACCAACTTGTATATATACCAAACTAGGTAACCTTTCATCTAGGTTGACCTCTTTGATATAAATAATAAATAACAAATATCATTTGTTAACAAGGCTGACCTGCCTTGATAATTATTTATTATCTTAATTTTTACTTAGGAGAAAAATATCTCCCTAAGCTACAAACACTAACACTCCCTCTTAGCTAGTGAGGTATTTTTCCTGTAATCCTCGTCATGGAGTCTCTCGACATGATGTCCACAATGGCTACACCAATCTGCAAAAAATCACATCTCACTCTCAGAGATGTACAAGAATCCATCACAAAGTTTCTCAATGTGATGTCATCATGGAGTCTCTCAACATGACGTCCACCATGGCTACTCCCATGTGTGAAAAAGCACAAGTACAAAGAGTTCATCATAATGTCTCTCAACATGATGTCTCATCTCAATCTCAGAGATGAACAAGGGCTCACACCTCATATTTCTCCATCTCAAAGAAATATACATTACAGGGGCTTTCACCTCATATTTCTCCGTCTTAGAGAAATATACACTACAAGGGCTTTTACCTCATATTTCTCTGTCTCAGAGAAATATACACTACAAGGGCTTTCATGTCATACTTCTCTGTCTTAGAGAAATATACACTACAAAAGATCTTCATGATGATGTGACTCCCTTTGAAGCTCCAAGTACTTGCATCGACCTCCTTACCTCCTCATCCAAGATTGCCTCTGTTGGTTTTTTAGACTCCCTCTCAATGTTATTTCCTCCTCTTTGAAGAAACTAATCGCAATGATAATCTTTATGGATTCTTCCTCTTCGAGAGATGTTTCCATCCAACAACTTAGTCCCATGGATGAAAGCTATGTCTCCATTCTTCAACCTGTGTGACTTCCTCACAGGATACATCAAACTCTTCCTCCCTTGAATGCAATCTCTTATACTTCTCGGTCCGTCTTAAAAGAATTTTAGAGAGTCTAATAATAGCTCATAGAACTAAACTATCCAAAGAGAAATACCAATGCTAGAAGCATACATGATTCACTATCCCAATGTTATAGCATGAATTAATAACTACATAAAAAAATTCATGAACATTATTCAAACATGAAATACTTATCTCGTTGAAATACTTATCTCCTTAAGTGCTGCACTTAAACGCTTTTCAAGTCTGCACTTATCTTTCCTAAGATTTGCTCATTATTTCACAATAATTTCTTAGATCTGCTTACTAGAATTCCCTGTCCTACAAGATCCACTAAGGCTTCCATTACTCCAACTGCTTGAAGTACCTAAAGTATTTCGATTTGATCCTAAAGGAGGCACATGGCCTCTCCCACTGGCTCAAATGGTAGAAGCATTTGAAACTTCTGTAGTCCTCTGTTGTGCCCCTATATCGATTGACATTTGATCTGGAAGTGACTTCTCATGGACCGGGATTAAACTAGATGAGCTAGTAGTATCCCTTCTCAATTCTCAACTTATTAGCCTTTTCAAATATAATTGATCAAATATGTCTATGTATCCTCCAGCGCCAAAGATAAAGAAATCTAGAATGATTCTTGTGGTGAAGAAGCCACAAAGTGACTTTCAATAAAATATTCCAAGAAAGATGCCATCTTAATTTGGAACTATATGGCTGCATCTGGTGTTAGGAATGACAACCTCCAAAATAATGAATTGTGCTAGCCGAATAACCAAACACCTTATTATTGGATCGATAGCCTCTAAGACAATCATCCAATGATTAATCGATCTAGATTGTAGAGCACTTCCTGACTCATTTATTTATTTTGATTGTGTTTTTGACTTTATCCATCCCAACGATATAATATTTGAACCCCTTTATTTACTTCTATTTGTCTCTTTCAATTTCCACGACCTGACCTAGCACTTTGCTTTTGACTCATCTGAAATACACATGTGATCAAATCTGTGTCTAAAAGAAATCCTTAATAAAATATCGATTCCTCCTACTGACATCTTTAACTTGTCTCACTCTTAAATTCCATGAATTAGCTCTTTTCGAGAGCTCCCTGCCTGTCTGTTGGCCTTTCTATTTCTCTCTGTCTTATTCCTACTAGCTAGGATCACCGTTTGTATTTCTTGCAGAATATGATGTGAATATTATTTCTGACGACTCTTCCCAAAGTTTTGAACTTCCTTTGAAATTGAATGCTTAATATAATGTTGATCTCAGATATGTAGCTACGTTTTTCTTATTCAACAACTGAATAACCATATAAATATCCCTTTCAAATTAATATGGCCATGAATATAAAAAAAATATGGCAATGTTATTCCAAATCGAATATCCAGATTTCACAAGTTGAAAAATGATCTTTTAAAACCTGCAAAATGCCTTCACAAAATCGAATATCCCAATATGACTGAAGGATGGCTTCCTTTTGCAAAATTCAAACTTCTCCAACAAAATCCAAATTTCCCTTTTGAATTGAATTCCTTCAATTGATACTACTCCAATATCAATTTCTCCCAAATAATCCATTCCTTCAACAATTCCAAATTTGGCCAAAGGCCACAAAATTTTCTCAAATCTGATTAGGTCTTGTCTTAAACCTGTTTTGATACCATGTTAGTTTTAGGATCAGATTTAACATAAAGCAGAAAATGCAACATATGAACAATAAACACAACACTTTTACCCTGGGAAAACCCTCCTACTTGAGGGAGAAAAACCCAACAAAACTTATCTCCAATATATTGAATGAATAAGAGCAAAAATCTGCTTACAAGTCTGGCCTTACTTAAGGCTGAATTATTACAATGAATAATAACATCACTCCTTGATACAAAGTACAAATAAATATGCTTCCCCTTGAAGTCTGATTTGTTGCAAATGGAATGGCGAGCTTCTGTTGGAGGTGAGAATGAAGTGAATTGAATCGATCATTAAATGAATGAACACCACCTTATGTATATACCAAACTAGGCAACCTTTCATCTAGGTCGGCCTCTTTGATTTAAATAACAAATATAAAATATAATTTTTTAACAAGGCCGACCTGCCTTGATAATTATTTATTATCTTATTTTTTACTTAGGAGAAAATTATCTCCCTAAGCTACAAACACTAACAAAAGGAACTCTAGATTATGGGCTATGGTATCCAAAGAACAATGATTTCACCTTGAGTGCCTACATTGATGCTGCTTTTGTTGGATGTGTAGATGACAAGAAGAGTACAAGTGGAGGAGAATTATTTCTTGGAGAAATATTAGTTTCTTGGTTGAGCAAGAAGCAAGATTCAATTTATTTATCCACTGCTGAAGCAAAATATATTGCAGCAGCATCCTTCTGTACATAGGTACTTTGGATGAAACAAAATTTGATTGACATAGGCATGGTGATTGATGAACCTATTTATTTCTTTTGTGACAATACAAGTGTTAAAAACATTTCAAAGAATCCAGTGATACATTCTAGAACAAAGCATATATCTATCAAGTATCACTTCTTGAGGGAGAAAGTATTGAGGAATGAAGACTTGAATATGCACCTACCAAAGAACAAGTTGCAAACATATTCACTAAGGCCCTTCCAAAGGATAATTTTGAGTATCTCAAAGGGAAGTTAGGGGTTTCTGCCCCTCCTTCTTTGAACTAAGTGCACAATAGAGGTGCATCAGTCTAGTGATTCATAAACTCTTTTGTTCTGGACTGATGATTGAGGTCTACTCCTCAGGGGGAGTAGAGAAGTGCATTGTTGCAGTATGTAATGTGGATGTACTCCTTACGGGAAGTGAATAGAGATTTATATGGTAATAATAACCTTTTCCATTGATTTCAAAGGGGGAGAGAGAATAATGTGAAAATTGTATGCTTGGCAGGTTGTCGCTTCTGAAAATCATGTAGAATATGGGAGAGAGATCATGTATCTTCTATGCTTGGCAGGTTGTCGCTTCTGAGAATCATGTATGTTGTCTTTGATGGTTTTTCACATCATGTGTTTCCATCAATGAAAAAGGGGGAGATTGTTGCAAGTATGGATGTGTTTGGTGGTGTTTTCATTAATATTATCATTGATGTCAACACTGTACAAGTTGAGTAAAGTGGTTTTTGCCAAGTGCTTTTGAGAAAATTTGAGAAATAATGAAAGTTGTGTTGAAGCTGTATTCTGAGCATGCTTTGGTAATGTGGTATGCATCTTCTCTATATTGATTAAATGTCCTTGTGGATCTGATAGTGTTTTCATGAGCTTAAAAGGATTCTATCTTCCAAGTTTCAGCTTCTAGCATGATGGAAAGTAAAAATTGTGTTCACTAGTGTGTGAACTGGTTTGTCAAAGTTATCTAGTTATTGACTAGGAGATATGTTTTGGCTCCGTAGTCTTCTATTATTTGGCCTTAGATCTTGCGGACCTGGGAAATTATTCCTTTTGATGGTTTCTGTTTTGACAAAGTTTCTTGTGGTTTGGAGCTTTGGAAGACCTTCTCCAGAGTCTCCGTGTTTTGCTGGTTGTCCCGGTTGATCTGGTGAAGTGTTCTCTACAAATGAAGTTTGTTGAAGTTGTTGTGGATGTATCTGAGTTGTTCTCAGAGATGGTAAAAATTTTGGTAAAGTGCGTTGAGTAGTCCACATGTGTTTATCTTGCTAATGATGTGTGTACTTCAAAGTTCATTTGTGTTTTTATTATTGTTGGTTGACCTGGTGTCTACACGTTACATTTGATTTTTGCATCGACTTGAGGAAGCATGTGCGTGATCCAAGATTTTGTTTGGGTCCTAAATTAAATATGTAATTGGTCCTCTCACATTCTTATCCACCACAAGAATGTTGAGTAGCCGACCTAGTTTGAATTTGTAAAATGAAATTGTATAAGCTGACCTTGGAGAATTTTTCTAAGGTTGAAGATGGTATAAAATAAAGTTGAGTTGTAAAAAATTTCATATCCATCAATCATTTGATTCAAGAAAGAGAAGAGTGTGTGAACAAGTGCGAAAAGAAGAGTGTGGAAGAGAGAATTGAGGCAACAATACTTCATTGTATTCACAATCTTCTGATCAAGTTGTGAAGTGTGTGTAACTTCTAGTGGTGGATCATTATCTATTTCTTTGTATCTTCTGTAGGCAGTGAGCCTCCTTTTTCTGGATAATGATTCCTAAGGAAGTGAGCCCTTGATCTGGGTAGTGAGCCTTTGTATTTGGGCAGTGAGCTTGTGTATCCGATACTGCATTACTACTATATTGTCAGTTAATCCTCACCATGGTTTTTCCCTCATTGGGTTTTCCACGTAAATCTAGTGTCTCTAGTATTGTGTTTCTATTATTTGCATTTAATGTTCATAATTAATAACAGATTAAAGATAAAGAGGAATTTATCAAGTTTATAATTCAAGGTTTTGATACAACTGATTCACCCCCCCTCTCAGTTGTCTTGTGTAAATTTCAACATTCACAACTGGTGAACATAACTCACACTGTACAATGAGTCAAAAACCAAAAAAATAGATATAGTAGCATCCAATAACCATTATCAACATATCTAAAACACACAAACATAGGAGAAAATCCTAGAGAAAAATCCGAAGCAACCACTGAACACCTACATGGTGCAGGGGCACCATTGAATCAAAAATGTCAATTCAAGAAATTGTTGTATAGGCTTTAGGTTTGGTGTCATTTTTATCTAAATAAGGTCTTGGAGACCATTTTTCATTGTATCTAGTCATGTTTGAGTCATATTAGGTGTTAGAGGAGTCAATAATATTGATTTTTCAAAAATTGCATTTTGTTGCAAAAGTTGTCATCAAAAATTGCAAACTTGCCTTGTAAGGGAATACCAATGGTCAAATCCTTTGAAAGGATAGTTTAAGAAGTTGAGGAAGTTTATTTTGGAGTAAAATATGTTTAAAAGGAAGGAAATACTTGATGTAATGGGGGGTTGTGAGTTTTGAAGGAGATTTTGAACAAATAAAGCACTGTTTTCCTTAAATTTCTAAGTTTCTTATTATATAGTAGTTTTGTAGAGAATTTTATAGCCCGTACAGGCCATGTCTTGCAATGATTTGAATTGAAAATCTAATTAGGGTGAATATACTTTCTAATCTTTCAATTTTGGTGTAATTTCATAGTAATTTGTGAAAGTTAGAGAGTTTTTATTGAAATTGCTTGTGTAAATAGAGTTGAGGGTTTGTAGTTGATGAACAATGAGTTGAAAACCCATTCCACCTTCTATGATCACTATAATTAGGTGGAATGGGATTTATTTTGTAATAATATATGTTTTCATTCTTTGAGGGTGCAAGGGAGGTCGAATAAAGTATTGGGCATGAAGCCCTAATGGTGAAAATCGAGTTTTCTTCATGAATTAGTGAGGTTTTGATATGGAAAAGTGAAAATTATGTTGGGTAAGCATGATTTATTGATGAATTAAGTTTTTTCAGGTCAATTAGGTCCTATTTTAATTTATTTCAATGTTGTGAGAGGATTGGAAGCAAGACTCTCAATAAAACCCTAGATTTTTGCCTAAAAGGGAGGGTTTTGTGATTTAGCACTTTGGTAAATGAATTTATGACAAGTAACTATGGATTATTAGGTTATGACACATGAAAATTTATACCCAAGTGAATTTGGAGTGAAAGGGAAAGTTTAAGGTTGAGTCCCTTTGCAAAATAGGCATAATTTGAGGCCTAGTTGGTGTTAAAAGCCTAATTTGAGAGAGTTGTGTCAAAGAAACCTATTGAGTGATGGTGATATGTTGTAGTGTACCCTAAGGGGGTCCTTGAAAAGGTCCAAGTATTTTCCTGGAAGAATCCCATTGTGAAATTTTATCCGATTTAGTCTATGTGCAATACTATAAGGGATTGAGTGGAATTGGTGAGGAAGAGTGAGTTTGAGGGTTTGATGAACTGAAGTGTGTTGAAGTTGGTTGTTATTGTGCTTGAAAGTGTTGCAGGACCTCCCCTGATTACATCACTGCAACCTTTCTTCAATACAATTTTCTCAATATCCTCGACATGAAAAGCCAATAACCTGCAACCATGCCATTAATGACAACAACAACCAGTTGATAACCAATTGACCAGTTGACATCAATGCGAACAACTTCACTATTTTCATTCTTTCAACAATTTCCCCCTTTGTTATTTATGGCAACACATGATGTGAAAAACCATCAAAGACAACATACTAGCTCTGAATACACTTCTCAAGATTTTTCTTTCTATTTCTCCCCCTTAAAAGATAATCTTTTTCACATTCTTCCTAGATTTTATTTTTCACATTCTTCCTCTCCCCCTTTAAAATTAATGGCAAAGGAAAAAGATATTTTACATTGATTTCCCCTTTGACATTAAAAATATATTATGCATAATGACAACACATGACACTATAGGTTGCTCCCCTTGAGAGGTAGCCACAAAAACATTAGTCCAAAAGAAAGATAAATCCACAGATCCACCAGAATGATGCATCTCGATATGCATCTAGTTCAAGAAAGGAGGGGCAATGACCCCTAACTTCTCCCAAAGATACTCAAAAGTATCTTTAGGAAGAGCCTTCATAAATATATCAACAATTTGATCCTTCGTCGGGATATATTAAATATTCCTTCATTCTCTATGACCTTCTCTCTCAAGAAATGAGACCTAATAGATATATGACTTGTCCTCAAGTGCATCACTGGATTCTTTGAAATGTTAATTACACTTGTATTATCATAGAAGATTGAAATAGGATCATCATACACCATTGCGATATCTTTCAATATCTGTTTCATCCATAGAACTTGTGTACAACAAGATACAACAACAATATACTTAGCTTCAGTAGTAGACAAGGAAACTGAATCTTTCTTTTTCCTCAACCATGCCACCAATCTACAACCAAGAAAAAATGCAGCACCACTTGTACTCTTTCTATCATCTATACATCCAACCCAATCTGCATCTGTATAAGTACTTAGTGTAAAGTTAGTATCCCTAGGATACCATAACCCATAATCCATAGTGCTATTCAAATATCTGAATATTCTTTTAATAGTAGCAACATATGTTTCCTTAGGATCTTCTTGAAATCCATCCACAAGATAGACAACATGTATAATATCTGTTCTAGTAGCAGTCAAATACAATAGTCCACCAATCATAGATCTATACTTGCTCTGATTAGCCATAGGTGAATCATCATCTTTACCCAATTTGCAACATCACCATAGGAGTACACATACTAGTTTGGAACCATCCATCCCAATCTTCTTCAACATCTCTTTCACATACTTAGACTATGAAATGAAAATTCCTTTCTCTGTTTGATTAATTTGTAGCCCAAGAAAGAAATTAATCTCTCCAAACATAGATATTTCAAATTATTTTTGCATATCTTCTGCAAAAAACTTACACATAGTTTCATTTCCTCCAAAAATAATGTCAAATCAACATATACAACTATAATCAAGATTTTGTCATTTTCAATTTTAAAATACAGATTACTATCTGTTGTGCCTTTTTTAAATCATGGTGAATCAAATACATGTCTAACCTGTCATACCAAGCTCTAGGAGCTTGCTTTAATCCATATAAATCTTTCTTCAATCTGCACACCATATCTGGTTGATCTGACAACTGAAATCCTCCTGATTGTTCCGTGGAGACCTCTTCTTCTAGCTCACCATTCAAAAATGTAGACTTGACATCCATCTGATAGACCTTGAAATATTTATGAGAAAAAAATTCTAAGAACATCTTTATAGCTTCCATTATTTCCACCAGAGCAAAAGTCTCCTGAAAATCTATGCCTTCTACTTGTGAGTAACCTTTACACACAAGCCTTGCTTTGTTTCTAACTACTTCTCCATTCTCATTCAACTTATTTTTGAATACCCACTTTGATCCAATAATATTTTTATCTACCACTCTTGGGACCAATTCTAAATTTTTATTCTTCTCAATCTACATAAGTTCTTCTTTCATAGCTTCCATCCAATGTTCATCTTTACATTCTTCGCTTACAATCTTCGGTTCAATCTCAAAAAATAAACACAAATTTACTTCAACAAAATCTCTGCTTCTTGTTAATACTCCTTTTGTCTTGTCTCCAATGATCTAACTTTTTGAATGATTCTTTTGCACATATCTAGGTGTCTTAGGAGACACCACCAAAGCTTCTTCTTCTCTTTCATTTTCTTCATTCTGCTTCTCTTTCTCATCCTTTTCCTATTCTTCCACAATTTCTTCAATTCTTACACAATCAGGTTCATTAGATACATATCCATCAATATCAATTGAATGCTTCATTGTTTCATCAACCTTGACATTTTCACTTTCTACAATATTTCTTAGTCTTTTATTGAAACATATGTATGCTATTCTTTTAGTAGAATATCCAAGAATAATGCCTTCATCACTTCTTGCATCAAACTTTCCTAAAGTTTTTTCATCTCTTCTGATATAACATTTGCTTCCAAACACCTTAAAATATTTAATAGTAGGTATTCTTCCATACCGTAGCTCATAGGGGGTCTTTGTACTGTTTTCTCTTTCTTGAACTCGATTGAATACACAAACAATAGTATGAATAGATTGTCTCCAGTAAAATTATGGTAAACTAGCCTATGTAATCATTGATCTAGCAACCTCTTGAACTATTTTGTTCTTTCTTTCAACAACTTCATTCTACTAAGGAGTTCTCAGAGTAGATAACTATCATTTTATTCCATGCACTTCACAAAACATATTAAAATCATGGGAGATGAATTCTCCACCTCTATCAGACCTTAAGAATTTTATCTCAAATTCACTTCATTTTCAACCATAGCTTTGAACATCTTGAATATATCTAGTTCATTTGATTTCTCTCTAAGAAATATAACCCATGTATATGATCTAGAATAATCATCAATCAAAAATCATAGAGTACCTTTCACCTTGTAGACTTCTTACTTTTGTAGGAACACAAAGATCTGTATGAATTAAATCTAGTAGTCCAGTAGTAGATTGTTCCTTTGATCTGTAATGGCTTCTAGCTTGCTTTCCAAATTGACAATTCTTGCAAATAGCATTAGCAAGCTTTGTAATCCTTGGTAAATCTCTCAT
Organism: Sequoiadendron giganteum; assembly: GCA_007115665.2. Taxonomy (NCBI): domain Eukaryota; kingdom Viridiplantae; phylum Streptophyta; class Pinopsida; order Cupressales; family Cupressaceae; genus Sequoiadendron; species Sequoiadendron giganteum. Next base: position 752,964,626 of record CM021102.1, on the reverse strand, counting down.
GACCTACATTGCACTAATCCTCACCAAGTTAACAAAATTCATGTGACATATTCTCTAATGCCCCAACCAATTATCATTAATCTAATTCATAAAGCATCGTCCATCAATACCCTTAAGTTGATAGATATTTCCTTCATATTTCTTTCATATAGCAATCACTGTTTTGGATCCTTTCTTGATCTCACATCTCTCATCCTCAAACACAAGATTACATCCTTTACTGCACATATGTCCAACACTCAAAATATTATACCTTAAACCCTTAACATAGTAGACATCATCAGTATTATGGGGTGATCCCACAATACTGGTTTACAATTTTTGGCCAAGATGGACACTTAAATGATTTTTTCTAACTAAATCTTCACTTTTGGGCACCTATAGCGGCTAAATGTGAGAAATTTGAAGATGACACAAACTAGTGATTTGTGAAATTTTGTTTGCAAATTCTAAATATATTTTTTTCAAAATTTTTGGAATCAGATTGCACTATTTTTTCCATCTCCTTCAAAAACTATTTTTTTTCAGTAAACAACATTTTTAAGGAGTGACGCTCACCGTATACAACATAATTTTTTTTTCCATGAATGATAAAATTCAATTTTTTTCAAATTTAGATTTGTAACTATGATATCTAGTGCTTCCAATTGTTTTATAGTGTTTTATTGAATACTTTTTCCTTAATCAAGATTCAAAGTCAAACCAATTACAATTCAAACATAGGCGGACCATATACAACGTAACTTTTTTGTATGTATCAAAATTCATTTTTTTTTGTTGGATCAAGGACTTCAATATCTGGTGCACTCATATTTTTCAATCTTTTTTTTGATAATCTTCTATTTTTCCACATGTGGAGAACAAAGAGCTTGATTTTCGATAAAAAATCTATGTTTAATAAAACTAAAAAAAAATACATAATAAAAACAAAACATATTAAAATTATATTCGTTGGATAGTTCGTTTTGAGGACTACCATCACCTAGTTGGGTTTGTGAAGTCTCCTCCATTTTCACCCTCAACCCGAGCTTCAAAGGGAAAAATTTTGGAGTTTTTTTGGGCCAGAGGGTGAGAAGGTGGGAAAAAGGGGGGTTCGATCGAACCATGGTTCGAGTGAACCCCCTTTCAAAAAAAGGTTTTCTTTGTTTTTTTTGTGGGAATGGTGGGCCCGAGGCATTTAATGGGGTTGCTCAAACCGGGGTTCTAGTGAACCCTCCTTTGGTTCGCTCAAACCAATAAGTTCGTTTGAACCCCAAAAACCAATTTTTTTGGCATGGGGTCATTTTTTGAAACTTTTCTTTCCTCACTCGAATTGTAAACCACTTTTGTGGGTTTACCCTATGCTTGCCATCAAAACTTACTGAACCTATCCCATAAATTTTAGCACCAGTATCATATCCAAACATAACCAAGCCTCCATCATATTTTTCAAGTTTAAAAAACTTACTCTTATCACCAATCATGTGATGTGAACAACCACTGTCAACAACCCAATAGTTCTTTTCATGTTTAGCATGTAGGGTAGAGATAATAGTACCTTCATTTTTCTCTTTCTCCATAGGGCTTTCCTTCACCTATTTTTTAGAATTAGCAAAAGTAGGTTCATCCTTTATAGCCAAGAAAAAGCTTTCATCGTCATTGGGATCTTCATAATCAGAATCCTCATAAGATATACTAGCATTCTCATTCACATAATATTCTCTATTGATCTTCTTACCTTTCTTTTCTTTCTCATATCTTTGTTTATTCCTCTTAGCTCTTTCGGGATACTTTGCAACATAATGACCTGTTTCTCCATAACTAAACAATTTAAAGGGTAACTTACCTTCATACTTGCTGGAGCCTTTCCTCATCCTTCTCAAAAAGTTAGCTTCTATTTCATCAAGATTTTCTTCATCCGGATCTTCAACTTTTATAGTCTTAAAATCAATCTTTGATTTTAATCCATTTCTCAAATTTGGATTCCTCATCTCATAAGATGTTAGAGATCCCAACAATAAATCTTTAGTGTAGGTCTTATAATATATACTTTGTTCAATAACACACACCTTTTCACTGTAAGCATCAGGGAGAGTTCTAAGAATCCTCTTTACAATCCTAGTTTTATCTATAGTAGCACCAAGTCCTCACATTCCAACTACTATCTCATCCAATCTCTGTACATAAGCTTTAACATTTTCATCTTCAGATATATGTAGAAGCTCAAACTGTGTTTCCAAATTCTGCAATTTTTCCTCTTTGACCCTTTCATCACCTTCATGGTCCCTTTCCAAAGCATCCCAGACCTCCTTAGCAGTCTTCAAAGTTTGAACCTTAATCAACTCAGAATGTACAAGAATTTTCTTCAAAATGTACTTTGCCTTATTGTTCACTTCGTGTGCTTTGATCTCATCATCCATACTTGGACCATTAGCAGGAGGATTGTAAGGATTCTTGTAAGCTTTCTCCACATCATATCCACAATACTCCAAAGAGTCTTCCATCAATATTTTCCAAATAACATAATTAGTTGCATTGAACCTCAGATAATTATAAGTAACTTTGCTAGTCATCCCAAACCTTCCTTAAGTGGTTACGCTCTACTCCAAGGAACCAAGCTCTAATACCAATTGTTGAATGAGACAACTGAGATGGGGGGGGGGGGGTTGAATCACTTGTAACAAAATTAAACCTTTAAATCATTTATCAGAACTAATCCTTAACACTACTCAAATGATTAAACATTAAGTGCAAGTGTAGAAACTAAAAACCATCACACAAATACAACACTGGATTTACATGGAAAACCCAATGACAGAAAAACCACGGTGAGGATTAACTCACAATATAGAGAATATCAAAACTAATTACAAAGTCTCACTACCAAAACAAGGTCTCACTATCTGGATCAGGACTCACTATCCAACAAGGCTAACAACTCGGAGGGCTAACTGCTACAAAGATACAAAGAAGATAGAAGAGATATGTTACAAAGAGAAGAAAATATCAATGTAATAGAGAAATCCACCACAATTTTCTCAACCACTTGTAGACAAGCATGAATGATAGAGTACACCTTCAACTCACTACATCTAGAAACTTAACATTTAGAATTCATACTAATCTGCCACAATCATATGAAACACATTCACTGATTCACATCAATCTCTCATCTATCTACTCTAATTCTTTGTACTTATCTCTCTTTGTACACAATTTCACCACTAACTCATTATGTATTTATACCATTTTCAACTTTGAAACATATCTATAGTTAGCCATCAACCATTAAATTTAAATTAGGTTAGTGCCAAAACATTCTAGGGTGGAATTAGAATGAGGGCAGCCCAAACACATGCTTCATCAACTTCGAAGATAGTGTTTTACACTGTTTAGTGTTCGACACAAGGTCGGCCAAACCAATGTAAAACACATAGAAAAATTAAGTATGAACCTTCCAGATACCGAAATTATCTTCAATAAAATCATAACAACTCAACTCTAGAACCACAAGTCATAAGACTTTACCAAAGATAAATCCAGACCAACAACCTTTCTCCTGGACCTCAGCCAGAAACATAAAAAACCATAGTTCACAACTGGTGAACATAACTTGCACTTTACAATGAATCAACAACCAAAAATTTGGATATAGAAGCTTCCAATAATCATGATCAACATATCTTAACCACACAAATATAGGAGCTAATCCCAAAGCAAAACCAGAGCAACCAATGAATACCTGAAACCTTTCTTTAATACAGTTTTCTCAATATCCTTGACATGAACAGCTAATAACCTGCATCCATGACACTAATGGCAACAACAACCAGTTGATAACCAATTGACCAGTTGACATCAATGATAACACCTTCATTCTTTTCATTCTTGAAACACTTCCTTTATACATATCTTAGATTTAGCAAAAATAGTTCCAACATTTAGATCCATGAACAAGCATTCATCATTTTCATTATGAAGGTAATCAGATTCATCATCAGATATACTGGCATATTCTTTAACATAATAATTTCTCTTAATTTATTTACCTTTATTCCCTTAAATCTGTCATTTGAATCTTTGACTAGACATCTTGAAGCATAATGACCCATCTTTCCACAATTGAAACATTTGAAAGGTAACTTAGTAACATACCTCTGTATTTTCCAGTTCCCTTTTTCAATCTCCTCACAAAGTTTGCTTCTAACTCATCAAACTTATCTAGATCATATTCCTCATTCTTCTCTGCTTTTCCAGCTTTAAAAGTAGTCTATTTACTTGGATCACTTGGACCAAAATCTCTCAATTCAAAAATAGTTAAAGCACCAAAAAATTGATCTCTAGAATAATGATCTAAATTTTAACCTTCTTTAATAGTGCCTCAAAAACCTTAGACTATAAGATTTAGGAAGATTTCTTAATACCTTCTTTACCACCTCATCTTCTTCAAGTTTTCCACCAAGGCCTTTTATGGAATTGACAACTTCATCCAATCTATGCAGGTGAAGCCACAATAGTGGTTTACAATTTGATGGAGGAAGGAAAATCCAGTTTTTTTGTGATTTCACTAGCTAAGGGGGTTCACTCAAACTGTCATGTTCAAATGAACCATTCAAGGTGTTTGGTTGAACCATATGGTTCACTCAAACTACTGGTTCAAGTGAACCATATTCAAGTCAACCATATTCAAGTCAACGAAAAAAGTAATATTCAAAGGGGTTCGATCGAACCCAGGTTCGATTGAACCCCTTTGAATTAGGGCTTTTAAAAAAGCTTCATACATCACTTTCAAATGAACCGACAGTGAATAGAGCGGTGCGACGAACATGAATAGAGAGCTTCATCTGAATGGTGAACGACAAGTGCTTGAGAAGTCTATCAACGTGGAACACCATCTCAACGTGCACCACCATATCAACCTCGACCTCCATAGCTGAGCCAGGTTGGTATTCTTTGTTCGAGAATCTGTTGATTTAAAATTGCATTTGTTTGAAAAATTGTAAACTGTAAATGTGATTAAAGAAATCCATTTTGTGCTATCATTTTATCATAGGATTCCATGAGACCAAATTTTTAGTTTAAAATGAAGGAAAATTCCATGAGACCAAAATTCCAAACAAATTTTTCGTTTAAAATGAAGACAAATTCCATGAGACCAAAATTTATCGTTTAAAATGAATATACCTTGTTTCAAAGCTCCCATTTTGGATCACGGAGGTTGAAGGATGCGGAATTTGGCTTAACAGTTGCGAATTGCATTTGCTTGAAAGTTTCTAAATCCTTTTAAACAATACTCATTTTTTAAAATTTGGATTTACAACTACCAATTGCATTTGCTTGAAAGTTTCTAAAGCCTTTTAAACAAACCCATTTTGCAACAAAATTTGGATTTACAGCTGCCAATTGCATTTGCTTGAAAGTTTCTAAAGCCTTTTAAACAAACCCATTTTGTAAAATTTGGCTTTACAACTGCCAATTGCATTTGCTTGAAAGTTTCTAAAGCCTTTTAAACAATACCCATTTTCTAAAATTTGGATTTACAGCTGCCAATTGCATTTGCTTGAAAATTTCTAAAGCCTTTTAAACAAATCCATTTTGCAAAAAAAATTGGATTTGAAGCTGCCAATTGCATTTTCTTGAAAGTTTCTAAAGCCTTTTAAACAAACCAATTTTCAACAAAATTTGGGTTTACAGCTGCTAATTACATTAGCTTGAAAGCTTCTAAAGCCTTTTAAACAAACCCATTTTGCAAAATTTGGGTTTACAGCTACCTTTTAAACTTCCCTCTTCTCAAGATCGTTAAATTATATAATAATCAAATCCCAAAAGAGGCAACCCCTCTTCTTAACCTTTCATTTTGGCTAAGTAAGTTTAATCTAATATATATTGCTTGACCTAATGGATTTTTAACATGTTGAACCATTTATTCAAAGAAAAGAAGAGAGTCCACAAAGGAATTTTGAGTAAATAAGGTAATTTTTAACTTATAAAATGCACATCCAAAAAAATACAAATTCATAACTAAATTTAAATAAAAAAGTGGACCATCTATGGCCTTCTATAAACTTCTCGAAGATGTCATTCCCATAAATGATAAATTAAAAGTTAAGTTATGACCTACACCAAAATGACATGAAATTATCTTTCTAAGATGTCATATTTGCATAAATAGCTCAAAGAATTTTTTTAACTAATTTTAAACACTTAAACAAATACATATATATGAATATACTTCACTTATAAATTCTTGGAATATATTAATCCATCACAATTAAAATCTTAGACATCATGCATAATATTTTTGATGTATTCACAAAGCTACCTAGGGTCTCATAAGACTTGAGTAGGTGAATACCAATATGTATATATCTCAGAATGGTGGGGTAAATGGAGGAGGATTAGTAGTAAGTTCATATATATCTATTACTTATTTTGCAATCCAATATATTGGTTGGAGAGGTTGCATTTGAATAGAAGGAGTGAAGATAAGGTCTATTAAAATATCACTCACCATGTTATCTATTCTTAGGATTTTGGAGTATATCAAAATATCCAACCTATATTTCATTGTTGATCTCAACCAATCTTTGCTTGAACTTCCTAATAATCCGCACAATCATCCTTGAAATATTCAATGTATGTGAAACATAATTATGAGGAAAATACAAATAATCCTTGACATAGCTTTTTGTATCAAAGGATAATATGGTTCTATAATTTTAAACTATTTCCAATTTTGAAATCAAAATACAATCAATTATCTATTTAATCTCAATAATCATAATTTTAAGGAAAACATAAATTACTTGAATCTTTTTAAGGTCTCTCATTAGATTCTACTTACTCTAACTTAAATTTAAAAAACAACATTAAAATCCACATAACAAATTTCAAAGACATAATATTATTTAAAAATCTAATTGTAATGAACATGTTATAGTAATAAATATTCAAATTTGAAATCTATGAAAATATATAACCAAATGATCCTTAGTTTTCATATATCATTTGTGATGAGAATGCTGAATATTATAATTTTTTAGGCCAATCTTTAGGCACTAATTCACCATTGTTAAAATGGTCCTTTAAAGTTTATTCATTATTTTTTCAGGATTATAAATTTTTACAATTTCTATTAAACCAAACTCAAAATAATGGTATAGATTAAGATTCTTTTCTTTATCCTACATTTGGGTCGTGTTTGATTAGATTTACTATCATATTTAGAAGTTGTATTTTGTTATTATATATTTTTTAACATATATAAAATGTATGGTTGGATTAGTGAGATTTTTATAACAAGTATACAATATGAAGTCAAAATTTATTAGATTGATTCTTAATAAATTAGGAATAACGATTAAATTTATAGCTTTATGCAATCTATAAGTATAAATAGTTTGATCTGGTAGAAACTTTATACATATAAAAATATGATAAATGTGTAATTATTTTGCTTTCTAGTCTATAAATTTTTGATGTGCTTGGCTATATAATTGAGATGATTCACTCATAATGTAATGAGAAAATTCATCCTCATATGGAGGATTTTATATTATATTCCATTAAATTCATCCTCTTTATGAGATTCTTATGGAATATTGATATTCTAGTGTGAATTCTTAATTTTAGACATATCTTAACTAGATAAATTTAGGTTCAATGAAGGCAATAGAACTTTTTTTTCACTTACATAGTCCTATCTTGAAGTTCATTTATGTTACCAACTATTAAATTAGATATTTTTATCCCCAATTATTTTCAAATAATTTTACACTAATCTTTGTTTATAGATTACTCCTCCCTGATCTAGCTATGCAGTTTTCTTATTATTTATTTCATTGTTTCATTTATAATTTGAACCATTTAAGGATGCTATGTTATAGATTATAGTTGTCTTCCAATTCATTATAAATTGTTCAACCCTCTCATGGTCTAAATAATTTTACATTCAACAACCATGTCTAAAGTACATTATATACCCAACCTCTTCCCATATTTAACACACTCATAAACCTTGTTACTAATCTCATTCAAAGAGGTGGAACAACCAATCTTAGAGGGATCCTCATCCATGGGTTTTTTATCTTTGTTCTTGACACTGAGATCCACCACATGTTTAGGTGGTTATCAATAGAATTAATCATTTTAGAAAACATAGGAGAGACAAAGGAGCCATCAATCTAGGCTCTAGTGATCCCACAATAATGGGTTACACTTTTTGGCCAAACTTGACATTTTAATTAGCATTTTGCACCAGATCTTCACTTTCTTACACCTATAGCAGCTAAACCATTAAGAATTTGAAGATGCAGCAAACTAATGATTTATGAAATTTTGTGTGTAGATTGTAATTATATTTAAAAATAAAAAATAAAAAAAATTTGTGAATCCTTTTATGTAATTTTTAATAACTTATTTTTTCTACAAAACAACATTTTTAAAAAGTGATGTTTACTTTGGCCCACATAACTTTTTTAATAGAAAGGATACAATTCTAATTTTTGAAATATAGATTTTTGATCCCAATATCTAGTGCATGGATATTTTTTCATAATTTGTTGTTGCATATTTTTTTAATTAATTTTCCAAGTCAGAGTAATTATAATTTGGATAGAGGTGTACTTCGGCCCACATAATTTTTTTTGTATACATTTGAATTAACTTATTTTTTGTTGTTGGAATAAGGACATCAATACCTAGTGCACATGTATTTTTTCAAATTCTTTTTATCTATTTTCATATTTTTTCATATGTGTAAAAAAAGACCTTGATGTTCATTGAAAATCCTACATTAACAAGAAATAAAAAATAAATATATTTAAAATTATACTTTTTGGGAAGCTTATAATAAGGGATACATTCTTGCAAAACATAAATTTTGAATGACTTCATTTGATTCCCCAAAAGGTAAATCAAAAGTTGTTTTTTATCAACATTTTGATAGGTGTAGAAGAGACTCCATTATAGGTATGGTTTAAAACTAATGGGGTTCCATCCAAGGGGGTTTGGTCTAAGGGGGTTCGATCAAACACTCTTTAATTAAAATACTTTAAATGGAACCTTTAAAGGTCTAAATCCTTATATTTTCCAAAAATATGTGATTTCAGGCAAAAATTAGGACATGTCTCAAAAAGTGTAACCCATTATTGTGGCAACATAAGCTAGAATCCTAATAATGATAGCCTTTGGATAATACAAAAGTTTTCCTTTTGAAGGGATTGGGGAACACTTATTGGATGGGTTTTATTTCTCCTTCACCACATTTTGATTAGGATTAAGAATTGAAATAATAAAATTCTCAAATTGGTATAAGAAAAAAATAAGCCCTTGGTGGAGGGGAGGTAATTTTTTTCCCATGTGCAAATCTAATAATAGATTTATTAAATTATATGAGTAAATGAAAAGGGAAGCTAAAATGTTACATACATCTAAGATTATTTATAAGATAAAAGTGATAGGATAAACAACATTTATAGTTTCCTTCTAGGATGAAATAAATAATCAAGTAGAAACATTTATATACTTGTGAGGAAATCATCTATATGTTCCTTCCTCTTGTATTTAATTTCTTTATGAGACTTCAAGCACTTCATGGATAAACCACTTGTAGTAGCAATACCTTCCTTAATGGCTTTAAAGGTTAACCTTCTTACTTTTTAACTAAAATTTTAATAAAATTCAATTTTGTGTAATTTATGGAGTACTATTATCATTTTAATTCAAAATAATGTAATAAATTTATATTAATTCAAAAATTAAAAAATACTAAAATAATAGTTTTAAATTAATTGAAAACATGGTTAGACCCCTCTAATTTTGTGGAACTATTTCTTAAAAGCTATTTTAGTTGAATTTTATATAATAGGAAAAGGAAGCCACATATGGCATTAAGACCTTCCTTGATGGTCTTTACTAGGAAATTTTTAATTTCATTCATAGGTCTTGAGGTATTTTAAACAAAAGTTGTGTTTGGAAAAAGGTATCTGGTACAAACTCCCATACAAATTAATGTTATATGTTTATGCTATTAACACGTGAAATTTTGGGCCTTAAAATAGCCACATCATCCCCATATTTTAATACAAATGAGACATTGAGGCTTTATGTCACTTATAATATATCTACTATTCTTAAATTATTTGATATAGCTCCATTTAGATCAATCCATATATCCTAATTTCTATCAAATCATAGGTGTCAATTTCAATAATTACACAATGAAGCACATTCGATTTTTCATTTGCTAGCAGAGGGTTATCTTATTATGTAATGCCTCGTCAAGTAACCCTAAAGGAAGTTGTAGTTAATGACTTAAGCGAACCAATTTTTTTTTTTTTAAAGTGTAATTAACATACACATTCACTTACTAATTAACAACAACCTCTAAGGTTACAAGGTTGGGATTACTTAAGCCCACACATACATCAACATATAACCATAGCATTTAATTACAATAAGAAATTGCATTTAAACAATCATAAAGATACATCATATCATAAAGTGATAAACATCCAAGATATAAATTCATTAACTTAATCAAATGGTTACATCTCTCATTCCCAGAATGAGGCAACTGTGTCACAATTACATAAGTCCACCTCATAAACATAAGAGGGGGAAAAACAACTTATTACAAATTGAAATATTACAATGCTTGAATCAAAAACAAGAACCATGAGTTGTCCAACTGGATGTCTCGCCACCAAGTGTTGAAGATAAAGGGGGACCCAAAAGTGTATGATGCATGTTCCACCCAACCAAGTGGTACCCGAAGGCCCACCCCCCATGCTAGGAGATAGTAACAACGTAACATGGACAAACTCTACAACCTCTAACCATAGGCAGACTCATACTGACACAAACTGACACAACCAAACACATGAACAACACAAGTACAACTCTCACATCACTGACATAGGTCACATTGCTTCTAGACATAAAATTTGATCAAGTATGATAAGAAATCCATACACATAAAACAAATACCAATGTTGTCCTAGACAAAGTGTCATCGCACAACTCATAATGAGTTACCCTTAGCGGATCTTCATAGGCTCCGATAATCCTGGTGACCTCTACTGACCCTCGGCCCTCATACTTACTAATGTGGAATCAAATACCTCTTGTGTTGACAAGATAAATGACCTTGCCATTCCAGGCCTTCCCACTCACCCCAAGCCTAAACAAGAACTTGCGACAATGAGTGAGGCTAGAACTTATCTTTTTAGTGTGAAGTGCTCCCCAAATTTTAAGTACATTGTTTAGTTATCACTTGATTAAACTACTTCCAAAGGTTACCCAGTCTTACCTCTTATGGGCTCTAGCCCCTAATGGAAGCCACTCTTCTATTTGACAACACACAAACAAACTAATCACCAAGGGAATCCCAAGTGCATACAATCTAGAAAATGAAACCACTCCAACTCTAGGAGGAAACAAATAATGGAACTCACTCCAAACAAATGGAGGCAACAAAACACATAGTCCACTCCTTCCAAAGGAGGCACAAAACATCCCCATTCATGAAAACCAGGTAAATCACTGAAAAGGCAACATGCACTACCCAAGGGAAATACAAAATAGGTCGACATAACAAATTGACAACCCTCATCCTCTAAGATCCTCTGGAAGACTTACATGTTTAAGACACTCTTAACCCATTCCCAAATGATTTCAAGAAATAATAGCTACAACAAGGCAATCAACATGATAAATATATCTAGTGTTTGGATTTAATAGATCCATTCTCCACCCATAGAAGACATTTAAATCATTTATCCATTTTCACTAATTAAATAAAAATCCCTTCATTTTTACTGAGAGAAAAATCTAATTTAATTTAAACTCAAAACCACTATTACTTTTAAAAGTAATAAATAAATTAATTTCCATTAATAAATTAAACTCTTATAACCTTTCCATTGCATGCTTCTACTAAATTAAGACCACTAAAAATACATGTAATGTATACACACATGCAATATATTCATGCGCACACTTATATCCATATATTTAATTGTTTAAATAAACCAACATACACATTAAATATATGGTAAAATATTTTACTAAATAATTACATTATTTTAATAAAATAAATTAATATCCAATAAATAATTTCCAAATGATTATATTACATAAACATCTTAATTATCAACTAAAATGTTTCAAAAATTTAATCCAAAATTTGCAAATTTGCACACTGTATTTATTAATCATTTATTTAATCCTATAAATAAATAATATATAATATAATATATATATATATTATATATTATTTAATTTGCATTAAAAATTAATCAAAACCTAACATAAAAAGGGCGGACAAAAACCAAGGTTCGCTGTTTTTTATTAATTACACAACTCAAAAAGTAATGGGAAGGGGCGCTGTGCGTATACATAGCCACCCCTCTCCCATGCGATGAGGAAGGGAGGATGTGGAGGGTCTCCCTCCACACCGCCCCTCCCTTATGGGCAGTGGCGGTGGGGAGGTAGTCCCTCCCCATCCCCCAAATATTGCAAGGACCAAAACATAAAACAAACGATGTACCCAATAGCAATTCAACCAATTCGCCGTACGATGATTTTAAATAAATAAAAATTTCGAATATTACATACCTTTATCAATGGACGTCGTACGAATGACGATTTTCATATTTTATTTAGTATTAAATAATTTTCAAATAATTTAAACATATATATAAGCAATCATATATTTATATATATATATAAATAAAGATTTCAACATAATAGACAAATTGGAGAAGTTTTTCCAAATATACACCTACAAGTGAAATTGTAAAAATTTCCAGAGAACACCCAAATTCACAAAGGATTTAAAATTAAATATCTCAACTAACTTTTCTCAAATTCATACACTAATAAAAGAACAAGGTAACTAAGAAAGATCTAGGCTCCTTTCCAGAAGCTTTCAACAAGCAAATCCTCTAAGTTTTTCCACTTACAGAGGATTTAAAGAAGAAATTCATTTTTCTACAGAGTTTTAAATCTTCTAAAACAAATCTAAGTGTTGTTTTACCTCTAAGTTTGATTTAATGTTGAATCTATCAATTTCCTCAAATAAATTAAATTCTAACAGAGATTCATAATTTCCCTAAAAGAAAACTTCACGGGAACAACAAAAGCTTTTATTTTTAAATTTTTTCTTTCCCTAACAACAAATCCTTTTCCTAAATAGATTTAACAAACAATTCTTTAAACACTACAATTTCAAATGTAAATAATAAGCAATAAAATATCACAGAAGAAAATCCGAGTCAAGAAGCTTCAGGTAAACAAAGAATTTGATGTCGTGCCTCCTCCAAAGCTTCCACAACTTCTATCCAGCAATTCCAGTGATTCCAACAAAAGAAGTATCCAACAACCATAGCAAAAAAATACAAGAACAACTCCAATCCAATTCTACAGCCAAGAATTCCCAAAAATAAAACCTCTGTGTATTTTTCCAAAAATATCCTCACACTCGTGAAGAAGCTTTCCTCTCCCAAAATTCTCTCCGTGAATGAATTTCGAACAAACTCTTAATTAATTCATCTCATACATGTGGCAATTAACAACTATCTTTTAACAACCGAATTTATTTCTCAAATATAATTTAATAATTTTCAAATTCAAATTTAATTCCCAAATTAAATTTAATTACTTCTAATTCAAATTTGATTCCAAATTGAATTTAATTACCTCTAATTCAAATTTAATTCCCAAATTAAATTAAATTCACTTTCTAAATAAACAAACATATTTAAGTAATCAATTTTAATTACTTAATAAATAAATTTAACCCAATAGATTAAATTTAATTTACTAAATAAATTAAATTAAATTAATTAATTTAAATAAATAGCTTCTACCAAAATGTCTAAAATTAATTAAATAAAAAACCACATTATTTAAAGAAATAATTTTAAACATTTATTCTATAATCAATAACCCTTCAGAAATAAATAATATTAAAACAAGGAAACCAATGACTCATCAAACATGACTGACGACACACTATGGCTAGGGTGTAGACTTGACACAAGTTACCTAGCTACTATCTCCCGTTCCACTTAACCGTTGGATCGACACGCTCAAACCTGTGAAACCAGGTGGAGTCGATGTCATGTACCTGCAAACCTGAAAACCAAGTAAACAACATCATATATATATAAGCAACATAAAATGCACACCGTGAAGAGGAAATCACAGAATCGTAGGGCTCTCGCAAGCGAGTGATGCAAACCCATCCCTTTCACCAATACACTCATCATAACTGACATTTCCATCATACTCAATAATCTCATAGGCAATCACATGTTATATCAACTAACATCATTACACCAATTAAAGCATGTAAAATAAAACATCAGATAAACCACATCACCTCACACAAATAGTCTATCGCTCTATAAATATCGATCAAATCACACACACATGATAAAGTATTTGAATATCCAGAAAAAAACTCAAAGCAAAACAAGGACACAGTGTCCAGTCCAGAAAGAAAAACAGAGGGGTGTTACATATTATGCCATTAAAATAAAATATAGGTCCTCAATACTTTTTATCTTTATTTTTCATCATTACATTGAACCTTATAAGGGACATCTTCATTGGTAATCATCTAATGCATAAAGAAAAATAATGTCAAACTTAAGCCCTTAATTTTATAAATAACTTAAAATAATTTATAACATGGGTAAACACTAGAGTCAATCACATAATCTATCATATACTTATCAATCAAATTTCATATCATGTCTATCATTCTAGTGACTGGCTTCCAAATAAAAGCATGCTTCTAAATAAATTAAAGTGCTCAATTATGGTTGCATGTTACCAATTTTACTTCTTGTAAAATAATATAATCAATAGACTCATGAGATCTTGTAAACATACAATCAATAGCTCTCTTGCTAAGAGGTTCTTTACCTTTTACATTTAAACTATTAAAATTCATAATTAACCATGGTAAAACTTAATATAGTCTATTAATAAAAATATAAAGCCTTTATTTCCTTCCTCTTTTGGGAGACTTGGATCTACAACCAATTATGTGAATCATTCCATCTTTCATAAATGATTTGGAACATCAAGGATTGATCATTGTGCATCATTATACAAGCTAGTCCATTATATCTAGTTGTAGAATTTGTATAGGCAACTTTTTAATTTAAAAATTTTGTAAGAATTGATTTATTTTACTATAATATCCAAGAAATTTGTAAAAATAAGAGTAATAAAATAATTATTAATATTATCTAAATGAGTAAATATAACCATATTTTCATATGGAGGATTTTATAATATCTATAAGATTTGAGGTAATAGAAAAAATATGTACAAAGATTAAATCTTAATTTTCTCCTATTCTTTCATTATTTCTTTCTTTTTGTACTAGGGTTAAATCTTCATCTAGGTTTGTTGTGTACTTATAAGAAACATTTGTTCCTTAGTATCATGTTCTTGTATATTGTATGGTAACTTTCATGATAAATATTATGTGCATGTGTCCCTTCCTCCTATCAAATTCTCTTTATGGATATATGAGGAAGTTTATTTCTATTTTTTGGTTTCCTCCTTATCAAAATATTGCTTCAATAATTTAGAAATCATATTTACAAGCTCATCATCTCTCTCATTTTCTTCTCTTATTTGTACCTTCAATAGTGACTAAATTGATTTTACATGACCACCAATGTTAAGTAATGATGCACTTTCCCTTTATTACTAGTTGTAGGAAATAAATCTTAGATGCAACCTTTATCAAGATTTTTTAAGTCTTTAATGGAACATTTTGTACTAGAGTGCACACTTGTAAATTTAAATTTTAGAACTATTTTAGATTATGTTTTGTGTGCAATCTAGTAATTTGAATGTTTTGATTATTAAAAACTATGATAGATGTTGAATGTTTTTTTGTTAATGGTATGGAAATATTATTGATGTGTAGATGAATTATTAGAACTATTTTAGATTTCTATTCCCTATATCTAGATATATTATTTACCAAGGTCTCATTGCTCCTTTAGGTGTACATACATATATAACATGGAAAATGAAGATGTTCCACCTCCAAAATCTTTGTTTGCAAATACCACTAATGAGATTAAGAAATTGAGAGACTCATTAGCACAGGGTGCAAACCCAAGGATTTTTTTTGAACCATGCATGTCAATATTACATAGTCTAGAAAAACTAAGAGATGAACTTGAGAGGACTAGTACATTTTCCCCAAATAGAGTGCTGCTATTATTTATCACATGTAGGAATAAGTACATGGTGAGGTTCCCCTTAAACAAATACATGATAGTGTGACCAAATAAATGATAAAAAACACTTTTTTTCCATTTCATCAAAATGCACGTAAGGTTAGGGGATACCAGGGATACCAGGTCACTAGATGTGTCGATCATGATATGGCCTCATTGATCTACCCAATTTTTTCTTGTAGCACATGGTCGATACCCAAACAATGATCAGATTCCATTATATTTTGTTCAACAATTGTATGTTGAGGTCCATTTGGGCCTCAAAGTCAACTACCTAGACACTCCACCATATGCTGGTCAGGGGCATGGTAGGATTGCCGATAGGCCCACCTATCATCAAGCAAATAGACCAACCCCAATGTTTAGAGTATTGGCTGGTGAGAGGTCTCCTACTCTCACCCCAGCTCTAGCCCCCATAGCGGATGAGGTTGTTGTTGCTTCCCAAAAGGAAGCAATTGACACTGTAGGTGAGATTGCAGATGCCACCACTAGGATATCTATTGATCGTGTAGGTCAGTATTTGATGTCTAGACGTTCTCGATCCATGCCATTTTAAGCACAGTGGACCACCATGGATCCTTTTACAGTGGTGGGAATCCCTACTCCCATAGAGCTTGAGGCACTTAGAGGAGATATGGCGCACAAGACTTTGCATTGTTTGGTTGAGGAGCTCTTGGAGGCATCTTCCTTCATTGCATCAGACTATGGGATTGGCGTAGAGCATGTCAGAGATCATTTGGTGCACAAAGCCCATTTACTTCCAGGATCCCATCACTCTCAGCCCAACACTAGTGCATGTTAGGATCCACCTACAGATCGTTCGACAGCTGCACAAACTATGGGTTTTACTAAGATGTTGATTGGTTTCGGTTCGTCATCATCGATGCCATCTCACCTGCATAATACTCTTCACTCATCATTTATGGAACGAAATGAGATAGATCAGATGGATGCAGATGTTAGTTCATCGCTTGACCATTTGGTTGACATGGTGGAGGCAACCGTTTTAGAGGACTTAGGTCATTCGATATTAGATGATGTGCATGTATGTGTGCATGTGCATGTTTCAATTCCTTTTTAATTATTTTTAAATTTTAGTTTTAACTATATATTCATGTACTCATATATATATGTATATATATTGTAGGTGGACATACCTCATGTCACTCCTAGCCTTGGTCCAAATCATGTACATCGATGTGACTCTATGGATGAATTTGCTACCAGTGGACATGTGAGTTTTAAATTTTTGTATATACACGTGTATATGTACATGCATATGTATGCATAGATCTAGATAGATATTTAAAAATATAAAAGTACATTCTTAAAAATAACTTTCATAAAATTTATTTAATATAAATTATATGTATTTAACACATTTTGTACACAATTTTATTTGCAGGGCCCAACACATCCATTAGAGTAGGACCGTTCTCATTCAGATGGTCGTTCGACTAGGAGTCAACATTCATATTAGGCCCTGCACTAGATTTATGATCTTTAAGTTACATGTATTTTCTTATATGATGATCTTTAGTATTCGACATTTTATGATCTCTAACTTACATTTTCTTATATAATATACATACATTTTCTTATTTGATGATCTTTAGTATTCGACATTTGATGATCTCTAACTTACATTTGCTTATATGATATAGATACATTTTCCTCTTTTCTTATAACATGTTATGTTTATACATTGAATCTATTTACATGTATGTATGTGTTTTCTTATGTTTACATGTTTATATGATATATGTATACATTTGCTTTATTCAATATACATACATTTTCCTATTTGATGATCTCTTAGAACTTACATTTCCTTATACGATATACATTTGATCTCTAGTAGAATTTTATGAAATGAATGCCACTTTATAATTAAGTTCATGTTCATGTTGATCACAATAAATATTTTTCACACACACCCATTGAATTTTATAGTAAGCAGTAAAAAATTATAAAATAAATGACTCCCAAGCTCAATTAAACTAATGATATTTTATAAATGAGTGTATTTACAAGCCTATTTATTAATGCACATGTTCTTCTAGTTTTAAAATTTGATAAAAATGATGAAATTAAAATCTTGATAGAAAATAAGAACAAATAAAGTGCATTACTTTGTGGTACACAAAACTCCTATTTTTTAAAAATGACTTAAGCAACATGAACCATTGAGGAGTTGAGAACAAAATATAATTATAAATAAGAGGTAGGAACATTCCTTTTATAATTATATACCATCCTTCAAACACTTTCTCTCTAAGTTATAAAATTTTATGTTAAATTATTTCATAAATAATCTCTTAATCTACACGATTATTAAATTATAGGAAAATTTTATTCTTTGAAACATTAAGAAAATTGAATTCAAATTATACCTCTATTATCTTTTTGACAAGTAACAAAATTCTAAAATTACTAGATATGTTGCATACCTATACATTAAATAACAACAAACTCCACAATGAAATAACTTGTTTGATTACCACCTGATTCATTTAAATTAGGATCTAGTTATTCCATATACTAGAATATTTTTTTTCCCATATGCATATAAATACAAGCTTATTTTTCATTATTCCATATCAAATTTCAAGATTAATTCGCATTTATATCACTTGGAGCACAAATTTTGGAGAAGAGGTTTTTGCACATTTATCAAGGAGGCAAATATTGGAGAAGACAAACTTTCATTTTTATCAATCAAGGAAAAATTTGGAGGAGAATTTAACTAAGTTGGTAGAGGATTTGTTTTGAGTCATCTTTAGCTTGAAGAAGAAAATGGGACAACAAAGAAAAATAAAAAATGCATCTCAACGAAAATTATCAAAAGAAGAAAAAAAGAGGCATGAACAAAACTTGGAAAATTATCATAGAAAGAAACAAGGTACATGTGTGTTTCTTCTCTCTCTCTCTCTCAAGTGTGTGCTTAGGAATTTTATTAACACCTCAATTTTTTTTGCTTATAAATATATTTCCAATTATGAAAACCATGTTAGATTTAACTTGGAAACTTTAATACTAAAAAATAGTCATCTTGCATAGAAATTACCTAAATTTCTTATCATCTATTTCCAATTGCTTTTGTTCCATGGAATTCTTAAGTTCAAGAATCTTTGACTTTATTTTTTTCAATTCCACTTAAATAACTCATAGTCTCTCACTTTCTTTGCTTGCATGTAAATTCAAACAAGCAGGAAATTCTCAAGTTGAAGTCGAGCCAAATATAGATATTGGATCAAATGAATCCACTGAAGAATACATGGAACTTGAATGTAGGGAGGAGGCCCAAGTTCAAACAATGCATGTTGGAGAGGGGTCAGGATCACTTCCTTCTACTAGTATGCATGAGCATATAAAACTAGCTGAAAATGTGAGAAAAAAATTTCTTATAGAAATTTAGATCATTTACTTGAAATGGATATGGAGAAACTGAAATGTTATGCCAACCAGCCTTATAATAAGAGAAGAGGTCAATTACTAAATCTGTAAATGGAATATCAATGATCATTTCAATCAACTTGATACACTTGAAAAAACCGAATTGTTATCATGTTTACTTCTTCATAATGAGCTGAAAGAGTCATTACAATTGTTGGGTGTACATTTGGCATCAAATAAGAAGAAAAACATGGGATTACAAAAGGATATTGCTCAAAATGTTAAAAATGGTTTAGATTTTATTGGGAAAGGATCTCGATTAGTGGATATGACCACTACAAGAAGGGTGATGTCGACATCTATTGTGTAATGCCCCGCCAAGTAACCTTAAAGGAAGTTGCAATTAACATCATAAGCGAACCAATTTTTTTTTATAAAGTGCATTTAACATACACATTCACTTACTAATTAACAACAACCTCTAAGGCTACAAGGTTAGGATTACTTTAACCCACACATACATATTACATATAACCATAGCAGTATGAACTGTATGAAATAAACATCATACATCATAAGAATACCACATAACATAATAAGATAATCAACCAAGATACAATCTCATAAACATTATCTTAAACCAATAGTTATATCATTCATTCCTAGAATGAGGCAATAGTACACAAGGTTACAATTACAGAATTCCACCTCATAAACATAAGAGGGATAAAGTAACTTATACAAGTTAAAATATTACAATGCAAGTAATTACCACAAGAACCACGAGCTGTCCATCTGGATGTCTCACCACCAAGTACTGAAGATAGATGGGGACCCAATGGTTTTGGTGCATGTTCCACCCTACCAATGTGGTACCCGAAGGCCCACCCCCCATGCTAGGAGATAGTAACAAAGTAACATGGACAAAGATTCTACTACCTCTAATCAAAGGCAGACTCATACTGACTCAAACTGACATAACCAAATAAATGCCATCAATAAGTACAAATCTAGTTCAACTCAAGTACAACACAAGTACAAATCAAACATCACTGACATAGGTCACATTGCTTCCAGACATAAAGTAGATCAAGTATGTTCACAGAACCATACATATAAAACAATTAACAATAGTTGTCCTAGATAGAGTGTCATTGCAAGGTTTGTCATGAGATCTCCTCTGGGCATTCTTCATAGGCTCTGACACAAGTAATCCTGGTGGCCTTAACCAAATCTCGGCACTCATACTCACTCATGCGGAATCAACTACCTCTCGCAAGAACAAGATAGTTGATCTTGCCATTTCAGGCCTTCTCACTCATCCCAAGTCTAACCAAGCCCTTGTGTCTATGAGTGAGGATTAAATTATATTGATTAGTGTGAACTGCATCCTAATCATCTAAGTACATTAATTTAGTTATCACTTGATTAAATCACTTCTGAAGGTTACCCGGTTTACCACTTTGGGCTCCGGCCCCTATCAAAAGCCACTCTTCTAATGGACAACGCACTCACAACCAATCACCAAGGAAAACACAAGTGCATACAAACTAGGCATCATAACCACTCCAACACAAGGAGGATACAAATAATAGAAACTCACTCCAAACATCTTGGAGGAAACAACACATAGTCCACTCCTTTCATAGGAGGTACAAAACATCCCCGTTCATGGAAACCGGGTAAAACTGAAAAGACGCCATGCACTATCCCAGGGAAAACAACTAGATGACATAAAGATTCAACAACCCTTATCCTCTAATTCTTCTAGAAGACTTATAATTTAGGACTAACACTAAATCCCAAAACCAACAATGCAACTTGACGACATAGCAACAAAAGCATTCAAGTCATCAATCAAATCTAATATTTGGATTTCCTAAATCCATACTCATTCAATAGGTAGTGTTGACAAAGTCAAAGACATGATAACTAGATCATCTAAAATAATCATAACCCCTATTTCCCTTTTCATTATTGGAAATCTAAAACAATTAAACTTACTTCCCTTTACTGAATACAGAGAATTAAATCCTTTAAGATAATCATGAGAAAGATACTACTTTTGGATATACTAAATCCATATCTCTTTCATAATCCAATCACAATGATTCAGTTAATCTAAATAGAAATTAATTAAATAACATAATTGATTGCCTCATCAATAAAACAACTTGTTAATTTACTTTTAAATCGACACAAATCCATGCAAGTAAACTTTTTCCATTTCCTAACCAAATCTTACATCTCATTCAATTTTCTATTTAAAATATTCAATCACTTTAATATAATAGCATATTGTTTCTCTATCCATTTTCCATATACACTAATCAATCCATTTTTAAATCTCAATTCAATAATATATTGCATGCATCTCATTAAAATAAAATACGATAATGAATTTTACACTTAATATATATATATATATATATATATAT
Source organism: Sequoiadendron giganteum (assembly GCA_007115665.2). NCBI lineage: Eukaryota > Viridiplantae > Streptophyta > Pinopsida > Cupressales > Cupressaceae > Sequoiadendron > Sequoiadendron giganteum. Next base: position 752,942,539 of record CM021102.1, on the reverse strand, counting down.
ATATATATGCTCCATATTATATAGACACCAAATATATATATTAATAAATTTAATTATATATATTCTTTAATATTCCATTCACAATTACTAGATTACTCTATGGAACTAAGTAAAACATAATAACTATTTTCCTTTTTCAATATAGTTAGTTCCTAAATTTACTTCCAATGCAACCTAACACTATTGCAAACAATCTTTTCAATTTTCTATCCGGAGTCTATGTTTCATCAACTATCCATTTAAAAACATGCAATTTCGTCAATGTATACAAATATCTTTTGGCTTATCTATTTGACCACGCATTCATATTGTTTCTAATTAAATCTCATTAATAAAACAAACATTTAAATATAAATATTTCTATAATTCTTCAATATATTTAAATGTCTTTTTCCTTATCAATTTTGACCATACATTCAAAAATTATCATTTAAATTCTTCATGCAAAGCTAAATTACACGCACTTAAATAAAATAAGGTAAATACTGATTGAAAATACTCATGGATAAATATACATTTCAATATATTTTTTTCAATCATATTAACAAAATAAATATTTTTTTTTAAATCAAGTAATTACTTCTATTAAAAAATATCTTTCTCTATACATTTTTTGCACATACTAATCATTTCTTTTAGAACACTAATAATACCCAATTTGCAAACAATAGAATAAAATAATATAAAATATTATTTATTCTCTCAAATGGATATATACCTTCAATATATATATAATAAATATAAATTAATATATTTAAATATATTTAATCATTAACATATCTTCTATTCTTTACAGAATATCAAATTGTTTAATTCAAAATAAAATATCCTTTATCATTAATTTTCCAAAATATATATATATATATTTTTCCAATTAAATCAAATTAATAATTGGACCTTTTACACATGAATTTAAATTATGCATTATTTAAATCCAATATTTAACTCCTTCAATTAAACTTTAACATGTCATTTTAAAATAAACAATAATTTTCCCATATGTTTATAATTTTAATTTCACTAATCTAATATACAAATTTTATTTAAAATAATATAAATAAATATAATACTTTAATATTATAAATTATAATATAAAATATTATTAAATAATATTTTAATATTATAATAACAATACATAAAATATTAATATTTATAAATATCAATTTATTATTATTTTATTTTCAGAGCAGCCATGGGAAAATAACTTAATAGTAGTCTCATGTTTCAAGCATAACTCAAAAACTACGATTTGCGTATTTGCGATTTTTTGACAGAGATAAGAAAATTTCAAAATGCAAAAACCCTTTAAATTTCCTGACAACCCAGTTTGTGTAAGTGAAGTTATAGGCGGACCATTTTACCATGAAAAATATAACTATACTGCAGATTTTAAAATCCGTTTTTTTAATAATAAATAGAAGGTTTCATTTTCTAAAAACATTCTAAATGCATTGTTCAATCTCTATGTTTGATTTCCAGTAACAACATAATCGATTTCTCCAAATAATTTAAATTCAACTGAGGTTTTCACAATTTTCACTCAAAAATTTTCACAAGCAAAGGCTGTAAATTTATTTAATTCTTTTCTTCTAATATCAAATTTATTTTCTAAAATAGATTTAACAAACAAATCTTTAATCACTACTATTTTAAAAAAAACAAACAAGAACAATAAAACACAAAGAGGAAAACTTGGTACAAAAAGCTACAGGAAGAGATGAATTTTTGATGCAAGCCTCCTCCAAAGATTTCCTGAATTTTTTTCAATCCTCCAAAGAATCCAATCCAAAACTCAACAAATGCAAACAATCTTTCCTTCAATCAATTCTACTATCAAAACTTTCTTCAAACCCTTGTGCAAATTTTCCAAAATTTCTTCCCTGCTGTAAAAATGTATATTTTTCTAAATCTCTTTCTACTCCCCTAAAACTAAAACATGTATTCTTTATAAATAAAAAATACCTAATACAACTCTAATTCACATTACATGCAAATTAGATATTTCAATTTCAATTTCAATTTCAATTTTTACAACCCTAATTCATATTACATGCAAATTAGATATTAATTTCAATTTCAATTTAAAATGCAATTTCAAATATTAAATTAATTTCCAAAGTTGCAACTAATTTCTCAAATAAACATTTAATTACAATTTCCAATTTAATTCCCACACGTTGAAATTAAATTCCAAATTTAATTTTAATTCTTTTATTTCCTTTCATTCTCTTGCATCACATTTAATTAATTAATTTAATTATTTAATAACTAAATTCAATCCCTTGGATCAAATTTAATTAATTAAATAAACTAAATATAATTAATTAATTTAAATATAAAATTTTATCCATATTGCATTATTTAAATTAAATAACCATCAACATGATTTAAATGCAATTATTATAAATATCTATTTCCAAATCAAGAATCTTTCAGAATTAAATAACATTAAAGCAAGACGGACATTGACTCGACACACATGACTGACGACACACTAAGGTTAGGGCATAAACTTGACACATGTTACCTAGCTACTATCTCCCGTTCAACTTAATCGTTGGATTGACACGCTCAAACCTGTGAAACCAGGTGGAGTCGATGTCATGTACCTGCAATCCTACAACCAAGTAAACACATCATACAATATATCCAGCATATAATACACACCGTGAAGAAGGAATTATGGATTTTTAGGGCGCTCACAAGCGAGTGATGCGAAACCGTCCTCTTCACCAATACACTCATTGAAACTAACACTTCCATCATAATCCAATAATCTCATAATAACATCTCATGTTAACTCTACAACATCATTAATCCATAATGCATGTAAAACAAAATCAGATAACTGCATCTCACAATAATAGTTGTCACTCAATAGTAATGATCAAAACATTATAACAAAATGTATCTAGTATCAAAGTAATTGCAACCAAATATAACATAAAGCAACTTGAACAAGAATCAAAACGGAGGGGTATTACATATTCTACATCAAGATATAGCAAGAAAAAAAAAATGTCTGCACTTTCAGATGAAATTGGTTATAGTAGAACCACATTAATAAAATATGAGAAAAAGAGAGTTTTTGGATGAGAGTTCAGAAGGAAATTGGGCAATTATGTGTAGAGCTCCCCATTCTCATAGGATTGAAGATGTTGTTAAGAACTTGATCTCAAGTTTTTGGCATGATCAGACTTGTCCATCATCAAATACTAGAGATGCTATGAGACACAAGATTGAGCATGGCATTTATGAAAATCATAGCAAACATTGGCTAGACATAACAAAATTTGATATGTATATAAAATTTTGTAATACATATCCTCATATAAACATTGGGCAAAAAATGTTTGAAAGGTTAAAGCCATATTATGTGAAGATAAACAAGTTTTTTGAAACTTGTTGTTGCCGTTATCATATTGAATTTGATCTCTACTATCAGGTGTTTTGAAAGATGAGAGAAGAAAATTGTGGGTTTCAAAATGCACCTCCTAAACATGCAAGTTTGTTCATAAAGGCTATATTATGTGATCATGAAAATGGACCTCAAATAAACTGCATAAAAGGAATTTGTGAGACATGCAAAAATTTGGCTAAATTTCCTTCAAGAAATGAGGATACTGAACTGACAAAGACAGTAAATTGCAAGAGGTATGTATTATTTTTAGAGAGTTTATTTATTTCAATTTGATTAGATTGTTATTTGAATTCTCTAATGTAATGTTTCATTGATTGTGTGGTTTATTACTTATTCACATATTTTACTCACACAGGTACAAGTATGTAAAGTTTCAAATAAATTTTGGGAAAGAATCCACAAGGTTGAACTATGTAGAAGAGGAGATTCCTATTGGAAAATTTATGGAAGATTTTTGAAAATTGATACAACCATACATACAACATTCCTTTTTCTCTAAGTGGAAAGCACAAAAATTCCAAACATTGAGAGATACTTAACCACTTGGAACAGTTCAATCAGTAGTTGACTTTGCAAAAAATTACTCCTTTGTACATCAAATGGAGATTCAATCAGAGTATTACTTTTCAAAGAAGATCACTATTATGGTTCATGTGTGTTATCGACATGCACAATTAGAATTGGATGATGTTGAGAGTAAAGATGAAGATGATCCATTAAGAAAGAATATCACTTTTATATTAGTGATGATAAAGAGCATGGCACGCTTTTTGTACAACATTGCTTTACAATTTTTTTTTAGAATTTGAGAAGCAGGGGTGTAAAATTTGAAAAGAATTTTGTATGGTTAGATGGATGTGTGACATAATTCAAATCTTCACGTCCATTCTATGCACTTTGTAGATATCATAAAATCTATAAAATATCACATGTTTGGAGTTTTTTTGAGAGTGGGCATGGAAAGGGTGAGCATGATGGCGCAAGAGCTTGCATCAAACGAGCTTTAAGAAAGCATAAAATGAGTTATCCAAAAGATCATATAGACAATGCACATGATGTTGTTGAATGATGCAAGAAACACTTTGCATCAAATGTGGTCGACACATCTTCGAGAAAAAACCTACACATTCCACATAGAGTGTTTTGGGAGATATCGGGTATTTATAAATTACATTTTAAAAAATTTGAATTTATTTAAATTTAAAATTTATATACATATAAATGTTTGTTCACATAATTTTGTTGTTTTGCATGTATCTAGGTGTGGACAGAAGATCAATGCATGGATGCAAGAGGGTAGAAAAAACAAGGTCTTTGCATTGTGTTAAGAGTTCAGATAGTCATCATGGATGGACATTACACACAAAGGATTAATCTTGTTTTTGTATTGAGTGCATTGTAGGAAACTCTGATCATGCATGCAAAAACCAAGAACTTGGATATGTTGGTAAACGAGATACGGTGCCACTAGCTGTTTTAGAAACATATGATGAAAATGAGGAAGAAAGATTTGAAGACATTCCTTTGATTTCAATTGTTTATGACCATATTTCAGGATTGGTTAGAAAAGGTACATGTGTAATTTTTCAATAATTTAAATAATATATATATCTAGTTAATGATTTTTAAAGTCTAGATAAATTTCTCTTTTTTTAAGATTTTTTTTGTGTAAATTTGGTGTACAGGAGATTTTTTTGCAGTCATAGCAGAGCTTGGAAACATAGAAGGTGTTAGCTATTATTTATTGCATTGCACAAAAAAGAAGAACAAGCTAACACAACATGAAACAAGTGATGAAATGTTATTTCCCACAGGTGAGTTTGAATTTAAAATTATATATATACATTGTGTTCACATGTGCACATTACATTATAAACATTAAATATATATTGTACAAACCTTGAGCACGAAAAATGTTGTACATGTTCATATGTCTTACTTTAGGTTCATGTTTATCATGCAGGTTCTATTGTAGTGCAAGAGACATATCTAAAACAAGTCAAAGTTGTTCAACATGGGATTCATTTTGTTGAATATCAACCTAATAACAAGGTATACCAATATAGTCAATAATTGCTACCGCCCTACATCTTCATGCAGTTCCACATGCATGTGGCTGAAGAAAATGGAGGCTAGATAGTGATGATCATCAAAAACATTTACATATTATTGAAGAGCGGGCTGAACCAGAATCTTTGACTTAGATTATATCCATGATTTTCAAGTTCACTTGTAACCCTATACATGTTCAAGTGAGAACTTATAGTAACTTGTACATAGTTGTAAATCATTTTTCATAAATTCCAATTATATGTAAATATTTGTTCCATGGAATTCTTAAGCTCAAGAATCTTTGATTTCATTTGAAAGTTCAAAGTTACACATATAGCATAATCTCTCACTTTTTTTGCTTGCATGTAAACCCATATATATGCTTTCAATACTTATTTGAAACCTAGTGAAGTTTTTTAAAATCATTTTGCCTAGAAATTACAATTATATACAACTTATATTTGTTTCATGGAATTCTTAAGTTCAAGAATCTTATATACAATTTTATACAACTTATATTTGTTCCATAGAATTGTTCCATGGGAAATTATGTATTTTAAAATTAAGTATTATCTAATTATAAATTTTTTCCACACATTTAAAACATAAATCAATGCAAATAAAAAAATAAATTTACCATCAATTTAATTCACAAAAAATACTGCAAATGGAAATAGAATATTGCCATCCAGCTGCCAAATCAATATTTAAATGACTTCTATATGACTCCCTCTCTCCCCTCTACCCTTAACCCTTAAACCCTAAACCCTTGTTCCCTCTACCCTTTATCTCTCTCCTACCCCCCCCTCTCTATCTCTTAGGTCTCTCCCTCCTACCCCCTCTCCCTCTCTCAAGTCTCACTCTCTCTCTTAATCACACACTCTCTCTCACTCACTTCTTCTATCTCTCTCCCCTTTATCCTTAACCCTCCACCCTCTACCCTTAATACTTAAACCCTTAAACCCTCTACCCTCTACCCTTAACCCTTAAACCTTAAAACCCTCTACCCTCTACCCTCTATCCTTACACCCTTAAACCCTATACCCTCTACCCTTAATCCTTAACCCTTAAACCCTCTACCCTCTACTCTTAACCGTATACCCTCTATCTCTCTCCCACTCCGTCTCTCTCTCTCAAGTCTATCCCTCCTACCCTCTCCCTCTCTTAGGTCTCTCTCTCACTCACTCACTCCTATCTTGAGCTCCCTCTACCCTCTATCTCTCTGCCACCCCCCCTCTCTCAAGTCTCTCCCTCCTACCATCTCCCTCTCTTAGGTCTCTCTCTCTCACTCACTCAAGTTCCTTCTATCTCGAGCTCCCCTCTACCCTCTACCCTTAACCCTTAAACCCTAAATGGGTCTTAAACACTCTACTCTCTATCTCTCTCCCACTCCCTCCCTCTCTCCCTCTCTCTCTCTCTCAAGTCTCTCCCTCCTACCCCCTCTCCCTCTCTCCCCTCTACCCTTAACCCTTATACTCTAAACCCTTGTACCCTCTACCCTTTATCTCTCTCCCACTCCCCCCCTCTCTCTCAAGTCTCTCCCTCCTAGACTCACTCTATGTCTCTCTCTCTCACACTCATTCCTTCTATCTCTAGATCCCCTCTACCCTTAAGCATTAAACCCTTAAACCCTCTCTCTCTCTCACTCACTCCTTCTATCTCGAGCTCCCCTCTACCCCGAACCCTTAACCCTTAAACCCTAAACCCTTGTACCCTCTACCCTTTATCTCTCTCCCTTTGCCCCCCCTCTCTCTCAAGAATCTCTCCTCCTACCCCCTCTCCCTCTCTCCCCTCCACCCTTAACCCTTAAAACCTAAACCCTTGTACCCCCTACCCTTTATCTCTCTCCCACTCCCCCCCTCTCTCTCAAGTCTCTCCCTCCTACCCCCTCTCCCTCTCTCCCCTCTACCCTTAACCCTTAAACCCTAAACCCTAAACCCTTAAACCCTCTACCCTCTACTCTTAACCTTATACCATTTATCTCTCTCCCACTCCCTCCCTATACCCCTATAATTCATTTGAACATGTAATTAATATAACTGATAGAGATATAATGTTCTCAATATTTCTTCTTTGTTGTGAGTTTCTATTCAATTCCATTGGATACTTTAAAGAATATTGTGCTTTTCAAATACTCTAAAATTTCAAGAAGAATGAGGTGAAGAAAATACAATTTTTTCTTATTTCTTCTCCACTTTAATATATAATCTCACACCAAAACATCCATGTGAAACCTCCACCAACTTGTCAAAATGGTTGTATTTTATGGTGGAATAAATCCACCATATGCATGAAATAATTTGTATGCATCTATAATCATCATAGCTCATATGTTATGATGAACTTCAAACTCATTCATGTTGCCATAGATTTGGAGACTTAACCCTTCTTTCCACCTCTCTACTTGTTATAAGTTGCTAAGATGCCCTACTAGAAGAATACAACTAGTGCCTATACTCATTAAAGAGCTTATATAAAAGATGAAATTCATTGGTTGAAGATTCCTAATAAGTTTTATTAGGAGTTGTCTAGTCCTAGAGAGCTAAAATAGTTCCTAAAAACTCATGTCCATTTGGGTAGCTAACAAACTCTTGACATTACTACCTCATCATTTCTCTCTAGAAAATCATGTTCATTTGGGTAGCTAACAAACTCTAGTGTAGTCATTATATCATGTTTTCAAAAAATACATCAAAACCATTTATAATATCTTTTCCAAAGCCACATTCTCATGGTTCTCATGGTCAAAAGCTAAGGCTAAGCATAAATTCAACAATCAAGATGAAGAATCCTAGTAGGAAATCTTTGAGGCTATCCTTCATCAAATTTAACACAAGATTGTAGCTTAGACTAGAGGTGACTAAATGGGGTGCAAGGATTGAAAGTGGTTGGGCTAAAATGAGAGAGCAAACTCTAATTATTTTCTTTTTATTAGAGGCAAAGCATGATTTTATGAGAGTTAAAAGCCATGTCCTTTTCATGATTTAATTTCATACATGCAGGATTCATTATCTTACAATCACAAAGGGTTAAGAACATGTATTATTCTCATTTGCGTCTCTTTTTCATAATTGCATTCATTCACACCTCCTCCATGTTAAGTAGGGAGAGAGTGAGAAATTCTAGAACACCAAGTTTGAGATTATTGGTAGAGAATTTGTTTGGAAGTGATTAGAGGCGTGAAGGTTGAATCAAAAGTCCCCATGTATGTAGATTGACCCCTTTGTTTCATGTTTGATTTGTTGTACATTTCAATGTTCTGTATCATCGTTGTGCCTTGTCTGTATTCTTACATTTTTGTGCTTATTTATAATATATGTATATAATATATTATTTATAATTATTAATAATATATAAGTATATAGTATATTATTTATAACTATTAATAATATATATGATTTATAATTTAAATAATAACTATTATATAGATATAATTTATATTATAGAGATTAAAAAGTATATAATTATTATATATTATATAATTAACATTATAAGTATATATTTAGAGGCAAAACATGATTTTATGATTTAATTTTGAAGGGAGCCTAAGAAAACGTATTGTTCTCATTTGCCTCTCTTTTTCATAATTGCATTCATTTATGAGATTTATAACCAATTCGCATAAACATGAGAGAGGTAACATAATAAATAAGGAGTCATATGGGAAGTAAGGAAGTAAACTATTAGAAAAATGGCAATAAAATAAAATAAAATACAACTATATAATTTTAATATATAATTAATATTATATATTTTAAAATAAAAAGTATATAATTAAAAATAACTATATATTATTATTATAATATAGAATTTTTAATTATATAATTTTTATATTATAATAATAAGTATATTATATATTATAATATAAAAATTATATAATTTTTTTTTTTTTTTAGACTGCAGGAATCGGGTAGCACAACCCCCTATAAACTGCAGTGTGCCCATTAAACTTTTTAACGTGACCAACAACGTTGGCACGACACACCCTCTAGTACCACGAGAGTGGGGGAGACTAGACCTCATGACCAACCTCTTGCAATAGGAAAAATTTAGCCAATCGAGCTAGGGCCCCAACCCCATAAAAATTATATAATTTTTGAGATTTATATTAATATTATATATTATAAAATAAAACTATTACAAAGATGGCAAAAAAAAAAAAAACAATTGATTCATGGCAAGGGGTTCGACCAAACCCTCTTGAAAAACATTTTTTTATTGTATTTTGAAGAGGTTCGATCGAACTTGGGTTCAACTGAACAATTTTTTAGGTTTGGCCGAACCATAGTTCGACCGAACCACCCTTTTTTCCCCTTCCCCCTCCGAGGCACAAAAAATGTCCAAAATTTTGCACTTCGAAGCTTGATTTGAGAATGAAAATGGATGAGACTTCACAAACCCAACTGGTATTAGGTAGCCCTTAGAACGAGCTATCCAACAAATATAATTTTAATATGTTTTGGTTTTATTATCTATTTGTTTTTTAAGTTTTGATAAATATAGGTTTTTCACCGAAAATGAAGCTCTTTGTTCTGCACATGTGGAAAAATAGAAGATTATCAACTTTTTTTTTTGAAAAATATGAGTGCACCAGATATTGGAGTCCTTGATCCAACAAAAAAACAATTTTTTTTTTATACATACAATAAAAGTTATGCATTATATGACCGTGCTATGTTTGAATTGTAATTGGTTTGACTTTGAAACTTGATTAAAGAAAAAATATTCAATAAAAATCTATCTAACCAAGTGGAAGAGCTAGATAGCAGAGTTATAATTCTAAATTCGAAAGAATTATAATTTTATCCTTCATGGAAAAAAAGTTATGTGTTATACGGTGAGCGTCACTTTTTAAAAATGTTGTTTTCTGAAAAAAACTAGTTTTCAAGGGAGATGGAAAAAGAAGTGCAATCTGATTCCAATTTTTTTGTAAACAATTTACATTTAGAATCTACAGACAAAATGTCATGAAACTGTAGTTTACATCATCTTCAAATTCCTCACGATTTAGCCTCTATAGGTGCCCGAAAGTGTAGATTTAGTTAAAAAAATCATTTCAGTGTCCAGTTTGGCCAAAAATTGTAAACCACTATTGTGGGATCATCCATGCATGTAGCTTTTAATATATTCATCTTCTGTCATCCTTAGGGTTGCAAAACTAGTCTTTAGATTTTTCATCTTTGCTTGCTTAACCTTATCATCCTTCATAGATACTTTCCAGCTATTTCTAGATCTCACTAACAATTTTAAGACTCATAAATTTCACAAGTTCTAAATTAGAAAGACCACTCAAAAGAGAATACCTTTCTTTTCCATTCTTCTCATATGCCTTGATCTCATCATTAGTGCTCAGACCATTTAAAGGAATTGTATATCTAGTTTGATTAGATTTCCAAACTCCAAACCCTAGAGAAAAAAAGAAACCTTCCATCCTAGTTTTCTAGAATTCATAATTTGATCAATCAAATAGAAGAGCCTTGTTCTTGTGTGCCATCCCATATCTACCTCAAGTGTTTAAGCTTTCTTTTAAGGAACCTTTCTTAGATACCAATTGTTGAATGCACAAGACAACTGAGAGAGGGGGGGGGTGGTGAATCAGTTGTGCATTGGATTCATAGGAATTGACCTCACACATCAGATATTTTCATCTAATTAAATTCACATCCCAACACATCCTTGCATCTACACACACTTCTCCAAGAATTCACATTTCCTTTATCCCATTCACAACCTTAAGGTCATCTATTCACCTCAAATGTGCTAATTTAAATTAGGTCAACACCAACCATTCCTATGGTGGAGAGGAATGAGGGAGGACCACATCACACCTGAATTTTGACTTAAATCTACAAACACACATCACACCATACTTCAAAAAACACCAAAGTATATGCACAATTAGTGTAAACACCCAAGGTCGGTTGAACTTGTGTTAACACCATTAAACATTTAAGTAAACACTTCTTCAAATCCAAAGATGGCTCATGAGCCAAACAAAACACTTAAATATAATCTAGAATATTTTATCAACACCTTGAAAACCAATAAATCCTTTGCAACAACAAACACCTAAAAGATATATTCATTTTGTACACCTAGTTAACCTCCTACATATTGTAACTCACGAATCCAACCTTGCGGAGCACCAAAAATCAAACAACTTGAAATAAGGATAGATATGAACAATATAATCACACTTCTAGATCCGCAACATCAGAAAGCACAATGCAAAGAAATGAGGAGAAAAACCATTTCTCCTAGACAACACTGAATCATAGTTCACACATTGGTGAACAAAACTTCTTTTACCAAATGATCCAAACCCTAAAACTTTGGATATAACACACGTGAACACCTCTGATCAACATATCCAAACCACACAAGTAGATCTTCAACCATGAAGAAATATAGAGAAAAACATTGAACACTACTCTACCACACTGAACACTCTTTACCACACTATTTCCTCTTTTATTCAATTTTTTTCGAAAGCACTTGGAAACTGGAAAAACCACAAATACCACCTAAAAATATTCAAAACTCCTCTTTTCATCTCAACCACACAAGAGGTTGAACATCCACAAACATATTCTCATCAAAGAAACACTAGAGGTTGACATCAGTGATACTACTAATGACAACATAATGCAACCAATCAAAGCATCTCCATCGGTTGACATCAATGAAACAACAAATATCTATTGAAATCAATGACAACACAAACTTCCAACACTCACCACATGCACATGTGGGATTTTCACCACCCAACTATCTTCATATCTTACCCTTGCTAATAGATACAAGGGTCTCTATGTATATTTGCATTCTATTATGATTGAGATTGAATAATTTATTTTTTCTCATATATCTTGTGGAAGATTATTTGGTATTACAAATGATTCTTACTCCTAGGAAGTTATTTTTTGAACTTTGAAACATTATATCAAATTAAAAATTATCAATATTAATTGAATTTATAAACAATATAGGACATCAGTTTAAGGTTTCTTGGAATTAACTATGCCCCTATCTTGCATCTTGGATCACCTAGAAAATTATAACGAATGAGAGAGAGATAACATTCTATGGGTTTCTCCTTTGATCTTATTTATATATTCTCTACTGTAATCATCTGCAAATGATCCATTTAAGGATTTTCCAACCATGCAATAAATAAAATAAATCATAATTACATAGTGGAAGCTCTCGATGAAATAATAAAATAATGAATACATTTTATTAATTTATAATATACCTCAATGAGATTTCAACATGCTAGGACTCAATTGTTTGATTAAAAATATATAGAATCATGAAGTACAAATGATATTACAATGCAATCCCACTTCTAACTTCATCCTACTTTATTTATTCCTTTCTAATAATCTTAATGAATATATACATATTTGTGGCAACAAAAAATGTATCCCTTTAAATTTTCGTGCTTGTTTAGGCCGTCCTTGTTAAATTGAGCTTAATGTTGCCTTGATTTAGTGTTTTTTGATTGTATGGACCAAATTTATTGATATGGGATTCATACACCACCTTGGGCGTATGGGTCCCACCTAAGTTTCAGGGTCCCGATCTAGATTTCACATGAATCTAAGAATTTCTCAAAAAATGTGTCAAAATCTTAGCCTAATGGGACTCATAGACCACTTCTGGCGTATGAGTCCCACTTAGCGTAGAACTAAATTAAATTTAAATTCTTGGTGATATTTTATTCTCCTAGATATGATGTCATCTTGTAGTGTTGTAATTTTGAGAAATTTGGCATAAACAAGTATAAATACAAGGTTATTTCACTCATTTTTCACCTAACAAGCAATCAAGTAATCTAGCAAGTTGAATAAGAATCCTTATAGGGAATTGGAGATTACAAGATAATTCAAGAGCATTAAAGAGTTGATTATCAAGAATTTTGGAGCATCATTCAACTATCAAGCATCATGTCAAAGTCATCATGCATCATGTTTGTTTTTAAGCTAACAATTGTGATGTAGGGTTTCATGATTTAAGCAAGCATTCAATTCAAGATCTAAAACATTCAAGCAAGAGTCAAGATCCACATCCATTGAATCCATTTCATACATGTTTGGAGCACTTTATTTCTAGGGCTTGGTGAGTTACAAAATATCATCTTGTTCATTCATCATTCCTCCTTTCCATTTGATTTCATTACAAGGTTTGATTACCAAAATAGGGTTTGACCAAGGAAAACCCCTTTCCACTAAAAAACCAACATTTTCCCCTCTCTTTAGTATGTGATTTTTAGTTGTAGGTTGAAGATCCTCTAAGGAGCAAGATTTTAAAGAAGTTTTCAAGTTGTCCAAGTTGCCACCTTGTTTAGAAGATCATTAAAAGACACCTATAGCTCGTAGAATTCAATAATTCAGATCTGGAAATCAGGTTGATAAGACAAAGTAGAGGTTGAAGAGAAGATTCAAAATTTGACTTTCTATAAATTCCAAGAAAGAATGATAAACCAATTTTGGCATATGAGTCTCAATATAGTGGACTTTCTAGTTTTCAGGTGTTCCAGACTTGTCTCTGCCAGGTTTTTGTTCCTGCTCAAAAACCCTAATTTGGGACTTAATTTCCCAGCCTGGCGTATGAGTTCTAGTATGCATTAAATTCAAAATTTTTAACATTTCAGGTCTTCAATCAAGTTACTATGTGTTTCTAGGTGCACCTCTGCACTTTAATAGTTTTTTATTCGATTTTGCATTCATTTCTAGCTCATCTATTTAAGTCTTGCATAACATTAGGTTTGATCATTAGTTCTTGCATGTTACTTGTCTTTCCAAGCCCTAGCTTGGTAGTGAACCCTTCTTTAGTCATTAATCATACCCTAGAAAAACCTTTAGGATCTATCTCATTCTATCCTTGAGTGAAATAATAGTGTGAAGTAGGAACCCTATCTCCCAAAAGATTATAAGCCCCCTAATTTTCATTGTTTCAATATTTAATCTTAATCTTAGAGGTGATATAAGTCAACCACAAGGTGGTGTGAAGATGAATGGCTCATAAAATGTGTAGTTGGCTAGATGAATGGTTGATCTCCCAAATAAAATGTGGTTTTAAAGTATATTTTTATGATACACACCATAAGAAATCTTGGTTCATATGTATCTTTCTATGCATTCCTTTTTTGGAAAAAAATCTAGAAAGCTTTTCAAAAGCCATAAAAACTAAACTAGGTATAAACTTGTCAAGCATGGTAAATTTTAGAGACCAATTGATGCTATTGTGATGATAAAAAGCTTATAAAAAGTGAATATGACATTGAAGTATCATAGTAGAATATATGTTTCCTAGAACAAGGTCCAATATGAAACTATGATGAAATGTGGTAGGATATTTGGTAAATGACTAAATGGAATTGAACAAAAAATGTACAATAGAAATGAACAAGTAAAATATTTTTTTTTTGGATGATGCAAGATTTATCTTACACCATCGAATTCTCTTTCATCAAACACTCAGGATTTACTTTTCATTGGCTAGAGAAAAGCCCATATGATCTATCCTAACCTTTGGAATTGAACTTGAATTTATTTAGGATTTCATTTCCACTTATGCAAATAGTCCTCCTACTATCTACTCCTAGTACATATTCCTATCCTACTATTT
This sequence comes from Sequoiadendron giganteum, assembly GCA_007115665.2. Taxonomy (NCBI): domain Eukaryota; kingdom Viridiplantae; phylum Streptophyta; class Pinopsida; order Cupressales; family Cupressaceae; genus Sequoiadendron; species Sequoiadendron giganteum. Next base: position 752,927,433 of record CM021102.1, on the reverse strand, counting down.
AAAATCTCTTCAATCTCTTCCTTTAGTTATTGTAATAACAAATTTTTCCATTGTACTTCTATGGTATTATCTCTCATCTCACCTTCATGATACTTGTGTATATTTACAATGATAAATATTGGCAATATGCTTAGGTATTTTGATAATTTTAGTTCATGCATTTCTTGAATCAAATCACTTCATAATTATGTGAAAAAGAAACTTCTTCATCTTCAACTTGTTATATGTTCTAGTTGACTTGACTATTCCTTCCTAGGCTATACCATTGAACCACAAAATTTATGCTTTGGTGAGGGAAGGGGTCCCCTACAACTTTCCAGGGTTTTCACCTAGAAGGAAGGGGATATCCTTTTGGGGGACCATAAATATTGTGAGTCATTCAATGCAGGGGATTGAATATGTGTTGAATGTGCTAAATTCTGAAATGTGATAGGTAAACCAACTATTTAATCTAAACTAAGAGAATCTATATTTCTGGAAAACACATGGTGTAATATAACAATGACAAAATAAAGACTAAACTAAGAAAAATAACCTAATAAGTCAAACAAGTGCACCTGGAAATTGAAGAGGGCCAAGGTATAGATTTTGGAAACCTTTGAAAACTTGGAAAATTAGAGTTTTGAGTCAACTGGGACACTTACGCAAGGTTGGGCGACCTAGTCCCTTAGGAAAACTGCTCCAGATTCCATTTTAGTCAATTGGGTGCTCAAATTTGTAAAAATCTTTGTCGGGAACCTCCAGTGGGACTAGGTCGCCACTATTGGTGACCTAGTCCCTTTCAACTTTTCTGGAAAATTGAAAGTGGACACGAAGGCCTATGATCTGTGCTTTGTTTCTCCATAGGAATCCAGACTCAGACCTACAAAATAACCTACAAACCAAAATATATTTGGGTTTCTAATATGGGGTTTCCCTTGGTCAAACCCCTAGTTTGTATTTAAACTTGGAAAGAGATAAAAAATCTACATAAACCCTAGCCCTAAGTGTGTCTAGAACTAGGAAAACCTGAAATAAGACAAAACCCTCATCTATTGCGCTAGAATAAGATGCATGCAAAATATTTGGAATGATGCAAGAATTCAATCTAAGAAACCATACAACATTACAAATGAGTGTAAAAAAGGATGCAAAAGGGATGCAAACATCAAATCTGAAGATGGGCTGAAAATAGAAGATGGAGTCACTTCGAAAATATTCTTTAGGTGTGACATGGTGGCTAATTACACCTCCTCAACCTAGATTTCTCCATGAATCTCCATAGGAATCTATGTTCAACCTTTGGCAATGTGTGATCTTGAATGTGAAGTGAGCTTGAAGACTTGAAAAAGGCCGTAGTTTGCTATCCAAAAGCTTCAACTTTGTTATGTGAGAGAGATGAATCTTCTTGAGGAAGCTGTTTTGCACTTGATTCTTGAAGTTGGTTATGAAAGATGACCAAGAGAGCTTGCAAAATGACCTAAAAACATGTATTTATAAGCAAAAAAACTTAATTGTCGATAGTTTTGACCTAAGAGGTCAACACCCATCGGGAATTTTTGGCAAAATATACATTTTCTCGCTTAAAAATGCAAAAATCCTCAAAAAGGACTAGATCGCCAACTTGGGCGACCTAGTCCCACCAAGGGATTTTGAAGTGGGATTAGTTATTTTTAAATATTTTTGATGTTGTTTGTTGGGGGTTGAATGATTCCTTAGGTATAAAAGGCCTCAACCTTAGGGGGCTATAAATGTTGTTTTAGGGTGATTATTGATGAAAGGGGACCTAAAGTAGGACCAAAATGAGCACAAAATTGTCCTTTTCTTCAAAGGTATACAATTTTGGCAACACATTTAGCCCCCAATTTAGCACCAATATGAATCTACGTGCATATGTAGGCTAAAGGACTCTAAACAAATAATGCACCTTATTTTCATAAAAGGATACTCATTTAATGACAGGAGAATGAAGCCCCTAGTGTTGTTATCTGCAAAACCACAACATTAGGAACCACACCCTGCAACACAAATTCTCTTATCTAATTCCTAGGGATCAAATTCGAGGGTAGATGTATGCCCCCCCTTGATTCCGCTTGCTTTACGGAGTTGGAATCAAGGTAGAAATCTAGCCACATCGAATGAGGGCATGCATATCGAAGGGAATTTCCAAATACCATGCCACATAATGAGAGGTGAGTGATGATGTAGGGTGTGGAAATATGATACTAATGCAACAAACAACATAAAAAATAGAGCTCACTAGCACCCGGTATGTTGATTTGAATGAAAAGCACACTAAAAAGTTCTAACATGTTAAAGGTACAAATGTGCATATATGTAAAATGAGATAGAGTTAAAAGGAATGAAAATAGAGTAGCTTGTCACTTGTTCATTTACCTTTTGTAGTGTTTGAGTGATGAGGAGAGAACAAGAGGATGTCAAGCACACATGGATTCATGCCTACTAGATTAGATGTGCTATAGGACCAGGTAGCCAATGACGATCGAAATAATGAGGTGAGTAGATTCTGAAGCCCTTGCTTTGTGATTTTTCAATTATGGAATGAATTTAATGCATGTTTAGGTTAGATTAGGATAATGGAAATTTTTTTCGCAAAGTGTCCCTTTTGTTCGCAAAGTGTCTTGTTTCTTCGTGAAGTGTCCCTTTTGTTTGCAAAGTGTCCTGTTTCTTTGCGAAGTGTCCCAAAAGGGTTCTAAAGTGTCTAGGTCCTTAGGAAAAGCACACTAGAACAACATTAGCACACTTGCATGATTCAACCATGAGGCCATTTGTAAATAGTTTCTAGGAGGATTCAACAATAATCCAAAGCAATCTTTGTATAACACATGCTATTAGTCGTTCTATGTTACATTGGAAACATAAGTATGGCAGCCCACAATTTAATGCAACAAACAGTCATTAATAAATTAAACAAAACAAATAATGAAGCCAATCTCTCTGGAAATACTGAATAAAACATAGTTATAGACCTTTCATTAAATTTTTATGAAGATCCGATGGTGGAAAAGAATGTTATTGCATTTTTCCCAAAACTGCAAACCCTAGGTAGGGTTTAGACGTGCCCTCACTAAAATGGTCATAACTTATTCAAATCTTAATAAAATTTGATGAGACTTGAAGAAAATTAAATTAGATTGACATGGAAAACTACTAAAATTGGTTTCAGATCAAAATATGGAATGTAAAATCCATACCATCACGTTTTTTAGACTGCAACTTTTGCACAATATTGTTAGAATAGGGAAGTCTCACCAAAATAGTCATATCTCCCAGAAAACTCAATAAAATTCAACAAAACAAAAAAAATTAGAAACTAGAAACATAGATATTTCCATCCATATATGATACACTATTATTTTTGTCCATATCAGGCCATACAATGCACAACTTCAGCCTGGAAACAATGTAAAAATCAGAAAATGCACACAAAATTTGAGGTTGCCATTCATCAAACATCAAAAATAATGTCTCCAACCCCCAATTAGAGTTTTTGAGGGTGTATGTATACATTTCCAACCAAACCAACCATTTTCAGCTACATTTTGATTATTTTGTTGAGAAAACACCTTAATGACTCTTTTTGACAAGTTGCTTGACAACTTTCTTGAGCAACTTTTACAATTTTGACAATATGGAACAACTTTAAACATTATCTGACAAATGAATTAAAATATGACTTACTAAGACTCAAAAACCTCTAAAATGGTTTGATAAACCTTATTATAAGACCTAATACACAAAATAGAGCAACTATTTACAAATGGCCTCATGGAGGCAAGAAATCAAACAGGTGCTCTTGCACCAGAATTATAGTAGAATTGAAGAGATTAGATGACTTAGATAACATATTTTGATGATTTTGATAGGCACCCACCCGATCCCGTTAGCATCTTGGCCAGAGACAACTGAGTTTCCTTAGAGACTTGGCTCCCGCTTTATCAATGGTAGAGATAGAGCATCTACAGGAGGTGGGGATATACTAGGCATACTTCATGCCCCCCATGAGGTACCACGATGTGATGCTGATGGCATTGTGTGAGCACTAGAATGCTAATACTTGCACCTTCCATCTATCGACATGAGAGATGACCATTACCTTAGAGGATGTACACAGGATACTCCAAGTCCCTATTCGAGGGGAGTGGGTGCATCTCTAGAGGGGTCAGTCTTTCCATGAGGAGCAGTTAGACATGCGGTACTATCTGGATGGACTAGTTCATGATGACAGAGTAGCCGGACGGATCGAATTAGCCATGCTACTTTATTCACGCATGCCAGTAGTGAGGTGGATCATGATGCACACTGTAGCATTGGTCCTCCTACCAGATGGATGTCCAACACACCTTGAGGGCAAGCTAGTGCACCTAGTATGGGGGATGGCAGAGCATCGAATAGTGTACGCTTGGGGATGGTGCATCCTGGCTCATTTGTATTATGACCTTGGGAAATTTGTCTTCCGAGAATTGGATAGCATGGTACATTGTACACTTCTATAGGTGTGGTGTCTGGAGCATATCACACGTACCAGGCCGATTGGCTTCCCATTTCTGACAATGGTAGGCTATCCACGGGCATTTGGTTATCCACTACGACGACTATGGAAATACGGTGATCTACACTTTTGGCGAGTGAGATTCAATTGACTAGAGGAGGAAAAGATCCTATGGAGGCCATACCAACTTGTATTATAGTGGCCAAGTCACACTAGACAACTAAGGAGACTACAGATGGATAGGTTTTTGGTGAGGTGACATGATCACATAGTGTGACATTTTTACTATGATCAGGTGATGAGACAATTTGGACATGTATAGACACCACCCAAGCATGGTCATCATTTAGGAGATCCGTTCAGAGTGCCCAGAGCCCAGGTGATACAACACGGTTCACACTAGATGATGTTATCCAGAGTGAATTTGACTATTTGGATCATGATCAGCCACCGATGGATGATGCAGATGATGTTGGTGCCATGTGGGATCATGAAGAGTGGTGGATAGCATCACAACCAAATCTGGTGTTTTCAATGGATGAGCCAGTAGGGGATGTAGGACTAGTACCAGATGAGGGGGATGAGACAAAAAAAATTAGAAACTACAAGGCTGTTGATATATTTACTGATATTATTGATGAGGAGTATGATGAGGATGCAAACCAAGATTACAACAAACAAGAGGGAGAGGAGGAGGATCAGGATCAGGAAGAGGAGGAGGATAGAGCTAAGGAGCCACCCTTGAGTGATGATGATGAGGCAGGAACCGGGGACCGATATGAGTGGGGAGAGGTTCACCCATAGATATGACGAGATCCTGAATAGCAGCAACAATAGGTGTCAACACTCACAGCCGAGGGGAGGCTAGCACATCATCCATGCTCCCTACATAGGATGAGGTGGACATTGCTCTTCCCACTAGAGATATAGGTGATGATATTTAATTTTGATATAGTATGTTATAATTTTAAGTATGATTTGATGCACATATATATATCATGATGTGTACTGATTAAATTTTATTTTGATCTTGTAGGGCCCTTAGAGGATTGGAAAGAGCTCTACCGTTAGGCAACCGCTGAGATAGTGCTGACATCTTTCGAAGAAGATGAGATGGACTTTGATTATGTGCCCCCACCGATTGTGGAGTGAGATCTAGAAATGTTGAGACCCTTCGCGAGACTGCAGACAACTTATGAGGGCCTGTGTTGATAGATCCACCAAGTCAGAGCTGCACCATAGGCACAACCATCACAAACCTCAGCAGAGGTGGAGAGACTGGAGAGAGAGCTAGCACGACTATAGGTAGAGAGGGATCAGATAACAGGAGAGAAACGGGTGACACTCGTGTGGATGGAGGGGATGGAATTCACGCTCAAATTCGGCAGATCGTGATCATGATCACACATGACCATCTCCCTTTGTACTACTATGATGCAGCATGAGTACCAAATCTTGAGGGATCTAGTAATCATAGTCCTCAGTGACATTGTATATTATGATGAGATGTATATAAAAACTTATATATATATATATATATATATATATATATATATATATATATATATATATATGCATTTTTGATTATACATGTGATTTAATGTGTGGATGGTAAATATCAATGTGATTAATTAAATAGGATTATTTAATTAATGTCTTCATGTTTTAATAAGATTTATGTGATCTAATTAAAACTTAGTGCAGTTTCTAATGAGATACAACATAAAGAGTGAATATGTAATGCACTTATGTTCAGAGATTGGGCTGAGAATTGCAAGGTTAGGTTTGGAACTTATGTTAAAGATTACAGAGTGAATGGTAATTGGGTGGACTTGGGCAGAGTCAGTCAGGCTTTGGTCCCCATCCAGACTACGTTGCTGGCTGTTAGACTTAGTTCAGAGGAGCTGGAGGACCGTGCGGTGTGGATTGATGATCCCTCTAGTAATTTTTCTGTGTCTTCAGCTTTTGCTAAGCTCACCTCATCTCTCGATCATCCTCCCTTTTGGTCTAAAGCTTGGTGCAATTATCTGATACCTAAAATTAACATCTTCTTTTGGATCTTGCTCCAAAATAAGTTGCTTACAATTGACAACCTGTGTAAACGTGGATTTCAAATCCCTAATAGATGTTGTCTTTGTAAGATGGATGCTAAATCTGTAAGTCATTTATTCCTTCATTGCTCTTTTGCTGCTTCTCTTTGGGAAAATTTTATCAGGTTATGGAACCTTTCTTGGGTTTTCCTGATGTTCATTGAAGATTTCTTTTCTCAATGGAAAGCCCCAACAAGGAATCCTTTACTTAGATCTTTTTGGGATTTATCCTTCCCTCATATTGCTTGGGGCCCTTGGAAAGAATGCAACAACATAATTTTTAGGGGCAAAGAAGCCTCTGTGGATTATGTCTTTGATAAAATTGTCAGATCTCTGAAGGAAAACTTTAGTGCTGTGGCCCAGAAGGACAGGAAGACCTTGAATGCGGACTATTCAAACTATGATCTTTGTGTTGCTAAGGAATGGAACATAAATCCTTATTTGTCTAGCTCTACTATGAAAGCCAAAAAGGACAGAGAGGGAGTTTGCTGGACTTTTCTGCCTAACAGGTGGATCAAAGCTAACTTTGATGGTGCGGCTAAAGGCAATCCGGGGGCAGCAGGCTGTGGAGGAGTTATAAGGGATTCCAATGGAAACTTCATAGGTGCAATTTCCTCTCCTCTTAGCTCTCAAACTAATCACCTAGCGGAGGCGGCTGATGCTTACCATATCATAAATTTAGCCCAAAGTCTTAACACAAAATTTATGGCTTGAAGGAGACTCCAAAAAGATAATTGACTACCTTCGTGGCAAGTCTCCACCCTCGTGGACCATCAAATCGTGGATTGATGAAGCTAAATTGAAATTGGCCAAGTTTGAAAAAGTTAAAATATCACACGCCTATAGAGAAGCCAATGCTGTTGCGGAATTTTTTGCTAATGAAGGAGTTAAGAGCAAAGAAGTGTGTACCTGGCTAAATAATAGTGATCTAAATATTAAAGTTTGTGCCCTATTAAATTATGATAAATCACATGGTAAGACGACGTGTTATCCCTTTAATGAGGACAGGTTGGATCTCTCACATCACAATCATTAGATTGTATGGGACCGAACCCAGTGGAGTAATTTGCAAGATAACTCTGCACGCTTTGTGGGTTCTAAGATTTGGCGGGGCCAATTTTAGAAAGGCTTGTGTTTGGATCTACCTCACTATGTTGACTGATATGGGAGGAGACAAAAAGCAAACTAAGCCAGATAGCTATGAAACCCACATGAAAAATGCTAAGGTTTGGAACAAGATTAAAAGTGGAGGACTTATTCCTTTCCTGGAGAAGCTTCATGGTTCTGATCAGGAGGCTAAGAATCTCTTCACCAAAAATTGGCATGATGGTAAATTGACCCTTTTTGGTAGGAATGTGGAGCTCAATGAAAATCTTATTGCCAAAGTTATGGGATTACCCACTGATGGGAAGAAGTTTTTTAGGGACAGGGCTTACTCTGATGAAGCTGTTATTAGATTCCCCAAAAAGGACAAGGAAAAGCAAAGCTTGGTCAAAATTGCTAATAGTTACTTTGATGTTGACTCCATAAAATCTATATGGAGAAAGGTTCTTCGGGCCATTATGGAGTATATCATGATGGATGGGCGTTTTACTAAAGTCTATGGTTACCACTTCGCTCTCCTCAACCATTTCCATCACAAGGTAAGGGTCTCTATCCCCTATTATCTCTTCTTCTCTTTGAAGAAAAGTTTGGAGGATAATAAAAAAAACCCCAAAAGATTTCCTATTCTTCATACTGGGTTAATTAGGCTTATTGTTGAACATCTGCATGTGCTTGCCCCTGCTACTTTGGAAACCAACCCTGATGATGAGAGTGATGATACTGAGCCCAGTGGTTTGGAGTATTTGCCTAACCCTAGCTCGGGTAGAAAAACCCCTAGTTTGCATGCTGGCCCTTCCAGGGAATCGGGTAAAATCCGTGTTGAGCCTGAGCTTGACTGTCCTCCTAAGATCAGCTCTGCTGGCAAGACTACCCAGGCTAAAAGCCTTGTTTCTTACACCGAAGATTCCTCTGAGTTGGAGGAAGCTGATACCAACATCTCTGAGCACTGTGTGGACCCTTTACCGAACACACACATTGTTGATAATTCCCCTGTTAACACTGGAAAAGAGCCCTCTCTTGATTATCTCTACCTTGCTAAAACCAATTTCGAGTCTCATTCTAAACTCCTGGATTGGACCTTTTTTGAAATCAATGAGCTTAAAATTAAAAACTGGGCCCTGCAAAGTAAGATCGAGGAAATGGGTACTAAGATTGTAGAATTGGGTAAGAAAGAAGCGGCGCATAGTAACAGGAACATTGATACTGATGCTGAGAGCTTAAGGAATACCATCAGAACTATCGTGGAACAAAACAACCGTATAGCAAGACATAATGCTATAATTATTAATGTGATGACTGAAAAGCTTGACAAAGCCCAGCAGGGATCTCTGGTGGTTGACCTGGAAGATACATAAGATAAAAGCCAGGACAGGGATGGTGGCATTTCCAGAAGAACCCGTGCCAACTTGAAGCGCAAGGCCCCCCTAACTCCGAAAATGGTTCAAACCTTTAAAAAGGGGGTTAAAGATATGCAGGATATGGAGGCGGAGATAGAGACTGTCCTTAGGTCTCTGAAGTAATGGTTGGTGCTTCCTGTGTTCTTTCTCTGCTATCCCTTCTTTCCTAACCCTTCTGGTCCTTTTTGCTTGATTGCTGCTGGTTTTTTCTTGGGCAGCTATTTTTTTTGGTGGAACTTTGGTGTTCTCTTCGCTATTTGTAAACTTTGTGGTTTCTGGTCCTTGTAAAACCTGTTTTACCCCTTTTATTAAAAACATAACACACGAGAAGAAAAATTGAATAGTATGAAATCTAAAGCAAATATAAAATGAATTAAATAATCACTTTAGTGTTCAAGACATATGCATAATGATTTGTCGAGAACAAAGCAATGAGAAATCCTGTAGGATATAATCTCATAGCTCTAACAACACTTCTCTATAATTAATACCATCCAAAAGGGGATTAGACATAATACCGATGCAAGTGCGCGACATTAATGGGGTATTTAAGAGGAGTGTCATCGTGCTTAGTTAAGGTATAAGCACCAGATCCATAATTCGTATTGACCATATAGGGGCCTAACCAATTAGGACTGAACTTACCTTTGTCAGAGTAATCAGTGGTGGGTGATCCCACAATAGTGGTTTACAATTTTTGGCCAAATTGGACATTAAAATTATTATTTTTAACTAAATCTTCACATTCGAGCACCTATAGTGGCTAAACCATGAGGAATTTGAAGATGATCCAAACTAGAGCCTCATCAAATTTTGTTTGTAGATTCTAAAAATATTTTTTTCAAAATTTTTGGAATCAGATTTCTCTTATTTTTCTATCTCCCACGAAAACTATTTTTTTTCTTCAGAAAACAACATTTTTAAAAAGTGATGCTCACTATATACAACATAACATTTTTTGTATGAAGGATAAAATTCTAATTTTTTTGAATTTAGATTTGTAACTATGATATCTATCACTTTCATTTGGTCTCATAGTTTTTTATTGAATATATTTTCCTTAATCAATTTTTGAATTCAAACTAATTGCAATTCAGACATAGGTGGACTGTATACAACATAACTTTTTTTATATGTATCAAAATTCAATTTTTTTTTTTAATGTATCAAGGAAATCAATACCCAGCACAAAAATATTTTTAAAATTTTTATTTTGATAATTTTCTATTTTTCCACATGTGCAAAACAAAGAGCTTAATTTTCGGTGAAAAACCTATGTTTAATAAAACTAAAAAAATACATACATAATAAAACCAAAACATATTAAAATTATATTCATTGGATAGCTCGTTCCAAGGAATACCATCTTCCAGTTGGGTCTATGAAGTCTCCTCCATTTTCATCCTTAACCTGCGCTTCGAAGGGAAAAAATTTGGAAGTTTTTTGTGAGAGAGGGTGGGAAGGTGGGGAAAAGGGGGGTTCGAGTGAGCCTAAAGGGTTCGATCGAACCCCTAGGGGTTTGCTTGAACCCCGGTTCGATTGAACCATGGTTCGAGAGAACCCCCTTCCACAATGAAAAATGCATGTTTCCACATTCAAAGGGGTTTGATCGAACCCTGGTTCGAACGAACCCCTTTTGGGTTCACTCGAACCCCTCAAAACAATTTTTTTTTGAGTGGGGGAATTTTTTGGAAGTTTTCCTTGCTCATTCGAATTGTAAATCACTTTTGTGGGTTTACCTTGGTGGTATTACATTGGTTTTCATATAAAACCAAATCACCTTTGTTAAATGTCCTAGGAATGACACCAATATCATGTTTGCATTGTAATTGTTTAGTGTAAGCTTGAAGATGCTTGAGAGCATTGATGCGTTGTTCATCAAGCATTTCAAGTTGGTGTAATCCTTGTTCCACATAGGTGTCATTATCGAAAAGACGTTGGAGAGAAATCCACAACGTGGGGATTTCTAACTCTAAAGGTACGATAGCCTTGGTACCGTAAACAAGGTTGAAAGGTGTATTTCCAATAGAAGAGAAAACACTTGTGCAATATGCCCATAACATATATTGCAATTGTGTATGCCAATATTTTTGGTTTTGGTTAACAGTCTTCTTAAGGATTTGTTCTAGGATTTTATTATACTTACTTTTAGCTTGACCATTAGACTGAGGGTAGTAAGGTGTGGAAAATCAATGTTGAATATGGAAGGTCTCGAGAAACTTATTCACATCATTGTTCTTAAATGGTGTACCATTGTCTGAGACTAACACGAAAGGAAGACCAAAGTGAGTGATGATGTGTTCCAATAAGAAATGACATATCACATTAGTAGCTGTAGATTGGAGGGAAATAAATTTTACCCATTTGGTGAAATAATCGGTAGTAGTAATGATAAACGTATGTCCAACAGAAGAAGGTGGTGAGATTTTTCCAATTAGGTCTAATCCCCACACAGAGAATGACCAAATAGGTATTTGGGTACGGAGCTCAGAAGCAGGAGTACGGATCAAATGGATATGTTCTTAGAATTGATGATATCACTTAACATACACATAGCAATCCTTTTCCATGTTTTTCTAGTAATAACCCATGCGAAGGAGCTTTTGCACTAAGGTTTTTCCTCCAAAATGTCCTCCACAAATACCAGAATGGGCTTGTTCAAGGGCAATATGAGTTTCAGCATCCTTGAGACATTGCAAAAGAATACCATCAAAGGATCTTCTATACAATGTATCAAGAAGGATTATATACTTAGTGGCTAACTTCTTGAGGTGAATGTAGGTATTTCTGGTTGTAGGTTCAGGAATGGTACCATCCTTTAGATAATTATAGATGGCATCATACCATTCAAACTAATTATTTGGAAAAGTGGGAAGGACATCATCAGGTTTAGCGCTGATGGAGGGTTTCATAATGAGGTGGATGGTAAAGATGACTTTTTCAGAAGGATCTACAGGAGACATGAGAGAGGCTACACTAGCCATTACATCTACATGGTGATTATCTTTTTGAGGGATGTTATCGATGGTGAATGAGTTGAACTATTCTAACAAAGTGAGAAAGAGATCCTTATATTGCAATAGTTTATCATGTTTAGTTTGATAGAGACCATTGATTTGTTTAATCAGTAATTGTGAATCACCATAGATGTTTATATCTTTGACCCCCATGACTAAAGTAGTGTGTAATCCAGGGATTAATGCTTCATACTCAGTTGTGTTATTTCTACATAGGAAATTGAGGTGATAAGATAAGGGAATAGGCTTACCTACGGGTGGAATTAAAATAACTCCAGCATCGAAGCTTGTTCGACACTTGGATCCATCGGAGTACAATTCCCATGCAAGAAGGTCTATGGTAAACACACTTTCATTAGGGAAAGAGTCATTGGTAGGTAATGCTAAAGGTGAAGGAGAATCGACTAAATGGCTAGTTAAGGCTTGGCCTTTGATTGCTTTTTAAGAAATAAACTTAAGATCAAACTCGGTTAACAACATGACCCATTTAGCAAGACGTCCTGAAAGATCTATTTTATTGAAAAGATATCTAAGAGGATCAAACTTTGTCATCACTTGTATCTCTACGTTAAGTAAGTAATGTCACAAATTACTAGTAGTGAATACAAGAGCCATAAATTGTTTTTTGATTCTTGAGTAATGGGTCTCATAATTGAGGAACGTTCTACTGATATAATAAACAAGATGCTCTTTACCATTGATTTCTTGTTGAGCTAACAATGCAGCAAGAGCATGGGAAAAAGTAGCTATATAAAGGATGAAAGGTTGGTTGGGTATAACGGGTTGTAAAATAGGTGGAGTTGCAAGGTATTCCTTCAAACTCTCAAAGGCCTATTTACAATCATCATTCTAATCAAAGATTACATCCTTTTTGAGGAGGTGTGTAAAAGGCAATGTACGATCAGCTAGGGATGCAACAAAATGATGGATGGTTTGAATCCTTTCTTGTACTATACACAATTGGGATATGTTGCGGGGAGGTGGCATATTAATTATAGTGTCATTTTTTTTGCATCCACCTCGATGCCTCTATGAGATATGATAAACCCTAAAAGTTTACCACTATCTATGCCAAAGAAACACTTTTTGGGATTTAAGCACATGTTATACTTGCGCATGCGCTCGAATATTTGTCAAAGGACATTCACATTATCTAGGTGGGTTAAGGATTTAGCTATAATGTCATCAACACAATCTTCTAAAACCTTATGCATGTAAACATGGAAGATTAAGTTTATTGCTCGATGATAAGTAGCGCCAACATTCTTCAAACCAAAAGGCATCATAACCCAACAAAATGTTCCCCAATCGGATGTAAAGGTCATCTTGTATTGATCTTGTGGGTTTATGAAGATTTGATTATAGCTGGAAAATCCATCCATAAAGGATAATAGAGCATGTCTAGTAGTGGAATCCATAATCATATCGATGTTAGGAAGAGGAAAGTCATCTTTTAAAGAGGCTTTATTCAAGTCTCAAAAATTCATACACATCCTAACATGATTATCGGATTTAGCGACTGCGATAATGTTCGATATCCAAGGAGAATAATCAATAGGACGAATGAAACCTGCATCAAGCATTTTTTCGAGTTCTCCTTTACCATGCAAGGCTATCTTAGGATTCATCTTGCCTATCTTTTGGTGAACGGGCTTAGCATTTTCAGCAAGAACAATGTTGTGGGTAACTATTTTCAAATCTATTCCAGGCATATCGTAATATTTCCAAGCAAATAGTTCAGGGAAGGTATGAAGCAAGGTGGCAAGATCTTCTTGTTCTTCATCGTCAAGGCACTTCCTAATTTTAATGAATTTATCTTTATCATCGATTTCCATCGAAATGTCAAGGGTATCCCCTAAAGGGAGTACATTTGGCTTAGGAATTTCAAGATCATAGGATTCCATGCTTGTGGGATGTTCATCAATGTTACCGACGTTGAGCTTAGAACTTATCATAGCACAAGAGGCATGGTTCTTGGAGCGAGAAGGCTTATCCAAAGCACCTAATAGGTCTTTCAAAGCGTCATCATCATGAACATAGACTAATGATGGGGAATCCATATCAAGGAATTCAAGATGTTTGAGCATGAGATTGGTTCTTGGTGTGCATGTGATAGTGTTGATGTTGAGAGAGGGTCGTTGATTGGCTTTTGTAGCTTTAGAAAAGGAAAACCCTAGACCGGTCTTAGTTCCTTGCATATTAGGCTCAATGGGTACACAAATTCATTACTCATGCTTTCCACATCCTTTACCATTGTAGCCTAATTGTTTCACAAGATCATAACCACGCCCATAAAGTCTTTCCATTTCTTGTGGGTTAGGTGGTTGTTAATAATCTATCTCATAAAAAATTGTTGTATATGTTGCATTTTCTTCCAAAAGAGATGAGGTAGATGTGTGGGAAGGGTGTTCTTGTTGGGTAGATAGGACAATTGATTGCTCTTGTTGGGTATCCTCTTTTCATGTGACAATACACTCACCCATAAAGGAAGGGGTGAATTCTAAAGATCCCCAATCAACACCAAGTAAATTAAACTTAGGTTTATCTTCTGGATGATCCTTCTCATAAGGGGAAATATTGGAGGTAGGAATTAGGGTATTGAGAGGACTTGATGTGCCCTTTTCAAGTTGTAAGAAACTCTCAGGTTCAGGGTCTATGCCAATTTGATAAAATTTGTTATTATAGACATATTTCATTTTGTGATGAAGGGTTGAGGGTATCACATGCATCCCATGTATCCATGGTCTTCCCAAGAGGAGATCATAAGAAAGGTCATAGGGCATGACATGGATAGGATTTTGTGACCTAACCATTCTGACAGTAATGGGTAAGGTGATGACACCAAGAGGTTTCTTTGTAACATTGTCAAATCCTCTAATGGATAAGGAATCTGATTGGATTTGCAATCTATCCACATGTAACCTATCAATAATTTTTTCACTGCACATGTTTAGGGAAGAGCCATTGTCAACGAGGGACTTTTTGATACCTATTCGATCATATTGGGCTATGATCATAAAGGCTTCATTTTGTTTTCTTAATTCTAATGGAGGGAGCTCATGTTGATAGAAAGTAATGTCCACATTAGCTATGTTCATTTCTTGGAGGAGAGCTACCACATCATTAGCATTTGTTCCAGGAGGGACCACTATCTGTTGCAATGTTGTTTGAAGCATAGAATGATAGTTGGAGGAGTTTTGAAGAAGGTCTCAAAGGGATATCTTGGCGGGAGTGTTTTTAAGTTGTTCAACCAAATAATACTCCCTAAGTTGTGAGTTTAAATGAGGTGTTTCAGTTAAGATGGGGTTGGGAAATGGTAGGGAGGTTGAGGTAGTTGGTTGTTGGGCATGTGGGTTATTGTGAGTACAATGAGTGTGGGAAATGGTATCATGCTTAGGAGGGTAAAGGGTAAACTCAGGTTGGGGCAGGGTTGGAGGTTCATGGGAAGGTGGGTAGAGAACAAGTTGAGGTTGGATGACATTGACATGTTTTGTTTGAGGTTTTTCATCACAAACCATAGTGGATGAGTTAGCTAAGATGAAATCCTGAAGAACTTCATCTAACATACCCATATCATTGTAACTAAAAGGTTTGAAAGGCAAGGGAGGGGTGGTTGTGACTTTATCATCACCAACCTTAGTGGATGAAGTGAGTGAGAGGAAGCTTTGAAGGGCTTCATCTAACTTATCCAAATAATCATTACTAAAAGGTTTAGATGATATAGTTTTCCTAAAGTGAAGAATTCTGTGATCGTTTCATGTGAGGTTTTTAATGTTTTTGTTTTCATGTTCTACAAAATTTTCTTTAAAAGAACTAGGAACTAAAGCAAAAAATGAAACTTGTAAAGATTTAATGCTACTCATAAATGTCAGTTTAAACTAACGATAATCATGTAACATAAAGTAATTGAGTAGAAATAGAGCATAAACTGTAAGAAATAGAAACTTCAGAATCTGGAAAGCAAATTCAAAAACTACTGATAAAAAATGTGTACTGGGACTAGGTCATCCAAGGTGGCGACTTAAGTCCTGGTATTGATATTTTTGAGTTTTTTTTTGTGTTTACTGATGAAAAATGTAGTGTTCTAGAATGTAAGATGAAACACTTTATGGTGTATGCAAAATTTCTCTAAGATGCAATGAAATGAATGCAAAATATGTGTCTTTTTCACCAATGCAAAATATGAAACCCTAGGATGTCTTTTTAAACAATGCAACATTCAATGTAATGCTAAAGAAAGAGTTCCTAGGATGCAAATGCAGACTAAATAAAAAGTAAAATGTGTCTAAATGTGGGTTCACCAAAATGAATCACAAAATTTATGCTTTGGGTAAAGGAGTGAGTCCCCTATAACTTTCTAGGGTTTTCACCTAGAAGGAAGGGAATATCCTTTTGGGGGAGCATAAATATTTTGATTCATTCAATTTTGGGGATTGAATATGTGTTGAATGTGTTAAATGCTGAAATGTGATAATTAAACTGAACTATTTAATCTAAACTAAGAGAATCTATATTGCTGGAAAACACATGATGTAATATAACAATGGAAAAATAAAGACTAAACTAAGAAAAATAACCTAATAAGTCAATCATGTGCACCTAGAAATCGAAGAGGGCTGAGGTACAGATTGTGGAAGCCTCTGAAAGCTTGGAAAACCTGAGTTTTGAGTCAACTAGGACACTTACGCCAATTTGGGCAACCTAGTCCCTTCTCAGGCAAACTGCTCCAGATTCCATTTCAACCAACTAGATGCTCAAATCTATAAAAATCTTTCTTAAGAACCTTTAGTGGGACTAGGTCACCACTATTGGTGACCTAGTCCCTTTCAAATTTTCTGGAAAATTGAAAGTGGACATGGAGGCCTATGATTTGTGGTTTGTTTCTCCATGAGAATTCGAACTCAAACCTGCAAAATAACCTACAAAACATAATATATTTGAGTTTCTAATGTGGGGTTTCCCTTGGTCAAACCCCTAGTTTGTATTTAAACTTGCAAATAGATAGAAAATATGCATAAACCCTAGCCCTAAGTGTGTCTAGAACTAGGAAAACCTGAAATAAGACAAAACCCTAGATTCTATTGTGCTAGAATAAGATGCATGCAAAATATTTAAAATGATGCAAGACTTCAATCTAAGAAACCATACAACATTACAAATGAGTGTTAAAAGGAATGCAAATGGGATGAAAACCTCAAATCTGAATGTGGGCTGAAAATAGAAGATGGAGTCACTTTGAAAATAGTCTTTAGGTGTGACTTGGTGGCTAATTGCACCTCCTCAATGTAGATTTCTCCATGAATCTCCATAGGCATCTATGTTGAACCTTTGGAAATGTGTGATCTTGAATGCGAAGTGAGCTTGAAGACCTAAAAAAATCCCTAGTTTTTTATCCAAAAGCTTCAACTTTGCTGTGAGAGAGAGATGAATCTTCTTGAGGAAAATGTTTTGCATTTGATTATTGAAGTTGGTTGCGAAAAATGACCAAGAGAGCTTGCAAAATGACCTAAAAACATGTATTTATAAGAAAAAAAACCTAATTGTCGGTAATTTTGACCTAAGAGGCTAACATCCATCGAGAATTTTTGGCAAATTATACATTTTCCCACTTAAAAATGCAAAAATCCTCAAAAAGGACTAGGTCGCCAACTTGGGTGACCTAGTCTCACAAAGGGATTTTGAAGTGGGATTAGTGATTTTTGAATATTTTTGATATTGTTTGTCGGGGGTTGAATGATTACTTCAGTATAACAGGCTACAAAGTCAAAAATAACAAACCTTAAGGGCCTATAAATGTTGTTTTAGGGTGATTATTGATGAAAGGGGACCTAAAGTAGGACCAAAACGGGCACAAAATTGTCCTTTTCTTCAAAGGTATACAATTTTTGGTTACACAACCATTAGCACATCTCCAACCTCAAGCTCCTTATATCTTCTCTTTTTGTTAGCTAACTCATATCAATCATTCATTTTCTCTAGAAATATTACTTCTTATTCATACATGTAATTCCTGCATGCATTTTTCAAATTCTTCTACTTCTACACTCCCCTTCTCCTCATTATTAATTTCCATCAGCTATGATATATTGATTGGACTATTTTCGTATGCAACCACAAATGATGTTTCCCATGTACTCCTATTTATTGAATTATTATATGTAATTTTTTGCATGGTCCTAATTACCCATCTTTTCTCTAGCCAAGTGTCTCAACATGTTACATAGACTCCTACTCATAAACTCGAATTTCCCATTTATCTATGGGAGATAGGTTAAAGTAAATTTCAAATCTCTCTTCATTTTTTTCCATAATGTCTTCAAAAACTATAAAAAAAACTGTCTTTTTCTAAAGTGATAATCTTTGGAAGGCCATGCAACCCTACAACTGCTTTGAAATATAAGTTAATTGCATGTATCACTTTATTTTTCTTACATGGAATGAAATGTGTCATTTTAGAAAATATATCCACAACTCCAAATATTAAATCATACTATGTTTGCATTCTTGTAAATCCTAATACAAAAACTATACTTATGTCTTCTTAGGATCCCTCTAATACTGGTAATGGTTGATATAAACTACATTTTGACTACTTCCTTTCAAAACTTGATAAGACCTACAACCTTGAAAAAATTTCCTTACATCCTTATATATTTGTGGCAAAAAATAGTTCTCTCTCATCAATACAATGACCTTATCTACTCAAAATGCCATGCTCAGCTTTATTATGCTTTCTTTATAATTTTTTCTTATTGAACTCCTTAAAATACATAATTTATTACCCCAAATATTATATTCATTTTAGACACTACTTCTAAAAATTTCTTTTCTCTACTTATAAACTAAACCTATCAAGTTAAAATTTATCATGTTATTTGTAACAAGTAAATTTAGTAGGAAGAATCCTTCACAACTAAATTTAAACCTTTCATTTTAAGTTTCCTTGTTCATGGATTAAAAAAAATTTCCAACTGGTGGTGAAGAATGGATTTTTGTATACTTTGTAGAACATGTATTATTTTAAAAATTAAAAATACTTCAAAATTGACTATGCCCTCCAAAAAGGATTGTAAATGTCTTTAATCTTTGCGTGCACTAAGTCATCAATTTTAGTAACTTCAATAAACATTTGTGCGGTATCATTTTGAAGTAGTTATCAACCGCCTGTTTATAAAATATAGAAAGAGTCTACATCAACCAACACTTTGGTAGGCACCGCCATTGCTATCTTTTTTATACTATTTACAGACACCATTTAATGATTTCATTGACTTTGTAGCGATATTTTCATTTAAGAATCTAGTTAAATGTTGATTGAAATGTCACCATGTTTGAAGCTTTTATTTGATATGATATATTTGATACTTCCATATCCATTGAGATTTTCAAAGTTAATTGACATGTAATGCCCACTATTCTAATAATATACCATGGATAACAATTGTGATTGTATATTTTACTGTGTAAAACAAAGTTTCAACATGTCTACAGGCCTTAATTGAGACAGTGCAATGAAAAAGTAATGTCAAAAGTCACTTTTTGTCAATGTAAATGAAAAAGAATTGGTTTATCAAAAACCAATTATTTGGGTTTGTATTCAAATTCAGTATTAAATTTAATATATTTGATTACACTTATTTTAACATATGTGAATTATTTTACAATCATTTTAGAATTTATGAGTATGTTTGGAATTTAATGTTTATCAAGATAGAATTTATGAGTATGTTTGCAATTTAATGTTTATCAAGATATTTTTAAATATTGCTAGTTTGACAAGAAAGCCTTGAGAGTTAGATAATATCACTATCTATCATTCTACATTTGAGAGAGTTCACAATATAGGATATAGAGGTTATTAGAGATCGAGTTCATAGATATAAAATGAGTTTACAATTGTGAACTAGATCAAAAACTAGAAGTTGATCCAATGTAAAGCAAAAGGAAATATTTTGAATTTGATCCACACATGACTTTGTAGAACATTGTCTTGAACAAACAACAATCATTCATTTATTACAAAGTCATACAATCTCTCTTCATTTAACACTAGTTCTATCATAGTTATACTTTCTTCTTTTACATTGCCTAATTTGATTTATTCCATTGAATTTAATCAATAACTATATTTCAATCCTTAAATTGTTTTATACTTAATTAAACTTAAAAACATGATTTGGAACTTCAGTCTAATTAGAATTATTGATGTAATCATGATCGTAGGCCTCTGTAGCAACAACCTAAGCATCATACTCGAATTGATCAAATGTATCAATATACTCACAAGTATAAATCTCCTCATGTCATTTAGGTTTGAATATTCTTCCTCCTTTTACAATATTACAATGGTATTGACACATTTAGTAGGGTCATGTGGCATATAACAAGAATAAAACCAAGGTATTTCTTGTATGTTCACTTCATCCCTCCTTAGTGTTTTAGAAGTTTCCTTCTCATATGTGATCTAAAATTTTGATGCCTTGGTGTTGCATGCTTGTTATTTGGATTAGGATTCTTTGACGAGTAATGTTTATAGGGCATACTACATAGGAATGATATCTCATTACTATGTTGTCCAACAATATGATGTGGTAATCCTTTTCATTCCTTATTAATTTTCATGACTTCAATACACCCATAAGCTTGTCCAACTTATCATTAGTGGATAATGGCTTGTTTGAATGACTCTTATTAGGCGGATCAAATTTCACACATGTTCCCTCTTAAAATTTTTTCTTGATACACTCATATTACCTTCAATTTTAGCGGCTAAATCAAGGGCCTTTCTTAAATTCTATAGGTTTTATCTCTAAGATATAACCCAATGATAAAATCAAAGGCTCCACCATATAAAACTAGATACATGGATTCATTTGGATTGATATATGGAGGAAATTTTCTCATGTAGAAGAAATAAAAATATAATTAGAATCAAATTAAAATTCATTATATGATTTCTTCAATAGAAATTAGATTATGAAAGGTAAAATAGGATCAATCTCATCTCAATATTGCATCCTAAATGCACTCTCATAATTTCATTCCATGATCAATACTTTGATCAAACAATATTTTTTTCCACTCAATAGAACTCTCCCTTAAAGACTAAACAAAAAAAGATCTAATGATGTCCTCATCATCAATCTTAGAGTCATATGTTTTTGATAGAGGAAAAAATGGGTTTTACAGGGACTTGAAACCATAGAGTTTACAAGCCAAAATAAAATAAACCATCAAAGTACCCAGAGATAGGAAGGTTGCAAGACAACAAAAATAAAGAAAGGACAATAGCCACCATAAAAAAGCTAGCAAAAATTCAGTAAGAAGCTAGCAACAAAAAACACAACCTAAACTAACCAAGAGACTTTAAAGTCTCAACAACTTCAGCTTCCACGTTGCACATTTCCTGGGTCACCTTCTTCAAGTCCTGAGTCTTCAGAGGTGAAGAATCCACTTTTCTCTTCAGGTTGGCTATTGTTCTCTTCGAAGGGCCAAAATTCTCCTGCTTTCTTTTGTTCTTATCAGCTTCAAGATCCACTATCAGCGACCCTTGCTGGGTGTTTTCCATTTTCTCCACCAAAGCACTCAGGATAGTGGCATTATTTTTGACAATTCTGTGGTTATGCTCAAGGATGGTTTTCATAGTATCCCTGTTCTTACCAATTTCCTTGAAACATAGAGTCATATGTTATGATATTGGATTATCTTAAATATTCTTTACTAGTGACTATATTTTTCCCTGAAACATAGGGAATTTTTCGTAATCTAATTTGACATATGGCCTAAATAGTTTAGGGATTCTATGGAAGTCTAGTTGTATACAGCTTTCAAGTTTGAAAGGTTATCTAATAATATGAGTTCATTTTATATTTATTCAATGTGGATTTATTCTATTATTTTGAGGATGATTAGGCTAATAAGTTGGGTTTTGATTTGGAAAACGTGCCTCAACTTTCCGGCTTGGAAATTCCCTTTGAGCTTGACATTTTTCCTTTAATTGGCCTAAATGTTGCACTATTGTTGAAATCCAGAACTTTGGAACCTAAGTCTTGGGGTTTTAAAATTTCACAACCTCCCAACTTAGCAACATGGAGGTTCTCTTTATTGCTGACATGTCGTGGGTTCACAACCAAGTCTTTGGGTTCTTAAGTTATCTAACCACCCAATATTCCAACTTCCTTTAAATGTTGAGAAATTCATAACCTTCGATAGAGGTTCTGAAGCTAAATTTTCTAGTGACAACGACTTTGTATAGGATTGGTGAGCAGTGATGACATTTACGCCATATTGAAAGTGTATGGTGTTCTTGATCAACGATTGTGATTGCAAGAATCCAATGACACCTGCTAACCCTATTCCCCTTGTGGTGGGCCCTGATAGATTCCTGTGGGGTGTGCTGGCTTGGCCAACGATGGTGACTTGGATGTCACAGTGATAGTGGGGACCATGGTGATGTGATGTTATATATCAATTGACTGTCATCATTAAAAGAATACAATAATTCCTGCTAACCTCATGCCTTTTTTGGTGGGTCTCGACTGACTCTCGCGGGGTGTGCAGGTTTTGGATGCATGTTGTGGTGGGACCCGACTGGTGCCAGATTGATTGAGTGGTGATTGGTTGTTGACTGTTGACAGATTGAATGGTGATTAATTGGTAGGTTATGTGGATGTCGTAATAATTTATGATGATTTGCATAGAAGAAACAAAATGGTTGGTTCTTTGGAATTGGAATGACCATAGCTGGATGTCAAATATATATTGTAAAATTCTGTAATTAGTTGGTTTTTTTATTGATCTAGTTAGGGTGATTATTGTTCTACATTGTATGCTTACAAGAATTGTATTGGTGTGAGAGAACAAAACTGTGTTCAAAATTTGTGTACAAGGTTGATCAGAGGGAAATATTTGTTGCTATGAATTAACACCTAGAAGTGAAGTTCTGTAACTCTGTATGCAAACATTATTTACTGTAATGCAAAGTGACTTTGCTTAGTGTGTGGGTTTTTCTCTCGTAAGGCTTTTCCCATGTAAATCTAGTGTTCAATTCGGTGTGTGTTAATTTTTCTTTTCTCTTGTTTTGTTAATGTGTATCTTAATGACTATAATTTGAATTAGGTGATTTTTTTTGCTTTTCTTTCCTATGGATTTTACATTTGGAAGGAATTTTTGCACTAAGCTTTCCTTACAAGTGGTATCAGAGCCCGACCAGTTGTGTTATCCTTGTGGGTAGGGCTGGTTTTTTGTGCTAATTTTGTTTAGTGGGAGTCTTGCAAAGAATATTGATTGTCTTGATTACAGATTGAGATGTCAAGCACAATAGGAAGAGTAGAAATTAAAAATTTCAATGGTGGAAATTTTGATTTGTGAAAACTAAAAATGGAAGACCTATTGGTGGATAGAGATCTTTGGATTGTTGTGTCTAGAAATAAACCCTCAAGTATGAAGCAAGAAGATTGGGACCTCACAAATAGAAAAACTAGAGGATTGATAAGACTTTGTTTGGCAGAATCCGTTCTCTTAAACGTCCATGAGGAGAATACTGCACCTTCATTAAGGAAGAAACTTGGTGATATTTATCCAAGAAATTCTTTGATGAATAAGTTATTCTTGAGGAAGAATTTTTACTCCTTGAAGATGGAGGAAGGTGTATTTGTAGCATACCATCTAAATTCTTTAAATATGATTGATGCTTAGTTGGTGTTTGTAGGTGTAAAGATTGATGAGGAGGATTTATGTATGCTTTTGTTGTGTTCCTTGCTTGACATGTGGGACCATCTGGTGATGGCTATTGGAAGTACAACAACCACCATTAAAATGGAAGATGTGGTTGCTTCATTATTATCAAAAGAAATATGAAAGAAATATTTTGAGATCAAAGTCTAAATCCAAATATGAAGGGAGATCAAAGTATCCTGGCAAGAAGTCCAAGGTGAAATGCTAGAATTGTGGGAAAACTAGACATATCCAAAATGATTGCAAAGAGGAGAAAAAGAAGAAGAAGAAGAAGAAGAACTCTTCGAATAATGATTCTACTCAGAGCGGTGTAGATGCCTTCATTGTAGCCTTGGTGACTCAGGCATCAGATGATTTCTAGCTGACTGAATCAGGAGCATCTTTTCACATGACATCTCATAGAGATTGGTTCACAAAGTATGAAAAGTATGATGGTAGAAAGGTGTATGTGGCAAGTGATTCACCTCTTTAAATTGTTGGTTGTGGAAGAGCCATAATTCAATTTCTTGATGGAAGAATAAAAGGAATTGATGGTGTAATGCACATATCAAGTTTGACTCAAAATTTTCTTTCTGTTAGTATGTTGAATGATGTTGGTGTGCAAGTTTCATTCTCTAGTGGTGTCTATAAGATGACTAGAGGCTCATTGGTGTTGGCTAGGGATGGGAAAATTGGCACTCTATACAAGCTAGACACACAAGCTATTTAGTGCAACAACTTCTCTACAAAGTCAAGCATGGTTGCTTGTGTAGAGAAGGAGAAAAAAGTTCCTCTAGGTGAAAAATATTTGGAGGCGAAACTCACAATAGAGAAAAACATGCTATGGCATCATAGACTCAGTCACATAGGAGAAAAATTCTTAAAATCCTTGAAAAATAAAAACCTGATAGAAGGGCTTGTTGATTGTAACCTAGAGTTCAATTTTTTCGAACATTGCATTTATGGAAAACAACATCGTGTTTCTTTCTATTCAAGTCCTCATAAGTCTTTTGGTATACTAGATTATGTTCACTTTGATGTATTTGGTCCAATTAATGTTCCTTCCTTATCGAATTTTAAATATTATGTTTCTTTTATTGATGATTATTCAAGAAGGGAGTTTGTGTATTTTCTTAAAATTATATTAGAAATGTTCAGTCAGTTTAAAGAATTTAAAAACTTGGTAGAAAATCAGACTAAAAGAAAAATTAAATGCTTGAGGATAGATAATGGTGGTGAGTTTTGTTTTGCATATTTTGAATGGTATTGCGAAGACCATGGGATTAAAAGGCATAAAACTACACCTTACACTCCATAGTAGAATGGAGTTGCTAAAAGGTTAAACAAGACGATGAAAAGAGCGAGAAGTATGTTGAGTAGTACTGGTTTGGAGAAGAATTTCTGGGTTGAGGTTGTGGCTACAACATGTTACCTAGTTAATCATTCACCTAGTTCAGCTCTGGTTGACAAAATGCCTATGGAAGCATGGTCTGGTAAGAGACCCTCTCTGAGACATATTCGTGTCTTTGGCTGTGAGACATATGCATAGGTGTCAAATGAGAAAAGATCTAAGTTGGAAAAAAAAGTTGTAAAATGTGTAGACATTGAAAATTGTCCTAGTTCTTCGATGACACTTTTCAATAATTTCTCATCTAAAACTGATTAAATAATTTATTATTTAATTATTGCTAATATTCTTCTTCTAATTCCCTATAATTAAATAAATTTTAATTATTTAATTATTGTTTCTTATAAACCATTAATTAAATAATTTTCATTATTTAATTAATGTTCATCACTATTTCTGCCTAAATATCCCTCTCAGATTAAATAATTCTTTAATTATTTAATCCCTTAATCTTTCCTCTCAAATTAAATAATTTCCCCCCCGATATCTTAGTGTGATAAATAAATAACATTTATTTATTTATTCCCTTTCATCTTCTTTGTAATTCAATAAATTCATTTTATTTAATTACCTAATATGGGCTCATAAATTAATAAAAAATATATTTATTAATTTATTGAATTTATCATTCTAACTTGCTAATTTTGAAAGGTGAGGATACTTCATCTTATTTAATTATCCTCACCTAGATTTCATTCCCACTTATCTCTCCCACTTTCTCCCACTTCACTTCCACTTTCCAATTTTCATTTCCACTTATCTCTCACTTAACTCTTTCCCCTTTCCACTCATGACTCTTATTTTTCAAATCCACTCCCCACTTTCAAAACAACAACTTTTAGTTGAAAATAAATAGTTTTGTTAGTAATTTTCAATTAACTCTTCTCTTTCTCAATTTAACTCATGCTTCACTCTTTCATTCCTTCACTTTCAAAAAAGTATATTTTGATGAAAATAAATACTTTTTTTTTCTTTTTTCAATTAACTCATTTTGTACTCCACTTTTAAATGAAAGTTTCCTTTTTAACTTATCCTCGCATTCAATCTTGTCCATTGATTATCATTCAATCTTGTCCATTCAATTATCTTTTCAACATCTATAAATTGAGGACTTATTTCTCAATTTAGAGAGACCACATCTTCGATTTCCTTGTGATCATTCCGTCAAATTGCTTTCAATATTTAGTGCATTTGATCACATTTGAGAGCTACACATAAAATATATTGAAGGAATAAGAAGGGAAAATAAATGGAGAGAAGCACATAATGAAGGTTTTCTTTTCCATTTATTTCTTTATGCATTTCATTCTCATAATTTTGTTGATGTATTGCGGTTTTATTTCATGATATTTTCTTTGTGGTCTCAACATTTTTGATATCATGTATGCTTTAACCATTTTCCCTAGATAAAAATGTATCTTCATTAGTTATGGCATTGGTGTGAAAGGATACAAGCTTTGGAATCTTGTTACTGAGAAGGTTGTGTACAATAGAAGTGTAATCTTTCAGGAGCTAAAACCCTCTACAATTGATCTCCAGTGAGAAATAGAAGAAGAAGAAAAGAAGAAGGATGTTGAAATTCCTTGAACTCCAGATAAAGAGGAACTACAAATTCAAAGTGTACCTAAAATTGAGGAGAGCTCTAGTAGCTTTGAAAGTTCTGAACAACAAGAAGAACCACAACCTTAGCCTCAACTTGTGAGGAGGTCTTGTAAGAGAGGGGGACCAATAACTGTAAGGCCTTAGGTCATCAAAGGCCAAGAGCGGAAAGGCTTCCCTAGCTTACCTCAGCTAAGGGAATGTTAGGATGAATAGGATGAGAATGATGAGGATTATGAAGTACTTCGATCACTCTACGATCCCAAGAACTGGAAAGAGACTAGATGAGTCGAACTTCAAAGTCAACTCTGCATCTCAATTAGCTCTCTTTCTGAGGACAAAAGCACAGTTTTGGGATGAAAGTGCGGAACACTAGCATTTCACAGGTGTGTTGGCATCCGTACAACTAGAGAACCAGAAATACAAGATTCAAACTCTAAAGGAGAGACTAGCAACCTAGTTTAGAGGTTTCTGAAGTGATAGAACGAGATTAAGAAGAATGAAATATAAAGACAAATGTGATAAAGGAAGTATATTACCACAAGGGTGACGAAGATGATCTCGCACAATAATCTCCTCACTAACTTGCTCCAAGATTTCTCCACCTACACACAACAATAACGATGGATTCCTTCGGATCTAGAGCAATACAAATAGCTATGCCGATGGTGGGAGAACAAGGATTAAGTTATAACATATCCACCATCAACTTAGGAGTAGCCACCAGGGAGTAGAAGGTTGATCATCTCCAAGAATCCGTCGCCACAATGGTACAGGTGGCTAATTTGATAGCCTATATCCAACAATGGTCATCCACAGAAGAGTAGCCAACCACATCCTTGGCCCCACCACAATTGTTGTCTAGAGAAGAAATTGACAACTTAGAAACAAGAAAGAACTTGGACAAGACCACAAAAAATTGGTTCCGATAGGTCTTGAGTATCGGAAACATGGGTATTAATCATGTTGTTCGGATAGCAAAAAAATTCTTGGAGGGTCAAAAGGCTCTTGAGGGTACAAGGAAAATTTGCATTGAGTTCCCAATGAAATATGGGGCTGCTTACCCAAAGATTGAGGCTATCCTCAAATTGCCAAGCGAGATTTGGGAGGAGTTTACATTTAAGGAGGATGATCATTGGCTAATGGATGTGTGGAAATGAGACTTCGATCATCGAAAGGAGGAGCTAGAAAAGATACTTGAAAAGGTAAATAAGAATATTGAATGGGCCAAGGAAGTCAGAGAAGATTACCTCCAATATCTGAAGCTAATGACAGGGTATGAAATGCCCGCTATCCAGATCAATCCAAAAAATATAAAGACTCACTTCCAAAAGAGGATGGAAGATAGGATGTCAGCCAAAATTACTACAGATTTCATGAGCTTTGCTACCCGAGCTTTCACTCAATCCGAGCTGTTCAAAGATCACACTGCTAAGTATGAGGAGGATTGGGAGAAGCTTTGTTGATAATTCCAAAGAGTGGAGCTACCAAGTGCTGAGATCCAAGATCATAGAGGTCGATAAGCTTCAACTAGTGATCTTAAAATTCATGGAATATGTAGCTTTGAAGAAGCAAGAGGGCAACCCTATTATTGATGAAGAATTTCTAAAAGAGTAGCTGTAGCAAAGAGTAGTTAGGAAAAGGACAAAAAATGCTACAGTGCTGCCACTAAAAGACAAAATAGGGATGTGGACAAAAATGTATCTTAAAATGTAATATATTGGGGGGTAGGTAGAACCCTAGGTTACAATGAATTGTGGCCACACAAATGTAAATCAATCTTGGCCACATATTCTAATTTTTGGACACTATAAATAGGGGTCCTCCTCTCATTTTCAAGGAGAGTTGAGTTGTTGTAAAGACAGGCTGCAAAAATTGCAATAGATATATATTGACTTTGGTGCATTTCTAGGTTTCTTCTCATGTTTTATGATTCTTCTCTCATAGTTAGATGATTTAGTTAAATTTAATTTGTTGTTTTAGTTTCCTTTCAGTTGGCTTTGGTAGATTTAGTAATGCTATTTCTTGGTTATGAAGATTTCTGCTATGTAGATGCCATCCTTGTCGATAATTTTGGTTGTTTGTTGCTGGTAGATGGCTATACAAATTTAGTTTGGACCTAGATTTGAAGCTTCTTTAAAATATTTATCTTTGTTCATGCGTATCTATGGTGAATGAATGGTAAAATATTTGCAGTCCTTAGAAGATAGCACAAATTTCATGAGACTTTGAGATTTTTAGTTAAGTGCAATTTTGTTTTAAGGAAGATGTCCACAATAGAGACCTCCATGATCACTATTCATTGGTAGTTGCAGGTCCAGGAACCCTCTCTCTTCCCTGCCCTTTTTTCCCTTTTTTTTAAGAAGTGACTTATGTTAAGGTTCATTGCACATTGTAAAATCAAATCTTAAAACAAAAATGGAGTTCAAGATTGTTGTTTGAACCTGCAGGAAACGTACAGTAACTTCCTCACCTCCGAAACTCTGTTTGCATATCTGATTCCCCTTCTAGATGAACTCACGTAAGTCTGCTCTATGATCACCAAAAAAATCACATCAAACATCAATTGAGATATTTCACGCAAGTCATGACATAACACCCGAGAGACCTTGGGGTGATTTTCAACAACTTGCTGGATATTTCCTTTCAAGAGAGGTAATGCACTTATGCATTACCTTTGTTGAGAAGTGCATAAAAAATACATCAACAACCCCCACTTTAGTGAGCAGGAGTACTAATGAGTGCTTCGATAAAGTAGAGTAGTAAGAAGTAACAAGGTAAAAAATGTATACCTAAACTGACGAGGAAGCAGAGCACGGTTTGGCGATCTTAGAAGTGCAAGAGAGGACTTCATAGCTCTACGAAACTATGAAGCTAAAGTATGAAAGTGCCTCACAGGTTGACGGTCTTGTGAGGGGGTTATCCTTTAAGAAATCTCACATGAAGGACACCAAGAAAGCGCCTTATAGAGCCACAAAACTATAAGGAAGGTATCCTCCAAGAACTCTCACAAGAAGGAGACCAATAAAGTGCCTTACATACCCACATACCTGCAAGGAAGGTATCCTCCAACAACTCTCACATGAAGGATACTAAGAAAGAACTTTACAGACCTGTAGACCTGCAAGGAAGGTATCCTCCAAGAACTCTGACATGAAGGAAACCAAGCAGAGGAGACTCTACAGAGTCCAAGAGAGCGACATGTTTAACCACAGATAGAACATGTCAGGAAGCAGCCGCATAGGCCAGTGAACAGATAGTCCCGCAGATTGTCGCTAAGTCGTAAGAATTTTAAAGGAGTCCCTCAAGAACCCTTCAAAAGGAAGGAGGGTCCACTTAAGGGACGCAAGGTTTGAAGAGTGAAGTCTAGTCGGGCTGCCCCCAAGCTAGACATAAAGATGCGATGTAGGTCTAGTTGGAGTGTGCCTAGACTAGACGCAAAGAAGTGCAACCGGTCTAGTTGGGCTACCCTCAGACTGGATGCCAGGATGTTGAGTACGTCTAGTCGGGCTGCCCCCGGACAAGATGCGAAATTGTGAGACTGGTCTAGCTAGGCTGCACCAGAGCTAAATGCCATAGGATTTGTTGAAAAGCCTTTGAAGGGGTCCCTTGGGAACCTGACGTGAAAGGGAGGGGTCCACTCAAGGGACACACTACCCAAAATATACCATCTTCTTTCTTGAATCGATTCATCATCAAGGAATCCTTTCGAAAGATGTTCACTTCATTAAGGAATTCGAAAGGAAGGAGATGAGTCCATGTGAGGGGAAGAATAAGACCGTTCCTGCTTTGGAGGAGGGTTTCTAGGTCCTTTCTTTATGAACCCATGATGAAGGAAACACGTTCTGTTAGGGTTTCAAGTCGAGAATGCAATTCTAATAAAGAAGTGTGTGAGGGGTCTTTGAGGAAAGATTTGTTTGGCAACAAATGTGTTTTCTAAAGATCATGTAATGTAGAAGTAACATTGTCACACATGAAAGGGACAACTCAAGCAAAGAAGAGAGAAAGATAAAGAGAAAGGTAAAAGAAAAGAGATCACACACAAAGGGCACATGGGGATCTGGTTTCACGGGGTCAGGTTTGCCTTTATTTGTATTTATTAGGTAACTGCGATGTAAGGTGAATGATCATCAATCCCCAACCAGGTCAGGAAGAATCCACAAAAGACAAAGTAAAAAACAATTTGGTCAACATGGAAGGAGGCCTAAATGTTCTTGACACTTTGCATCATACCTAATTTACCGAAAGTCAATCACAAACATGGAAGAATAGAGATACATATAGAGGAAAGTTTACAACATAAACATCATGCTTGTTTCCAAATACCAACAAGGGTGACGAGGGTCATCCAGGAACATATAGCACGATCATGACGGGAACACATCATGAAACACACACACATTTATCCTAAAGATCAAGAAGAGGGTCTCCCCTAACACTGGTCGACCAAGAGGTATTTAGCTTCCCACTCTAAATCATCATAGGGGGAAGGATGACGAGCCTGCAATGGTGTAATGTTAAAGGGAGGAGCTTCTGATCCTCCCGTAACAAGGGCTAAGGTGAAGGGACCAGTGAGGTCTCCATCACTCAACTCTTGTGGTTCTAAGGTCAATGACTTTGTGAAGATCACTGACAAGGTTGGAACTTCATCCACCAAGTTAAACATACACTTAACGAAAGTGCCATGTTTCACCTCGATGGACGAAGGAGTTTGCACCTGAGGTTCACCGCTAGGCTCATTGAGAGACTCAAGAGTGGTGACAAACTCGGGGGAGGCAGGAGCTGGTTCCATCACTAGGACAGGACAAGTCAGCGTGGGGCCACCTTTTGAAAGAGGTGGTCTCTTCTTATGTCCTCCATTGCTGGAGGGGCCACACTCTATCTTCTTCTTCATCGAAGGAGGTGAAATCCCCACAGATGAAGCAAGGAGGGTGGAAGAGGATAGAACCGGAGTGGATACAATCGAAGTATTAACCATATCCACAGGTTTTGGGAAAGGTGAGACATCCAAAATAGAATTCAGCAGAGGCAGCTCCGTGGAAGTAGCGATAAACACCTGCACCCTTGTGGGCACATGTGCGCTCACAATGGGAGTCGAAAGAGATTCAAAAATAGTTAGATCAGAGGAAAAAGAGGGGAAAGAGGAGGCCATGGTAGGAAGTGTTGTCTTCTCTTCTTCATTCTTCTACGAGGAGGCTTGCTCAACAAGGAGAGCCTTTCACTGATGCTTATGCTCGCGTGCAAGGCAGTTTCTACGACTCTTCGAACTAGAAGCTGGACCTTGTGAAGGGACAGATAGATTCTGCTGAACCATGGGAGTGTCCTCTACAACTATTTCCAGTGGAAGGGTAGACTCCTGAATTGGAGTAGAAGGAACAAGCTCAGAATCGGTAGGAGGAATTGACTATACCACCTTAGAGGTGAATCCTTTTGTGTTCGGGGGAACAAGAAGAGGTCGAGGGGAAAATTCTCTTCATGAGCCTTTCTTTCTACCATACAAATAATACTAGGGTCCTAGGGACCCATTAGGGAGGTCTGATATCCTGATCTTGGGCCTTCACCAAGGAGGCATCATAGGACTCAGTGGGTAGAACCTGGGCTTGCTCATCCAATACTCTTCCCAAGAGAGAGGAGTAGATGAGTCAACCCAAGAGGGAGTGAGCTTCTCCTTTCCCTTTCAAGAGGAGGAGGCAACTGGCTACTCAGCTACAAGAAGGGTCAACTTTGGCTGTCCCTTGCCTCTAGTCTTATAATTCACATAGTTCTTGTAAAGTAGGTCTATTCTTTGTAGGAGCGGACTGACATGAATGGGCCAAAAGTGATCCAATGAGTATGCCAAATGAGATACCATGGGCTGATATCTAGTATCATGCACCACGTGCATGACACCCTCAAGGAAAAACTTAAGGCACTTATGAATCATGGAGGGGATACCATTCATGGAAGCTAGTCAAGGTATACCTAGCTTCACTCTAAATAGGTTCGACTCGGGAATAACATCGAAGACCGTGTCTACATTCCTAGGTCCAACCAGGATGGACAATATTATCGATCCATAAGGTTTAAGAGAAATTCCATCATGCGTACGGATGATGGATTTTATTTTCTCATACTCCTCCCTTTGTAGGGAATTTAAAAGAAATGTCTCCTCTATGATGACATTCACTCTACTAGCATGGTCAACTAAGACCCCTGTCAAAATGTTACCATTGAGGCGAGTGAGAATATACAATGGAGAAGGTTTGCTACTGGTCGGAACATCCCACAGGGTAAATGCTACATCCAGCGAGCCGGTCGCAAGACAAGGAGGGGAAGTAACAGTGACCATGTTAATGTATGCCTCGGGGCAAGAAACATAATATGAGGGATCGATAATCATGATGGAAAAGTGTGATGGAAATGGATTCATGTATATCTACAAGTTACTGTTAACTTTTTCCATTGACTTGTTCATTTTTTTTTTACTCTCATCAAGATGGATAGTATCATCCTTGATGTGGTCCTGTATTTGATGTCAGAGGTGCATGCAACGTTCGATATCTTGTCCGTTAACTCGATGGTACTAAAATATGTGTTATCTTCAGACCAATTAGGATATGGTTCCCTAACTGGTTTAGGGGGTGGCAGGGTAAGGATCTTATCCTTCACCAACTTCTGCAAGATGGAAGAATAAGATTCTGATAGTTTCGTAAACTTTTGATCGCATTTGAGTCCGTTGTTATCCATAGTGGCTACTACATTCACAATAGATTTATCTCTTCCAGAGATCAATATGACAGATCTCCCTTTAGACTAGGAGTGCGAGGGAGGACCCGCAAACTGAACCACCATCTGCTAGTATTCTCGTAAAGCCGCACACAGATGTGTGAAAGAAGGATAATTCATGAGGGCGAATTTCTCTTGAAAATGTCTCTGTAAATTCCCTATGAAGACCTTTTGCACATTAGATTTGGGTAACAAATATGAGATCTACGAGAAGAGTGCTTGGTATCGCACTATAAAGTCTGTAACCTTCTCATTGTCCCCTTATTTGCACCGAACAAGGTCTGAGAAGGTCATCTTTGGTCTGATATTGGCTTAGAACTGTTGTAAGAACTAGTTCACAAGCTGATCAAACGTGAAGATGGAATTATTAGGAAAATAACAATACTAATCTAGTGTTGTATCTTTGAGGGATGGGTATGTGTAGGATCATGATGGGCCAAAAAGTGGTGATATCTAAGTGATATGATGACCCATGTGGCTGACGACTTTTTTTTTTACCCAAAATTGATGAAACAAAAAGGGTTTTTAAAGGAGATTCTCAGCTTTCCACCAATATAAATTATTCTTTACTTTGAATTTAATAAATAATTATTATTCATTTTCTATTTGAATTATGACTAAATTCCTGATTGATAGGTTGATTGAAAAACATATATAACTTTCAAACAGTATTACATTTTTTGAATCAAAAATATGCGTCACATTCTATGCTTTGCATACTATAGGATTTAAAAAAATAAAATTGAATTTCATGAAGTTTTGACCAAGTTAAGGTGGTTAGACATACGAGTTTTTATATTTTTTAATATTTGTACTAACAAAATCATAATTAATTATTTACTTTGAAAAAAAATACAAAAAAATATGCATCACATCTAGACATGAGTCCCCTACTTATATCTAAAATCTTATAAAAAAATATTATCATTTTATTGTGGTTAGGGTGGTCAGACAGACATCTACTTCTTATTTTTCCTTGAAATTTAAGTACTACTACATTGAAAATTCAAAATTTCATCAAATAGATTTAAAAAAATAAAAAATAAACCTAGTAGTTTAGAAACTACATTCAATTTTCTACAAGTTCTATTTTTACATATTTTTGAAATAATATAGATAACTTATTCAAATTTTTACGTCAAGTTGTCTAACTCTGATTTTCTGAATTTTATTACCACTAAAGGGCCTATTTTTTCCATGATGATCCTGCACATACCTGGATTGGAGAAATATTTTTTCCATCAATGCATCATGATGGAAGAAATTTGTGCATAAGGCATTGAAGGTAGACACATGTGTCTATGGGTCCCTTTTACCATTGTATTTTTTGAATTTCAGAATCTCCATCCCTTGTGGGAAAGGAGTGTTTAGGATTACAATGGACAACGGGATGTGCCGAAAGAAAGGCTAAAATATAGGTTGGGCCGAGGCTTGGGATAGGATCACTAGTTGACTCTGCATCTTCCCCATATTCTGAAGAAGGGTATTTAGCATAGGGTCATTAGAAGACAGAGGGCCACCAGAACCACCACCAGAGCCACCGCCTAGACTGCCATTGTGACTACCACTGGAGCCATTGCCTAGACTACCGCTGTGACTACTACCAAAGCCATTGCTTCGATCGTCACCATGACTACCACTGGAGCCACCATCGATACCACTGCCATCAGTGTGACCTCCGCCGGAGCCACCACTGCTTCCAAGGCCACCACCATGACTTCCATCGGAACCACTTCCACCAAGGCCACCTCCACTTCTGAAGTTTCCACCGCCAAAGCCTCCACCAGTAATCTCGCCAAATCTATACAAGTTGAGAAAATACAACACCACAAAACCCCGAAGATCACCTGCATGCAAATAACCTGTCACAAAAGAAGAGATGATACAAACAAGCAAGGGTTCTCTAAAAACTGAAAATGTATATATTAGAGAGAATGAGAGAATGAATTGATGTGAAATACAATGAGATCAATCCTTATAAAAGGAGATCGAGAAACCCTAAAGTGTAACCCTAAAAGGAGAACATTTAATAATTAATATAATTATTAAATGTCACTTTATGCAAACTAAAGTGAAATCTTAAGAAGGGAATAAAGGTAACTTAATCAACATAATTAAGTTTTTACCTTTACTCTAACACCCCCCCTTAAGATGAGCAACAGTGCAGCTACAAACAAATGCAAGAAAGCAAAGGTAACTACAATGCAAGAAGGCAAACATGGGTCCCGACAAATAGGCCAGATCAGGTACCCAAATACAACCAAATCTTTGTAAAGTGGAGAAATCGAGAAAACCTCATGGGAAAAAGCTCTACTCCAAAAAGAGATGTAAAAAGCCAAAACGAACATCACCGAAGTAGAAGAAGCTATAAACAATTGTCGAAAGATGACTGCTATGGTGCTGAAGAACCTCCGCTGAAGATAGGATGATCAGGAACAAGAAGACAATAATTTGCATGAATGCCCCAAATGACACTACTCGAATCAGATGGAAAACAAAGGCAAGCACCTGGAATGAAGATACGAATGACACAAATACCAATAGTCTCAAACACTGATCAACTGAGATGGAAGATTCCTTCCAAGGCGAAACCAAGGAAGAATTAGCACGAATAGTATAATACCCCCCCATAATGCTGAATTGGGAGAGCCTGACAGATCCAATGAAATGGTGTGAAACACCCTGTAGTGCATGAAGAAGAAGATACAACATTTGAAAGTGCATAAGAAAGCACCTGCAACTAAAAAAGTGGTGTGCAAAACAAAGCACACATGCATGAAGCTGGAATCATATGGATCCACTGTCGTCATGGAGGGACACTCACTGGACAAAGGTGTGATGGAAAACAAAGGCAAACTACACAACCACCATGACACTTTATAATATAGTGCGAGTACAAAATATGGCACAATATTATGTGCAAAATCCCAAAAAAATGCATTTACAATAGTGTGGCACTTTATCTCAGTGCGTTTACATAAAAGAAATTGCTTACAAATGATGCTCAAACTGTCCAAAAAGGACAAAGCTGGAAATACATGAAGAACAACCAAAAGACTAACTGTAGAATGAACCAACAAAAAAAAGAAGTGATGAAACCCACACCACTAGAAAGATGAGAAAACCAACTTTTCGACGATATCTCGTTTGCCAAAAAACGATATCGTATGCCCAAGTTACGACCTCTGGAAGAAAACAGGTCCAAAGAGGAAAAAAGCCAGCACTGCATTAAATTTGATGCTCATACGGCCGTCGCAGCAAAACTCCGAGCTTAAATTTGATGGCCAAACAGCCCTCACCGCAAATGCATAATTTGGCTTATTACAAAAAAATTGTTTTTTTTTAAATTAAAAAAACAATAAATTTTTTTTACAAAGTTTAATTTAAAAAAAAAAAAAATTAATAAAAAAAGTGGGGCGGCCACCGCCTGCGGTTGACATTGTACCGCCGCCGGTAGTACTGTCAACCGCCGGTCGACATTAAAGCTACCGGCGGTTGGTAGTACGCCGACCAATGGGATAGGGCTCGCAGGCCTACGGTCACAGGGACCTGCGGGTACCCTGTAGCAGGGCCGGCACACCCTTAAATTGCGAAAAAAATTAAATTTTTTTTCTTACAATGAAAAAACTGCGGAAATGTGCAGAAAAAAAAATATACATTTTTTTTTACCAAGCAGGCGGACGAACAGACGACTATATGGTCGTGATTGCAAAAAAATTTTGCTCCAAAATTCGACTTTGTCCAAAATGGATGAATGAACAGTCGATTTAGGGGTTTTGGACCGCTGCGAACGCAATGACAAGGTCTGTTTGAGCTGAAAATGCTTCGAAATTGTAAGGTATGCCCTGGATCAAAAAAACAAACCCCAAACCCTTGAAGCTCCAAAAATCTTCAAAACAAGAACAGGAAGCAGTAGGTCTAGAGCTCTGATACCATTTAGAAGTTGAGAAAATACAACACCACAAAACCCTGAAGATCACTTGCATGCAAATAACCTGTCACAAAAGAAGAGATGGAGACAAACAAGCAAGGGTTCTCTGAAAACTGAAAATGTATATATCAGAGAGAATGAATTGATGTGAAATACAATGAGATCAATCCTTATAAAAGGAGATCGAGAAACCCTAAAAGGAGAACATTTAATAATTAATATAATTATTAAATGTCACTTTATGCAAACTAAAGTGAAATCTTAAGAAGGGAATAAAGGTAACTTAATCAACATAATTAAGTTAAAACCTTTACTCTAACAAAATCCTCCACCACCGGAGGCAACAGGAGGGGTGAAGCGGAAACCTAAGGGGTTTCTATTCACTTTGACAGTTTTAGAGTGTTCGGAAGTGACATACACTCTAACTGAAGGGACCGTGTCATCCATGTATATAGATGTAGGAGGCATCAACATCTCTAGCTATCTCTCAAGTTCCTCAAAGAGGCTGTCTCGTGCCATGCGACTATGGCTCGAAGGGGTGCATGCTTCTGCCAGACCAATGAGACTAGCTAAAAGCTCTACGCCTATCAAGTCTTTTCCATCATGTATCTTATTTCATTGATAACCTTAGTAGCCCTGACCATCTTTGGGTTTCCTTCCAAGTGATTTTCTAATGCACCCAACCTTTTACCGAGGCTGATGACATATTCAGAAGGGACATATATAGCCTCATGATCGTCTATGGATGAGGAAGGCCAGTAGTGAAACTAGAGGAGACCTTCATCTTTTCCATCAGAAGGTGTCACAAACTTCTTTTAACAATATGCCCAGAGGTCGTAGATAGGGTTGTGACACTCATAAACCTTCACAACACGCCAATGTGCAATGACCAAAAGGTATAAGAGAAAAAGTTCAGAACGCTGATAAATGGATAGACGTTGGTTCACGTCGGGTTCACCAAAAATGTAAGAGAGGGAGACCAACCACTGCAAGGCCCCAGGTCACAAAAGGCCAAGAGCGGAAAGGCTGCCCTAACTTACCTCAACTAAGGGAATGTTAGGATGAACAGGATGAGAATGATGAGGATTATGAAGTCCTTTGATCACTCAGCAATCCCGAGAACTGAAAGAGACTAGACAAGTCGGCCTTCAAAGTTAACTCTGCATCTCCAGTAGCTCTCTGTCTAAGGATAAAAGCGTGGTTTTGGGATGACAGTGCGGCGTGCTAGCGTCTCATAGGTGTAATGGTGTTCGTACAACTAGAGAACTAGAAAAACAAGATTCAAACTCTAAAGGAGAGACTAGCAGCCTAGTTTAGAGGTTTTTGAAGTGATAGAACAAGATTAAGAAGAATGAAATGCAAAGATGAATGTGATAAAGGAAGTATATTACCGCAAGGGTGACGAAGATGATGTCACACAATAATTTCCTCACCAGCTTGCTCCAATATTTCTCTACCTACACACAACAAAGGGGGAAAATGTTGGGGCTATTTAGGGGCCTGCCTTAGTCAGATCCCCGTTTCGGTGTTTCCACCTCCACGGACAACCAATTTTGCAACGATAGGAATAAAGATAAAGAAAGGAAATACAAGTAGTATGTGCTTACTCAACCAAAGGTGATAGAAGAGATAAGAGGAGCTTACCAACTTCTTCCAAAGCACTCAAGGCTTGTGGAAGAGAAAAGTGAGAGGAACTCAAGCCTCTACCATCATGGTATTTGTCCTACGCTCACACTATTGGAGTGATGGAGTAGTGGATTGCTGTAATGGAGTGAAAAGTGCTACTTCAAAGCTTGCGAATGCTTGAAAGAGTGGAGAAAATGTGAAAGGATGAATCCAATATCTTGTAAAACTCTGTCCAAACCTTCTACTGAAGAGAGATATGGATGAGAGAGTGAAGATTATGAAGAAAGTGATGAAAAA
Organism: Sequoiadendron giganteum; assembly: GCA_007115665.2. Taxonomy (NCBI): domain Eukaryota; kingdom Viridiplantae; phylum Streptophyta; class Pinopsida; order Cupressales; family Cupressaceae; genus Sequoiadendron; species Sequoiadendron giganteum. The sequence goes on along the minus strand of CM021102.1, from coordinate 752,887,992 downwards.
CAACCATATTTGGGTCGACTAGCCAAAGAGGAGCGTTATTCTTTGACTTCCAATCAAAATTGTAATACCTTTGCAGTCTTTAGCTGTAGGAATCTGCCAGAGACATAAGCGCGCTGCACGGATGTTTGCACATCGTGCGGGCATCCTTGACATAAATGCTCCCACTGTCTTACAAAACAGGCGTCAAGTGTGATGTGGACAGTGGGTATAAGTGAAATTAAGCCTTCGCCTTAGGTTTTCTAAAGTGCAAGGGGGTAAAAGGGAAATTTGTGTTAGGGGTGAAAATTCATGTTTATACAGGTCTACATGTGAAAAGTGACAACATGAAAGGTATGGCTATTCCTTGTTGGATTTGAGTTGTGCCTATGCTTTGATTACTGGCATTGATGAGCCTAGGACTATATAGGAGGCTATTAATATGTCTGATTCATATTCTTAGTTGGAAGCCATGAATGAGGAAATGACATCATTGAAAAAGAAAGAAACTTGGGATTTGGTATCTTTACCTGAAGGTCGAAAGCCTGGTGGTTGTAAATGGGTATTTAAGAAGAAAATTGGTCTGGATGGTAGTGTGGAGAAGTATAAAGCTAGGCTGGTCACAAAAGGTTATTCCAATGTGGAGGGAATTGATTATGGAGAAATATTTTCTCCTATAGCTAAGCTGACATCTATCAGATTTCTATTGTCACTTGTAGTAGCATATGGCTTAGAGGTTGATCAGATGGATGTGAAAAACATTTTTTTCGTGGAGATTTGGAAGAAAAAATTTATACGTCCCAACCTGAGCCCTACATTGAAAAAGGTAAAGAAATTCTGGTTTGCAAGTTAAAGAAATCTCTATATGGTTTAAGGAAATCACCTAGAATGTGGTACAATATTTTGACACTTTTGTGTTGTCATTAGGATTTGTGAGATCAAAATTAGATCATTGTGTGTATTAAAAAACTGAGAATGATCGTTTACTTATTATTGCCCTATATGTGGATGATATGTTATTCTTTGGGAATAGTAAGGTTGTGATTTTTATTTTAAAATATCAGTTGTCTACACATCTTGAAATGAAAGATTTAGGTGCAGGAAGGTATATTCTAGGTATGGAAATCAGAAGGGATAGAGAAAGTAGAAAGCTTTGGCTCTGCTAGAGTAAGTATATTAATACCATCCTTGAGAGATTTAGTGTGACAAATTGCAAGAAGTTAGTTGTTCCAATGTTGCAAGGAATGAAGCTATCTATTGAAGATTGTCTGAAGTCTCCTACTAAGATGGAGGACATGAATAGGGTGCCTTATGCAAATGCAGTTGGCAATTTAATATACACAATGATCTGTACTAGACCAGACACTGTCTAAGTAGTGGGAGTACTTAGTCGATTTATGGCTAATCTAGGAAGGCCACGTTGGGATGTTGTGAAAAGAGTTTTCAAATTTTTGAAGGGTACTTTAGAGTATGCTTTGTGTTATCATGACAACCTGGTTGGATCAAAAAGATCTCTTAGCATTCGTGGGTATGTGGATTCTGATTGGGCAGGGGACATTAATAGTAGAAGATCCACTAGTGGATACATCTTCATGTTATTCGGTGGTGCAGTTAGCTGGATTAGCAAGCGGCATGCTATAGTCACTTTATCTACTACTAAGGCAAAGTACATGACATAAACACATGCTTGTAAAGAAGCCATTTGGCTTAGATATTTGTGTTCTGATGTTGGGTTTAATGCAAGGCAGATTATGATTTGATGTGACAGTCAAAGTGCTATTTGTTTGGTGAAAAATCCCACTTTCCATGCCAAGACGAAGCATATCGATGTTCAGTATCATTTCAGTTATGATATGGTGGAGGATGGAAAGGTTAATCTTGAAAAACTGGATACTTTAGAGAATGTAGCTGATGCATTCACAAAGCTTGTGAACACAGACAAGTATAGGTGGTGTTCCAGTTCAATGGGCCTTGGAGCTGTTAGAGTAAAGGTTTTAACTTAATTATGTTGATTAAGTTACCTTTATTCCCTTCTTAAGATTTCACTTTAGTTTGCATATAGTGACATTTAATAATTATATTAATTATTAAATGTTTTCCTATTAGGGTTTCTTTTAGGGTTTGCATGATCTCCTTCTTAAGGATTGATCTCATTGTATATTCAATCAATTCCTTTTTGTTCTGATAAGATAATTTCTCCATTTTTCAGAGCTTCAAACCCTTGTTTGTTTTCTCCATCCATTCTCTTCCTTGTGATAGGTATCCATTTGCATGCAGGTATTCTTGGAGTCTGAAGTTGGTTTTGACAACTTCTACAGGGGCCTATGAATTTTAATGACTCTAATTTTGGAAGAAGCCAGTAAGTCTTCATCAAGTGGGAGCATGTTGTAAAATGTGCCTCAACTTGCTGGCTTGGAACTTCCCTTTGAGCTTGGCATTTTTCCTTTAATCAGCCTAAATGTCACACTATTGTTGAAATCCAGAACTTTGGAACTTAAGTCATGGGGTTCTCAAATTTCATAACCTCCTCACTTAGCGACATGGAGGTTCTCTTTGTTGTCAGCATGTCACACATTTTGAGAAATTTGCAACCAAGTCGCTGGGTTCTTAAGTTCTCTAACCACTCAATTTCCCTACTTCCTTTAAATATTGCGGGTTTTGAGAAATTCATAACTTTTGATAGAGGTTTTGAAATTCAATTTTCTAGAAACATAGCAACTTTGTATGGGATTGGTTAGTGGTGATGATATTGACACCATATTGATAGTGTACAGTGTTCTTGATCAATGGTTCTGATTGTAAGAATCCAATGAAGCCCGCTAACCCCATGCCCATTGTGGTGGGCCCTGACAGACTCCTGCGGGGTGTGCGGGCTTGGCCAGTGATGGTGACTTGGATGTCATGGTGGCAGTGGGGACCACGACGATGTGATGTTATATATATCGATCAATGATCATGATTAAAATAATCCAATAGTGCTTGTTAACTCCACACCTTTTGTGATGGGTCCTGAGTGACTCTTACAAGGTGTGCGGGCTTTGAACGCATGTTGTGTTGGGACCCGATCGGTGCCAAGTTGATTGAGTGGTGATTGGTTGTTGACTCTTGATGAATTTAATGGTGATTAATTGGTAGGTTATGTGGATGTCATAATAAGTTGTGATGGTTTGCATATAGGAACCGAAACGATTGGTTCTCTAGAACTAAAGCAACCATGGCTAGATGTTGAATATATATTTTAAAACTCTATAATGAGTTGGTTGATTGATTGATCACTTTAGGTTGATTATTGTTCTGCATTGTATGCTTACGAGCATTGTAATAGTGTGAGAGAGCAAAACTGTATTCAGAATCTATGAATGAGGTTGATCAGAGGGAAATATTTGCTGCTGTGAGTTAACACCTAGAAGTGAAGTTTTGTAACTCTGTATGTAAACATTATTTACTTTAATACAAAGTGACTTTTCTTGGTGTGTGGGTTTTTCTCCTGTAAGGGTTTTCCCACATAAATTTGGTGTTCAATTTTGTGTGTGTTAAATTGTCTATTCTCTTATTCTGTTAATGTGCATCATGTTACCAATGTATCGTATTTTCATATGAGTTTGTTCATGTTTCATAATTTTTTTATGAGTACTGACACTTGTAGGACTTCAAATCAAGTATCAATTTCTCCTTGAAGGTGATGAGTACAAGGTGATCCCACAATAATGGGTTACACTTTTTGGCCAAACTTGACATTGAAATCAACATTTTTCACCAGATCTTCACTTCCGTACGCCTATAGAAGCTAAACCATTAAGAATTTGAAGATGAAGCAAACTAGTGATTTATGATATTTTGTGTTGAGAATCTAATTATATATATTTTTTTAAATTAAAAAATAAATTGTGAATTATTTTATGTAGTTTTTATTAACTTATTTTTTTTACTAAACATCATTTTAAAAAACCGATGCTTACTTTCGACTGCATAACTTTTTTTATAGAAAGCATACAATTCTAATTTTTTAAATATAGTGTTTTCACACCATTATCTAGGGGATGGATATTTTTTCATAATTTTTTGTTGCATATATATTTTTTAATTAATTTTCTAATTCAGAGTAATTATAATTTGGATATATTATACTTTCAGCTGCATAACTGTTTTTGTATTCATTTGAATTAACTTATTCTTTTTTTGTTGGAATTAGGACATCAATAGCTAGTGTACATGGATTTTTAAGAATTTTTTTCTCTCTTTTCCTATTTTTTCGTATGTGTGAAATAAAGACCTCGATGTTCATTGAAAAACCTACATTCACAAGAAATAAAAAATAAATATAATAATAAAATTAAATATATTTAAAATTATACTTTTTGGGAAGCTTATAATAAGGGCTACATGTTTACAAAAAAAGTGATTTTAAATAAGTTAATTTGGTCCCCTAAAAGGTAAATCAAAAGTGGTTTTTTATCAGCATTTTGATAGGTGTAGAGGAGACTCCATTATAGGTATGGTTCAAAACTAGCGCCTTTCTATCCAAGGGAGTTTGATATAAGTGGGTTTGATCAAACCCTCTTCAATTAAAACCCTTAAAATGGAACCTTTTTAAGGCTTAAATCATTATATTTTCTAAAAATATGTGATTTCAGCAAACATCAGGATGTCCCAAAAAGTGTAACCCATTATTGTGGCAGCACCCTACAATGAATTCAATCCCTGAAGGAATGTAGATTTGAGTGGTGAGTTGCAACAATTATCAATTTATCACTTGTTTATCATTTAGCCTTTTCTTGATTGAGGTAAGCTCTTTTTTTACATCATCATAGTCATTATGGAGGTAGAAATACCAAAACAAGATTTGACTTAGGCAAGCCCCTAGATACGACACAACACTTCCCCCTCTTTCATGTGTCTAGGTTACATATCTGAAGTGGATTGAAGGAGGATTGAAGACCTAATTGCTCGCTCAAGAATTCAAGTCCTATAAGTCAACAAATCAAGGCAAGTAAATTTGATTAATGACAGACGAAGTCTTGACACTGAGTTCAGAGGACAATAACCCACAAATCGAGAGCAATAGGAAATTAAAGTAATTTTGAGTACCTGGTTCCCAGTCTAGTGCACTCAAAATCCCTATCTAGTTGTTTCAAGCCCAAATTTATATGTCAGGTTCTTCTGTGCATGCCCTCTGCTATTCTAAACTCTGTTTTTGTTTATCAGTTCTATATTTTCTAGAAATCATCTTAATTTGCTGCATTTTCATAGTTAATTTAGAAAAATCTTTGCATTATCAAATTAATCAATTAATCAACATTAAATCATGCACAACTATCTTCAAAGGAAATGGTTAAAACCCTAATCCACCATTTTGGTTCTTCCATTGAGATTAGTAGCCAAGTGGGTGTTTGATATCAATTTTAATCATTTCCCCCCTTGTGATGTTGGAAAGTGTATGGTTTAGGCCCTAGATCCCTTTTTCTGACATCACAAATACAATTGTCTTATCTACTCAAAATATCATGCTCAACTTTATTATACTTTTCTTTAATCATTTTTTTTTCATTGAACTCCTTGAAATACATAATTAACTACTCTCAAAATACTATATTAATTTTAAAATTTCCATGCGCTACTTCTAAAGACTTATTTTCCTTACATATAAACTAAGCCTAACAATTAAATTACTTCAATAAAATGTGTCGTGTTATAAACGCTTGTAACTAGTAGATTTTAGTAAGGAGAATCCTTCACAATTACATTTGAACCTTTTATTTTAATATTCCTTGTTAAGGCAATAAACATGGGGAAAATTTCTAATCGGTTGCAAAGAATGAATTATTGGATACTTTGTGGAATGCATTATTTTAAAATAAAAAATACTTCAAAATTGACAATGCCCTACAAAAAGGAATTTAATTGTCTTTAATATTTGCGTACACTATGCCATGAAATTTAGTAACTTCAATAAACATTTGTGTTGCATCATTTTGAAGTCATTATCATCCGCCTGATATAAATCAACCAGTACTTTGGTAGGCACCGCCATTGCTATCTATTTTATACATCATTTAATGAATCCATTGACTTTGCAGTAATCGTTTCCTTTAAGAACTGTTATAGGTTGATTGAAATGTCAGCATATTTGAACGAACGCTTTCCTTTGATATATCCATTGAAAATTTCAAAGTTAATTGACATGAAATGCCCACTATAATAATAATAATAATATACTGTGGATAGCAATTGTGATTGTATATTTTAGTGAGCAAAGTTTCAACAGGCCTCAATTGAGACAGTAATGAAAAAGCAATATCAAAACCACCTTTTCTCAATGTAATAATTGAGATAAATGCAAAGAATTGGTTTGTTTTAGAAAAAGTGTCGCGCTTATTAATTATTATTTTAATTTTTTTTAAAATAAATTGATATAGACTTCTAACGGTGAAGCATCTTTGATGTTATTTAATTTGAATTTTGTATTTAATTGGAGATAATGTTTTATGTATTTATATAATTATAAAAAGAGTGCTTTTATGTATAGTTAGATCTTTGTATTTTTTTTTATTTGCATCTATTTATATGCTTATTGCATATTACAATGTTCATGTGTATGCAATTTCAATTGAATTATTTATTCGAATTTTATCATTAATCCAATTTTTATCCATAATCCATTGTATTAGACACAGATTCAGTCTAGTTGTTTGATTCAAGTCATGCCCGTGGATGCAAGTCATCTTTATAACTATAATCTTGCTGGAATTTAAATGGAAAATCAAAATCAAATATTTAGCTGAAGATCTCATTCTATATTTTTCATCCAATCCTAATTTATATAGATCTTTGCAATTTGGTTCAATGTTTGTGTATAAATTGACATTCACCTAGACTAGTTTTGATTATGGCACAACATTGAAGATCCATTCATCATCATTTGATCATTGAATTCTATTGATTATCACAAAAATAATCATTTGGGTTTGTCTTCAAATCAAGCACTAGATCCAGCATATTTGATCACACTCATCTTAGTGAATATGAATTACCTTGGAATCATTCTAGAATTCATGTGCATGTTTGGAACTTATTGTGTACCAATATATTTTTAATTACTGCTAGTTTGACATGAAAGCCTTGAGAGTATGATAGAAAATATCACAATCTAACATTCTACTTTTAAGAGACTTCACATAGTAGGATCTAGAGATTATTAGAAATCAAGTTCACAGATATAAAATGAGTTTACAACTATGAACTAGATCGAGAACTAGAAGTTGATCTAATGCAAAGTGAAATGAAATATTTTGAATTTGATCCACATACTTGACCTTTTACAACATTGTTTTGAACAAACAACAATCATTCATTAGTTACAAAGTCAATCAATCTCACTTCATTTAACACTAATTATATAATAATTACACTTTTTTTTTTTACATTGTCTAATTTGATTATTCTAATATATCTAATTAATAACCACATTTTAATCTTTGAATTAATTTAGAATTAATTAAATGAAAAATCATTATTATATCTTTTCAAAATAATTGTAAAATATTTTTTTATCTTAAATGTATTTTATTTTCTAAAATTTATATATTTTGCAGACTACTTTTTATCACTCAAAATTATGCTACTTGTTCTAAAAATTATTAACATGTCAAATTAAGATGGTAAAATTCTTAATCGAACAATCCAACGAAAACATAACCTTTTTTAACATCGCAGAAAAGATGGATAATTTCACAATAGGTGAAACTTGATTCATACTTTGGTCGTAGACTCGGGATTTTAAAGTTTTGTTCACGTTGTCGCTTGGACCCATTGCCCACCTACCCACATTTGGCAGGATTACCCATATTTTGAGCAAAGTCAAGATCGACAAATAATGATCGTTTTCCCCGCACACTGAGTAACTTTCATTCTGCATAAACTTGAGCAAAGATGGAACTCCTCAGTTCCTATAAGAAGCTTATCTCTTCCTACATTCTCTACACTGCAGTCTTCATTGTTGACGTGCATAGCAAAGCAAATCAACAATGAAGACCACTAGTCTTTTTGCATGTATTACTGCCTTGGTCATCATTCTATGTATTACAGCTTCCAATGGCCAACTCACTGCAACATTCTATGCTACGTCATGTCCCCTTGCATTGAGTACAGTTAAGACTGCTGTTACTGCAGCTGTGGCAAACGAGAAAAGAATGGCTGCATCGTTGCTCCGCCTTCACTTTCATGATTGTTTTGTAAACGTAAGAATTCAATCTCCATGCTGTTAGAATTTCACTTCTATTTTGGTTTTTTTAATAGATCTGTAAGTAACAATGATTTTATATTTTTTTCTTGGAAGGGATGTGATGGATCCATACTGTTGGATGATACCTCGACATTCACTGGAGAAAAGACTGCTGGACCAAATGCCAATTCTGTGAGAGGATACGATGTGATAGACACCATCAAGACTAAGGTGGAGGCTGTTTGCAGTGGGGTTGTGTCTTGTGCTGATATTGTAGCCATTGCTGCTCGTGATTCAGTTGTACTTGTAAATACCCTTCCCTTCCTCGACTTCTCTACCATTATCTTTTTCTCTATTTGACAAACTATTTCATATATTTTTATTTGCTTTTTACAAATAGCCTCTAACTTATCGTTCAGAATATAAAGGGCTTGTAAAATTGTTATTTACAATTTTGTTTTAAGGACCTTGGCATATCTTATTGTGGGCTATCTTTGTACTTGTGATCGCTAGTTGGGAGGGCCAACATGGACAGTACCGTTAGGAAGAAGAGACTCAACTACTGCAAGCTTAAGTAGTGCCAACTCCAATCTACCTTCTTTCTCTTCAGATTTAGCTACACTTATCTCTGCATTTCAAGCTCAAGGCCTTTCTACTAAGGATATGATTGCTCTTTCAGGTATTCGCAAGTTTTGAATAGAAAATATTCAGGTTTTATTTGAAAATGTTCATAACAGAGCTAATAAGCAAGCACTTTCATGGCACCCATGTATTTCAGGTGCTCATACGATTGGTCAAGCAAGATGCACCACCTTCAGATCTCGCGTCTTCAATGACACCAACATTGATTCTGCATTCGCCACCTCTGTTCAGGCAAATTGTCCAAGCAATGGCGGCGATGACAATCTCTCACCTCTAGATCTTGTCACTCCCACTGTCTTTGACAATAATTATTACAAAAATCTGAAAAACCAAAAAGGACTCCTTCATTCTGATCAAGCAATTAATGGAGGTTCTGCGGCAGCTTCGGTTACTACTTACAGTACCAATCCAACTACCTTTTTTAGTGATTTTGCAGCAGCCATGGTGAATATGGGGAACATCAGCCCTCTCACTGGTACCAGCGGAGAAGTTAGAACAAACTGTAGGAAAACTAACTGAAATGTTAAAAATGTATTCAGTAAAAGCGCGACACAAGATCGTAAGATATTGTGTGGATGATTTGAAAGGTTGCTAAAGCTTCCTCTTTTATAATTTCTACTTCGCTTTATTAATTATGTTGGTAATATAAATGCCAGAAGAATGTTTTTTAAATCCATGGTTAAGAAGAAAAAGAATCAGCGTGAAAATTTGGAAAGCCCCCAGTCTTTGTTTCATAAATTGAAGTAACTCGCTCTCGGAGATTGTCAGAATATTTATATTCGGAAAAAAATTTGTGGAGGTCTCAATGCTCTAATAATTTTGACCTACTGAATACCTTTCAATTTTTGGGTATAATTCTGGCATTTTACAGCTTTGTTTTAGATTTAACTTTTATGATGTGACGGGATATTTATTCATTTAAAAAATATTTTATTAAAAATCAATTATTTACAAATTTTGCAAAATAAAATTATTATTAAATATTTAATAATTTAATATTCAAATAGATAATTATTTATAAAAATCTTTTGTTTTAAATTTAAATTTTAAGATTTAAATTAAAAATAATAATTAAATGTTCAAATGAAATGTTCAAATTATTATTGTGTATATCTCTTGTATTGCACATTATATTCTTTGTATATAACATTGTTAGTATGTCATTTTGATCTCTTAGATTTTCTATAATTAACTATTAGGCATTATAGATCTTGGATAGCCAATTTTTATATCAAATACAACTTAAAGACTTAATGCACATTCATATTATCTTTAAGATTGTCTCAAGAATTAATCAATTGATCACCATGTATTCTAGGGGCAACTACATAGGAAATCATTCTATTTTTAAGTTCAAGAATCTTTAGTAATTTACTCATTGATATTTACACTTTTATTTGATTTAATCCATATGTCATGTCTATAGGTTTGTAGTTAAGAAAATGGTTTAACCTAGAAATTATGATAGTATGTGCATTTGTTAAATATTTTATCACTTGATTTCCTTTTGACTTCACAAGGGTTTCATCTCTTTTTATTTTTCTTCTTTTCATTGAACCTATTTCTTGAATTTATTTGAGCTTGCAATTTTATTCTGGTCTTCAAAAGCATTAGCATTAGTTGCAAGCATCTCTTCCTTTTTAATTTTGGGCACAAACCTTTTCTAAAGTATGGGATTTTTAGTAGTCTAGCTTTTCTCTTTTCTTTGGTTGCTGCTATTGGTGTCTCAAATTCTATGCTAAGTTTGTTTTCTTTTATTTCTCAACATTAGGGCTACAATATTAAACTTAACTTCAATACTAAAACTATGCTTGATGTCAATAATTGAAGACTTGGACCTCTTGTATACTTACCACATGAGATCCTTCAAGGTGGGAAAAATCATGATGTGAAGCTTCATTTTAATTTGAATAATTGATGTAAACATGATCACATGGCTCTTTAGCAACAAACAAGGTATCATATTCACTAGTATAAATATCCTCATGTGTCATTTAGGTTCATATTATTATTCCTTAAATATAATATTACAATGTTAATTAGACATTTAGTAGGGTATGTGGCATATAACAAGAATACAACTAAGATATTTCTTCTTGCATATTTAGTTCATCCCACCTTAGTGGATTAGTCTAGTTTTATTCTCATGTGATCTATAATTTTAATGCCTTAGTGTTGGATTTTTCTATTTTGGATTAGGATTCTTTCAATAATAATGTTTATAGGGCCTATTAGATAGGCATGGTTACTCATTACTATGTTATCCAACAATATGAGGTGGTAATATCCTTTTCATTCTTTGTCACTTTGTATGACACCCACAATATTGTCTAACTTATCATTAGTGGATAATTTATTGTTTGAATGACCCTTATTAGGTGGATCAGATTTTATTTGTTCCCTCTTAACATGTTTTATTGATGTACTCATATTCCCTTATGTTTCCATATCAAGAGTAGGTATTATGGATGTTATGCCTTTCATATTCAATATTAAAATGATTATTGTAGATAGATTCTTCAAGATAGAGTTAACACTCTTCACACTATAAGGTATTTTGATTTGGGTTCTCATTGTTGGGATTTTTCAACATAACAGAGAAATTAAATTTACCAATTATAAATTACAGATCACAAAATAATGAAAATGAATTCACAATATTATTTTTAACGTAGTTCACTGAATGTGGGCTACATCAATAGATAACTATTCAATATTTATTAATTTCCAGAAAAATAGAGTTACAATTGATATTTCCTTAAACCCATAGAAATATTCTAGTTGCGTGTAACTCACAATTCCTACAATTTGTCTACACAACTTGTGTTGTTGCATGCTCATACATAGACTATGATCCACTGCCCGCATGCTACTACCGTGTGTTCTTTCAATGCATGAACCACTAACTTCAATTCCACATGTTGTTGCATGTTGTTCACATTCTTGTCGTCACTATCCACCTTTGATATGTAGCAAAAAACTATTCATTTTAGGTAGTTACAAAACTAATTTTCAATAAACAATTGTAACAAATTTCTTTATTAAAAATATAATGATTTTTTTCTTTGGGGGCATTTGCCTTGGTAGCCTTGTTGTGGGCTCTACCCTCAAGCCCCCGTTGGGGGGATAGGCCTCTCAGATTCCATAGGAGGGGCTTTTCCCCCTTACACTACCCCGCTAATTAATTTGGGGAAAAATGTAGCTGCTAAAGTGGCCAAAATATTAACACCAAAGCATGATCAGGCTTCATAGACCAACACTCACTAGATGTTTGAGAATGCCTCAAATATTGGATAGTACCTTGAATACCATTTTCTTTTTTAGCAAATTCCCAAGAATTATGCCATTGATTGGTTCTCAAAACTACATGACCCACAAACCTAAGGACTAGACCTCAAAATATAGACATAGGAATAAAGCTAATTTAAGATAGTGAGATAAGCTTACGATCATAATGCGAGTAGTTGTCAATCAATTGTTAAGAAATGATGAATCTTATTAATTTTAAACTCTGTTAAATGTAGGAGGGTGTTCCTAGAGGTTTAAAAATGGACAATTAAACATAAATGAAAATAATAAATTGATATCCTAGAAAACTATACCCTATCTATGTAGATGCCCAAAGAATTTGTCACTAAATATTATTGCATGGATACGACAACTTAAAAACTGTCAAAAGTAGATTTAACAAGCTATATATGCATCTAAACATTGACCAAATTAAACACTTATGAATTTGAGCTTGGTGTGTAGAAATGAACTTTGACCATGAAAATAAAGCCTAGATCTACAAACCTTCTATACCTATAAAGAAAGATTCGCCTTGATATTTGGATTTTCCATAAATAGTGATAGTATTAATAAGTTACACCTTTGTGATCTTGCTAAACAAAGATATTCTCCTTATAACAATCCCATGGATAGAATTTGCAATTTTTAATAAAAAAATGGAAAGCATTATGTAGTGAATGCAAAAGGCAGTGTCCTAATGTAAAGACCTAATATAGAGCTATGGTTTCATTCTTGATTAAAAAAGAGACAATGATTATAATATGTTGAGCTAATGCAATGTCACAATAGAGGCAAGGTTGATTTTTGAGTAACGAGTTGTGGATATTTAGTTGATAATTGATGATCATATGACTAAGAAATGATGACTTTTTATACTTAGAATTTAAATTTTATTTTTTTAATTGAAAAGGAGTCCATTTGAATCTATAATTAAAATTCATTTTAAACTTTAGAAACCAAATTTACAAATATGAAAATAAAATATATTAAATTCGTATATTAAAAATAAACTAAAGAATATAATAAATAATTCAATAACTAAAATCTATCTTAAAAACAGTATAATTAATTTGTGAAACATCTACTTAAAACCATCCATAATAAATCATAAAATATACACTTTTCACCAACCCATTTGTTTACTTTTCACCAACACATATGTTTATATATATACAACTTTTTATGTTGTATCATTTTGAAATTGTTATCTTGATCGGTGTTTATATTCTATGTTTAAAAAGGAGAGGGTGTACATTGACCAACTACATTCATAATATTTGAACTCATATTTTGTCTGAATCTCGAATGACTCTTCTTCCCTGGCTTATTGTACAACTGTGTGGACAATCAGTCGCCTAAACATATGGTGATGAGATGTTAAGCATGTTTGAACAGTCAGTCTATTTTGTATGACATTCTCTCTGCATGTCGGTCATTATATGTCAATCCAAGAAAAAATTCTTTATTTAATAAACCGACAGCTACATAAATTGGACAAACTAAAAATGTAGATATCACGAGCAAGTTTTTCCACACGTCTACAGGCCTTGATTAAGAAATGTAAAACAAAATAATGACAAAAACCATCCATAGTCAATACAAAGAATTGGGTACATCTAAACAATACAAACTACTTAAATATATATTTAACTTAATTTTTGCGGCAGGCTTTTGCAAAGCCCTAAAAAATGCACCATTAGGTCAACCCACAGGAGGAGGATAATGATTTTAGCACACGTGAAATCTATTAAAGTATGATCAAGTTGGGACATTTGGATCCATTGCCCAGCTGTCCAATTTGGCAGGATGCAGAAATCTCTTATCCATGTCAGTGTCATCCATTTAAGAAGCTTTTTTCCTTTCTCCCTCCCTCATAGTTTCAGTGAAGATGAATCTCCTCAGCCGTTATAAAAAGCCCATATTTTCTCAAACTCTACACATCACTTATCCTTGCATTTTATTCTTAATCTGATTTGTTTGATCTGCATAGGAAAGCAAATCAACCATGAAGACTGTTGGTATTTTTGCATGTATTATTGCTTTAGTCATATTAATTTGAAGAAGTGCCAATGGGCAGCTAAGTCCAACATTTTATGCAACGTCATGCGCACAAGCATTGTCTATAGTGAAGGCTGCTGTTGCTCAGGCTGTGGCAAAGGAGAGAAGGATGGGTGCATCATTGCTCCCCCTTCACTTCGGTACTGTTGGATGATACATCGACATTCAGTGGAGAAATGGGTGCATTACCAAATGTGAATATGGGAAACATCAATCCTCTCACAAGCACTAATATGTTATACCATATTAATTTAAATAAGTTATAAAATATTTTGACATAATTAGACAATTAAACTATAACTCTTAAGTTTTGATATTTACTAAATTTCTTCTTTATTTAATAAAAATGATAATAACATCTACATTATTAATTATAAATATATATGAATATTCTATGATTATATTAAATTTTATCATTATGTTTTAATATTTTTTTTACGGTTATTTTAACTTTTATAATATTAAGAAATTTATACACAATCTAATATTTTTTTTTTCATATTTGTTGATGCCAAAAGTTGGCAAGGTAACAATCCTTTGTGGGAAACTTAGTTTTAGGGGGGACCTATTGCATCAAACTGAGTGACCTCCGGATTTTAAAGAAGCCGACTTCTTCTATAACTGAGGTTTTGAATGGGAAAAAGGAAGCAGATAAAATAAAGGATCTAACTAAGGTGATGCATCGAGATTTAGATATTAGACATGATAAATCTATCTTGAGGATACAACTTAAGGGCCGGCGGGTGGTCTGTTGTGTTCCAGAATGGTAGAATAAAGATAGAAGCCTGAGTGATTCAATATGTGACATAAAGTAACTTCATATACCTATACTAGAAAGAAGAGTTTGGGACATGATCTAAACCAACAAAATTATATTAATTTATAGAAGTCTGGGAATGAAACATCCAGTACAATAAGGGCATAATAAAACTTATCAAATATCAAAGAAAATAGAAAGGTCAAATAGTGGCACAGTCTACGAATTCTTTACAATAATCTAATAGAGCAATTAAAGGCCTGATTCTCCTATAAATTCTTCTACGCAAATCTGAACTATACTTGGAATGTCTTCAATTCAAAACTTGATTGGGACCCTTGGAACCTTCCTTTATTTTTGCTTCAAAGGAAGAAGCAATATTTATAATGAAAACCCAGCTTGTCAAGAAAGTAACAAGAAATATTCTTTGATCATGAGCAATGATGCATTAGTAATGATTTTCCTTGCCCGTTACAATAAAAAAGATTTGGACCATGAATGAGGACGTTCAAAGTCTGAATGCATCCCCTACGAATGATGGTAGTGGTCCCAACAGACCAGCGCTTAGACACGTGCGAATCACTCATGACAACAGTTACAGAACATGGCAACTGGCGATAGTTGTTGCTTGCTTAGTTTTCCTTCACGATGGAGTCCTTGGAAGATCACGTAGCAAGCGGTCAGGACCTGACACTCATCATTTCCCTTGAGTGATGAAGAACTTGCACTGCGAAGACACGTGAAGGTTCTTCTGCATACTATGCTGAATGGTGGGGTCCACCAAAAAATGTGCGTGAACTGATGCTACGTGGCGTACAGTCGGGACCCAAAAGGGGAGTGATGCAAAGAGACTCAAATTTTTGTGAACGAATGACATGTGGAAGCCTGTCGCAGGCTTTTGAAAAGAAAATAGAGGAAAATATTGCGAAGAGCACTCAGTTGACAAGTGGCGGCACTGGCACCGGCTTTGGTGAAAGGGAGCCCGACATTATCTTTTCTTAAAAGAGAGCGTGGCCGATACTTAGGCAAAATAACCTCACCTAAAGGGAGCTTGAGAATTTTTATGGTCACAATATTTAAATAAGAGAATGGAACAAAATTTTTTATTACACCTTCTAAATTAAAATAATATATAATATTTAATAAAAAGTATAAAAATCTACCACACCTTTATCAAAATTTTGTATTAATTAATAAATGGAACATAATGCTAATGATTACATTTAAAAAAGAAGCTAAAACATGTTTTTAAAAAAATAAAATCACATGATATTATGACTTGATCTCTTAAGGGTATTGTTCAAAAAATAATAGTAATGTAAAATGTTGTAAAATAATGTGAACTACTATAGATGCAAGGTTTTTAAAGAAGTATACAAATATGAAGTTTGTTTATAATATTATTTGATTTATCATATAGAGAATGTGTGGAAGCATATATATATATAAGTGGAAGTATATAATTGTAAGCTAGAAATTAGAAAAATCATAAGAATATCATACATGACAATAAATGCATGTGGATAAATCCTTTGGAGAAAAAATCCCACCACCAATGATAACACTTGAGCCTATATTAATCCTCGAAGCAAGAGTAAATAATAAACCAAATTATCTCTACAATAAGTCAATGTCTACTAGAATACATGTAAACGAGGTGCAAGAGTAGTTCAAGGAAGTTGTGTTGACCTTCAAAAATTACCTGAGTGCATTGCCAATAAACTCAAATATAGAGTCACACTAGAACTAGAGTGAAAAATAGGGTAATCTAACCCAACTGGCTTAATATCTATAGGTTCATTCAAAGGTTTGAAAGAAGGAGAATAAGGATGAAGTGATAGAGAATGTTGGAATCACATCCAAAATTTATCAACTAATACTACAACCCCATCCTTCGATGATTTAAATGTTTCCATGAAAAAAATCCTAGTACAAGAGTAGATCTTCACTCTATCTTCCAATATAGGTACCCAATGTTATAAAATGCAATAATGTAGGTCTAGGAGAGAAGGCCACATATGGATAAATCTATAGAATAACCCCAAGGTTATTAGTGAGGATCTCATTATTCATCATGTCTTATCCTAGAACCACCATAGGGGCAAATGAATAATAGGGGAGAGGTGATGGTTTAACTTGAGGAGAAGGGGGAGAATAATTCATAGTGGCACTACTATTCATATATAAAATATATAAATTTGTGGTGTGTGCACAAAGATAGGGGATTGAAAAGTGGCAAAAACCACTTTTTGGTCCATTTTATATATAGCAAAAATGCATTATAATGCAATCACAATTTTCTTCCCATAAAATAAAAATTGAAGACCAAGCCATTTCTCTCCAATGCCCAAATATGATAGAGCAATATCATGAGCATGTTTACAAGCCATTAGAGTGGATTAAAATTTGACACTATGTTGGCACAATATTTGTGAAGTCAAGGAGGTAATATTTATATTTGTTTAGTAGTTTAAATTAAAATGAAATTTATTTTTCAATTTTTGATTCAATTTTTTAAAATTTTAGCAAATAAAAATCATTCAACTCCTCCAAACTCTAATCCACTAGACCATGTGCATGAGGGAAATCCTATTGAAGAGAAGACACAAGATAACCCTTTTCAAAATCCTCCATACATTCTCTACCATCCTCATGAGACACAAACAAATATATTAGGGAAAATTGAAGAAAATAAAAAATACCTTCAAATATTGGTTGGAATGTTAAAAGATACTAATACAATGGGCACACATCTAAGAGCCCTTGTCACATCCTTAGAATCTATTATTTATTACATAGATTTTGTAAGGGTCACACTCAATTTATTGTTGAAATTGAAATCATTTTATGCTTTATTGTTGGAATTGATAATTCTTCCTCCTTGGCATTCTTTTATTAGTGTACGGTGGTTATACTATAATATTTCAAATTTCTAGTTATGTATCATGTAATTTTTTTCTCCAATCATGTTCATGATGAACTTCTATTGAAATGTAGAAAGGATTAGGTTTAACAGAATTACTAGTTCTAAATTTTATGTTAATTAGAACTAGTAATGAATTTCTAATTTTTTGTTCTCTTTGTTCATAACCTCAAAAGTTGCAAAATATTTTCATGTTTGTTAGAATGCAAGGACAAAATATATAGGGTTGTGAAAAACCCTCAAACCTAGCCAAGATTTTCACTTTATTTCTATTTTTATGTTGATTGATCAACCAGGTTCTTAGTATCCTAAGTTGCATTCATGCCCCTTTTTTTCCATTAATTTACCAACCCCTTCTATTCCTAGTGACCATTTGTAGCAATTACGCATGTGCAAATTAAATATCTTAAGTTTACATGCCCACTCTCCAATAGATGTCAAGTTTCTATTAGTATCCATGCTTCTGTGACATCCTTACAGCAGAAGGAAATGAAGGTTGTGAACTAGCAGAAGGGTGGAATCTGGTTGATTTCTATTGGTTTCCACACTTCCATGGTCTATTAGTTGTACAAGGAAATAGGAGTTGCAGACTCACAAAAATATGACATTTGACAACATTCTATTTGGTTTCATTCTTATTGTTTGCGGATGTGTCTTCCAACTAGGCATATCTAATCTCCCCTTCTAGCGTAGTTCAACTGCTCCAACAAACACATTTAATTCATCTTCCCTCCTCCTTCTACTTTATTCTTTTGTTTCTAGACTTTTCTTTTAGCTGGCGTATTCGAGAAGCTTCCCTTGTAGCTGAGTAAATATGATTTTGTTTTGTAAAAAAAAGATACTCTATTTTTTGGTATGAATGTATTGGTGAAGAGCATCGACAACTCTGTTTTTCAAGGCATTAATACAAAATTCTGCTCAGTTTCTAATGGTGCACAAAGAGGTCTATTATTAAATATTTTCTACATGGTTTATTTATTATTCATAAATTTATCTTTCTAAAAATTGACACATAACATGAACTAACAACAAATAAATGTAAAATTAAGAATTATCAACAAAATTTTGGAACATGCTTGATGTAAGATATAACTCAAAAAATGTATTCTAATTTAATAGACACAAATATAAATAACAATCGACCTAATCATTGCACCTCCTTCGAATACAAATGCTAGTTTTAAATTTTCCATAAGATTGTATACACTACTTCTTCTAAAGACTTCTTTTCTCTACATATAAACTAAACCTAACAAGTTAATTACATTGTGTTATAAGCACTTGTAACTAGTAGAATTTAGTAAGGAAAATCCTTTATAATTAAACCTTTCATTTTAAGTTTCCTTGTTAAGGTAATAAACATGGTTTCTAAAAAACTTCAAATCGGTGGCAAAGAATGAATTATTCTATACTTTTGTAGATGTATTACTTTAAAATTAAAAATACTTCTACGAAAAGGATTGCAATTGTCTTTAATTTTTGCTTGCACTAACTCATGAATTTTAGTAACTTAAATAAACCGCTATAAAATCTAGGAAGTGTATACATCAACCAGCACTTTGGTAGAGACCGCCATTTATCTATCTATTTTATACATCATTTAATGAATCCATTGACTTTGCAGTAATCGTTTGCTTAGAATTTTGTTAAATGTTAATTCAAATGTCAGCATGTTTGGACGAACGCTTTCCTTTGATATGATATATTCGATACTTCCATATCCATTGAAATTTTCAAAGTTAATTGACATGTAATGCCCGCTATTCGAATAATAATATACCGTGGATAACAATTTTAGTGTGTAAAGCAAAGTTTCAACATGTCGGCAGGCTTTAATTGAGACAGTAACGAAAAAGTAATATCAGAATCACCTTTTGTCAATGTAATAATTGAGGTAAATTAAAAGAACTGGTTTTTAATAATTATCACAAAAATAATTATTTGGATTTGTATTCAAATTAAGTATTAAATTTAACATATTTAGTCACATTTAATTTAGCATTTTTGAATTGTTTTATAATCATGTGTATTTTTGGAATTTATTATATATCAAGATATTTTTAAATATTGCTAGTTTGACAAGAAAGCCTTGAGAATGATAGAGAATATCACTATCTAGCATTCTACTTTTGAGAGAGTTCACAATGTAGGATCTAGAGATTATCTTGAGCAAACAACAACCATTCATTAATTACAAAGACAAACAATCTCTTTTTATTTAACATTAATTATATCATAATTATATTTTTTAACATTGCTTAATATGATTTATTCCACTGTATCTAATTAATGACCATATTTCAATTTTTAAATTAATTTATACTTAATTAAACTAAAATTATTAATTTTTTTTTTCAATATAATTGTAAAATGCTTCTTTATCCTAACTATATTTTATTTTAAAAAATTTATATATTTTGCAGACTACTTTATATCATTCAAAATTATGCTACTTGTTTACCTAGCAATCGGTTGCCATTTTTAATTTTCTAAAAATTATAAACATTTCAAATTAAGGTTAGAATTCTTAATCGAACAATCCAAAGAACATAACCACGTCACCTTTTTAACATCCCATAAAAATTTCACAATAGGTGAAACTTTATTCATACTTTGGTCGTACACTCGGGATTTTAAATTTTTTTTTCGTTGTCGCTACGGTCCATTGCCCATCTGCCCCATTTGGCAGGATTACCCATATTTTGAGCACTGTCCAGATCGACTAAAAAAGATCTTCTTCCCAGCACACTCAATCACTTTCATCCTGCAGAAAATTGAGCATAGATGAAACTCATCAGTTCCTATAAGAAGCTTATCTCTTCCTACATTCTCCACACCGCAGTCTGCATTGTTGACCTGCATAGCAAAGCAAATCATCAATGAAGACCACTAGTCTTTTTGCATGTATTACTGCCTTGGTCATCATTCTATGTTTTAGAGCTTCCAATGGCCAACTCAGTGCAACATTCTATGCCAAGTCATGTCCCCTTGCATTGAGTACAGTTAAGACTGCTGTTACTGCAGCTGTGGCAAAGGAGAAAAGAATGGCTGCATCGTTGCTCCGCCTTCACTTTCATGATTGTTTTGTAAACGTAAGAATTTAATCTCCATGCTGTTACAATTTCACTTCTATTTTGGTTTTTTTAATAGATCTGTAAGTAACACTCATTTTTTTCTTGAAAGGGATGTGATGGCTCCATACTGTTGGACGATACCTCGACATTCACTGGAGAAAAGACTGCTGGACCAAATGCCAATTCTGTGAGAGGGTACGATGTGATAGACACCATCAAGACTAAGGTGGAGGCTGTTTGCAGTGGAGTTGTGTCTTGTGCTGATATTGTAGCCATTGCTGCTCGTGATTCAGTTGTACTTGTAAATACTCTTCCCTTCCTCGCCTTCTCTACCATTATCTTTTTCTCTATTTGACAAACTATTTCATATAAAAACTTTTGCTTTTAATTACAAGTAGCCTTTAACTTATTGTTCAGAATATAAAGGGCTTGTAAAATTGTTATTTACAATTTTGTTTTAAGGACCTTGGCCAATCTTATTGTGGGCTATCTTTGTGCTTGTGGTTGCTAGTCGGGAGGGCCAACATGGACAGTACCGTTGGGAAGAAGAGACTCAACTACTGCAAGCTTAAGTAGTGCCAACACCAATCTACCTTCTTTCTCTTCAGATTTAGATACACTTATCTCTGCATTTCAAGCTCAAGGCCTTTCTACTAAGGATATGATTGCTCTTTCAGGTATTCGCAAGTTTTGAATTAAAAAAAATCAGGTTTTATTGGAAAATGTTCATGACAGAGTTAATAAGCAAGCACTTTTGGCACCGATGTATTTCAGGTGCTCATACGATTGGTCAAGCAAGATGCACCACCTTCAGATCTCGCGTCTTCAATGACACCAACATCGATGCTGCCTTCGCCACCTCTGTTAAGGCAAATTGTCCAAGCAATGGTGGCGATGACAATCTATCACCTCTAGACCTTGTCACTCCCACTGTCTTTGACAATAATTATTACAAAAATCTGAAAAACCAAAAAGGACTCCTTCATTCTGATCAAGCACTTAATGGAGGTTCTGCGGCAGCTTCGGTTACTACTTACAGTACCAATCCAACTACCTTTTCTAAGGATTTTGCAGCAGCCATGGTGAATATGGGGAACATCAGCCCTCTCACTGGTACCAGCGGAGAAGTTAGAACAAACTGTAGGAAAACTAACTGAAATGTTAAAAATGTATTCAGTAAAAACGCGACACAAGATCGCAAGATATTCTGTGGATGATTTGAAAGGTTGCTAAAGCTCCCTCTTTTATAATATCTACTTCGCTTTATTAATAATGTTTGGTAATATAAATCCATAAGAATGTATTTTAAATCCATGGTTAAGAAAGAAAAATAATCATATTCACAAGTATAAATATCCTCATGTCATTTGGGTTCATATTATTCCTCCTTTTACAATATTACAATGTTAATTACACATTTAGTAGGGTCATGTAAGATATAACAAATATAACAAGAATGCAACTAAGATATTTTTTCTTGCATATTTAGTTCTATCTTTCTTTAGTGGATTAGTCTAGTTTTATTCTCATGTGATCTATAATTTTGATGCCTTGGTGTTGGATTTTTCTAATTTGGATTAGGATTCTTTAACTAATAATGTTTATAGGGTCTATTAGATAGGGATGGTTTCTCATTATTTTGTTATCTTACAATATGAAGTGATAATATCCTTTTCATCCTTTGTTACTTTGTATGACTTCAATACATCCATAATATTGTCTAACTTATCATTAATGGATAATTTATTGTTTGAATGATCCTTATTAGGTGGACCACATTTCATATATATTTCGTCTTAACATGTTTTATTGATGTGCTCATATTCCCTTCAATGTTATTGGCATGTTTCCATATCAAGAGTAGACATTATGGATGCTATCCATTTCATATTAAAATGATTATTGTAGATGGATTCTTTAAGATAGAGTCACCACTCTTCACACTATAAGGTATTTATATTTGAGTCCTCATTGTTGGGATTTTCTATTAGGATAGATAAATTAAATTTACCAATTACAAATTGTAGATCACATAATAACAATAATGAATTTATAGGGATTTTTTCTAACGTGGTTCACTAAATGTGGGCTACGTCAACAAATTACTATTCAAAATTTATTAATTTCTAGCAAAAAAGAGTTACAATATTTCCTTAAATTTGTAGCAATATTCCAGTTGCATGTACCTCAAAATGCCTATAATTTGTCTACACAATCCATGCTATTGCTTGCTCATACAAAAATCATGATCCATTGCTTGTGTGCTACTACTATGTGTTCTTTCAATGCATGACCTGCTAGCTTCAATTCCACATGCTATTGTGCATTGTTTACATTCATGTCATGACTATCCACCTTTGGTTTGCAACAAAAAACTATTCATTTTGGGTACTTACAAAACTAATTTACAATAGAAAGTTGTAACAATTTTCTTTATTAAAAATATAATGAATTTTTTCTTTAGGGGCGTTTCCTCTAGCAACCTCATTGTGGGCTCTGCCCTTAGGCCTCGTTGGGGAGATAAGCCTCTTAGGCCTCGCAGGAGGGGCTCTACACCCTTGCACTCCCTTGTTAATTAATTTGGGGGGGGGGGAGGATGTGGTTGCTAAAGTGGCCAAAATATTAACATTGGATCATGATCAGGTTCCATAGACAACCACTCACTAGATGTTTGAGAATGCCTCAAATATTGGATAGTACCTTGAATACCAAAAAAGAATTTAGAAAATTCCCAAGAATTATGTCATTGATTGGTTCCTGAAACTACATGCCCCAGAAACCTAAGGACAAGACCTCAAAATCTAAACATAGGAATAAAGTTAATTCAAGATGGTGAGATAAGCTTATGATCATAATGTAATTATTTATCAACCAATTCCTAAGAAAGGATGAATCTTATTAATTTTAAACTTTGTGAGATGTAGGAGGGTGTTCCTAGAGGTTTGAAAATGGACAATTAAAGATAAATGAAACTAATAATTTGATATCCTAGAAAACTATACCTTATCTATGGAGATGCCCAAAGAATATGTCACTAAATATTATTGCATTGATATGATAACTTAAAAACCCTTGGAAGTAGATTTAACAAGATATATATGCATCTAAACATTGACCAAATTAAGCACTTATGAATCTGAGCTTGGTGTGTAGAAATGAACATTGACCATGAAAATAAACCCAACATCTGTAAACCTTTTACCTATAAAGGAATATTCACCTTGATGTTTGGAAATTTGCTATAAATATTCATAGTATGAATAAGTTACACCTTTGTGATCTTGCTAAACAAAGATATTCTCCTTTTAACAATCCCTTGGATCTAATTTGCAATTTTTAATAAAAAATTTGGAAAGCATTATGTAGTGAATGCAAAAGATAGTGTCCTAATGAGGATAACTTGAAATTTGGAGCAAAATATAAATAGGTTATGCAAAGACCTAATGTAGAGCTATGGTTTCATGCTTAGTTAAGAAAGAGACAATGGTTATAATATGTTGAGCTAATGTGATGTCACAATAGAGGCAAGGTTGATTTTTGAGTAAGAGTGATGGATATTCAGTCAATAATTGATGATCGAGTATAACTAAGAAATGGCAACTCTTTATACTTAACACATAAATTTTATTTTTTTCGTTGAAAAGGAGTCTACTTGAACCCATAATTAACATTGAATATAAAACTTTTGAAACCAAATTTAAAATATGAAAGTAAAATATATTAAATTCATAGATACAAAAATAAATTAAAGAATACAATAAATAGTTCAATAGTTGAAAACTATCTAAAAATGAATATTTTTTTTGAAACATCTACTTAAAACCATGCATAATATATCATATCACCAACCTATTTGTTTACTTTTCACCAACACATTTGTTTTTATATATATATATATATATATATATATATACAACGTTTTGTGCTGTATCATTTTGAAGTTGTTATCTAGACCGGTGTTTATATTCTATGTTTAAAAAGGAGAGGGTGTACATTGACCAACTACATTCATAATATTTGAACTCATATTTTGTCTGAATCTCAAATGACTCTTCTTCCCTGGCTTATTGTACAACTGTGTGGACAATCAGCCGCCTAAACATATGGTGATGAGATGTTAGCATGTTTGAACAAACAATCTATTTTGTATGATATTCGATCTGCCTGTGGGTCATTATGTATCAATCCAAAAAAATATCTTTATTTAATAAACCGACAGCTACATAAATTGGACAAACTATAAATGTAGATATCACAGGCAAATTTTTCCACACGTCTACAAGCCTTGATTAAGATTTATATAAAGCAAAATAATGACAAAAACCATCCATAGTCAATACAGAGAATTGGGTACATCTAAACAGTAGAAACTTCTTAAATATATATTTAACTTAATCTTTGCGGCAGGCTTTTCTCAAGCCCTAAAAAATGCACCATTAGGTCAACCCACAGGAGGATGATAATGAATTTAGCACACATGAAATCAATTAAAGTATGATCAAGTTGGCCATTTAGATCCATTTACCAGCTGTCCAATTTGGCAGGATGCAGCAATCTCTTATCCATGTCAGTGTCATCCATTTAAGAAGCTTTTTCCTTTCTCCCTCACTCACAGTTTTACTGAAGATGAATCTCCTCAGCCATTATAAAAAGCCCATGTTTTCTCAAACTCTACACACTACTTTTCTTCTTAGTCTGATTTGTTTGACCTGCATAACAAAGCAAATCAAGCATGATGACTGTTGGTATTTTTGCATGTATTATTGCTTTAGTCATATTAATTTCAAGAAGTGCCAATGGGCAGCTGAGTCCAACATTAAACGTAAATAAAAAAAAACAATTCTTAACTAAATAAAAATAGTTATTCAAAGTAAGCAAAGTAAAAAAAATAAAATATTTTTTAAATCATTTTAAAATAACATAAAATAATTTTTAAGTAAATAAAATAATTTTTAAATATATTTTTTTTAAAATTTAAAATTGATATTTATGAGTGTTTAAAAAAGAGATATATTTAAGTTGTTTATATTATCTTTTTGAAATAATATAATAAGTAATATGGACATTACCAAACAATACACACATATTTTACTAATAAAATAAGAAGTTTATTTTGGAGTATATAATTTTTGTAACTATCAATTATTAAATAAACATAAATTTTAATTTTAATAATATTTACATAATATTATTTTTTCGATTATTTATGTAATTTAGTTTTAATAGAGTTGCTCATTTTTTCACAAAAGAATGTAGGATTTCATTAATATTTTAATTTAGAAACATGAACTTAAACTTATTTTTAATGATTTTAGGGATTTTAAAGTTGTCCTTATTAATTTTCTTTTTAAAAATATCATTTAATTTATCAATGAGTCTTTTATGTTTATGATTATTAGCTGGGTGGGCCAACATGGATAGTATGACATGGAAGAAGAGACTCAACTATTGCAAGTCTAAGTGGTGCTAATAGCAATCTTCCTTCATTTGGTGACCTTAATGCACTCATTTCCACATTTCAAGTTCAAGGTCTTTCTACTATGGAGATGATTTTCCTTTCAAATATTTTGGAAGTATTGTGTTACATTTAGGTCTTGTATCTACAATGAAACCAACATTGACTCTACATTTGTCACTTCTCTCAAAGTGAATTGTCCAAGTAGTGGTTGTTATGATAACCTCCCACCCTTAGACCTTGTCACTCCTAATTTTTATAACAATTATTACTAAAAATTTCTTAAAATTCAAAAATGGCTTCTCCACTTTGATCAAGCATTATTTGATGGAGGGTCTAGTGATGCTCTAGTTACTACCTATAACACCAATTTAGTTAGTTTCTTCAATGATTTTGTAAAATCTATGGTGAATATGGGAAACATCAATCCTCTCAAAAGCACTAATATGTTATACCATATTAATGTAAACAAGTTATAAAATATTTTTGACATAATTAGTCAATAAAACTAAAACTCCTAATTTTTGATATCTACTAAATTTCTTCTTTATCTAATATAAACGATAATAACATCTACACTCTTAATTCTAAAATATAAATGAATACTTCTATGGTTATATTAAATTTTATCATTATCTTTTCATATGTTTTTTATAGTAATTCAAATGATCAAAGCTATTTTAACTTTTATAATATTAAGAAATTTCAAAATAATCCAATAATTTTTTTTCATATTTAAAAAATAATGAAACAAATTTTTTAATACACCTTCTATATTAAAAAAATATATAATATTTAATAAAAAATAAAAAACTCTACCACACCTTTGAATTTATTAAGAAATGGAACATCATTATAATGATTATATTTTAAAAAATAAGCTAAAACATGTTTTAAAAAAATAAAAAATTACATGATATTATGGCTTGATCTATTAAGGGGTATTGTTAAAAAAATAGTAATGTAAAATGTTGTTAAATAATGTGAACTAATAGATGCAAGTTTTTAAAAGAAGTATACAAATTTGAAGTTTGTTTATAATATTATTTGATTTATCATATAGGGAATGTGTGGGAGTATATCATTGTAAACTAGAAATTAGAAAATCATAAGAATATGACTCATGACACTAGATGTATGTGGATAAATTATTTGGAGAAAAAAATCCACCACCAATGATAAAACAAGCCTATATTAATCTTCGAAGTTGATGAAGCGTGTTGGATCTATTATGGGTCTCGATGAAGTGTGTGTTTTGGTTGCCCTCATTCTAATTCCACGCTAGGATGTTTTGGCATTGACCTAATTTGAATTTGAAGTTGGATGGTTGACTTTTTATCTTTTCAAGGTTGGAGATAGTATAAATACAAGATGAGCTGGCAATGAAAAATGTACAAGAGAAAATAAGAAAGATAAGTGAAAGAGCAGACATGACTTTGATGGTATTTAGAAAGTGTGTGAGTTATGTGTTTGGTAGGTCAATGCGACGCTTAATGCTAAGTTTTCGGATGCAGTGAGTGGAAGGAGAACTCTATCATTCATGCAAGTTGATCAATGATTGTGGTGGAATCCTTTGTCACATTTGGATTTTTGTCTCTCTTTAACAAGTCTTCTTTGTCTTATGTGTATCTTTGTGGCAGTGAGCCCTCTAGGTTGTAGCCCTATTGGACAATGAGTCCCTATTGTAGGAAATGAGCCTTATCTTAGGTAGTGAACCTTTTTGTATATAGTGTGAGTTAATCGTCACCGTGGTTTTTCCCTCATTGGGTTTTCCACGTAAATATGGTGTTATTGTTTTTGTGCATTGGATTTTAGTTTTTACATTGGCATTTGATGATTGATCATTTAAGCAGTTTATGTATTAGTTTCGATAATTTAATTGAAGGTTATAATTTGTGACAACTAATTCACGCCCCCTCTTAGTTTTCATATCCAACAATTGGTATCAGAGCATGGTTCCTTGGTAAAGAGATTAATCTCTTGAGGAAGGTCCGAGATGGCTAGCAAAATGATCTTTGATTATCCTAGGTTTCATTGAACTAATTATGGTATTTGGAAAGTATTGATGGAAGAATATCTACAGTATTGCGGATATGATGTGGAGAAAGCTTACAAGAATCCTTACACTCATACTGCTAATGTTCTGAGTACACTTGAAGAAATCAAATTACATGAAGCGAACAATAAAGTGAAGTTCATCTTGAAGAATAGTCTGGTACATTCCAAGTTGATTAAGGTTCAAAATTTAAAGATAGCTAAGAAAGTTTGGGGTGCTTTAGAAAGAACACATGATGGTGATGAAATAGTTAAAGAGGTGAAATTACAGAATTTGGAAACACAGTTTGACCTTATACATATGTTTGAAGATGAAAATGTCAAAGCTTATGTACATAGATTGGATGAGGTAGTGGCTGGAATGTGATCTCTTGGCGCTACTATAGATGAAACCAGAATTGTAAAGAAGATTCTCAGAACCCTTCTTGATGCTTATAGTAAAAAGGTGAGTGCTATTGAGTAGACTATAGATTATAAGACTTGTACTAAGGATCTGTTGTTAGGATTTTTGACATCTTATGAGATGAGGAAGCTGGGTCTAAGAAATGGAGGAAAAAAAAGATTGCTTTTAAAGCTACGAAAATTAAAGATCTGGATCAAGAAAACATTGATGAAATAGAAGCTAACTTTGTAAGAAGAATGAGAAAAGGCTCTGGTAAGTATGAAGGTAAGTTTCCCTTTACGTGCTTTAGTTGTGGAGAAATAGGTCACTATGCTGCAAAGTGTCCCGAAAGAGCTAAAAGGAATAAACAAATATATGAGAAATAAAATAAAGGAAAGAAGATTAATAGAGCTTACTATGTAAATGAGAATGCTAGCATTTTAGATGAAGATTCAGAATATGAAGATCCAAATGGCAATGAATTCTTGTTCTTGGTGATTACGGATGAACCTACTTCTACTAATTTAGAAAAATAGGTAAAGGAAAGTCCTCTAGAGAAGGAGGAGAAAAATGAAGTTACGGTTATTTGTGCCCTACATCCTAAGCAAGAAAAGAATTTTTGGGTGGTTGATAGTGGTTGCTCACATCACATGATTGGTGATAAGAGTAAGTTTGTAAAGAGTGATCAATATGATGGAGGTTTGATTATGTTTGGAGATGATATTGGTGCTAAAATTTGTGGGATAGGCTCAGTAATTTTTAATGGCAAGCATCATACTAACGATATTTACTATGTTAAGGGTTTAAGGCATAATTTTTTGAGTGTTGGTCAGATGTGCAGAAAAGGATATGATCTTGTGTTTAAGGATGAGAAATGTGAGATCCGGAAAGGATCTAGAACATTGATTGCTACAGGAAACAAATCTAAAGGGAATATTTATTAGCTTAAGGGTGCTGATGGATGATGGTTTATGACTCAAATAAATGACAGATGGTTATGGCATAGGAGAATGTGTCACATGAATTTTGATAACTTGGAAAGGATTAGTGTTGTTCAGGCCGTGAGAGATTTACCGAGAATTACAAAGCCTGTCAATACTATTTGCAGGAATTGTCAGTTTGGGAAGCAAGCAAGAAATCATTACAAATCAAGAGAATAATCTACTACTAGATTACTGGATTTGGTTCATACAAATATTTGTGGTCCTATGAGAGTGTGAATTCTACTTGGTGAAAAGATACTTTATGCTTTTAATTGATGATTATTCTAGATATACATGGGTTACATTTCTTAGAAAGCAATAAGATGAATTAGATAGATTCAAGGCATTCAAGGCTATGGTTGAAAATGAAGTGAATTTGAAGATAAAATTCTTAAGATCTGACAGAGGTGGAGAATACACCTCCCATGAGTTCAATATGTTTTGTGAAGTGTGGGGAATAAAGATACAACTATCTGCCCTGAGAACTCCTTAGCAGAATGGAGTCATTGAAAGGAAAAATAGAATAGTTCAAGAGGCTTCTAGGCCAATGATCACTGAAGCCGGATTACCGAAATTTTACTAGAAAGAAGCTATTCATAATGTTGTATATGTATTCAATCAAGTTCAAGAAAGAGAAAACAATACAAAGACTCCCTATGAGTTATGGCACAAAAGAATTCCTACAGTTAAATATTTCAAGGTATTCAGAAGAAAATGCTATATCAGAAGAGATGAAGAAACCTTGGGTAAGTTTGATGCAAGAAGTGATGAAGGAATATTTCTTGGATACTCTACCAAAAACAAGGCATATAGATGTTTCAATAAAAGACTAAGAAACATTGTAGAGAGCTCGAATGTGAAGGTTGATGAAACAGTGACAAATTCTATTGATATTGATGGATATGTGTCTGATGAATATGATTGTGCAAGAATAGAAGAAATTATGGAAGAACAGGATACAAATGAGCAGGAAAAGCATAATGAACATAATGAAAGATAAGATGCTACGGTGATTTCCCCTAGGACACTGAAATATGTATAGAGGAATCATTTAGAAAATTAGATTATTGGAGACAAGACAAAATGTTTGTTAACCATGTAAGAAAAGTTGTTGTTGAAGTAAACTTGTGTTTACTCTTTGAGATTGAGCCGAAGATAGTAAGTGAAGCCTATAAAGATGAACATTGCAAGGAAGCAATGAAAGAAGAAGTTTTGCATATCGAGAAGAATTAGACTTGGGAATTGGTTTCAAGACTGGTAGACAAAAATATCATTGGATCAAAATGGGTATTCATAAATAAGTTGAATGAGAATGGAGAAGTTGTCAAAAACAAAGCAAGGCTTGTGTGTAAGGGCTACTCACAAGTAGAAGACATAGATTTTCAGGAGACATTTTCCTCGGTAGCAAGAATGGAAGCTATAAGGATGTTCTTGGCATTAGCTTCTTATAAATATTTCAAAGTCTATCAGATGGATGTCAAGTCACCATTTTTGAATGGTGAGTTGGAAGAAGAAGTCTATATGGAACAACTAGAAGGATTTCAATTAACAAATATAGAGAAGGGGGATTCGCTACTCACAAGTTCTCTTCACTTAGAGAGCCTCATAGGGTGAAATTCCCTAAACTACCTCAAAGGAAAGTGGCGAGAGTTCTAGAATTAGAAAGAGCAGGTCACATAGATTCTCTAGATAAATTGTTAAGCTCTCGACCAAAGGACGTCAACGTAGAATACGAATGATAGTGGGGTGCATTGGCATCCTCGAGGCATGTTGGCATCTCGTGTGGACTAGAAAGCGAGTTTATCAAAAAGAAAAACTAAGTGTCTACTATCAATTTGATTACTGAGAACTTCTAGAAAGTGATAAAGAAACAGAATGTAAAAGAACTAAAATAGAGTGAAATAGAAGTGATAAAGATAAGGAGAATAAGGGAAAGGAAATGCTTACGACCGTGCGAGTGATGAAGCCTCCAACTCATGAATATATTCAATACCTACACATAAGAAAGAGAGAAAGTGTTGGGGCTATATAGGGGTTTGCCTTAGTCAAACCCCCGTTTTGGAGTTCCCACCTCCATGGACAGCCAGATAGATAGAAAAGTAGGAAATAAAGTAAGCAAAAAATCACTACAAAATAGTGTTATGCTACTCAACCAAATAATAGAGGAGAGGAGTGAAAGCTTACCACCTCCTCCCAAAGCACTCAAGGCTAGTGGGAGAGAAAATGAGTAGAACTCAAGCCTCTGTTGTTGTGGCATTTTGTTCCACACTTGCTCTACTGAAGTGATAGAGTGTTGATGTTGTTGTTGTGAAGTGTAAAGTGTTGAGTGATGAAGCTGCTTGGAGCTTGTGGAGAGATGAAAATATTGAGAAGTGCTACGAGAGGGTGGAGAGGTCCAAAGATCCAAGAGATGCAAAATGGATGAAGGAAGAGTGAATATGAAGGAAAGAGGGAAGAAAACATCCATAGTCGGGTAGGTCATCCGAAGAGGGCATTACAAGTCAACTCCCAATGGGAATTTTAACCTCTCTACAGGCTTCAAACGTGAGAATCTGTCAAGGACATAAGCGCGCCGCACAGACGTCTACATGTCGCGTGGGCATCCCCGACAAAAATGCCCCCACCGACACAAAGACAAGGCATCAAGTGGAATGCAAGGAGCAGGCTCATGTGGAATTAAGCCTCCTTCTTTGGTTTTCTAAAGTGTAAAGGGGTGAAATGGGAATTTGTGTTAGGGGTGCAAATTCATGCTCATACAACAAATGAATCGGATATGGTGTGCAGATTGAAGAAAGATTTATATGGATTGAAGCAAGCTCCTAGATCTTGGTATGCAAGGTCATACAAGTATTTGATTCAACAAGGATTTAACAAAGGTACGGCAAATAGTAATTTGTACTTTAAGATTTAAAATGACAAAATCTTGATTGTAGTTTTATATGTTGATGACATTATCTTTGGAGGAAATGAAAAGATGTGCAAGATGTTTACGGAAGAGATGCATAAAGAATTTGAAATTTCTATGTTTGGGGAGATGAATTTATTTCTTGGGCTATAGATTAATCAAACAGAGAAAATAATTTTCATTTGGGTATGCGCAGGATCATCATGGAAAAAACAAGCCCTTAAGTGGCAATGAAAACTCAGAAAATCAAAGTTAGGCAACTGGACATAAAAATTTGAGTAGTTTATCTATATTATTTCAAAAATATGTAAGAATAAAATCTGTAGCAAATTGAATGTAGTTTCTAAACTACTAGGTTTATTTTAAAAAAAAGAAAAATCTATTTGGTGAAAATTTGAAATTTCAATGCAATAGTACTTAAATTTCAAGGAAAAAATAAGAAGTAGGTGTCTATCTAACCACCCTAACCACAATAAAATAAGAAGTAGATGTCTGTGAAATTAACGTTTTGAAGAATCTTGTGATTCACTTGAGAACGAATCATATATCTATCATATATCAAATGTTCTTGAGAGAGAAAGTCATGGGGAATGAAGTCAAGCTTGAGTATGTTTCGACAAAGGATCAAATTGCAGATATATTTACAAAGGCTCTTCCTAAAGATACTTTTGAGTATCTTTGGGAAAAATTAGGGGTTACTGCCCCTCCTTTCATAAACTAAGATGCATTTTGAGATGCATCAATCTAGTAGATTCATGGTTCTATCTTTTTGGATTGATGTTTTGGTGGCTACCTCTTAGGGGGAGCAGGTAGTTTCAAGTGTTGTCATTATGAGTATTATGTTGTCATGTCAAAGGAAGACTTAGTGAACATATCATTTTTTTCCTTTTCCATTGATGTCAAAGGGGGAGAGAAAGCATGTGAAAAGGAGAGGAAGCTAATGAGAGAAAGCAGGTAATGAGGAAGATGATCTCCTGAGGGGCAGAAGCAAAAATAAATCTTGAGAAGTATATTCAGAATTGGTATGGTATCTTTGATGGTTTTTCACATCACGTGTTTCCATCAATGAAAAAGGGGGAGATTGTTGCAAGAATGGAAAAAGGAATGAAAGTGTTGTCATTGATTTCAACTGGTCAACTAGTTATCTACTAGTTGTTGTTGGTTGTATGTGTTGAGGATATTGATAAAATTTTATAAAAGGAAGTTTATAGGTATTCAGGATGATGATCTAGGTATGTGCAGGATCATGATGGGCTAAAAAGTGGTGATATGTAAGTGATATGATGGCCCATGTCGCTGATGACATTTTTTTTACCCAAAATCGATGAAACGAAAAGGGTTTTTAAAGAAAATTCTCAGCTTTCCACCAATATAAATTATGCTTTACTTTGAATTTAATAAATAATCATTATTCATTTTCTATTTGAATTACAACTAAAGTCCTGATTGATAGGCTGATTGAAAAAAATCTATAGCTTTCAAAGGGTATCACTTTTTTTGAATCTAAAACATGCATCACATTCTATGCTTCACATACTATAGGATTAAAAAAAGAAAAAAATAATTTCATGAAGTTTTGACCAAGTTAAGGTGGTTAGACATACGATTTTTTAGTATTTTTAAAAAGTTGTGATAAAAAATTCATAATTAATTATTCAATTGGAAAAAAATTACAAACAAATGTGCATCACATTTGGGACATGAGTCCTCTAATTATATCTAAAATATTATAAAAAAACATTATCATTTTATTGTGGTTAGGGTGGTCAGACAGACACCTACTTCTTATTTTTCCCCTGAAATTTAAGTACTACTGCATTGAAATTTCAAATTTTCACCAAATAGATTTAAATAAAATAAAATATACCTATTAGTTTAGAAACTACATTCAATTTTCTACAAATTCTATTCTTACATTTTTTTGAAATAATATAGATAACTTATTCAAATTTTTACGTCAAGTTGCGTAACTTTGATTTTTTGAATTTTCATCACCACTAAAGGGCCTATTTTTTCCATGATGATCCTGCACATACCCATCTGATACTTGTCCCTATGGTTGAGCGGTTTAGATATGTTAGTCATGATTGCTAAAGGTTTCTATAATCTGGTGTTATTTTTTTTGGCATTGGATTTGAGTTTATGCATTGGCATTTGATGATTAATCATTTAAGTAGTTTATGTATTAATTCTGATTATTGAATTGAAGGTTATAATCTGACAACTGATTCAACCCACCACTCAGTTGTACTTTCCAACACTAGGATACATATAAAGGAGGTGCAAGACTAGTTCAATTAAGTTGTGTTGACTTTTAAAGATTACCTGAGTGCATTGCCAATAGACTCAAATATATAGTCACACTAGAACTAGAGGGGAAAAGAGGGTAATCTAACCCAAATTGGCTTAATATCTATAGGTTCATTCAAAGGCTTGAAAGAAGGAGAACAAGGATGAAGTGATAGATAATGTTGGCATCACATCCGAAATTTATCAACTAATACTACAACCCCATCCTTTGATGATTTAAATTTTACCACAAAAAAAAATCCTAGTACAAGGGTATATCTTCACTCTATCTTCCAAAGTAGGTACCTAATTTTCTAAAATGCACTAATATAGGTCTAGGAGAGAAGGCCACATATGGATAAATCTATAGAAAAACCCTAAGGTTATTAGTGAAGATCTCATTATTCACCATGTCTTGTCCTAGAACCACCATAGGGGAAAATGAAGAATAGGGGAGAGGTGATGGTTTAACTTGAGGAGAAGGGAGACAATAATTCATAGTGACACTACTGTTCACAAATAAAATATATAAATTTGGGGTGTGTGCACAAAGATGGGGGATCCAAAAGTGGCTAAAACCATTTTTTCATCCATTTTACATATAACAAAAATGCATTGTAATGCACTCACATTTTTCTTCCCATAAAATAAAATTTAAGGTCAAGCCCATTTCTCTCCAATGCCCAAATATGATAGAGGAATATCATGAGAATGTTTACAAACCATTAGAGTGTTTTCAAAATTGGCACTATGTTTCCACTATATTTGTGATGTTGAGGTAAGATTTATATTTATTTAGTAGTTTAAATTAAAATGATTTTTTTTAAAAATTATTTTGATTCAATTTTTAATTTTTTAGCAAATAAAATTCCTTCAACTCCTCCAAACTCTAATCCACTAGACCATGTGCATAAGGGAAATTGTATTGAAGAGAAGACACAAGATAACCCTCTTCAAACTCCTCCATCCATTCTCTACCATCCTCATGAGACACAAACAAATATATTCAGGAGAATTGAAGAAAATAAAAAATACCTTCAAATATTGGTTAGAATGTTAAAAAATACTAATGCAATGAGCTCACATTGAAGAACACTTGTCACACCCTTAGAATCTATTATTTATTATATAAATTTTGTAAGGGTTACACTCAAATTATTGTTGAAATTAAAATCATTTTATGCTTTATTTTTGGAATTGATAAATCTTCCTCGGCATTCTTTTATTAGTTTAGTGGCTATACTATAATGTTTTAAATTTCTAGTTGTAGACATGGAAAATGTACAAGTTCGTTTTGGCACACCTGATCCCGATTACTAACAACGCTTCTTCTTAAATCACATTCTCAGCATTTCATCACTTTCTATCTTTTAATTCAATAAATCACTATTTATTGGATTAAGTCCTTCTATTTCAAAGATTAAATTAATCAATTAATTTAATAAACCATTGCATATCTGTTTAATTAAATAAATCATTTTATTTAATTAAAATCTCTAAAGTCCTCCTATTAAATTAAATAAATTAAACCTGATTTGATTTAATCTAACATTTCCCTTCTTGATTAAATAGATCAAATCATTTATTTGATAAATCATTTCCTCTCAATTCTTGACTTAAATTAATTCATAAATCTAAGTCTAAAATTGTCACATCACCTAATTCTTCATTAAATTAATCAAATCCATGATTAACTTAATCCCTCTCACTAAAATTCTCTAGAGAATGCAAGTTGCACAATAAATCAAATACTTTGTTTTATTAATTCTTCTATTTTCCCTCACAAAGCATCAAAAGGGAATATTCTCTCATTTGAATTCAAAAAGGCCAAGTGGACTTGGTCCTTCCAACAAGGCATTCAATTCCTCTTACATGTCCTTGACCTTGACCCAAGTGACATTAACTTCATTGCCTTTCCCTCTTCAACATGTCATTTCTCAAATTTGAAATGCCACCTAATTGCATTTATTGGGACTTTGGCCAAGATGTGCTCATTCCTCATCCAATCACATGTGGACAAGTGGCACAATTCCATTGGATTATCTTTTGTCCCACATTGCTTATTTCCACTATCTCTTCCAAGATTTGAATCTATATATTGGAGTCTCTTCTCCTCAATCTTCATCCACAATTCATATGCAAAGTTACTCTCTTCACATTGAGAGCTAATTTTGCCCATTGCATTCAATCATCCATCATTTTCATAAATTGTAACAAGGCTATGCTCAAAGGAGATTTGACCATTGATTCAATC
Organism: Sequoiadendron giganteum; assembly: GCA_007115665.2. Taxonomy (NCBI): domain Eukaryota; kingdom Viridiplantae; phylum Streptophyta; class Pinopsida; order Cupressales; family Cupressaceae; genus Sequoiadendron; species Sequoiadendron giganteum. Next base: position 752,850,727 of record CM021102.1, on the reverse strand, counting down.
AACTCACATTGCAACATAGGAATTGGGAAGGGCCAATTGCAACATCTCATTGGCACCAATTCCCCCATAAGATCATCATTCTATTGGCTAGATTAGGATTTATTTTCATGTTATTTGAATTTGTTCTTCATTTCCTAATATTAGCTTAAATAGGTGGATTTCATGGGGAATCCTTCATATTTGCATGCATTTTGATCTAACACTAACAATGTTTGTCATCTTTGTGCATTTGTAGGTTTAGGGGTTCACACTAGTTATGTATCATATTTTTTTCTCCAATCATGTTCATGGCGAATCTTTATTGAAATGTAGAAGGGATTAGATTTCAGAGAATGTACTAGTTCTAGATTTTATGTTAATTAGAACTAGTAGTGAATTTCCAATTTTTGTTCTCTTCCTATTCCTAACCTCAAAATTTGCAAAATGTTGTCATGTTTGTTACAATGCAAGGATAAAATGTATTAGGTCTGTGAAAAAGCCTAAACCCTAGTCAACCTTTGCACTTTATTTCTATATTTATGTTGATTGGTTTACTAGGTTTTGAGTATCTTAAGTTGCATTCAATCCCATTTTTATTTGTTAAGTTACTAAACCCTTCTATTCCTAGTGAATTTTAGGTTAGGTGAAATTTACCTTGCAAACCTATGTCATTTATTTATCTCTATACATTTCTTGGAAAGTGTCCTAGGGGACATGTGAGAAATGTATTTAATTTGGCATATTGTAATTGTATTTTCAAGAGGGAAATTAATATTGGTGGAGGTTACACAACACTAGAGGATAAAATACTCTCTCTTAGGAATCTCCATTGAGAATATGAAAAGTCTTGAGTGGGGATCCAAGTTTGGAGGGAAACATGTGTCCATTGGTGTGCCTTCTAGAAGTTGAGCAATCATCGAAGCATACTGAGTGTTAGAAGTTGAAGAGGCTATAGGTTAGGCACCCATGTTGAGGAATTTTGCACATTTAATTAATTTATTATCACAACTCTTGGTTTTCCAAGGAAGGGGCATGGGTTTTTGCAAGTGGTTTTAGCACCTCTTGTTTTGGATTAGCATTTGTGTTTATAAATTGGAGCCTTGAGATGGTAGTAGAATCTTGTGTTATTTGTAGGTGTATGGAAGAATATAGGTTGTAGGAGAACAATGAAGTTTATTGTGGTGTATCTCTCTTTTGAAGATAAATAATATACTTGCCCTCTTTTCTTGTATGATTTTTTTTCCTGAAATGGTTTCTCCATGCAAATCTAGTGTCATATTTTTTTCTAATTTTTCTATTACGATGAATGTGCAATAAAATAAATTAAATCATATTTGTTAATCTTATATTCATATTTTAATACACATACATAAGTTAATATTATAGCTTAGTTCCACCTTGTTTTCAATATTTGGTATCAGAGCTAACAATTTTGTTTAGAAGGGGATGCCTTTCTCTTAAGTCTTGGAGGGTTTTTTGGCTATAGTGGGAGCTTTTGTTTTTGTGGTTTATTGCAGATTTGTGAAAAAGATTGTATACCATGGATTCTACCTCTCACCAGGATATTGAGAAGTTCAATAGAATAGACTATGAGATGTGGAAATTAAAGATGGAGGATCTCCTAGAAGAGAGACATCAGTGGTTTCCAATTTCACAAGAAAGTAAACCTATTACAATGAGTGATGAAGATTTGAAAAAATTAGACAAGAAGGAATGATGAACCATAAATATACCGCATAGAAGTTATGGAAAAGGATAGGTGATATTTATCAAACTAAAAGTTTGTCTAACAAGTTATATCTCAAAAGATGTTTTTATTCTTTAAAAATGAAAGATGGTGTCTCTATAGAAGATCATCTAAATTATTTTAATTTTATTATAAGTCAACTTGCATCTGCAGATGTTAAATTGAAGATGAAGATAATGCATCTTGTTTCTTTGTTCTTTACTTGAATCTTGGGAAAATTTAATTATTACCACAGGTAGTGGTAATGTAGAACCAAAGATGGAAACCATAATATCCATACTTCTTTTAGAGGATATGAGGAGAAATTCCATGAATGTGGGCTCCCAAGAAGCCTCGCATGTGTTGGGTAGTCCAAAGAGAAAGGGCCTAAATGGGATAATAAGAGGGATAAGTCTAAATGATGTTCTAAAAACCTCAGAAAGAGAAGAGTAAAGTGTTAGAATTGTGGTAAAAGAAGGCATGTTAAAAATGAATGTAGGAATAAGAAATAGAATTTTGATTCCACCACGGAGAAGTCCCTTGATGACGATTTCAATATTTTAGCTAATAGTATTAGTGATGATTCTTGGATTATTGATTCAGGTTGCTCTTACCACATGACTCCTCACAAGGAGTGGTTTACTAATTACAAAGAATATGATGGGGAGAAGTTTTCCTTGGTGACAACAACACAAAGAGGATTGTTGGTAAGGTAAAGGTAAAGTTGTGTTTCAGTGATGTGAGGATTGAAACTCTTGATAATGTTTTGCATATTCTAGTACTTGCAAGAAATTTACTTTCAGTGTCCAAGTTAAATGATTCTAGAATGCATGTGACATTCGATAAGATTGGTTGTAGGTTGGTAAGAGGGATTTTGGTGATAGCTAAAGGATATTGGATAGGGACTTTATTTAGGCTAAATTCATCTATAGACACTAAAAATTGTCTTGAGCTTGCAGTCTCATTCTCTAACGAATTGTCCATCTAACCCTAATCTCATCTAACCTTAATTCCATCTAACCCTAATCTTGCCTAACCTTTATTTTAATCTAAACCTAATTTTTCTATTCTTCTTCACTTCTTAATAATTAAATATATATTTTAATTACAATTAATTTCTATCTCATCATTTTATCGATTAAATAATTATTTTTAATTATTTAATCTTTTACCTAATTTCATCTATGATTAAATAAATATTTTTATTTGTTTAATCATTTTAATCATAAAGTTCCTCTATAATTAATTAAATTGTTAAATTTAATTAATTATTCATATATGTTCAAAAATAAATATATTTTATTTATTTTCTCTTTGAGAATTTCTCTCACTCACTCTTCCATCTCCATAATTTTCTCCAATTTTCTTCCACCATAATTTTCTCAATCTAAGTCTTCCATCTCCAAAATTTTCTCCAATCAATTTCCACTAATTTGTACTTGGTTGTCTCATTTGATATCAATCATTCATTTTCTATTTGATCTTGTTCATCTGTTATGCCAACCTCTTCTATAGTTTTGGTCTTCAGTCTCTTTATTCTTTAACCATAATATTCAAATTTTCACCACAACTATCATCACGAGCCTATTGATTTGTGCACACAAAAAGTTGAGAGAAACACTTCAATTTTACTAAGTGAAAAGGAGAAGAGAAATAAAGGTCATTGAGCAATGATGGCATAAAAGGTATAATTTTTGTTTGTTTGTTTACATTCAGTTTTTTTTATGTCAATTTGTGCTCTATTGTTGGATTGGGATTTTAAAGCTTATTTCTAATAGTTTGTGATTGTTGTGTGTGATTCAAGCTTCCAAACCTGATTTCCCGATCTAAAATGTCTACTTTAAGTAACTCTGCTAATGTAACTAACATTGAAACTATATGTATGTTGTGGAACCATAGATTGGGTCACATAGGTGAAAAAGGATTTTAAGACTATTTTAAACAAACAGTTTGTTGATGATACTTCTAATTATTTTGCTGGTAAAAATTATCTTGGTGAAGTTGAAAGGTTCTAAATGAGCCCACCATGGATCAAGTCTTGCTGAGTACTGTGAATGGTTGATTTAGACCTGTTCACAACATAGACAAACAACACAATGTTAGTCATCAAACACATCTAAAACAATCATTGCCCATCCAATCCATTTAAACACCAAGAACACGAAATAAAACAAAGATAATCAATAAAAAGCTATCAAATCTTGTTCTTAAACATTCAAACCACTATCCTATGGGGGAATTGGTGCTATTTTGACGTAGAAAATAGCCCTTTTCCCAATTCCCTGATGAAATTTGATGAAGATTGAATGCTCCTTGATGCAATTTGACAATAACCTTGATAAGATTGATAAAAAACTATGAAACTTGGATAAAAATGGATGAAGTTGTGAATGAGATTGAGTAGAGTAAGCTTGCATGGATTGTGGATGCTAAATGCAATAGAGGAGACCTCTATTTGTAAGAGAGAATGATGGAGAAATAAGAAAATGGGATGAATATGGGACTAAACACGAGCCAATGGAAAGGTGCCACTTGTGAACATGCTAGTGGAGGAGGAATGAGCACATTTTGGTCAATGTGCAAATAAATGTAATTAGGTGGAAATTTGAAATTTGAAATTTGAAAGTTTTCTTGTGGAGGAAGATGTGGAAGAGGAGTTGATGCCACTTGGCTCAAGAAAAAGGACTTGTAAGAGGAGTTAATGCCATGTTGGAGGACAAATCCTTTTGGAGGGATATTTCAAAATGGAGGAATATTCTGTCAAGATGCCTTTTTGAATGAAAATAGGAGATTTAATAAATCAATTAAATTGATTTACTTGTGCAAGTTGCAAAATCTAGAGGATTTGATGGATTAGAGTTAGCTCGTTAATTAGGATTTAATTAACTTAGGTAGAGATTAGTTTGATTTGACATTTTGACTTAGATTTTTGGATTTATCTAAATCAAATGAGAGGAATAATGGTCATTTAATTAAATAAATTTTGATTTATTTAATTAAAAGGGGTGATGTAAGATTTAATTAAATAAAGGTGATTTATTTAATCAAAAGAGAGAATATGATTTAACCAAATAAAATGAATTATTTAATTAAAAGAGCAACATTAGGATTAAATAAAGTTTATTTATTTAATCAAAGAGGAATGTTAGGGTTAATTAAATAAAATGATTTATATAATTAAAAGAGAATAATGATGTAATCAAATAAGATGATTTATTTAATTAAAATATGAGATATGATGAGTTAATTAAATAAGGGTTATTTAATTAACTAGTTAGTAAAGAAGTGATCAAGGAAGAACAAATGTTAGTAAATCAGGATGAGAATCAGGATAATTTGAACGTCTACATTTTGCCCCTCTTTGAAGGATTGTGCCTGCTGCGTTGGTTCAAAGAATAACCTTGCCAAGATCAAAATTAAAAAAAGATTCTATTTTTTTCGGATGCCCTATTGCTACCCCAATGACAAGAAATATGCTAGTATACTACCCCCTCGAGAGATCAGACAAAAAATTGGATTTTTGGGGGAGATCTTGAAAAATATGACAAACTACCCAAAGGGTTCAGAAAGGCTCCAGGATGCTAAGAACATGCTGCAATGCGAGAAAAAGACCTAAAACAAGCTTTGGTTAGGTCAAAACGGAATCGGGGGAAAAAAAAGACCCTAGCTTGACGGCAAAAAACCCTAACTTTTCATGTTTAAATAGCCCTCTAGGGGTCACTTTCCATTCATTTTCACATTCACACTCTTAGATTTTTCAGTATTTTGAGCTTTGATGATGGCACAAAGAATGCTTCCTCAACACATTTCTAAGTGAGTTCAAGTCCACCAGAGACCTCTAGGCGCAAGACTAGTGGTATGTGATCCTAACTCGACCTTTGATTTTTATTTTTAGGTGTATTTATTACAGTCCAAAAGGTCAAAACCTTCAGCGTCGCTATATGGCGACGCTAAAGGGTCTCAATCGGTGACACTAAGGGTCAAATCATGTCAATGTTTCTTATTGCAACAACACGTTGTAGTTAGGAATTAGGGTTTGAAAAACTAAATAGCGATGCCTGCTTAAATGGCGACATCACGTCCTAGTTAGGTTTTTAGGGTTTCCAGTCAAATAGGGCTGTGCGAGCAAACAATGACACCGTGGCTTGGTTTTCTTTTTTGGGTTTCCAACATCGCTGTTTGGATTTTGTAAAGAGAGAAGGCTTTGCAAACATCGATGCATATGTGGTTTTAGTGCTGAAAACTCCAAATGGGATCCAATATTTTTTCTAAACTTGACGTTGTGGCTTTATGGGTGCAGGAGGATAGAGAGCCCATTCATAAATGTGAACATCGACCCTCAGTGTTGAGCAGATTGACCAGGTTACACGAGCTACTTCAGGAGTACCTTGGTTCAATTGGCCTTTGGTATATTGCCTATGCGCCTACCATGAGGACCCACCTAGCTATGATGACTGCGTTGGCTGAGAGGTGAAACAGTGAGACATCCTCATTCCACCTTCCTACTAGTGAGGGTATTGTCACCTTAGAGGACATGTGGTAGATTTTCCAATAGTCGATTCATGGTGATCGAGTTATATATGATATGGAAGCTGACAAAGATGTCTACTATGCGATCATGGGGATAGATGAGCTTGTTTTTTCTAGGGGTTAGATCGACCTTGAGTTTTATAGGGGTTGAGTGTCTACTTTCCAATTGATTATGGCCACTATCATTTTAGGGTTAGTAGCTCCAGATCGACGAGGCTGATATTTTAGTCCGGGATGGAGTTTGGCTTGGGAGTAGATGATTTTCAAGAGGACCATGTATGCATGGGGACTAGTGATGTTGGCCTCACTTTACCATGTTTTGCATGAGTTCGCCTATTGTGAAATCTAAGCGATTGGCACAGGGGTCACACTATTACACATTTGGGCCTAAGAGCACATTGTCGTGCTCCAACTAATTATTACAGTTGTTGATGTTGAGCCCAATGACCCAGTGATCTGGAGATATGGGGGTGAGATCACCTTGAGACATACAGGGAGGGTTGGCCTTACTCACTAGCAGAGGGTCCCAAATGAGATGACAATTTTCACATGGAGACCATGGCTATAGATGTCGGCCTGGTATGATGACGTACAACAACTCTTTTATGCCAAGTAGGACAGGTTGATGTAGGGCCGAGAGCACACTATCATAGAGCTCTTCCTACCAGATAGGGTAGCCGAGTAGTTTGGAGACATTCAGGATAGGATAGATGATCAGTATGTGGCCATTTTTGCTCAGTCTACTAGAGAGACCACATGGCGTTGGATGATCCCCACGACAGAGGTAGTGGATAGATTTAGACAATTGGTGGCTAGGCCATAGGCCTATGATCAGGGACAAGTAGTTCTAGGTACCACACCTACCTATGATAGTTGGTTTAGGCCTCCTCTCCATTTGATAGTTCTAGGGGAAGCACCTCTATGACAGAGGCCCCAAGGTAGGACAATAGGGAGAGGATGGGGGGATAGGATCCAGGGGCACCTGGAGGGGGAGGCGTTGGGGAGGAGGACCACCTCCATATCAGCTAGAGCAGAGGGACCAAAAAAATAGGGATGAATAGCCTACTCCATGAAATCAACAGCTACCACCACCATCAGAGCCAGACCCATGTGATGCCTAGATACAATAGATATAAGGGAAAATACAAGGGCTATAGGCACAGGTACATACCCTAACAATAGAGAGGGATCAGGCTAGGGTAGAGCAGGATCAGGAGAGGCAATAGAGATAGGCCCTCACCACCGAGCAAGATCAGGAGGTGGGCAAGAGATGACAGTTAGAGAGCATGGCTGTTGCATCCCAGGGTAGGATAGTCTCGAAGCAGATGTACTATGAGGCTATGCGAGAGGTCAAGTATTATAGGATTCATTATCGGTAGGCTGTACCCATAGCATCCCGGGTACCAGAGTACTCCCAATAGATTGGGATGAGACAGGTTGAGGAGCACTAGAGAGACAGGCGGGCAAGGGGAGCAGCTACTAGGGCTAGCTTCCACTACATTTTTTGATTGACATTTATTCTTTTTGAGATTCACGGGCTTCATTTTTTATAGCCCCATGGGCATTGTATTATTTTGATTGATACACATACACATGATTCTAATTTGTACCATGGCAGTTACATTTTGATATATATATATATGATGTGATTCATTATGAGATACGTCCTATTTTATTTATGCATCATGGTTGGAGGCTTCTGATGTTCTATATGCGATGCAATTCTATATGATGTGATGTATGATATGTAGATGTTTATGAAGGAAAATGGTTATGGATTCATTTCTTTTTTGTATCTTTCTTATGCACTTTTATGATGACGATGTATGATATATGGATGCAAATGGTTTTATATCTTTTCTTCTTCTGATGTGATGATGTATATATGAATGATATGATGATGCAAATGTATGGTTTATGAGATGCTTAACAAACCTATATGATGTCATAAAAAATAATAGATCATGGCTTTATTATGCAATACATGTGATGATATGTAAATGTAATGCTTTTATATCCTGTACTTACGCATTTTGCAATGGTGATATATGGATGATATGATGATGTTTATTTGATTATGAGATGGATACCAATGTAATTATGCAATGATCAATGATGTGAAAATGATGTGAGATGACCTATGATATTTATGATTTGAAGTGATTATGATATGCATTATGATTTATGATTTGTGAATGTAATGGTATAAATGTAATGCAGTGATTTCTTAAGATACTTAGAATAACAAATCTACATTAGTCTTTGTAACTTAAAAGGATAATGTAAAATGATGTGATATGAAATGCAATGACCTGATATGATTAGAAAATGTGATGATGTGGCATGCAATATACATGATATGTGGTAATATGAATGTAATGAAGTAAATGTAGTGATATGATATGCCTATGTGATGATTCATGTTTTGCAATGATTTGTGAATGCAATGATGTGATATGAAATGATGTAATATGAAATAAACATGATATGTAATATGCAACTAATGTGAAATGACTATGATATGATTTATGATATGTAATGACATGCAAATGATTAATGATGTGAATGCAATGATGTACAAATGATGTGAAATGACTATGCAATGATTGTGATATGTGATTGATTATGATATACATGCTTTTAGAATATGAGATTTGTGTATGTTTATGATTGGTGGATGTAGGATGAATGTATTGGTGATGTTTCTTGGTTAACTCTCATGGTACCATGTTAGTACAGAGAGGAGATAGGAGAATGATGATAAGAGGGATCCAACAAGTCCATGATCTACGAGAATTTATTAGAGATGATGAATGATGATGATGCTTTTCCTATTAGGAATTGTGATTTTAAAAGGGCTTACTTACCTTATGTTTGATAACACACATAGGTATGATGCATCAAGGTATAAAGAAATAGGATGGTGTTGCACCTAGTGTGATGGACTTTGACTCAAAAATCATATAGGAGTACTCCTATTCACACCTGACATACAAAAACCTTACTAGGATGTACTTTAGACATTTCAAACATCTCAGACCAAAAAATAAAGAGAAAAAACCTAACAGTGTAATAGTCAACAAGCTGTCCAAAAAATCCTCGATACATACCTAATAAAGCAAGTATTCACCAAGGTTATATTACAAGAATATCCAACAAGCACAACAAATAAAAAGACAATGATCGTTGAACCATTCCTTTCTCTCTAAATATTTTTGTTTAGACATCATCGAGAGGTCCTTGGAGTGAGCACAATAAGATAAATCAAAAGAAAAATATCAAGTAAACAAACAAGCTAATGCTCTTCATTCCGGTAGCCAAGACTAGACTATAGTGATGCCTAATGTTGATGTCCATTGTAGGAAGGATGCATCCTAGGACATGATGTTATCAGATGATGGGATTTACTGGATGATAAGCTATTGATACTTTGAGATGACAAACTTTCTTACCTATTGACCTACACTTGATATCCTTGACGATTGAGAACACACTTTTAACTTGCTAGACTTGCTTCCAATTGTTTTGCCAAAGCGTGAAGGCAACGGTTATTTATTATGAGTGATTGATTATTTTGGGTGAAAGTGAGATGAGACATGGTTTTTTTGAGTTTTTTGAGTTTTATGATGTTTTGGAATATTTTGAGGCTATTTTTTGGTATTTTCAAGATGTTTTACAAATGTTTTGCTTTTCAAAATTTTCCAATTTTTTGGCGTTTTCTAAGATTTTGACCAATAACCTAACCTAAGGACCTATCCTAGGGGCCTCGGGGGCTGATCAAATATTATCCTTACCTACGTTATACATGTAGAGACCATGTAGTTTGATTGATGACTTGACCAATTTACAAGATGAAGATATAAACAAATGATGAATTTACAGCTTATTATGACAGACTCCTAAAGGACTGACCTAGGGTGTCTCAGGGAATGATCAAAGATCAACCTTGCCTACGTTCAAGCTCAGAGACAACATAGTTTGACAAGAAGACTTTGATTTTGACTTTTTTGGATTTTTGACCTATTTTTGGATTTTGATATGTTTTGAATGTTTTAGGGATTTTTTTGATTTTATGAATGTTTTTTGATTTTTGATTTTCTTATTTTTTTAGATTTTTTTGATTTTAAGGAAGACTGCAAGAATATACATGAATCTGATCTAATGTAGGTACAGGAATATGCCCCCAGCATGATGCGATAGACTACTTTGATATAGGTAGGACAAACTAACCTTAGGCATGTGCCAAGTAGTACTAGGAGGGAACATGATAAAAACATTGGATCAAGCTATGATTCAAACACAAATGGGTGAGTGGAAGGACCAATGGAGTATGATGGATGATGTGGAAGGCGATGGGTGGATGATGCGGAGCATGTCTTAGAGATCATGGTGGATGGAGAGTTCTATATTTATACAAGGCACCTATTTGCCAAGTTTTCACCAAGGTACTTTCCTAAAGTGCCACCAAAGTGGTTTTCAATAGAGGATGATTTTTATCTTTATTATTTTCAATCCTTTTTCTGATTTTTTTGGATTTTTATATATTTTGATTTTTTTTGTGTTTTTTGGATTTATACCATGAAACTTAGGCATAATTTTTTTAAGATGGGAGCTATTGATGGGCTCCTACAAAGGCTCCCCTTCAGGCATTGATAGCTTATATTTCCCTTACTTATAGCTTGTTGTGATGATGAAGGGTCCCAAGCCATTGGGTTCAAACTTGCCCTTGCTATGATGATGAAGGGTCCCAACCAATTGGGTTCAAACTTGCCCTTGCTGTCTAGATTTGGTACATTTTTTTTATTCTCCTTCAATACTAGCTCTCTGACTTGGAAGGTCCAACTCCCAATCCTCTTGAGACAGTTTTGGTAGACATGTAAATGGTTTAAAGCATCCATGTGCCACTCATCCAGTAGTTCCAACTCATTCAGTTGGGAGACTCAATATTCTTCAGATCTATTATGAGATTCTATAGTGATATTCTTAGGGATGGTAGCTCGATCTCAATGGGGAGGATGAATTTTGATCTATAGACCAGGGAGAATAGGGTGGCACCTGTTGGTGTGTGGATGCTCATTCAGTAGGCCCATAGGGTGAGGTTCAGTTGTAGATGCTAGTCACAACCAACATCATTTCTTGTTTTATTGAGGATTATGAGGATGGTCTTATTTGTAGCCTCAACTTGGTTGTTCCCTTGGGGGTAGAATGGAGTAGAAAAATGGTGTTGGATGTTGAATTTCTAGAATAGGTCTTAGACATCATGCTTTTGAAAGGTGTCCTATTATTTGAGATAATGGCTTGTGGGACACCGTAGCGACAAATGAGGTAATTCAGGATGAACTTGGAAATATGCTTTCCTATAATATAGGTCATTGGGATGGCCTTTACCCACTTCATGAAATATTTTGTGGTAGTGATAATGAACTTGTGTCCATTAGATGAGGTGGGGGTGATTTTTCCAATGAGATCGAGCCCCCACTGCGAGAAGGTCCAAGGTGTAACAATCGGGTGGAGCTCTTGAGCTGGTGCATGGATGAGATCCCCATGTTGTTGATATTGCAAGCACCTCTTGACATATTCATGGGATTCCCTTTCTATTGTCAGCCAATAGTACCCCATTCTCAGTAGCTTCTTTGCCAAGGTCATACCGCTTGAATGTGAACCACAGATGCCATTATGTACCTTCGTTAAAGTAGTCAAAGCTTCCTCAATGTTTAAGCATCATAAAATGGTTCCATCAATACTCCTACGGTATAGGGTGTCGCCTAAGATAACAAAGCGGGATGACTTCTTTACAAAGGTTCTCTTAAGGTTTAGAGTGATTTCGACAGGGAGGACTCCTATTCTTAGATAAGTGTATATGTCATGATACCACAGGTTACCAGGACCAACGATTTCGCACATAAATTTAGACTCTAGTACCTCGAAAGCTGGTATGAGAAGCTTCTCTACACGAAATTATTGCTTTGGGACATTGTGAGGGACATCTAGTAGCAATCCAATCATTTCCATGGCATCCGCTGCTCTGTTATTTGTTCTTGGTATATGCTCGAATGTGATATCAATGAAGGAATCTTTAAGGATTTCCACCAGTTTCTTGTACGGAGTCAAATTTTTGTCCTTTGTTTGGTATTCATCGTTGACTTGGTTGATGATAAGCTGCAAATCTCCATAGACATTAAGTGTCATGATCTGCCATTGTGCAACAATTTTCAGCCCTATGACAAGAGCCTCATATTCTACAATGTTGTTCGTGCAAGGAAAAGATAGCTTATACGATTTGGGTACGAAATCACCTTGTGGTGTAGTAAAAAAGACCCATATCCTAACCCATGCTCTATGTAGGATCCATCAAAGTACATTTTCTAGTGATCTTCTATGCTTACATTAAAGATGGACTCATCAGAGAATTTTGATACAAGTAGGTTCTCTTAGTAAATTGGTGCTTTTGCCGGCCGATCTGCAATCACTTGTCCTTTGATAGCCTTTCATTCTACATACTCAATGTCATTTTCTATCAAGATCATAACCCATTTAGTTGTTCTCCCTATGAGCATTTCTCTAGAAAGTAGATACTTGAGAGGGTCTATCTTGGCAATGAGTTTTATCTGGTGTGCCAACATATATTGTCTAAATTTATGTGCTATGAACACGAATGCTAAGAAATATTTCTCAATTGATGTGTAATTCATCTCATGTCCCACCATGGTTCTATTGATATATTAAATACCTCTCTCCTTTTCTTTTTCATCATGTTGTGCTAAGAGAGCGCCAAGGGCTCCTACTATTGCTGATATATACAGGATCAAGGGTTTTCCTAGAATTGGTGGCACAAGAACTGGTGGTATGAGCAAGTACTCCTTGATCTTTTTGAATGCATGATCACATTTCTCATCCCATTTGTATGCTACCCCCTTGTGGAGCAGATGAGAATATGGGATTTCCTTATTTGATAATTGTGCTATGAATCACTAGATGGATTGGAGTCTTCTTTGTAAACCCCTTAGCTATTTTAATTTCCTTGGTGCTTCCATGTCAAGAATTTCTTTGACCTTGGTAGGGTCTATCTTGATTCCCCTCATGGATACAATGTACCCTGATAAATTTCCTGATTGAACCTCGAAGACACACTTCTTAGTGTTGAGCCTTACCCGATATTCTTCTAATTTTTCAAAGATGGAACTCAGTGTTGCTATGTGATCCTTTCTCTTTTTGGATTTGGCCAATATGTCATCCACATAATTCTCTATAGACTTGTGAATCATATTGTGAAAGATGAGATTCATGGCCCTTTGATAGGTTGCTCCTGCATTCTTCAGCCCAAATGGCATCATGTTCCAACAGTAGGTTCCCCATGGACAAGTGAAAGTTGTCTTATGCTGATGTTCTTTGGCTATCATGATCTGATTGCACCCTTAGAATCCATCCATTAGTGATAGAATTTCATGTATTGCTATCATATCCACAATCATGTCTATTTTTGGGAGAGGGAAATCATCCTTGGGACATGCTTTGTTTAGATCTTTGAAGTCTGTGCAGATACGGATGCCCCCAGTGGGCCTTGACATAGGTACATAATTTGAAACCCACTCTGGATAATAAATTGGTCATATGAAGCCAGCATCAAGAAGCTTTTGGAATTCCCAGTTGACCAATAATGCTATTTGAGGATGCATCTTCTGTAGCTTTTATCTCACTGGCTTTGCCTCTAGATATAAAACTAGATGGTGTACCACAACTTTTTGATCAAGACCAGGTATGTTAGTGTAGGTCAATGCAAAGTTCACCTTTCTTTCCCTTAGGAACACAGCTAGGAGTTCTTGTTCTTTTGTCAAAGGTGTTTATGCATAGAAGGTTATGTGTGGTGTTTCATCTATCCCTAAGTTGACCGGATTGCACTTCTCTGCTAAGACAGTTGACTTCTCCTAATGTATAGCACTAAGAGGAAGATTGAATCCCCCATCCTTTGGTGCCTTAGAGAGGTTTTCACTATTGGATGTGTCCTTTGTTTTTACTATTTTCAGGTCTGAAAGTGCCATAGTGTGGTTTTCACTCAAAGACCTAGAGATTATTCTCAAATTTTCACTTTTGCAACTAAGGGATTCAATCATTTCCCCATAATAATAATGTGTGTCTAGCTCAATGTCAAATCCAGCTTTGTGATCTCCATAAGGTACATTATCCCACAATCCCATGAATTCTGAGAATGCCTCATCATTTTTGAATGTGTCCAAAATTGGCGGTCCTCTTTGGTCATAGTCTATTAGCTAGGGGTACACTAGTTTTAACTCATGGGTTTGGTTGTTTGACTCAAAGGATATAGTGGAAATCATGAATAAAGAGGAGTCTTGAAATAAAATAGGTAGGTTAGTAAGGGTATCCTCATCCTTGTCACTACAAACATCAATTATGTCAAAGGTAAAGTTGTCTAAGGGTAGACCTGTGGATATTGGTAACTGAAGGGGAGCTTTGACTATTTTAATGGGAGGCTTCTTCCATGTACAATTATCCTCAGAGGGGTACATCCAAGGCCAAGATTCTTCATGTGCTTCTTAGCAATGATAGGTTCTAATCAATCATTGCTATTTTTTCCAAGGATTTCATTCTTATTATAGCCCATACCTAGCATCAATTGTAGTCCTCTGTTAGTGTCATCCATAGGAAGAGCAGACACAGGTCTTTCATCTCGGTATAGTAGACTGGATATGTCCCTTTCATCTGGAAGGGCCCGCCCTGAAAGTTTGGGATGGCGTGTCAATTGATTGTGGCTTCCCATGAGATCGAGGAGATTGAGGTAACTCTTCTACTACAAAGGCACCCTTCTTCATCTTGTAATCTCTGCACCCACTGTCTTGGATAATGACCTTGATATCAAAAATGGTGGGAATGGACGGTGTCTCTATCCTAGAATTGGATGGTAAGGTTGATGGGTGTACGTATGGAGTTGAAGGTCCTTCATCATCTTTAGGAACCTGTGAGATTTTGTAATATTTGGCTTCAATATTTCTATAGTAAGCAAAGGGCTCAAGATCACCATGGATGGTAACCTCTTGATTTTTGAAGGGGAATTTAACACATTGGTGAATGTGGATGCAAATTCTTTCATCTCATGAATCCATGGGAGCCCTAGGAGAATGTTATAAGGGAGATCAAGATCGGGGACATGGCAAGTAGTATCCATGACAACTGGTCCTACTTGGATAGGAAGTGAAATGGTGCCTTGATACACTCTTTCCTGATCATCATAATCTCGGATTGTGATACCTTTTCCTTTTTCAATCATATCTTCAAAAAATTCTAGGTTCTTTATCAGCATGAGGGAACAAATATTCAATCTTGCACCTCCATCCACCAAGACCCATTTGACTTTATTTTTATGGAAAAAGACCTTAAGATGAAGTGTATGATTGTGAGATGGCTGGGCTGGGAATTCTTGTTTAGAGAGTGTGAGGAGATGTGGTGTGGTGATGTTTCTGACCATAACTTGGAACAAATTTGCATCAAGGTTTATGGGTACAGAAGACTCAACAAGAACCTTTTCTAAAATATCCCTATGTGCAGGCAAAATTTTTAGTAACTCCACGATGGAGATCTGGGCGGGGGTCTTCTTTAGCTATTCCAAGACATTGTAGCCATTGGTGACTGATTTTGAATTTGTAGAAGGTGATCTAGCTTGTGAGGATGGTATGGGGATAGTGATTTTTCCACCTCGTGTGGTGACTCCACACTCGGCTTTGGACTTGGGGATATGGAAAACACTTACACATTCATCGAAAGATGTGAAAACATGGTCATAAATGTGTTTGAAATTTTTGTACTTCTTTCCTTTTCCATTGTTGTTTGATTTATTGTGATTCGACATCAGATTCATGTATATCTTAAGGTCTTGATTTCCAATCGGTTGCTCAACAGATATAGTCTTGTCTTCGATGAGATCTTGGATCAAGTTCTTGAGCCTCATGCAACTGGCTATTGTGTGTCCCTTTATTTTATGAAAATCACATAGGTAGTTCTCGTTATACCAAGGTGAATTAACTTGAGGCTCCTGGTAATTTTTGATGACTGGGAGTGTGATGATTTTGGCGTCAATGAGTCGCTTCATGATAGATACAACTGATTCTCCAAGGGGTGTATATTTTCTCTTTAGGGGATATTGGTTTCTTGTGGATGGTCCACTTTGATCATTAACATTATTGACTATTTGCGGGTTGTTTTGTGGCTGGGATGTGTTGGATCGGGGGGTGTTTTGGGTATTATTTTGAGGTTGTTGGTACATTTTTTGTTGCGTGTTCGGCTTTGGAGCACTAATTACCACTTTGGCATCAACAACACCATCGTTGGTAAAATTTTTATTTTCACCCATGTTCATGGTTTATTCATTATAGCTTGTTGATGGGCGATTGTGGACATGTTCAATCTTCGTTTTCCAAGTTTTCAGCTCATTTGGATCTTTTTTTGGAAAGTCACCACTTCCAACATACGTGACAGTTTTGAGGCTAGCCCTAGTATAACTTCAAAACCTAACGGCTAGTTGGATTGATCGTGGACCTTTCCTATGACTTGCGGATCCTCACGGTGTGTTTAGATTTGTTCCATGGAGAGTCACCGACCTTACACTTAGGTCCATACTTCATCATATGCATCTACCATGCTTGAATTTCAGATTTGAGGCTGACCTATTCTTGCACACGTTACACATTTCTTCTCCAAGATTGTAGCGATCTTTGGCCAACGCAGATGTTTCTAGACTCACGAATATGATATAAAGCTAGTATTGAATCATTAGAAGAGGGGGAGATATATTATTATGAAGGAAATGTTGTATATTAGATCTGATATGTAGGATTTCACTCGTATGTAGGAGCACTGTATTTTGAGCATGTTGTAATCAGGCCCGTGTGCCAAATCTGTAAGCCCAAATATGGCCGACTATATGTAATCAATGTTCTAGATAATGAGAATGTTTGCACTCGCATTTTCCTCCATAAATTGTGTTACTTTTTTTGTGATACTCTTGTTGCATGGTTCAAACTGTTCTCTTTGAGGACCCTCCTTATCGTGACTACACCAATTGGTATCAGAGCGAGATTCGTTCCTTTTGAGATCGTCAAAAGTTGCATAGTCTTGTTGAAGATTTGTTGTAGGGTGGTGGATTGAGGATCCAACTTACAATTGCAGAGGACTTGTGTAAAGATGGGGGGAAGAAGAAATGGTAAAGGAAATAAAGTGCATGGAAATGCAAACCCTACTGTAATGGAAATGTTGAGAGGAATTGCTGCTAGATTAGAAGCGGTTGAAATAGCCCAGAGAATAGGCCGACCAATTGATGGTGTAAGTGATGAAGAAGTAGAACAAGGAGAAGTAGTAAGAGAAGAGCAACCTGGCCTTGATCAAGGAGAAGATAGGTTCATAAGAGCCCTAACCAGAGTAAATACTAAGCCACATTTCAATCCACCGAACTATAATGGTAAGTTGGATTCAGATGAACCGTTGGATTGGATAACAAAATTGGAGAAATACTTTGATTTTGAAGGTACCCCAGATGATAAGAAGGTGAAATTTTCCTATACAAAATTGAGAGGACATGCATCCCTTTGGTGGGAAAATTTGCAGACAGATAGACAAAGAAAAGGAAAGGAGAAGATAAGATCATGGGATCAGATGGTGAATAAATTGAGGATGAATTTTATGCTTGTAGACCATTAGATTAGTTTGTTTAAGAAATTGCAGAACCTAAAGAAGAAAGAATCAAGTGTGATTGAGTATACAGAGGAATTCTATAAGTTGAATATCATATTTGGACATTTAGAAGATTAAATTGAACAAGTAGTCAGATATGTGAATGGCTTGAGGTCCTCTATTCAAGATGAGATTATTTTGATTAATTTTTTGAGTGTGGAAGAGGCATATCAGTGTGCCCTAAAAGTAGAGAAGATAAATAAAAGACATGAAAAAAGATAGAGAGGAAGAATATTTATTGGAGGAGGAAGAGGAACCTTTGCAGATCAGAATAAGGAGGTCAATAAAAGTGAAAATTCATACTGAAGAGATGATGAAAACTATTACAGAAGAGGGGGATATGGTGGCTACAGAAATGAAGGGTATAGAAAAGATGACAAAAGACAAGAGAAAAGAGTATGTAGGGGAACTTGTTTTAAATGTGGTGGAGAAGGAAATAGAGCCTTTGAATGCAAACAAGGAGAGTCAAGCAGAAAGATTGAGAACAATAGGAGAGAAACCCTTGTTGAGGAGGATCATGCTGGATCATCTAATCAACCAGAAGAAGGAGAGGTATTGGTGAATAGGAGAGTATTGTGTCAAAGTGAATTAGAGAAAGAACTATTGTAGAGAAAGAATTTGTTTAGGACTAGATGTAAGGTAGTTGATAAATGTTGCAAAGTGATCATTGATAGTGGAAGTTCAGAGAACTTGGATTTTGAAGAAATAGTAACCAAATTGAAGTTGGAAAGGTTGAAACACCCTAAACCCTATTAGATAGCATGGATTCAAGATGAGCATAAAATATTGGTAAGTGAACAATGTTTGGTGAAATTGAAGATAGGAAACTACCATGACGAAGTTTTGTGTGATATTATGCCCATGGATATATGCCATATCTTTTTGGGGAGGCCTTGGCAGTATGATCAACAAGCTATTCATGATGGAAAGAACATATACATCATTTTTGCTAATGGGATGAAGCAAACTTTGTTACCCTTGGAAGATGTTCCTAAGGCTAAGATTTGCACGACTACTAGAATTTGTTTGGTTGATGGAAGAAGATTTCTAGATGGACTGAGACATGAGAACTTGTGCTATGCACTGGTACCTAAGAAAGTTGAAGACTTGAAGCATGTAGAAGGATAACCAGAAGAGATAAGAGAGCTTCTGACAGAATATGAGGCTAGCGTTCCATATAATGTACCTGATGGAGTACCACCTGTAAGGAGTATTAGTCATTGCATGGATCTGATTCCTAGAGCTTGTTTTCCTAACAAAGCAACACACCAAATGACACCAACAAAGAATGAAGAATTGAATAGACAAGTGCAAGAGTTGTTGAGTAAAGGTTTGATCAAAGAAAGATTAAGTCCTTGCGCAGTACCTGCGATGCTTGCACCTACAAAATATGGAGAATGGAGAATGTGTACCAACTCTAGATCCATAAACAAGATCACGGTGAGGTATAGATTTCCTTTGCCCCGGATGGATGAAATTATGGATTGTTTGAGTGGAGCTAAGTACTTTACAAAGATAGACTTGAATATTGGATGTCATCAGATCAGAATTAGAGAAGGAGATGAGTGGAAAACAACATTCAAGACAAATGAAGGATTGTATGAGTGGTTGGTGATGCCTTTTGGGTTGACAAATGCATCGAGTAATTTCATGAGGTTGATGAATGAGGTATTGAAGAAATTCTTGGGTGAATTTGTGATTGTATATTTGGATGAAATTTTTATTTTTAGTAAGACTAGAGAGGAACATTTGTGGCACATAAGACAAGTTTTGTAGAGGTTGAAAGAAGAACAATTGCTGATAAACCTAAAGAAGTGTAGTTTCATGAAGGAGGAATTGGTATATCTAGTATTTGTGATATCAGTGGATGGATTGAAGATGGATTCTGAAAAGATGAGAGCTATTGTTGAATGGCCTACACCTGAAAGCATTGGAGAGGTAAGATCATTTCATGGATTGTCTAGTTTCTACTAGAAGCTAATTAGGAATTTTAGTTCTATTTGTAACCCCATGAAAAAGATGATGAGAGGAGACAGGAAGGATTTTAGATGGACATCTGGAGTAGATAGGAGTTTTGAATTGTTGAAGCAAAAGGTGACTGAGCAATGTGTGTTGGCTTTACTAGATTTTGATAAGGTATTTCAAGTAGACTATGATGCAAGCAAAAATGCAATTGGAGCAGTGTTAAGTCAAGAAGGAAGACCAATAGCTTATTTTAGTGAGAAGTTGAATGATGCAAGGGGAAGGTATTCAATATATGATCAGGAGTTCTATGCCATAGTTCAAGGCTTGAAAAAGTGGAGACATTACTTTTTATCTAAGGATTTTTTGTTGTATACAGATCATCAAGCTTTATAGTATTTCAATAGTCAAGGTAAGTTGAATTAGAAAAACATGATATGGGTAGAGTTCTTACAGAGTTGCACTTTTTCTTGAAACATAGGAGCGGAAAGTCAAATAAAGTTGTTGATGCTTTGAGTAGGAGAAGGAATTTACTGGCATAAATGAGAGTCCAGGTATTAGACTTTGATGAAATAAGGAACCTGTATAAGGAAAACCTGGATTTTGTAGAACCTTGGAGAGCATGTAGATAACCAATTCTAGAGGGTAGAAGTCAATAGTTGGATTATTTCATCCAAGAGGAGATGATGTTTAGAGGAAACTAGTTGTGTATACCCCAAAGTTCAATCAGGGATAACTTGGTAAAAGAGAAACATAGAGGAGGATTGGAAAGAGATTTTGGAATTGACAAGATAGTAGCATTGGTGAGTGAGAACTAATTTTGGCCACATATTCATAAGGATGCAAGGATATTTGTGCAGAGTTGATGAGTTTGTCAAGTTTCAAAAGGAAGTAGTCACAATGTTGGATTGTATAAGCCACTAATGGTACTAGAAGGACCTTGGGAGGATCTCAGTATGGATTTCATACTTGGGTTGCCTAAGACACAGAGAGGTAATTATTTAGTATTTGTGGTAGTGGATAGATTTTATAAGATGGCACATTTCATACCTTGTAAGAAGACAACAGATGCAGTACATGTAGTAGATTTGTTCTTCAGAGAGGTGGTTAGATTGCATGGATTAACTAGGAGTATTGTTTCAGACAAAGATACAAAGTTTGTTGGCTATTTTTGGAGGACACTTTGGAAGAAGTTGAAAACAGATTTGAAGTTTAGTTCTACTTTTCACCTGCACACAGATGGATAGATAGAGGTAGTGAATTGGAGTTTGGGAAATTTGCTGAGTTGTTTGGTTGGAGAGAAGACTAGAATTTGGGATCTAGTCCTAGCACAAGCAGAGTTTTCCTACAATAATTCAGTGAACACGAGTACTGGAAAGACCCCTTTTGAGATTGCTACAAGAGTTCATCCTAGAGGTATATTAGAGCTAAGAGACATTAGTAAGGAAGATAAGAGGAGTGTAGAAGCAGAAGAATTTGTAGAACATATGAAGACAATGCATACTCAAGTGAAGCAGCATTTGGAGAACATGAACCAGAAGTATAAGGAGAAAGCAGATGAAAAGAGGAGACATAAGGAGTTCAGAGTTTGAGATGAAGTGATGGTGTACTTGAGGAAAGAAATATTTCTAGTTGGAACATATAGTAAATTGAAGATGAGGAAGTTTGGACCCTACAGGATATTGAAGAAATTTGACTTACGAAATGTATATGAAGTGGATTTACTAGATGGCATGAGTATATCACCTATTTTCTACATTACAGACCTACATCAATACCATGAGGCAGAATTCAGTTAGGACAGTAAGATGAAGTTGGAAAGATAGCTTCCTAAACAACCATCAGATGAGATAGATGAAGTTTTGGATGTCGGAGATGGGAGAAAGACTTGTGGAAGATAGTAGAAAGAATATCTTGTGAAGTGGAAAGGTAGACCAGTGGAGGATTCTTCTTGGATTTCTCAGGATGAGGTAGACCGTATTGGTTTTCTTTTGGCCCTAGCAAAGTGAGAGGCTCACTTTTCATTAACCCCAAATGTTTGATGCAAGAGCATCATTGGTTCTTGCCAATCTTGCATCAACCAAAAAACTACCTTCATTTAGTTTTGTTCTTGTTTTTGTTCTTGTTCTGGTTCAAGTTTGAAGATTTGGTGTTTCTGCATATTTGCTCGCTAGCTCTTGTGTACCTAGTATTTCATTGTGGACATGTTCAGTATTCATTTTCCAAGTTTTCAACTCATTTGGATATTTTTCCAGCAAGTTACCACTTCTGGTATACGTGACAATTTTGAGGCTAGCCCTGGAATAACTTCAAAACCTAACAGCTAGTTGGATTGATTAAAGACCTTTCTTGTGATTTGCAGATCCTCGCGGTGTGTTTAGATTTGTTCCATGGAGTGTCATCGACATTACACTTAGGTTCACACTTCATCATACGCATCTACCATGGATGAATTTTATATTTGAGGATGACTTGTTCTTGCACACATTACACATTTCTTCTCCAAGATTATAGCGATCTTTGGTCGACGCAAATGTTTCTAGACTCGTGAATATGATATAAAGCTAGTATTGAATCATTAGAAGAGGGGGAGATCAATTATTATGAAGGACATGTTGTATATTAGATCTGATCTATAGTTTTTTGCTCGCATGTATGAGCACTATATTTTGAGCATGTTGTAATCAGGTCCGTGTGCTGAATCTATAAGCCTAAATGTGGTCAACTATATGTAATCAATGTTTCAGATAATGAGAATGTTTGCACTTGCATTTGCCTCCATAAATTGTGTTGCTTCTGTTGTGTTACTATTGCTGCATGGTTTAGACTATTCTCTTTGAGGACCCTCCTTACCATGACTACACCGAATTCCCTTGCGATTTAGGGGTCTTCCCAGATTGTATGTCCAACACCTATTGTGAGAGTCTCTTGATTTGGGAAAACAAGTCACTTTGCGGGTCAAGTAGTGGAATGAATGCGTTTTTGGTTGGTGTAGTGACTTGGATGATGGGTGGGGTGACTTGTAGACTGGGTGGTTCATTCATAAGAGTTTTTTGTTCAACTAATGCTTGTTGATATGCTTGTTGTTGTTGATGTGCCAACAATGCCTGTTTTTGGGCTTGCTATCACTATTGTGCAAACAATGCTTGTTGTTAGGCTTGTTTTTATTGTTGTTCCAACAATTCTTGTTGTTGGGTTTGTTGTTGAGATGCTTTTTGTTGCGCTTGGTATTGTTGTAAAGCTTGTTGATATGCTTGTTCCTATAACAAGGCTTGTGTGTGAGCTTTTTTTTCTTGATGTTGAGCTGGTGTTTGTGCTTGTGCAGCTTGGGCATCTTGGGTGGCTTGCGTGGCTTGTTGTTGTAATAATGTTTGTGCTTGTGCATGGGCTTGTTGCTGCTATAGCAACGCTTGTGCTTGTGCTAGGGTAGCCTGTTGGGCTTGTTGTGTTTTTTGCTATGTTTGTGCTTGTTGTGTGGCTTGTCATGCAATTTGTGCAGCTTGTTGGGTTTGGAATTGTTGTAGTGCCCTTTGGTAAGATTATTGAGCTTCTTGCAGTGTGATGCTGTATTAGTTGGCCATGCTTGGGTTTGGTGGTAGAGGTGGAGGATTTGGAATGTTATGAGATGGTGTGATGAGGCTTTGTTGGGGTGGTTGTTGAGGAATTTATGTGATAACGGTGGGTTGTGCAGTGGAGGGTAGGTTTGATGAGCTAGGTCCTTGGGAGACCATGTTTAGAGATATTTGAGATGTTGTGGATGGTGTAATGGTTGTTTGAGGTGTTTGTATTGGCACCACCTATTGTTGTGATGTCGGTGGTACACCAGGAGGATTTGATATGCTTGTCATGTTGATTTGATTTGGATAATTTTGGATAAGTAAAGGGGGTTTCCCTAAACCAAGGATTGGTGTGGATGTTGATGTAAGTGAGGGAAGTTGTGGGAGAATAATTGGTATATTCACTTGAACAAATGATAATGATGAGGGATCAAAGATTCTCCCTTGTCAAAATAATCCATCTTCTCCTTGTGAGGTCATGGGGAGAGAGACTGGCGCATTCAGAGGATATGTCGGTATTGCAGCAAAACCGGATGGATTATTGGTGTCATTAAAGACAAGTTGAACATAAGTGTGTTTCGAATCTTGAGGGATAGTTTGACCCAAGGTGGTGCTTGCATCCAAGTCTTGGTGGTTCACAAGGGGATGTGTTTGAAGAGCATGGAGTAATGAACTCCCCTTGTTGACAATTGTTTGAGATGGAGTGAGAGATGATGTGGGTTGGGGAATGGGTTGAATGATGCTTTGAAAAGATGGTGTGAATGATACAGGTGGCCCAATCCCAAGAGATTTCTCCACAATGGTGTTTACATCAAAATTAGAAGGGAGTTTAGGCCCTTCTTTTTCCAACTCTAGCATATATTGTGAAGGATTAAGTTTCATCATGGAATTGACAATTTTGTGATTTTTAGGATTTTGGACCATTTCTATGATTTCATCTTGAGTCATCCCCAAGACATTATTGGTGATGCCTTCCATTTGACCTTCTTCTTGAGGATATTGTGTTAATATAGGAAGGTTGGGTGGGGGATTTCTAGATCTAATGGGATTGATTTGGGGAGCGGTTTGACTCAAGTCACTTGAAGTAGATGTTTCTTTGTTGGCTTCCATATTTTTCTTGTATTGAGATCGAGTTTGGACCATAAAATAGGGATCAATTTTTAGGAATGTAAGAGATGAACCTCTACCACTTGAGATTGATCTAAACTTTTAGGCTCAAAGAAGAAAATCTAGGTTTTCTTTAAGGATCAAATGATGATGATGAGATAGGTGAGACATGGATGATGTGAATGATTAAATTCTTAAGAATCTTGAAGGGACACTAGACTTTAGGAGTTTTGAATTTTTTGATTTTTGATTTGGATTTGGTTTGGATAATGAACTCCTAGACCCCAGGATGTTGGATGTTTATCTTGGAATAAATTCTTGCACAAGTTGATAATTTAACTAAGCACATGAAGAAGGATTCATCTACACATACTTAGTCAAACAAGATGATTTTTATTTGATTTAAAGGATTTTCCAAAATTTTAGCATGAGGGATTTTTCCAAGATTCCAAGAGTTGCTAGTGGGATGAGATTTGATTGATGTTGGAGGGATGGATGAAAAATGTTTATTTTGATCCTAAATTGGACTTAGAGAGACTTCCTTTTTACAAGACCTCAGTATCGAATAACATGCTTATACTTCCTATGTGAGAAATTCAAATCTTTGAAAGAGACTTGGGTTTTGACTATAATAAAATGAGTACAAATTGAGATTGTTCTTTGAATCTTTTTTGAAAAATTATAGACCAACCTTTCTCTAACTTCGTAAAGTCTTGAAAGATGTTCCTCACGGGATTTTGGACTAAGGAACTTGTGACGGCTTGGTTTGGGAACTTTGAATTTTTCAGGAAATCATGGGATCAAGCACATGTGAGGTTCAATTATGTTTTATCTTTCTTAGATTTGGTTCTTTTTACCACAAGCACTTTATTGATTAGGTTTCAAACTGAATATCTAATCTCCTAATTTATTTTCATCCCACAAGGTCCATTATGTGTAAATCAAGGAAATTAAGGCAATAGTTTCCTAATGTTGACTTTAGTAAGAGAAAATTGTGATGTAAATCCAAATACTTAAAATACTCTAAGGATGAAATCCCTAGGGCAAGCAAGAGCACTTGGACTTTTCAAAGATTTTTTCTCCTCCTAAAGAGTTTAAAATTTTGAGGATTTTTGGTGAATGTTTGTTTTCCCAATTTTTTAGATCCAAGCAAAGTATTTTGATTAAACAATGATGCACAACCCTAGGATGAAAAGAGATAATATTTGTTGAATTCCCACTTGGATAAATCTAGTTCTACTTATTCAAAGTGGATGACTAGAAGCTTGACCACATTGGCTCCCCTCCATGGTACAAACCTCTTGGGTCAACCAAGCTTCAGTTCTCATGAATCTCCCATGACAAACTTTTCATCTCTACTTTGAACCACAAGTATGTGGGATAGCTTCAGAATGATCATTATTGCATCAAAAAATAGATAGGGATTTGGCTTCCTATAATAGGGGTTCTACTGTAGAAGTTGAGAAATTCAACTTCACAGACCCAAAAGATCACCTGCATGCAAATAACTTGTCACAAAAAGAAGAGATGGAGACAAAAAAGTAAGGGTGCTCTAAAAGCTAAAAAAATGTATTAATCGAAGAGAGTATAATAATACAATGATCAATCCTTATGAAAGGAGATTGTGCAACCCTAAAAGTAACCCTAATAGGTAGAAATTTAATAATTAATATAATTATTAAATGTCACAATATGTAAACTAAGGTGAAATATTAAGAGAGGAATAAAGGTAACTTAATTAACATAATTAAGTTAAAACCTTTACTCTAACATCCCCCCTTAAGATGAGCAAGAGTGCAGCTAAAAACATGTGCAAGAAAAAAAAATTAACTACAAGCATGAAAGTAAACATGGGTCCCGACAACTAGGCCTGATCAGGTACCCATTTACAATAGCAATGCAAACTAAAGGAAACAGGGTAAAGGAGAAAACCCAGTGGGAACAAAACTCCTCCCCAAAATAGAATTCAAAGAAAGGAATGCAATCCACTAATGAAAGAAGGATAGGAGGTGTATTACATGGCACCCCCCATAGATAACTTCTATCATATAAGTACATATACAATGGTTTGCATAGGAGAGATAGAAAGAGAGAGGAAGGCCCCCCCACAATGAAGACACTCCTATCACAATGGTAGATGCCTAATGTAGAATCCAAAAAGAGATCCTGAAATGGAAAATGATATTCCTCCCCTTGGGAAGAAATTGATTCAAAGTATGATTTCGAAGAAACCCTGTGAAGAGTAATGAACCAATTTGTCTCAAGATGTGTGCCATGATCAAAAGCTGAATAATTTCTCTATTTGAACTAAAACAAATGACGCCAAATACAAATTGATTTGGAGAATCCTGAAATGCAACCTTTGAATGCACTAAAATTTTTGTGCGTATAGTGATAACTTGAATGTCAAGGTAGAGGAGATGAATGTCCTCAAAACAATCCTCCAAATTTGTAATATAGGACTCCACAAACAAGAAAGATATGTCTACTACATAAGAGTCCAAAGTAGCTATTTCTAGAAGATGAATGATGCCATGTTGCACTGAATCAAGAATAATAGGAGATGCTAATGAAGTCTCAATATGAAGAGTGGGAGCATGAATACAAGTATCTGAACCATCGACACATGCAAGACCTATAAGATACTCAAGCTCCTTTAGAGTATGGTTATCATAGGGTATGAAATCTACATCTACAAGAGGGATGAGACAATTTGCATCAGGATCCTCTAGGAATGGAGAGATATTAGAGTCTCCAAAAATATCTCAAAGATGTTGCCAAAGTGTGCGAATACAACTAATGTCGGATAAGGCACACACAATGTCAAAATCAACAATACAACCAATAACCCCTACAATATGATCTTGAATAATAACCCATGCAGATAAACCCCTTGATGTGTCTAGTGTAGGTATGAGATCATATAAATAAGGAAAAATATTGAGCCACTTACAACATGTAAGTATGCCCTTTGCCCATGACTCATAATTATCCTTATCCAACTGGATTACATAAGGGTAAGTAGAAAAAGCCATGATAACTCTTCAAATGAAAAAATTAGAGACTAATGATCTCAGCAATGATAAATCATATTAATATAACCCATCCAATGCAAACAGATCCCATGTAGGTGCCATAACATCCAAGTAATTAAGCAAAGTGTAAAAACACACAAAGCTAAATAAAATATACCTGGTAAATTTTTTGATCAAATAGACTAAAAATATGGAAAGATAACTGCAACACCTTTCCAATGCCTATTCATTTGCACAAAACAAAGCCCGAATGCATAAGTTACGCCCTCGAGAGTACAAAAATCATGTTCTATCTTTGACTGATGAAAAAGACATCAAAATGGAAAAATCAGAAAAAATAACCAGCACCCCTGGAACAACACCAGAACCAACTTTCTGGTGATATCTCGTTTTTGAAAAATAGAGATCGTATGCAAAAAATACACCTGATTTGGTGAAAATAGCTCCAAATTGTCCAATAAGGCCTCTAGAGGCCTCAGGGGCTTAAAAATTTTGGCCCATGTTCACATGTAGAACTAGGGGCCTGGCGGCTGGAGTTGGAGCCAAAGCCCTGGGTCACCCATGTGATCGTAAGCAGGGGCTGGGAGGCCGGAAAGGCTAGGCGCCTGGGACAGCTGGAGCTTTGGCTCCTGCTCCTCCAAAGGACCGCGACCAAGGCTACGGAGCTTGCGGTGGCGATGGAATGAGAACCACCAACGATGGTGGTTGAGGGGAGGCCACTTGGCGGTGGATGGGTGGCTGTCGGGCAGCGAAACCCCTAATATATGGGCCGTGCTTTTTTTAAATCCATTTTTAATTTTTTTTTTCAATTTCGTGCCTTGTGATGCATCCTGGGGAGGTCGTACAGCCTTTGGCAAAATGTTTTTGCCTCTCTGATCAAATTTGTCCAAAATGGATGAATGAACAGTCATTTTAGGGGTATTGGACTACTGGAGACTCAATGGCGAGGTCCGTTTGAGCTCAAAATGCTCCAATCAAACAAGTGATGCCTTGAATCAAAAAAGAAACCCTAAACCCTCGAAGCTGCAAAACCTGCTGATACCATGTAGAAGTTGAGAAATCCAACTTCATAGACCGCAAAGATCACCTGCATGCAAATAACCTGTCACAGAAAGAAGAGATGGAGACAAAAAAGTAAGGGTGCTTTGTAAGCTAAAAAATGTATTAATCAAAGAGAGTATAATAATACAATGATCAATCCTTATGAAAGAAGATTGTGCAACCCTAAATGTAGCCCTAATAGGTAGAAATTTAATAATTAATATAATTATTAAATGTAACAATATGCAAACTGAAGTGAAATGTTAAGAGAGGAATAAAGGTAACTTAATTAACATAATTAAGTTAAAACCTTTACTCTAACATCCCCCCTTAAGATGAGCAAGAGTGCAGCTAAAAACATGTGCAAGAAAGAAAAAGTAACTAGAAGCATAAAAGTAAACATGGGTCCCGACAACTAGGCCTGATCAGGTACCCATTTACAATAGCAATGCAAACTAAAGGAAACAGGGTAAAGGAGAAAACCCAGTGGGAACAAAACTCCTCCCCAAAATAGAATGCAAAGAAAGGAATGAAATGCACTAATGAAAGAATGATAGGAGGTGTATTACATGGCACCCTGCATAGACAACTTCTATCATATAAGTACATAAACAATGGTCTCCATAGGAGAGATAGAAAGAGAGAAGAAGGCCCCCCCACAGTGAAGAAACTCATGTCACAATGGTAGATGGTTGATGTAGAATCCAAAAAGAGATCTTGAAGAGAGAAATGATATTCCTCCCCTTGGAAAGAAATGGATCCAAAGGACAATGTCGAAGAAACCCTATGAAGAGTGATGAACCAATCTATCTCAAGATGTGTTCCATGATCGGATGCTGAAGAATCTCTTTATTTGAAATGAAACAAATGATGTCAAATCCAAATTGATGTGGAGAATCCTCAAACGCAACCTTTGAATACACTGAAAATGTTGGGCGTACAGTGATAATGTGACTGTCAAGGTAGAGGAGATGAATGTCCTCAAAATAATCCTCCAAATCTGTAATATAAGACTCCACAAACAACAGAAAAAAGTCTACAACATAAGAGTCCAAAGTAGCTATGTCTGGAAGATGAATGATGCCATGCTGCACTAAATCAGGAACAATAGGAGATGTTGATGAAGTCTCAATCTGAAGAGTGGGAACACAAATACAAGTCTCTGAACCATTGACACATGAAAGACCTGCAAGATACTCAAGCTCCTCTAGAGTACGGTTATCAGAGGGTATGAAATCTACATCTACAAGAGGGATGAGATAATTTGCAACAGGATCCTTAGGGAATGGAGAGATATTAGAGTCTCCAAAAATTTCCCAAAGACGTTGCCAAAGTGAGCAAGGACAACTAATGTCAGATAAGGCACACATAGTGTCAAAATCAACACTACAACCAATAACCTCTACAATATGTTCTCGAATAATAACCCATGCAGATAAACCCCTTGATGTGTCTAGTGTAGGTATGAGATCATATAAATAAGGAAAAATATTGAGCCACTTACAACGTGTAAATATTCCCTTTGCCCATGACTCATAGTTATCCTTATCCAATTGGATTACGTAAGGGTATGTAGAAAAACCCATGGTAACTCTTCAAATGAAAAAATTAGAGACTAATGATCTC
Source organism: Sequoiadendron giganteum (assembly GCA_007115665.2). Lineage (NCBI taxonomy): Eukaryota > Viridiplantae > Streptophyta > Pinopsida > Cupressales > Cupressaceae > Sequoiadendron > Sequoiadendron giganteum. The sequence continues at coordinate 752,820,425 of CM021102.1, read as the reverse complement.
AACAATGATAAATCATATTAGTATAACCCATGCAATGCAAATAGATCCCATGTAGGTGCGAGAATGTCCAAGTAATTAAGCAAAGTGTAAAAACACACAAAGCTGAATAAAATATACTTGGTAAATTTCTTGATCAAATAGACTAAAAATATGGAAATATCACTACAACACCTTTCCAATGCCTATTTGTTTGCGCAAAATAGAGCTCAGATGCAAAAGTTACGCCCCCGAGAGTGCAAAACTCATGTTCTGGCTTTCACTGATGAAAAATACATCAAAACGGAAAAATAAAAAAAAATAACTAGCACCACTGGAACAGTACCTAAACTAGCTTTCTGGCGATATCTTGTTTTCGGAAAACAAAGATCGTATACAAAAAATACACCTGATTTGGTGAAAACAGCTCCAAATTGTCCAATAAGGCCTCTAGAGCCCTCAGGCGCTTAAAAAGTTTGGCCCATGTTCACATGCAGGACTAGGGGGCTGGTGGCTGGGGCTAGAGCCGAAGCCCTTAGTCACCCACATGACCACAGGTAGGGGCTGGGAGGCCGATGAGGTTGGGCACCTAGTAGGGCTGGAGCTCTGGCTCTTGGTCCTCCAAAGGACCACAACCAAGGCTAAGGAGCCTACAATGGTGGTGGAGTGAGAACCACCAATGACGGTGGTGGAGGGGAGGCCACTTGGTGGTGAATGGGTGGCTTCCAGGCAACAAACCCCTAATGTATGGGCTGCACTTTTTTTAAAACCCTTTTTAAGTATATATATATATATATTTGAATTTCTTGCCTCGTTATGCATGTTGGGGAGGCCGTACGACCTTTGACAAATTTTTTTTGCCTCTCCGAACAACTTTTTCCAAAATGGATGAATGAACAATTGTTTTGGGGGGTTTTGGACTGCTGCAGACTCAATGGCGAGGTCTGTTTGGGCTCAAAATGCTCCAATCAAACATATGATGCCTTGGATCAAAAAAGAAACCCCGAACCCTCGACACTCCAAAACCTTCTGATACCATGTAGAAGACTTTGAGAAATCCAACTTCCTAAACCCCAAAGATCACCTACATGCAAATAACCTATCACAAAAAGAAGAGATGGAGACAAAAAAGAAAGGGTCTTCTGAAAGCTAAAAAATGTATTAATCAAATAGAGTATAATAATACAATGATCAATCCTTATGAAAGAAGATTGTGCAACCCTAAAAGTAACCCTAATAGGTAGACATTTAATAATTAATATAATTATTAAACGTCCCAATATGCAAACTAAAGTGAAATCTTAAGAGAGGAATAAAGGTAACTTAATTAACATAATTAAGTTAAAAAATTTACTCTAACATCTAGTATAGGCATTCCATTCATGGGGGATCATCCATATGGAAAGAGACCATTTTTTCCCTTCTTTTTGAAACAATCCTTGTGATACTTGAACTTTCCTCAAGTACTCACACTTATATACCGGGTGGAAGTCGCTTTGCTTTAGCATGTTCCCGGTTGGGTTGTTCCCTTGGGGAGAGTACTTTTTCCCACCAAGGCAGGCCCTCTAAAGATAAACAATAGCGAGCAAGCACATCGGTAGTTCAATCAATATTTGTTTGCATGAACAAAGAGAGAACACACACGATATACTTAACTCACACTAGCATGATTTGTGCAATTTTAAGAAACCCAAATTGAAGTGTGGAGACAATATTTTATACGACTTAATATAATCAAAATACTTTTGATTCTCAAGATCGCTATGAAGTGCGAGAGAAGTGCATATGCCTTTTAAATGATATTACTTTGTAAAAGAGATTAAAACACTAAAAACACATGTTCATTTTCGATCACAAAGCAAAAATGGATTCTTTTTAATAGCATCAAGATGAAGTGTGAAGGTTTTTTGTTCAAATTTAGACGAAATTGGAATCTAGTATGTTTCTAAGGTTCTTTTTACCCCTTTGCTTGTTCTTTTTATAGCCCAAATGAAAATTATTTGAGTCCTAAAAGCTAAAGATAACAAGGTCCTTAAAATGGGATTATAATTGCTCCCAAAGTGTTTAAAAACACTTGATACACTTATGTTATAATGTCATAGTAGATCTTCTCCTTGTTTCCTCTTCTTAATCCCCTTAACCTACAAAAGCTGGTTAATCCACATAAAACATAGCCATAAACAAGTTAAAAGCTCAAGATAATTAAAAACAAAAAGAACATGTTAAATTTAAATTGAAAAAGTTTCATTTTACCCCACCCTAGTGTCATGATCCACAAATGCACCATAGTTTGGAGCATTTCAATAGTACTCTGGTGAAAGCAACATCATTCTGTGGAGAAACAGAGACCGCATATACGTCGCTATTTCACCTAGTGTCACGATTTAGAGTTTAACTAGTCAGCTCAGGTGAAAAATTCTAGGAGCGTCACTTTTTGGAGAAGATGTAGCATCACTATATAGCGACGTTGGACTAATAGTGTTGTTGTTTGACATTTGCAGCATCGCTCCTTCCTGTAGACACAAAAAATTGAAAAAAAATAGAGGAATTTTTGAAAAAAATGTGTTAATTTTTTGAGGTTTTCCCTCCTTCTAGCACCAAAATGTGAATGGTTGATCTAGACCTGTTCAAATATAGAAAAAGAACACAATTTTATTCATAAAACACATCTAAAACAATCATTCCCCATGCAATCCATTTAAACACCAAGAACAAGAAATAAAACAAAGATAATCAATAAAAAGCTATCAAATCTTGTTCTTAAACATTCAAACCACTATCCCATGGGGGAATTGGTGCTATTTTTGATGTGGAAAATAGCCCTTTCCCAATTCCTTGATGCAATTTGAAAATAACCTTGATAAGATTGATAAAAAACTATGAAACTTGGATAAAAATGGATGAAGTTGTGAATGAAATTGAGTAGAGTAAGCTTGCATGGATTGTGGATGCTAAATGCAATAGAGGAGACCTCTATTTATAAGAGAATGATAGAGAAATGAGTAAATGGGATGAATATGGGACTAAACATGAGCCAATGGCAAGGTGCCACTTGTCAACATGCTAGTGGAGGAGGAATGAGCACATTTTGGTCAATGTGCAAATAAATGCAATTAGGTTGAAATTTGAAATTTGAAAGTTTTCTTATGGAGGAAGATGTGGAAGAGGAGTTAATGCCACTTGTCTCAAGAAAAAGGACTTGTAACAGGAGTTAATACCATGTTGGAGGACAAATCCTTTTGGAGGGAGATTTCAAAAAGGAGGAATATTCCATCAAGATGCATTTTTGAATGAAAATAAGAGATTTAATAAATCAATTAAATTGATTTACTTGTGCAAGTTACAAAATTTAGAGGATTTGATGGATTAGATTTAGAGTTAATTAGGAATTAACTCACTTAGGTGGAGATTAGTTTGATTTGACATTTTGACTTAGATTTTTGGATTTATTTAAATCAAATGAGAGGAATAATGGTCATTTAATTAAATAAAGTTTGATTTATTTAATTAAAATGGGTGATGTAAGATTTAATCAAATAAAGGTGATTTATTTAATCAAAAGAGAGAATATGATTTAACCAAATAAAATGAATTATTTAATTAAAATAGAAACATTAGGATTAAATAAAGTTGATTTATTTAATCAAAGAGGAATGTTAGGGTTAATTAAATAAAATGATTTATTTAATTAAAAGAGAATAATGATTTAATCAAATAAGATGATTTATTTAATTAAAAGAGGAATTATGATGAATTAATTAAATAAAGGTTATTTAATTAACTAGTTAATAAAGAAGTGATCAAGGAAGAATTGATGTTAGTAAATCAGGATTAGGTGTGCGATATCAATCAGGATAATTTGAGTGTCTACAAGTACAAAGGATCTGACACCAAAAAAGGGATGAGGATAGGATCGTGCCCCAGGAAAATTTGGCGAAATGGATACCCCTCAGTCCTTGGGTCTTAGCTGAAGTGGTTCAACCCAAGAAGGCTCATGCTCCTGTATCGGGTAGCTAAAAGTAATTTGTGGATGACCTCGATAAAAAAAAATGATTTTTATGAACATTGTGTGTTTGGTAAGAGAAATTTAGATCATCATTTTCTAGTCGAACTAATAAGGCAAAGATATTAGAGATCATTCATTTAGATGTATGTGGGCCAATGGATGTTGACACTTTGGGTAAATCTCGATATTATGTCTCTTTCATTGATGACGTATCAAGATGCACTTGGATTGATTTATGTGTTCTAAATTTGAAGTTTTCTCTAAGTTTAAGGAATTTAAGGTCTTAGTTGAAAAAGTAAAAAAATTATAAGATAAAAGTGTTGAGGCATGATAATGGGGGTGAATATTTTATTGTTCCAAAGAATTTAATGAATTTTATAAGCATGTAGACATTGTTCAGTAAAAGACAAATCCTTATAATCCCCAACAAAATGGGGTAGCAAAAAGAATGAACCAAACCTTAATTGAAAGAGCTAGGAGTATGTTCAGTAGTGCTAAGTTTGATAAATTTTTTTGGGCAGAAGTTATTGGTACTACTTGTTATTTAATTAATATATCTCCTTGTTCATCTCTCATTGATACAAATCCTTATGAAGTGTGGATAGGTAGAAATCCTTCTATTTCAAACTTAAGGGTTTTTGGTTGTGAGGATTTTGTTCATGTGCCTCAAGATAAGTGATCTAAATTGGGTCCAAAAGCATAAAAATGCATCTTTGTTAGTTATGGTGAGAATGTAAAAGGTTATAAGCTTTGGAATCCTCTAAGCCATAAAATAATCTTGTCTAAAGATGTGATTTTCAAGGAATATAGAGTTTACTCGGGAGAAGAACAACCAAAGGATAAAGATAAGACAAAGATAGTGCACTTCAAGACAAATATTAAGAATTAAGAAGATTCACATGTGGAAGAGAAGTTAGATGGATCTAAGGATGGAGAAGAAGAGGTTTCAAATAGTTTAGAGGATGTGTAGGATGATCACACAAAAGAAGAACATGTAGAAACCATTAATCCTACCATGAGGAGATACACAAGGCAACGAAATCCAACTGACAGGTATAGCCCATCAAATTACTATTATGCATTTTCTTTGTTGAGTACTAATGATGAACCTAGATCTTTTAGGGAGGCTCTCTCTTTAGAGGAAAGTGAGTCTTGGTTGTAGGCCATGCTAGAAGAGATTATGGCTTTTAATAGTTGTGATACCTGAGACCTTGTTAGTTTTCCCAATGAAAGGAAGCACCTTAGATGCAAGTGGGTATTTAAAAATAAATTAGGTGTAGATGGTCGGTTAGAGTGGTACAAGTCCAGATTAGTGGCTAAGGGCTACTCCAAGAGAGAGGGAGTTGATTTTGGTGAAATTTTCCCTCCTGCTACAAAATTAACTTCTATTAGATTCCTATTATCTATTGTTGTTGCTTGTGATTTTTAGATAGAGAAAATAGATGTTAAAATTTCTTTCTTGCATGGGCATCTTGAGGAGGAAATATATGCGACAACCTAATGGTTTAGTTGTGAAAGGAAAATAGAAATTGGTTTACAGGTTGAAGAGATCTTTGTATGGTTTGAAATAGTCACCCATAATGTGGTACCAAAAGCTTGATACTTTTGTATTGGATTTGGTCTTTCTTAGGAGTGAAGAGGATCATTTTATTTATATTAAAGTTATTGATAATCATATTCTAATTATTATCTCACATGTTGATGATATGTTATTCATGGGTAATAGTAAGGCGATGATTAGGGAACTCAAGGAAAAACTCTTGGGCACATTTGATATGAAGGAATTGGGGGTTGTAAAATATATTCTTGGGATGGAAATCAGTAGGGATTAGGCTAACAAAAATATTTGGTTAAGTCAAAGTAAGTATGTTGATACAATTTTGTGAAGGTTTAATATGCATGACTGTAAGCCAATTAATATTCCATTTCGATTTGGTACTAAGATGAGCTTGGATATGTGTTCTAATTGTGATGATGATTTTGAGGATATGTCTAAGGTTCCTTATTCTAGTGCCTTTGGTATTTTAATGTATTCAATGATTTGTACTATATTGAATATAGCCCAAGTAGTGGGAGTACTAAGTAGATTTATGTCTAACCCTGGTAAAGAGCATTAGACTTTTGTTATGAGGGTGTTTAGATATTTATGTGGTACTTTAGATTATTTTTTGGTTTATCATGGTACTAATTATGTCGTCGATTCATTGTACATACATGGATTTTTTGATGTAGATTGGGTAGGTGTCTTGGATAGTCGAAGGTCCACTAGTGGCTATCTATTTAATTTGTCATCCACATAGGCACAAAAGAGTAGTAATGGAAGAAGTGACTATTTTCTACCCAATATTTTGAATATTTCTCTCCATAAAAATTATAATTTGATTGATGAGATGATTCACTACATGTTAGAAAAATATTGGAGAGTGAATTCTAGGCATTCAAAAACTTTGACAACAAACTAAGGTTTCTAAAGTGTTAAACAAGTAAATTCACTTTCTTAGGACTCTAGTTCGATAAAATTTGAAATTCTACTAGTTAGGATTCATGTAATTGTAATTGAAAACAAGGAAATTATTTGAGAATTATTCAAAAAAATGATCCATATTTCATTTCATAAGCCATAGGTCAAACAAAATTATCAAAATGATTCAATCCAAAAGCTATTCTTCCTTTTCAAAGAGACCCCTCGATGAGAACCTAATAGTTCAACTCCCTAGATAATCAAGAAAATATAGATGTTCCCAAGGGGCTGGTATTTCCTCAAATAGTTTTATTGATAATGACAAATAATGTAGGGATGTTGAAATCCTTGTCACTAGATGGAGCCGATTCAACCACTAGTACAATAAGAGGACTTTTTGAGTTCCCATCTCAAATGTCTGGGTGTATGACTTAGTGAAATTGATCATACCTAATGTATTTACAAATGAAGAATTTATTAGGTTTATAGCCAAGAACTATGATGAAAATGTTAGAGTAATTAGGGCTACAAATGGTGGGGTTTTGGTGCAAGTTGACAAGGCCTTTCCTTTTGAAGTTTTTAGCCTCAATCTAGCTATAAAAAAGACTATGGAATTTGATTTAATCAATCAAATATATCAATAGGGCTCTAGGATTGATGGATAATGGTATCTCCATTCATTCAACACAATTGGGGAGAATGGTATCTCCATTCATTCAATAGGGCTCTAGGATTGATGGGTGGAGAAGAGGGGAGACTGCACAAAGAATTTTTTGATTTTCCGAGGCCTAAGGATACAATTATTAAACTAGGTATACAACACAATTGGGGATATTGGTATCTCCATTCAAACATAACTCTGATTAGGGTATATAGATGCCCTGTGGGGCCATAGTCCTACTAAGGCATGTTCCTAAGAGATTGGCGTACATGGAATTTATATGGTAGCTAAATAAATCAAACAACAGTCATTTGAAGAGATGGAAGAAAGGATCTTTCTTTCCTTTTACCACAATATTATCTAATTTTACTATCACTAGGGAAGGATTGTAATTGATATATCTTATGCTCCAAGCATATAATATGGCCCATGAAGTTTTTAGAAAATTTGACCATGAAAACTTTATCAATTAGGTAAGGTTGAGCATAAGGAGATTTGCATTCCTACATCAAGTAATTTTTGAGGAAGATGTAATTAGGAATTTCTTGATTGATAAAGAAGTAAATGATAGAAGAATAACATGGGTTTCTTTCAAATAAGGAGAAGAGAAAAGATCAATGCAGATTGCAAATTACCCATACTAGTTGAACCCTCTCATCATCAAAATTCTCCTATAATTGATACTTCCCAAGAAAAACCTCAAAATAAAATAAATCTTGATCAACCATATTCGGTTTATTATCCTTTGAGGGTTGATGAAGTAAAGTAAATATAGGTAATTGGGAAAAGTGTTGTTACAAAAGAAGAAGTGAACCAAGAAATTCCTTCAACACCAAGGGTAAATGTTGTTGGTATGCCATAGAGTATAATGAGTATAAATGTAGTACAAGTGACAAAGATGAAGTTGATGACATGAGAGCCTTAGCCTGCATGTAATTTATCTCCAACAATGACTTTGTAAAGTCCAAAGAGTTCAAGGAACTTATATTGAGAATTAGGAGAGAATAGTTTAAGGAGAAATTAAATAAGGCTAAGGGGGAGGTCCACCCCAAAAAATATGAGGAGGTCACTTAGAAGGTGTTGAAAGTGTGATATGGGAAAAATAAATCTAAGATCTAAATCACACCTTCTACATCACAATGGAAGGAACCAAAAATGATCACAAAAACCACTTGGATACTAACCTTAATGAAAGAGCCAAAATGGTGAATCGGGGTTTTGGTTCTTTTATTTGGGATGAATTTGATATTGATTAATTTATTGTTGATTTTCCTAATTTGATAATGTAAATATGCACCTAGTTCAACTATAAAAATGTAGTAAATTGTTATGATTTCAAGAAAACACAAAACAAAAACAAAAAATAGTTACAAAGAAATATAGTGCAAACACAGATGAACCTAACATGTAAATTTTAGCTTGATCTGTTTGGATAGGGGAGTTGGTGCCCTAGAATTTTAAATGGACACTCAAAATAAGAATTTAGATCTCAATTGGTCCTTGTCTATAGGCTCTTCTTCTCTGGAATCGATGTCAGAACTTCATTTGTCGCTAATAAATTCCACTTTCCCTAATTTGTTGACTTGTATGATTTGAATGCTTGAATGAGAAATTAGGTCTTCAATCCTTTACCAAATTTTCTTTAGATATGTAACCTCCACACAAGAATGAGGGGAAAAGTTTATTCCATATAGGGGCTTGCCTAAGTCAAACCCTGTTTTTGTATTTCTACCTCCACAACAACTATGATGATGTAAAATGCGTGCTTACCCTCAGTTAGGCAGAGGCAAATGGATAAACAAGTGACAAATTGACAATTGCTACAACCACTTAGATTTGCAGTCCTTGATATAATGAATTCATTGTACTCATCATGTTGAAGGAGAATTGGATACTTGATTTGAAGTCTTGCAAGTGTTAGTGCTCACAAAAAAATGAAAATAAAACATAAACAAAATCACATTAAAACTTTATGCATTGCTAACATGTTACTTGAGTGTAATAATTCTATGATAATTCTACTAATTTTTCTCTTGACTTATTTTTAGGATGCTCAATTGTCACTTAAAAATGCTAGTTCCTATTAGGATTTCAAATGGTGAAAAAGACTTATATTTATATTAAATTATTTAATTTATTATAAATTAATTATTGAAAGTTGATAAATGATTTTGGATTTCTAAATTCTAAAATGCCAACACCAACATATTTGAATTGGTGCAAAAATAGGCTAGACATGGGTGCTAGCACCCTATTCTAGACCTATTTTGAGGCTTTGATTTTCATTAAATAATCATTAATTGATATTCCCAATTAAACTCTAATTTTCTAAATATGATCATAAAATAGGCAGATTAAAAGCACAAGTGGGTCCAAGCACATAAGGCGGGGATAAACCTAGTGTGAAATCATCAAGGGTGAAAATTTATGATGCTTCATTTATCCCCCACTTTAGTGAGAGCATGAACTTACATTCATGCTCAAACTAAAGTAAGGATAAGTAAATAAGGGTTATTTTTTCAAAACAGTGAAGAGATAGGACAATATCAAATCTATGGGAAGAGCTAGCCCCCAAGTTCAAGATCCTAAGGAACTACAATGTAAAGATAATGGAACACACATACATTAGGTGCAATACAAAATGAAAAATACAAAGCATACTAATGAGGATATGAAAGAAAATACAATGAAGACACAAAGTAAACATAAGACAATCCATAAAGTGAACAAACAAAAGACACAAGGTAGACACATAATACACACAATAAAAATAAGACATAAACACAAGGTTAGTACTAAAAGGATTCAAATAAATAAGGTAAAGAGACCTCAATCTTAAATTTATCTCAAATACCAAATGGCATTCGTCACATATGATGTTAGAAAAAATGGTTCTGTCATAAGGACCAACAAACTATGTTATGCTAGGTCACTCATGAGCTACATAGATCTACTAGCTAGTAAGTTGTGTTATGCTAGGTGTCCATGCAATATGATGGGTTTCACAAGTATATCAAGTTATGTTATTCTAGTTGTCTCATGAAACACATGGCTCCACTGGCAAGAAAGTTGTGTTATACAATAGCTAGCCATGTAAAATGCTCAAGTTCATGAGTCAAAAAGTTGAATTATAATGAATCCATGAAATATTTTTCCAATTTATCATGCCTTAGGGAGCACATAAAATTTTAATATCATGGGAACTGTTTAATGTCACAATGGAAAAATAACCTCATGGGGTGTATAAAATTTTAATGTCATGGGGGACCATTTAACATCATAATAGATAAAATCACCTTAGAGGGTGTAGAAAATTTTAACGGCATGGGGGATTATTTAATATCACATGAGACAAAATCACCTCAGGGGGTCTATAAAATTTTAACATCATGGGGGACCATTTAAAATCATAGGGTATGAAATCATAAAGCCACGCCTCAAGGGGTATTATAAATAACACCAACACAAAGGGTGCACATGAATAATGTGTAAAACCACACCTTTGGGGATAAAATCACCACTAATTTGGCACCACATGGATTGAAATGCCACTCCTTAGGGTATATCATACATAATACCACCACTAAAGGGGTATATGATCAATGTGTAAGGCCACACCTTAGGGGATATCATGTTGTTGAGGTGTAAAATTGCACCGTAGTGTAATTTCCCACAATATACCCTTACTTTAGCCATATAACATTGATAATGCAAGAGCCCACCACTTTAGACCCTTGGTATTATTTGTTCTTTGGTATCTTTTGTTGGTGGAGGGAATTTTGACTTGAATGCTTCTACACCACAGATGTGTATGCACCACATGAGCATCCTTGACAGATTCCCAGGTCGATGGACATTGAGGCATTATATTTCATGGAATATGTAAGTTGTAATGTCTCCTACAATTGTAGACTAGCCTGAGAATATTCCTTTTTCCTCAAATTTCTTATTTTGAACTCACTTCTTCATTCCATTCAATATCTCTCTCAATCTATCACATTCTAACTTTGTTCTTGCAACTTCACTTCACTCTCTCCATTCTTTCTACATCAATTTCTTACATGTTTCAAGTTATTGGCACTATGTTCTTCCACATCTGTCTTGTAGTCTCATGGCTACCATCCTTCCTTTCAGCTTCTCAAGCTTTCCAAATGGAGGGTAACACTTTATTATTGTTATTATATTGCATTATCAATATTATAGTTAGCATATAGATTGCATTTTCTCTCTATATATATTATCTAATTTTATTTATCATTTTATCTCTATTTTGGTCTATTGGTTGTCCATGGAGGTGGAAACACCAAAGTGGGGGTTTGATTGAGGGAAAATCCAAAACACAACCCCAACAATTTTTTGTTGTTGTTTGTGTAGGTACTTCATTCACATGGAGCTTACAAGAGGCTGGACCAACTATAAGTTTGATTTCTACTACCCTTTCTTATCATTTAATTAATAATTAATCTATCCTTCAAGTTATAGTATTCTTATTGTTGTATTTAGTTTATCTATTTTACATATTCCTAGCATCCTATCATTCTCATTTAAACTATTGGATTAAGGCTCTCATGTCGTTAACATGCCTTGTGAGTTTCATATTGTCAAATTTGGTCTCTATCTGTATGATGTGCCAATACATCTTTGAGACTAAAACACACTGTGTTGTCATCCATCACCTGCAGTGACATCCTTTGGCTAAGGGCCAATTAATTAGTAGTTTGAGACCTCAATGTTTGCTTCACTCAACTCCTGAATCCTCCATTCCTAAAAACCTAAAAAACATAGATTATTTTGTTCTTTCTTTGTTGGCCTATCCTTTATCCTTTTTTATTGAGGTGAGCAAGGATAATTCACTCCCTTTAGACCCTATTTTTCTTAGGACTTGGGAGTATCAAATCCCCTCCACATTTTGGTGAACCCAATGTGAACCTTCCATCTACTTCTCTTTGGTTCAATTTTTTTTTGTCTCTAGCGTCCAGGGCATGTTGTAGCTAGTGCATAGTGAGGATTTTATGAGCTTTACAAACCTCCAAAAACATTGTAAGAAGAAGTATTTGAAACATTAGAATGGTATCTAGAAGGTATAGTCCCCCTCAAACCATTCCTAATTTAAAAGAAATTGTTTCAAGAATTTCTATCAGTTTCTCTTCTCCCTTTGGTGAGGTGGAAACTTATGTCCCTACCCCCTACCTCACCCTCTCTCTCTTCTATGGAGGATGGAATTTCTCTTAGGGTTCCTGCACAAAAAATCTATTCCTTGGATATGAGACTCGAGGAAATTGAGAGATTCATGGCACAAGACAATAAATTTACCCAAGTGAATCTTGTCATTGAATAATTAAGAACCATTTTGGGTAAGGATCAAAGAGGCATAGAGATTCTTCGAGGGATAATAGATATTGGAGATACCCATGTCCCCACCTACACCTCTAACATGCTTATTACTCAAGATCATGGCTTAGATATTGCTAGAAAACAACTGGATTTATTGATGCACGAGACGTCAGTGTGTATGGCTAACATGGGTCTTGCTACTAATACTAGATTTGTACTTAAGCAAAGTAATAATATTTTAAAGTAAATAAGGTTCCTTTGGGTTTTAGTTACTCTACACCTAAGACTCAGAGTGTCCCTAATTTTTTCTTTGGCATTGATGCCTCTATAGGTACCAATGTTAGGGTCTTTGCCGATGCAGGTGTTGGTGGTTCTTTTGGAGGTCCCTCTAGTCATACCTCATCTATTGATTTTGTGCTCAATGCTCTACTACAAAACATGGGGTGCATGTAGAATCATCTAGCTAGTTTGATGAGTTCTTCTTCCCAACCTATGTTCCAGCCTTTCGATCATCATAGTCCTCATTTCCATTATGAATACTCCTATCCCTGAGGGGGTGGAGATCCCTAAGTTTGAAAAGTATGTCTATGGGGATCCATGGATGCATGTCTTGTCCTTCAATGTACTATATACTGATTTTCTTTCATAACAATGCTTTGTTTGCCAAGCTATTCTCACATTCCCTCAAGGACGTTTCCTTGGAATGGTATTGTTCTTTACCTGATAATTCTATTTTCCATTTTCATCAGCTAGTCAACCAATTTCTCGAATAATTCTAGGCCAACATCGGGCTAAAGATCACCTTCAATGATCTTGTTCGGTGTAAGTAGGGAAACCACAAGAAGTTGAATAACTTTATAGCTTGGTATTAGGCTATTTTTTCTTAGATTTCCTATCGTTCTCCTGAATCTAATTTTCAAACTTTTTTTATCAACAACTTGTAGCCTGCACTACAAGAGAAGTTTATTTTAATGAAATATCCTTCTTTTGTGCATCTATGTGCTACTTTGAGAAAATACCATCAAGAGGTTGTTCAGTATGAGGAATCATCCTCACACTCCCACCAAGATGGTTGGTCAATTATGTTAATCTTAGGAAAGAACAAGTATTTGGCTAATGCGAGGTTTGTTCCATATGATAAAAATAATATAGGACGTAACAAATTTCTTACTAAATTATTAGAATCATATACTAATGTCTTGTAAAATTATTATAAGATAAAGTAATAACATTACCTAAGATTCGACAACTATTCGATTTGTATCCTTAGTGGTATGAATCTCAAAAATTGTGTCAATTTCATCGAGTTACTGGGTATGTGAAATGATGAAAATGGTGACCTCCCTCTAGGGCTTCTAGGGTTTTAATCCCAAAAGGAGAGAGGTCAATTTTCTTCTTGGGTGTTTCACTCAAGAACAAACCCTTGAGATATCAATGCAAAGGAGATTGAAATATGGAAAAGGGAATGTCCCAAGGGATTGAATGATGTCAAAGGGGGGGTTCACCACCAAGTGTAAACTTGGAAAAGAAGAGGTTTGAAAACATAATGTAGCATGCAAAATGAACTAGAAAGATAAACAAAATGCAGTAAAATGATATGAAATTGAAAGTGTGCACCTGGAATACTGAAGAAGGAAGAATGAAAACCTGGATCACTAAAAAAATTATTATTTATGTTGACTAGGACTCATTCTCCAAGCAGGGTGAATCATTCCAATGTTTGGGAAAATGTGCAGAAACAAGTTTCAGCCAAAAGGGTATCCAAATTTGCAAAAATCCTATCCAAGCCTATACAGTGGGACTCATTCACCAACAATGGAAAATCAGTCCACTTCTGCTTTTCTAGAAATTATGAAGTGGATTCTATGCCTCTCAGTCTTCTCTTCTCTTCTTGATTGATTTCTAGATCCGAATCTACAAAATAACACCTGTAGGTCTTCTCCAAGATTCTCCAAGGTTGAATGGCAACTTTGACAACTTTGAAGACTTGATAACTTTTCTCCAAATTTTCTCCTTGACAAATCTGCAACCTAGACCTGCAAATCACACACAAGAAGAGGGAAAAATAGTTGTCGGTTTAGAGAATAGGGGTTTGCCTTGGTCAAACCCCTTGTTGGTAATTAAATCTTGAAATGAAAGAAAATGTAAAGGGAGAATGATGAATGAACAAAAGGTAATGTTGCAACTCACTAAACCCTAGCAATAAAGTGTTGCAATTATGCTTGAAATAGATACAATGGATGTGGTTCTTAATTCTTTCTTGATGTTGATAGATCTTGAATGAGGTACTTTCTTGAATCATGAACTCTACATCATAGTTGTGAGTACAATAACAAACATGGAGAATGTGATCTTTGACATGATGATTGATGCTTGAAGAATGCTCTTGCTCAAATGCTCTTGTGAACTCAATATTCTATAAGGATGAGTACTTGAATGCTTGGGGGGAAAATGAGTGAAATAACCTTGTATTTATACTCAATTATGCAAGAATTCCTAAAATTACAACACTACAAGGGGTGATCCCACAATAGTGGTTTACAATTTTTGGCCAAACTGGACACTCAAATTATTATTTTTAACTAAATCTTCACATTCGGGCACCTATAGTGGCTAAACCATGAAGAATTTGAAGATGATGCAAAATAGAGTCTCGTCACATTTTGTCTATAGATTCTAAAACTATTTTTTTCAAAAAATTTGGAATCAGATTGCACTTCTTTTTCCATCTCCCATGGAAACTAGTTTTTTTCAAAAAACATTTTAAAAAAGTGGCGTACATCATATAATTAAATTGTTTTCCATGAAGGATGAAATTCTAATTCTTTTGAATTTAGATTTGTAACTTTGATATCTAGTGCTTCCACTTGGTTAGATAGTTTTTTATTGAATATTTTTTTCTATAATCAAGTTTCAAAGTCAAACCAATTACAATTCAGACATAGTGTGACCGTATAACGCGTAACTCTTTTTGTATATATAGAAATTAATTTTTTTTTTTTTTTGTTGGATCAAGGACTTAAATATATGGTGCACTCATATTTTTCAATTTTTTTTTTTGATAATCTTCTATTTTTCCACATGTGCAGAACAAAGACATTCATTTTTGATGAAAAACCTATGTTTAATAAAACTAAAACAACAAATACATAATAAAACCAAAACATATTAAAATTATATTCATTGGATAGCTCGTTCTGAGGACTACCATAATCATTTCAAATAAATTTTAAATTAATTAATTTGATTCCCCAAAAGGTAAATCAAAAGTGATTTTTTATCAGCATTTTGATAGGTGTAAATGAGACTCATTTATAGGTATGGTTTAAAACTAGCGAGGTTCTATCCAAGGGGGTTTGATCTAAGGTGGTTTGATCAAACCCTCTTCAATTGGAATCATTAAAATGGAAATTTTTAAGGCTTAAATAATTATATTTTCTAAAATTATGTGATTTTAGCAAAAATCAGTTCCTCTCAAAAATTGTAAACCACTATTGTGGTAGCACCCCAAGATGACATCAGATCTAGGAGAATAAAATCCCACCAGAAATTTGATTTAAATTTGAATTTTGGTCACATGAGACTCATTTTCCCAAGGTGGGGAATGAGTCCCATCACACATAATGTATGGGACCAAAAATCAAAAGTGTCTAGAAATGTGTGAAACCTGCATCGGGTCCAAAAAGACCCAGGTGGGACTCATTCGCCCAAGGTGGTGAATGAGTCCTAGACACTAAATCTGGGCTACACAAGCCAAGAACACCTAAATTATGATTGGTTACTGGTTGGTGTCAGGATTATTCTCGAAAATATAAAATATATGAGGCTTGTGGATGCAAAATGGGGCCAATTAAAGCATAAGAAAGCCCAATTATTAATGATAATCCTAGAGGAATGTAAAAGTGTGTTAAAAAACTCTACAACACACCAATTAAGAAAAGATTAATGTAAATTATGATTGAAATTATGTTTATTATGCTTAGGTAATTGATAAAACCCTAGAAAAGTGTGAAAGTATGTTACAACACTTTACAACACCTTTGCAACGTACATTTAAAATACATTAGTTCAAGAGGGCCTAAGACCTAATGCAAATGTGTTATCCACATTACAACACTAAATCTAGGAAACATTAAGCCAAAATCTGCAAGGAGGACCCAAACGAGTGCGAAAACATTGAAGGACTCTTTTTTCGACACTATAGTATGATACCAAAAGATGTGTCCACCTACACCATATGATTTAGGACCACATCTATGACAACACCATCTATCTCGATGGAAGAAATAATAATTATAAAAATTATGTAACCAAGCCTAACAACTAACTACAGATATATATATAGATCCGTTCTCATTGGACTCTTTGAACTTGGTCACTCCTTTGTTCTCTTATAATGCTACCCCATCTAAATATGTGAATGTGGTTGCATTCACTTATATTCATCTTGTAGAATGTGTGAGTATTGTTCTTGATAGTACATTCACCTCACATGATCTTCCCTTGAACAAGGAGCCCTCTCCCTTATAAGTTCCTGCTTGAATTAATGGTAACATAGTAATTAGTGTTATGACTGATCTGTCGAGCCGAGTGAATTCTATCTTGGAGGAAACCTTATTTATTAAATATTTTCACAAGGGGAAGTATGATGAATAAAAATCCACCCTTTGCACTCATGGTGGGTTTTCTAATGCCCCTATGGGTTCTATATCTTTGTTGATTTTAGTTGGTCTTAATTCTATAGATGTCCCATTTTTAGGTGATCCCTAGAGTCGTACTTATTCAGAGCTATGTTGGGCATTCCATGGATAGCCTCTATGAATGCATTCACTTATGTGATCCCCAAATGCTTGAAGTATCCCCACAAGGGTACTTTGCATGTTGTCCAAGACACTGGATACAAGCCACTAATAGCATGTGGGATCTTCTCCCTCAACCAATTTTGGCCCGCACTAGTTAGACCTTTCCCTTCTAGGGGAGATCTCTTGTATTGGGCTTATTTTAGGTATAAGACTGGGGACTCAACACTGAAAGGTGGTTTTTCTCCATCACCCTCTATTGTGTCTTTGAAGGCTTGTTTGCATGCATAATAGTAGGCTTTGTCCTCTTCCCCTCCAAAGGCGAAGGATAAGCTTTCTCTTGCCCTCAAGCCTTCCCCTTCTAGTTCCTCTATTTTTCCTTCTACACCTCTTGGTTCTGCTTCTCAACCATTGGTTGCATCCTTTGTTTCTACTTCTATGCATAGCATAGGAAAAGGAAAGGAACCCATGCTACGAAAGTTAAAGCCCCAGGTTTTCCAGCCTCTTGTCCTACCCACAGTGCCTCGACCCACCCTGTATGGAAAGGGGAAGTGTTTTCATGGGGTTTATCCCATGTCTTGACTTATGTGGCCTCCACCTATTCCTTTTCCTACCTCTAGGACATGGCATTGGAAGATGCCTGATACAAAGATGACTCTCTCTATTTTGGCTTCTATGTCTGTTGCTCCTCTTCCTCCTCCTACAGAGTTTCCCCTTCCACCAACAATGGTTGTAGAGGTTCTTCATGTGGTAGAGTAGGAGCCCTTGGCCTCTTCCCAGGTTGTGCCTTCTAGTGCCCATATTCGATGTAACCGGCTTACACATGAGCGAAAGTGCTAGTGAAAGGCTTTGGCTAAGGAGCACGTGACTTTGCAAAAGAGTGAGGGGGAGTATGTTGTTCATTTTTTTTCTCCTACTTCTTCTGTAGTTTCTTTTTCTCTTGTATTTTCTTTTTCTCTAGTTCCCATCACCTTCATTCTTCTTTTGGCTTCATTGACGAATCTCGATGAACCTCACCCCAAAAGGGTTCAGGTGTTCATCATTCCATCAACAGAGCCTCCCCTTCTTACCTATCTTCCTAATGTTCCTCCTTTCTCATAGCCCATCAACATGCCTCATATAAAGGTTGTGTCCTCTATGACTTTGTCTCCTTCTTCCACTTCTACTTCTTTTTTGGGAATCCTGCATCCCTCGTTGAACTGCAAGCTTGAGGATGACTTTGCTCCAATTGAGGGTTCTAAGAAATCCTCATCTCTTGTGGAGTCTAGTTTTTCTTTGGTTTGTGCCATCCTTATGATAGAGGAAACCCCCACATCTTCAGAGTTGGTCACTACTCTTCTTGAGGCTAGTTGTGACTCCTAGGTGTCTTATCCTCCCTCCGCTCAATTGACACATGTAACTCTTGTCAAGTGCATTTTCAACTCATTGGAGGATATCCTGACTCTATCATCGATCTTTGAGAGACTGGTGACCCTTCTCACAAGACCTCAGTGGAGAGGACCTTGATAGGCCCTCTTCCTTGGCCCTTTTCATAGAAGAATTGATTGGTATAGCCCTTGCTATCTCTCCCCTTTAGGTATTTGCATTGCTTTATATTTTAAATCTGCATATTTTTATTTTCATTTCTTTATGTTTTAAATATTTCAAAATAGAAACATTTTCATTGCATTGCTTTATATTTTAAATCTGTATTCAAATATTTCAAAATCAAACAATACTTAATTTCCTTGAGAAAAAAATCTAGATTTGTCTATGTTTATTTCATTCCATTATTTAGCACTTATTATTAATTGTTTAATCTCTAAGCCACATACAACTAGAATTTGAAGCACATGGCATCCATATGTACCCATGCACAAACACCTACTCAAACATATTAACATACATATAGTTTTCTATTGGCACAATCCTTGAATCTCCTTTAGGAAAGGTTTAAAAAACTCTCAAGTAAACACAATTTCAATAGGTATAAAAGGTTAGACTCTAGAAACTTCACAAAAATCCTCCCTCCATGGTCTCATACCCTCTTCCTCACAAAAAACATCCATCTTGAATAAAACTTCAAAACTAAAATTTGATCAAAGCAACCAATCTAGAATCAAACCAATCAAATTAATCAATACAATCAACTTAACATAGCCATGAAGGATTTTATCCTAAGACTACTAGAAAGGAATCAAAATATAAATCTAGGGAGTTATGCCACACCGACACAAGCATGAGAATTCCAAGATCATCCAAAAAACCCTAACATGGATATTTTTGCAAATCAATATACATAAAAGGCTAAATGAACTTCATCCACCCCTTTCATTCTTTCTATAAATCCAGGATCCATAAACCTCATAAATGTAATAACATCCCAATTATCGACACTTGAAATTTAATATATACATACAAAATATCATTATTAAAGGCCATGTTAAGCTTAAAGTAAATGCACCTACATCATAAAATTAACATCAAGATTCCTATTCAATATATGATCAAACTTTTCCACAACCAACTCAAGGGACCGAAATTATCATGTTGATCCCATTAATCAAATCCAACGATAAACATACTCTCAATCATCCTAAATATGCAACAACCAACAAATTAATTGCTAGTCTTTGGAAAGGTTGGATCAAGAGGAGGAGATTTGAATTTTGGATGAGGTGGGCTAGGTCATGTCATGCAACATAATCCACATATTGGGTCAAGGTGTGTTGCCTAATCCATATGTCAAGGCATGCCATGTGGTCTAGGCTATTGTATAGGTCATGCCACATGACCTAGTCCAAGGTGGGAAAATATTGTGAATGATTATTATATTTTATCATAAGGATATATGGTTATTATATTGAGAATAATAGAATAAATATGAAATTCTATATTTTAATGGCAATCAAACCCTTAATAGTGGTCAATTTCTTAAGGAGGTAGATGAAGGAATGTTTTAGATATGGGAATAATTCTAGATATGAATAGGTATATTATAGGGGAAATAGAAAAAAAAAGGATAAAATCAATACCATTGAAGGGCCTTTATACATGGAAAGGTATGCTAGAGTATAGGGAAAGAATTGAGAAACTTGAGTAGGAATTTAAAAGAATAATAAGGACATAGTGAATTATATAGAATAGTGAATTATGGCTATAGAGATTAATGAAGAGGTATCAATTTTTCTTCAAGCTTTCTATAAAATTTGTCAATAGTAGTCCATACACAAGTATGAATAGAAATAAATAATATCTCATCAAAATGGTAAGTTTATAGTTATTCATTAACAATATGATGCCATCCTATGTTATTAATTACCTCCTAAATGGACATTTAAAAAAATGTATATGTAATATAGTGAAATTTGGTTGCCTTGTGAAAATTTACCAAATTTTATCCCCTTACTTGCCATCATGATAAAGTGATTATACATTAACAATAGCAGGCCATCATACGGTATTAATTACCTTCTAAATGTACATTTTAAAAAATAGTATATGTAATTTAATAATATTTGGCTGCCTTGGGAAACTTCACCAAATTTTATCCCCTTAAGCCATAATTTCTTCTAATTTTATGTAATTTAATGATATTTCACATTACATTAACAATTATTTGTTTTTCAAAGATAGACAAACTACATCTCATTCTCATGGGACAATCTCATAAAACTCATATCATGATCTCATACCAAATTTTCTCTTTACACACTTAGGTCACATAAGAGGTATTCACCAACATAGTCCACATTATTCACAATACACACCAAGTATGTATAGTAACTTTTATTTCATCAATTGGTTTGAGTAATATTTCACATGGTTTGATGTATAGCCAAAGATCTATTTATTAAACTATGTCAACTTAGGACAAAATCATCCCATCAGCATGGTTTATGGACCTAGGAAAGATGATATGTGTATTAAGGGAATTTAAGAAAATAGGATTTTTAAGGGGAAACTTCATTATTCCTTGTTTAAATGCTTTAAATTACATCAAGCCACAAAATTTTACATGCCTTAGACATAAATGAGCCTTACACATTTTTTTCATTTGTATCATTAATTTCTTTATATCATGGATTAAGGGGATTTTTAAGAAAATGGTTGAAGGGGATTAAATTTACCTATAAATTTACCTTTTTGTGTATGTTTTAATTTTAGTTTTTAGTATGTACATGTATTAAATTACGTATTTAGATCTTAAATTTTGAAATTTGTATGTATGATCAAGTTGAATGATGTACTTATGTATGTGTATGTATCCTATTTAAGCACTCATGTATGTTTAATTTAAATATTTCTTTTAATTTCTCAACATGTATAATATCTGGTAAATTTTAATATATTTAATTATAATTTATATATAGATTCTTGAAAGTTAATTTTGTACTTGTTTTTTAATTTTGTATAAGTTTTACAGGTTCAATTTTATATCATGGATCATTTTGATATTGAGGATATCCTCAATCCCCCATCTTAGCCCCCTTCACCTCAACACCCTCCACCTCCACCCCCTCCACCTCATAACCCTCCACCATCACCCCTTCCACCTCATAACCCCCACCTCCACCCCCTGTATCTAATGAGGATCACTTGCGAGCTTAGATCAATGATAATATTAGATCTATTCAAGATCAAATCAGTGAAATTCAAAATGAAGCTTTGATTCCACCCCACTTGCGGCATTTTGCATCTTTGATGCAAAATGTTGTTGATCTTGTCAAGTCCATTGATGTGGAATTACACATCCATCATTAATGGAGAGAGGAGAGGAGATAGTTTTATTTTGATGGAATCTCCTATAGATAGATCCTTGACCTTAAAATAATAAAATCCCATCTGATCCATGTTTTGTCGACCCTGTCACCATCCAACCAATTCCTACAAACAAACCAAGAATATCAATGAGGTGGTGTAGAAATCTACAAATGGTTGCCAATTTTTTGGATCGATGGTGGATGGTATTTGACCATCCATCACATGCTAATGTGGAGGTCCCTCTATATTTTTGAGAAAATTATATATAGAGTTTGTGTTGGTTCAAAAACCCAGCTATTTTGATATCAAATCATTTCATGATGTTGGTGGCAGAATGCCACACTAGAGGTTAGGGGCACGGGTTGATCAAAGAAGACTCATGCCTACTCAACCTCTTTTAGATCCTCCTTCTTCTACCATTCCTACACTCATGCAACATCATGCATTGTTATCCACACTAGGAGCTTTGAGTGCACTTACGTCCAAACTTGATGACCAGACTTTTGTGATGCTAGCTAGGGCTAGAGAGTGAAACGATGGAGGAGCATTATATGGAGTTGGGCCTAGTACCACTCCACCTATATTAATGACTCATGTGTGTATGAGTTCTCATAAAATATGTTATGGACTTGATTAGGCTACACCTAGTTTAGATGCACAAGGAGATTCTGATGATATCAGTTCATATGTTGATTTTCTTACTATAGAGCATCACCTTACAAATATTTTGACATAGGTATAAATATATGTGTACATGTTGAATTTATAATAATTTTTTAAGCATGCATTTTTAATGAACATATATATAAAAAAGAAGAAGATATTTTAACAATCAAATTTTTTGGTGTAGATGATGACCATAGGGGCATCTTTTGTTCATCGATTTTATTTTGCGTCAACACTAGTGAAAGTCAACAACCCATATGGGGTAGTTTGATTGATTTTTTAAATATATAAAATAATTTTAACTTGATTTCAATTTGTAATTCAATCATGGACATGTGTTAAATATTTATGCTGGTTTAGGAAAGTCATTTGACTTCCACGTCGGTTCCACCAGAGGGATTGTCAAGCGCTCCTCCATTTTCGAGCATCTCACATGAGTCACTCATACATGTATATTGTTTTAAAAATTTATACTTATAATTTTCTATTTTGAATTCACTATATCAAAGGTGCATGTAAATAAATATTAAAAAATATATGTCCATGTACAAGTTGATACCACCATGAGGATGGGAATTGGACACCCATTTGATCCACAATAATTTTAGGAGTATACTGAATTTCAGGTTGTTTAAAAAATTTCTACATGTGCATAATTTTTAGGTATTTTAAATAGATTTAAACACCTATTGGTATAGTTAAATATATATGTTTTAACCTAATTTGTACACATGTGCTTTAAATTTGACCTTGTAGGACCTTGTTTGTGGCACTTTCCGTCCTGATGATGTAATACCACCTCAACTAGTACACGTAGAACAACCTCATATGGTAATTTAAAATTTTGATTATATTTAAAGTCAATTACAAATTATACATTGTGGATGACTTAAATTAGATTTAGAATTGAATATATATGCTCATGTTTTAAATTATTTTTCTTGTATAGCATGAGATAGGTCCTATAGTAGAGCATGCAGAGTAGGTCCTATCACAAAGTAGCCTCATATGGTAATTTAAATATGATTTTATAAATTGATTAAATTAAATCATTTTTAAGCATCCTAAATCTAGTTTCAAATTTCTTTCTCTTGTATAGACTGATTTAGACCATGCAAAGAAGCCTCATACAGTAATTTAAATATGATTTGATAAATTGAATTGAATTAAATAATTTTTAATCATCTTAAATCTGATTTCAACTTTCTTTCTTTTGTATAAACTGATTCAGATCATCCTAGTTTACATGGAGTGAAGAGGTCTCTTAATTATAAAGATGATAGGAGTTATATTATTTCATGGGCTATATTTCATAGAATTTTTATACATGTTTCAATATTTCAGTATTTCATGGACTTTATCTATATACATGTTTTATTATTTCATAGATTGTATATGTACATGTTTCAGTATTTTAGTATAATTTCATGGACTAGATCTATATATGTTTCAGTATTTTCATGGACTAGATCTATATATGTTTCAGTATTTTCATGGACTTAATATATTTTTTCATGGACTTTTTAAATTTTTATTTTGTGGAATATTAATTGTTTGATGCAGGAGCATTAAGGGTGTAAGCGAAATTTTGCATCACCAAAAGAATGTTGTTTCTTTTTAATAAGGGCTAAATTTGGCAGGGTTACTATTTTAGTAAGTTTTCATTTATGTATAATTGGGCATGAAATATTGTTTGTGCAATTCTCTATTTTTGTTGTGAGTTTCAGATTGTAAGGGAGTACCCTTCATCATTGTTAAACAGTAATTTACACATGTAAATTTATGCATTTTAAATTGAACAAATTAGTCATCGTCATGAGATAATATTTTACAATTAAATATTAATATTTTCATACATTATAATTTAGGAGTTAAAAACTAATTTAACACAAGTATGTTATCTAAGACATTAATAGGACATTAATGTAAATTTAATATGAAATTAATAGGACAATAATGTGAAATTATAGGATTTCTTAAGGGGATCAAATAATTCAAAGTACATGTCTTATGTTCAATCACAATTGATATAATTAAGTATTAGAATTTAGGATGAATCAGCATAACAATCACATACTATACAAAAATAGTGTTAATGTTAATATAATTTATGCTCTAATAGGATTTATTAAGGGGTCCTAATAGGATGTCTTTAGGAGATCAAAGAAGTTCTCAAAATTTTCTTAAGGGTATCAAAGAATTCGAACTACATGTCTCATGTTTAATCAAAATTGATATGTGTAAGATAAGGGGACCAACCATGTTCAAGGCGCCAGGTCATGGAGAGCCAAGAGAAGAAGGTTTCCCTAGCTTACCTCACTCTAAAGGGATGTTTTGAAGTAGGGGATGAGAATGATGAGAACTATGAGATCCTTCAATCACTCTGTAGACCCAAATTCTAATTTGGGGCTAGGTGAGCCAGTTTTTGGGTTCAACACTGTACCTCAGGTAGTTCTCTGCCCGAGGACGAAAGTGTGGTTTTGGGATGATAGGTTGGTGCACTGGCATCTCTCAAGTGCGTTATCGTCTGTACGATCATAGGATCAAAAACACAACATGAATCGTCAGAAAATAAGCTAATGGCCTAGCTAGTGACTTCTAAAGGAACAAAACAAAATTATAAAGTAGGAAAGATTCAAATGCATATGAAAAAGTTAATATATGAGAGCTAAGATAACAAAGAGGATCTCACCAAAATGCTAGTTCACCAGCTAGCTTCGAAAAGTACGTCCACCTACACACAAGAAAGAGGAAAAAATTGTTTGGGCTGTATAGGGGTCTACCTTAGTCAGACCCCCGTTTTGGTGTTTCTACCTCCACGAACAACCAGATAGCAACGAGGGAGAAATATGCGATAAAGAGGTAAAGAAAGAAGGAATGCAAATAACACTACAAAACAATAAAGAGCTACTCTACCAAATGACAAAGGAGAGGAGTGAAATGTTACCACCTCCACCAAGAGCTCACTAGCCAATGGGGGAGAAAGAAGGCTTGAACAATCACCATAGCCTTGAATGTGATAAAGGGAGGTGTTGCAAAACCTCAAGCCCACGCTGTAATGGCTTGCTTCAAACTTACTTTGCAGAGTTGATGGAGTGTTGAAATGTTGCTTGCTAGTGAAGAGAATGCTAGAACTTGTGAAGAGATTGCTTGAGAGTCCAAAGAAGATTAAATTGAATGAAGAATGGATGAATTTGAAGGATAAGAGGGAAAAATATGCCATTTTCAAGGTCGGTTGGTTGAAGAGGGACATTATAAATTGACCCCAATCGAAAGTGTAATGCCTCTGCCAACTTCAGATGTAGGAATCTGCCAGGAACGTAAGCATGTCACGCGGACATCTACACGTCACCTGCACATCCCCAAAAAATATTCTTCTACCAACATAAATTACAAATGCAAGTGGAAGGCAAGCGGCTAGCTAATGTGGAATTTTGCCTTCGAATTTGGTTTTCTAAGGTTAGGATGTGTAAAAGGGAAATTTTTGCGAGGGGTGAAAATTTTCTCCTATAAATTTTTCCCCCACTTTAGCGAGCATGAATACTGATGAGTGCTTTAGTAAATTAGATCAAAGAGTAGGTAGGGTTAGAAATATATACGTGAACTGTTGAGGAAGCATACCACGATCTGGAAAGCTTGAAAGTGCAAGGCAAAACAAAGGACTCCATAGACCCATAGAACTATGAAGCTACACAAGGTACACCGAAGGTCCTAAGACCAATGATGGAAAAATCCCATAGGATGAAAGCATCTTATAGGCCCTAAGACTTCCAAGAAGGTATTCCTCAAGATCTCTCACATGAAGAAAACCCAAAAAGTAAGCATCTCATAGGCCCTCAGACCTACAAGGAGGTAGCCCCCAAGATCTCTCACATGAAGGAAGCCCTGTGAAGTATGTGTCTTACATGCCCATAGACCTAGAAGAAGGTATCCCCCAAGATCTCTCACATGAAAGAAACCTAGATGAAAGTGCCTTATAGGACTGTAGACCTAAAAGGAGGCATCCCCCAAGATCTCTCGCAAGGAGGAAACCCAAAGGAAAGAGTGCCTTACAGATCCAAAAATTTGCAAGGAGGAATCCCTCAAGATCTCTCACATGGAGGAAACCCAAAGGAAAGGGACTATGCAGAGTCGAATTTGGAAAGTGGCTTTATAGGGACACCTAGAAAGTGACATGTCTACCCGTAGATAAAACATTTCAAGAACAAAGGGGCCACATAGGCTATCAAGCAAACAGTCACACAGACTATCAAAAAATCATAAATATTTCAAAGGGGTCCCTTGGGAACCTAGTGTAAAGAGGGGGTTCACTCAAGGGACTCGCTATTTGAAAGTACAGGAAAGATGTTCCTTCTCAAATTGATTCACCATCAAGAAATCCTTTTGAAATATGTTCACTTCATCAAGGAATTCAAAAGGAGGAAAGTGCCCCCTCGCGAGGGGAAGGTAAAGGTTGCTTCCACCTCAAAGGAAATTTCTCAAGTTATTTCTTTATGAACCCATGATGAAGGAAACATGTTCCGTTAGGGTCCAAGTCAAGAGTGCAATTTTCAAAAAGGTTTGTGAAGATTCTCAAGAAAATATTAGTTGGAAACGAATGCATTTTCAAAAAATTGAACTGTTATAGAGAAGAAATTGTCGTACATGAGAGGGACAACTCAAGAAAAGAAGCCAGAAGGATAAAAAGAGCGAAAAATAGTTAAATCAATTAAAAAATAAGAAACATAGGGGTGATCTGATATTTTAGGATTAGAGTTTCTCATAAATAAATAAATATATATATATATAAGTATAATAGTAGTATATAAATTAACTTTCATCAACCCCCTACTATATCAGACCATGTGAAGAATGCACTAGAAGACAAAGTAAAAATAAAAAATTAGGTCAACATGGAAGGGAGCCTAAATGCCCCAATGCTTTGCATCATCCCTAATTTTCCAAAATTCAAACACAAACATGGAGGAGTGATGAAACAAATAGAAGAAGGTTTATGACACAGAAAATCACTCCTATACCCAAGAACCAACAAGGTTGACAAGGGTCATCCAGGAACAAAGCACAATCAAGGGGGAACACATCACAATAGACATGTACATCTATTCTAAAGATAAAGAAGGGGAATCCCCTAACACTAATCGACCAAGAGGTCATCCGCTTTCCACTCTAGATCATCATAAGGAGGAGGATGAGCCTGTAGTGGAAGAATGTTAAGGGGAGGAGGTTATGAACCTCCCACAACAAGGGCTAAGGAAGAAGCTCGTGTAAGGTCTCCTCCGCTAAGCTCTTATGGAGCTAGGGTAAATGACTTCACAAAAATCATTGATAAGGCCAAAAATTCATCCAGAGAGTTAAACATGCACTTTACTAGAGTGCCATGTTTTACCTCAATGGATGGAGAGGGTTGTGCCCAAGATTCACTGCTAGGCTCACCGAATGATTCAAGAGCGGTGATGAACTCAGGGGAAGTCAGAGCTAGCTCCATCACTAGGATGGAACAAGTTAGTGTAGGACCACCCTTTAAAGAAGGTGGGCTCCTCTTATGCCCTCCATTGTTGGTAGGACCAACCTCTACATTCTACTCTATCGGGGGGTGTGAACTCCCCATAGACGAGGTGAGCGGCGCAAAGGAAGAGGAGGAGGAGAAAACCATAACAGATACCACCTAAGTGTTTGACATATCTATAGGTTTTGAAAAAGGAGGGCCATCCGAAAGGGACATCAACAAGGTAAAATCAACTAAAGGAGTGATGAACACCTGCACCCTTTTAGAGTCAAGCACACTCACAATAGGATTTGACAGCGATATGGAGCTCGGTTGGATGAAAGCAGAGGGGAGGAGAGAGAAGGATGCAAAAGGAGGTCCTGAAACAAGGGCAGTGTTCTCCTCATCCTTTCTTTGCAAGGTGGTCTACTTAGCCATGAGGGCCTTTTTTCGACACTTGCACTCATGCGCAAGGTGATTTTTGTGACTCTTCGAGCTAGAGGCCAGAAGTTGTGAAGGGACAAAAGGCTCCTACTCAGCCATGGGAGTGTCTACCACGGCTATTTCTAGTGGAGGGATAGAATCCTGGATGGGAGAAGGAGGAGTAGGTTGAGAAACAGTAGGGGGAATCAACTCTAATACCTTGACAACGAGCCTCTTCCCATTTACTTCCTTAGGAGTAGAAGTGGTGGGAGGCCATGAAGGCCGAGACATAGAAGATTATCCTCGGGGACCTTTCTTCCTACCATATAGGTAGTACCAAGGTCCGGGAGGTTTGGTGGGGAGATCTGATATCTAAATCTTGGGTTTTCACTAAGCTGGTATCATCGGACTTAGAGGGTAAAAATCAAGCATATTCATCCAAAACTCTTCTCTGGAAAGGGTGGTAGGAGATCCATCCTGGGAATGGGGTTAGCTTCTCTTTTTCCTTTCGAGAAGGGGAGATGACTTGTTGTTGTGCTACTGGAAGGGTCAAATTTTCCTTTCCTTTTCCCCCAGTTTTATACTTCACATAACTTTTGTAAAGAAGGTCTATCCTTTGAGGAAGTGGACCAACCAAGGCAGGCCAAAAGTGATCCAAGGAATATCCCCCATGGGATACCAAAGGCTAATATCCAGTATCATGCACTATGTGCACAACACCTTCATGGGAGAACATTAAACATTTGTGAATGACGAAGGTGATCCCATTCATGGAAGCTAGCCAAGGTATGCCTAACTTCATTCTAAACAAATCCGACTCTGGAATGACATCAAAAATTATGTCTATGGTCCCAAGTTTGACTAGGAAAAATAGAGTTATCAAACCATAAGGTTTAAGAGAAATTCCATCATGCGTACGGATGATGTACTTTGTTTCTTCATACTCCTCTCTATGTAATGAATTAAGCCACACTGTTTCCTTTGTAATGACATTCACTCAGCTCGTAGGGTCAACTAGGATCCCTGTCACAATGTTCCCATTGATGCAAGTGAGGATGTAAAGGGTAGAGGGGTTTTTGTTTAAAGGAACATCCTACGGTGTGAATATCACATCTAGTGAGCTGGTCGCAGGTTGTGTAGAGGGAGTAAAGGTAACCATGTTAACATACACCTCGTGTTGAGTGATAGAATCAGAGGGATCGATAATCATGTTGGAAGAATGTGACAGAAATGAGTACCTGTATATCTGTAACTCACTATTCCCTATCATCACCAAATTGTTTGCATTTTTTTTGCTTCCATCAAGACAAATAGCACCATCCTTGATGCGGTCATGTATCTTGTGATGCAGGTGCATACATCGTTTGGTGTCATGTTTGTTAACTCAATGGTATTAAAAAAAGGTATTCACATCATATCAACTAGGGTAAGGTTCCTTGAGAGGCTTAGGGTTATCCAAGGTTATGATCTTGTCCTTTGACAACCTTTGTAGGATGGAAGAATAAGATTATGCCAACTTGGTGAACTTTTGGTTGTGTTTGAGGCCGTTATCTTCCATAGCGGCTACTACATTCACAAAAAACTTACCTTTTCTAGAGATTGATACAATGGACTTCCCTTCTAAACGGGAGCATGAGGATGATTTCCCAAACTAGACTATCATTTGTTGATATTCTTGTAATGCCACACAAAGATAAGTGAAAGAAGGGTATTTCATAAGGGAAAACTTTTCCTACCAAGGTCTTTATAACTTCCCTATGAATACCTTTTGTACATTAGAATTGGGAAACAAGTATGAGATTTGTGAAAAGATTGCTTGGAACCACACCTATGAAATCAATAATATTTTAATTATCCCCTTGTTTGCATCAGATGATATCCGAAAAAGGTCATCTTCGACTTGATGTTAGCTTGGAATTATCGTAAGAATTGGTTCACAAGTTGATCAAATGAGAAAATAGTGTTATCAGGCAAGGAACACTACCACTCAAGTGTTGTATCCTTGAGAGATCAATGGAATAACTTCACCATCAATGCATCATGATGGAAGAAATCTATGCATAGAGTGTTAAAGGTGGAAACATGTGTTTGTGGGTCCCCTTTGCCTCCATATTTTTCAAATTTGGGAATCTCCATCCCTTGCGGGAAAAGAGTACTTAAAATTGCTACTGGTAGTGGGCTATGCTAGAAGAGGGGTTGAAATATAGGTTGGGCAAAGGCTTGGGAGAGAATCGCTAGCTAGCTTTCCATCTTGCCCATATTCTAAAGAAGGGTGTTCAGAATAGGGTCATTAGATGACATGGGACTAGTGGAACCTCCTCTAGAACCACCACCGGAACCACCTCCGGAATTACCAATAAGGCAACCATTGGAACCACCTCCATTTCCAAAGCCACCACCATGGCCTCCATTGGAACCACCTCTGCTAGTATTTACCCTACTACTAAAGCCACTGCCACTACCAAAGCTCCCACCACTCAGCCCGCCAAAACCTCCATTGCTAGAGGTGATAGGAGGGGTGAAACTAAAATCTAAGGGCATTTTGTTTACTTTGATAGTTTTAGACCTCTCAGAGGTAGGGGGACACTAATCGAAGGGACCATTTCCACCATGAACTCACACGTGGGAGGCATTGACACTCCTAACTATATCTCATGTTCCTCGAAAGTTTCCCCTTGTACAATGTTAACATTATTTGAAGGGGCACAAGCTTCAGTCAGACTAGAGAGGCTAGCTAGGAGCTCTATACCTATTTGGTCTCTGCCCACCATATATTTGATTTCACTAATAACCTTAGCGGCTCTAGCCAACTTTGGCTCCTTTTCTAGATGATTCTTTAAGTCACCCAACCTTTTGCTAAGGGTAGCAATATATTCGAAAGGAATGTGAACAACTTTGTGCTCATCCACTAACGATGGCATGGGAGATGCACAAATAGTGGGGACACGGTCAGTCTCATCAAAGAATCCTATCTCACCCCACGATAATTGCTCCTGAGTAGAAAGACCAATCATAGGTCTAGAAAAAAGACTAGTAGAGAAACTAGAAGTGAACCTCATATTCTCCATCAGAATATATCATACACTTCTCCTAACAATATACCTAGAGGTCATGGACTAGGTTGTGATGCTCATAAACATTCACACCACTTAGAGGCACAATGGCCACAAGGTACAAGGGAAAATATTCAACACCAATGAATGGGTAGGCATTGGTTCACGTCAAGTTCACCAAAAATGTAAGAGAGGGGGACCAACCATGTTCAACGCCCTAGGTCATGAAGATCCAAGAGAAGAAGGTTTTCCTAACTTACCTCACTCTAAATGGATGTTTTGAAGTAGGGGACGAGAATGATGAGTTCTATGAGATCCTTCAATCACTCTGCATACTCAACATATAATTTGGTACTATGCGAGCTAGTTTTTTAGGCTCAATACTGTACCTCAAGTAGCTCTCTTCCCGAGGATGAAAGCGTGGCTTCGGGATGACAATGCATTGCGCTAGTGTATCTCAGGTGCATTAGCGTCTATAAAACCAGAGGACCAAAAACACAATACAAACCATCAAAAAACAAGCTGACGACCTAGCTAGTGACTTCTAAAGGAACAAAACAGAATTATAAAGTAGGAAAGATACAAATAGATATGATAAAGTAAATATATGAGAGCTAAGATAACAAAGAGGATCTCACCAAGATGCCACTTTTCTAGCCAGCCCTGAAAAGCACGTCCACATGCACACAAGAAAGAGGGGAAATTTTTGGGGGTTGTATAGGGGTCTACCTCAGTCAGACCCCCGTTTTGGTGTTTCCACCTCCACGGACAACTAGATAGCAGCGAGAGAGAAATATGTGATAAAGAGGTAAATAAATATGGAATGAAAATAACACTACAAAATAGTAAAGAGCTACTCTACCAAATCACAAAGGAGAGGAGTGAAATGTTACCACCTCCACCAAGAGCTCACTAGCCAATGGGGGAGAAAGAAGGATTGAACTATCACCACAACCTCAACTGTGATGAAGGGAGGTGTTGCAAAACCTCAAGCCCACGTTGCAATGGCTTTCTTCACACTTGCTTTGTAGAGTTGACATAGTGTTGTTGCTGCAATGGAGTGTTGAAATAATACTTGCTAGTGAAGAGAATGCTAGAACTTGTGAAGAGATTGATGGAGAGTCCAAAGAATATTGAATTGAATGAAGAATGGATGAATTTAAAGGAGAAGAGAGAAGAATCTATCATTTTCAAGGTCAATTGGTCAAAGAGGGACGTTACAAATTGACCCCAATCGAAATTCTAATGCCTCTACCAAATTCAGATGTAGGAATCTGTTAGGGACGTAAGCGCATTACACGGATGTCTACACACCGCATGCACTTCCCCAACAAATATTTGTCTACCAACACAAAGGAAATATTTCAAGTGGAAGGAAAGCAACTAGATGATGTGTAATTTTTCCTTCGGATTTGGTTTTCTAAGGTGTGGATGTGTAAAAGGGGAATTTGCGTGAGGGGTGCAAATTCGCTCCTATACAATATGAATCATAGTCAAGACATTAATAAGACATTAATGTGAAATTATAGGATGTCTTAAGGGGATCAAATAATTCAAATTACATGTCTCATGTTCAATCACAATTGATATAATTAAGTATTAGAACTTAGGATGA
Organism: Sequoiadendron giganteum; assembly: GCA_007115665.2. Classification (NCBI taxonomy): domain Eukaryota; kingdom Viridiplantae; phylum Streptophyta; class Pinopsida; order Cupressales; family Cupressaceae; genus Sequoiadendron; species Sequoiadendron giganteum. The sequence goes on along the minus strand of CM021102.1, from coordinate 752,787,203 downwards.
CTCATCATAACAATCACATACTATACAAAAATAGTGTGAATGTTAATATAATTTATGTCCTAATAGGATGTCTTAAGGGGATCAAATAATTTCCCAAAATTTGGTGAAGTTTCCAAGGAAACCAAATTTAACAATAATATACATGTTATTTAGTGATTATACATTCAAATTTTGAGTTTCAATGTAGGAAAACATGCTCATAACAAAATATATATAGAATATCGATTTTTAGATATAAAAGTGTAGATTAATTGTGTATGTACATATACAAATTTGGCATATATGCCAACTCAAAATAATGTTTACAAAATGTAGCTACGTCGTCTCAAGAAAATATAAAACTTGTGGTGAATCATCAAAATGTAGCCTCTTCATGCAACTTGATATCAAAATGATTTAAAAAATATCAATATATCATCAAAACATGTATTTAAATTTATATAAAACTATATATATACACTTACCTATATTTACAAGTATTCTATGTGTTTTAGGTTGAATTTGCATCCTCTCCTTTTTGTTTTAAAGTATGTGATGAATGTGATGATGGATTATGGATACAAAAAGGAAAATAAATAAATTTCAACTATTAACATAAGTAATATCAATATATCATCAAAACATGTATTTAAATATATAAAACTATATATACTTACCTATATTTACAAGTATTCCATGTTGTCTAGGTTGAATCTGCATCCTCTCTTTTTAGTCTCAAAGTATGCGATGAATGTGATGATGACTTAAGGATACATGAGGAAAATAAATCAATTTTAACTATTTACATAAGCAATATCAATATATATCACTTTTTCTTATATTAAAGATACTGTGAGCACCAAAAATATTACAAGCAATTCAGCTCTGTAGTATTACTACAATAATAGAGATATTACATTTTCTTATGCCCCTAATGCTCTCTTATGATCCCATTTACATTGATTACATTTTACCTCTTCCCCATGTACACAATTTTTACTAGAAGTATAAGGAGAGAATATACCAGGTTATATTATCTATATAGTCCATCCTTTACAAAGTATATACTAGCTTACATAGATACAAAAAGTTAAAAAAAATAGTTGTATTATGTATTGTTAATCCCACTTCAATTACCAATGTCAAGTTCCCTATTTATGTATTCCCTATTCTTCATTTCAAGAAGGGCCTTTACTATTGAGACTCCTCATTAGTGAATTCTGCTTGGTTTCCTTGATTTGGACCATCTAAGCTTGTTCCCCCTTTTTCCACCTTCTCATTGAAGTCCTTCTGAAACTGCTATAGAGCCTTTAGGAAGATTTATGTACGAGGATGCCCCACCTACCAAGTATTCCCACATCTTACATCATGCACATTGATTTTTATAGTATGCCATCATCTAGTAGCTTGAAAAATTGGATTTGGACACCTCAACTATTAGGGAGACTTGCAGTGCAACATTGTAAAGTGAGTCTTTTATAGGACTCGGTAAGTGCCCTTTTGTTACCATTGAACTTCTCATCATTTCTTGATTTCCAAATAGCCCATAATATTTTAGTAGAAAGACAAAGCTAGAACATAGACAAATCATTTTTGATCTTATTATCTTTCATTAATATAATTTTTCCAATTTTAAGTTTTTTATTGTTTCCCTAGATGCACCATTCTTCACAAAAAAGTTTCCATAATTCTATTGTATATAAACATTCAAATAAGATATAGTTTATGGTTTCTAGTACCCTATAGATGTTGCAAATTTTTGTCTTTGGATCTTATTTTATAATGAAGTTTTTGATAGATTAAGATCCATCTGAAGAATGCCTTTTTAGGATCCAATATGTTTGACCAATTGTTCCTGAAAACTTTGGACCATTCATTTCCACTTAACTCAGAAATTCATTTGTTATTAGCATGTTCAATGATTCCTTATTGATTATAAATAAGGTTATAGATTAGTTTAGCATTTGATTTCATAATCTATGTTCCATCATGCCATTGAAATTATTGAAACTGATTTGTATTGTTTTCAATCAACTAAGAATCTTATGTATTTACAAGCTTCCTTTAAAACTGTGCATACTCTCCAATTGGAGGCAGGAAGGTTGAATTCCCTACTTAACTCATTCCAATCTTTAAGGTTCCCATATTTTATAATATAATCAAAGAATTTGATGCACTTATGAGCCCAAATTTTAGCGAACACCCTTGCAACAGTGCTAAAGGTTTTCCCTTATGTTTTAGGTTACACCATATAGATCTATGTATATATACTATATTTTTTGAGTAAACTGGAAATTGGTTATCTTTTCCTTTACCTGCTCCCATGCCCTCCAGATGCTCTTTTAAACAACAGACCCTTCGGGGGTTATGTGGTTGCAATTGCTAAGGAGGTCACATGATTAGGTGTAGCATTCTTAGGTGTAGCATTCTTGATGTTATTCCTTATAAGAAATTTCCATGATTCATCCCCATACAAGGCTTTGATAATCTATTTAGAGGCCAAAGCTATCCCTTGGAGTTTTAGATCTTTTAGTCCAAGACCATTACCAGTCTTGTTCAAACATCACCAATCCCAATTTATTGCATGTTTTTTCCTTTTACGCTTGCCATATGACCATAGAAAGTACCTTATTCTTTTATGTATTTCATTGATTTGGTAACTGCTAAAGAGCCACATAGAAGCAAAGTATAGGCTACATGAGGATAATATCTTTTGACACACTTGCATCTTGTCAGCAAGAGAGAGAATTTTTCTATTCCATTTCCCAATTTTCATTTTTATCTTATCCTTAATCCACAACCACATATCTTTAAGGTTGGGTTAGATAGAAAATGGGATGCCCAGGTACCTTAGTTGCTTTTGGGGGCTACCCCACTGAATTCCATATTTATTTATCCATTCATGGGGATTATCTTCCCACCCTAGCATGATATATTTTTCTAGACAAAACTTAGCTCCTAATGCTAGATATAAGCAATTGAGTTTCTCCATTAGGTTAGAGACATTGGGCTCCTTTAGGTTGAGAAATATTGCAATATCATCTGTAAATTGGGAATTGATGAGGTTATTACCATCTAGTAAAGTTATACCCTTCACACTTGGGGTGCTTTCATTAACCCTCAAGAGGTAATAAAAGTCATCTAAAGGTACTATAAATAAAGTAGGGGCTAGGGGACAACCCTATCTTATTGATATTTATAGATTGAACACTTCATTAAGTGAACCGTTTACATCCACTTGGGAAACAACATCCTTGAAAAGAGTGCTTACCATATTTCAAAAAAAAAATTTGAATTCAAATGCTTCAAGAGTTAATCTTATGTAGGCATTTTCAAATTCAAGGAGTAGTATTGTTGCATCCTAGTTTGAGTACCTTACCCATTCCATGGTTTCCCAACTAGTGATTAAGTTCTCCAAAATGTATCTTCCTTTGATAAATATAGGTAGCAAGTTTCTTAGCCTCCTTGCTAACACCTTGGCTAGGATTTTGTATGAAACATTTAACAGTGTAATTGGCCTCCATTTTTTTATGAGGGTTTTATCTCCCTCTTTTGGAAGTATATTTATGATGCCCATATTTATATTCCTATCCAACAAACCTCTCTCCAAGGATTCCTTATATATGAGGTGCAAATCATCAACAATCCAATCAATAAATACTTTGTTGAGTTCAACGGGAAGGCCATCATCTCCAGGATTATTGTCATTCAAAAGGGACATAATTTCTTTCCTTATCTCTCCCTTTGAAATCTCCTTTCGTAAATCCTTGGCATCTTCTTCCCTAATATTTTTTGGGATGATATTCTTGAGGAGGTTCCTTGCACTAGAGAAGCCCTCAAAGCCACCTTCCGAGGTGAACATACTTTTTTCGAATTGGAAGAAGTGAATTTTGATGTCTTCTTGATTGGTATAGGAGACACCCTCATCCCATAATTTCTCAATATGTTTTTTGATGTTTTTCTCTTTTAGGAATCTAAAAATGAATTTAGTTCCTTTGTCCTCAAGATGTTTAGCTAGTTAAGCTTGGCCCTTTTTTTGAGTCCTTGGATCCTATTGGCTTGTATCATCCTTAATGATTTTTTGACAAGTATGAGTTTTCTGCCCAACACCTCATTTCCAAGATCATTTTGGAGGTTGGATTTAGTATGGAGCAACTCCTCCTAAAGGAGCCCCTTCTTTTTCCTCTTGTCCATAGCCATTTTCTTACCAATTGTTTGAAATAAGGTTTTCGAGCCCTTAGTGTTCATGTCCCACTTCTTAATTGCACTCTTTCCTTTGTGCATCTAACTATTAATCCCCATTAGGGTCTTCACAACAACCAAAAAATCCTCATCTCTAAGAAATTTTGTATTAAGGATGAAGCTTGCATCTTTTTTCCCTTCATTCCTCTTAGCATTTTTTAGAATGATTCTTGCCTTGATGGGATGGTGGTCAAATATTGTATAAGTATGAACTTCTATTTTACATCCATCCCTAAGGGAATATATAACATAGTGATCCTTATTAATATAGAACCTATCTAATGGAAATTATATTCTCTTTCCACCTTTTTGTGCATTACACCAGGTGAACCATATGCTAGGGAATTCACTTTTCTCCCACTCAATTAGGTCAGCAAGGTTTAATTTAGATTTCATCCTCATCTAGAAATACCTCTAATTTCATTTTGATTCCACGTGTATCCCTCCATATTTTTCTTCAGGCTTGTCAATCATGTTAAAATCCCCACCTAGGATCCATGGAACATTTTCTAGGTTATACAACCAGTTCCAAGGTTTGATTCTTTCTCTATATTCATTGGGTGCATACACAAAGAATATTCCAAATGCATTTTCATCTTTTTATAAGATAATATAGACAACCCTATTACAAGGGGATATACTTGAAATATTAAAAAAAATGGGGCTATGATATGACCCTATTCTTCCCAATTTCATTCAAGAAATGAGATCCAAACCATGAAATAACTATCAACCTAAGAAGTGCATGAAATCAAGGTTTGAGTTTTTAAATTTCTCATTTATGCAAGGACGAGGGGGGGTGAGCAAAACAACACCTTGGGGAGAAGAATTTTAGACTAATAAAACAACTCTAATCCTAGGTCTACAAAATGCAATGAAGAAATCTATTACAAAATAGAAGGAAATAGTGAATTTTATGAAAAAAATAGAGAATAAGGAATGTTGTGCACTTGTTGAAATTTGATGATTTTATAACCCTAACAACAACTCATTTGCCAGGTGGAAAATGTGTCCTAGTATACTTTCTCAGGAGGCTGTGAATAAAAAAATGTAGCTTGTGAACTTTGAAAATCTTCTACCCTTGGAACCCTAATAGGGACTGATTCGCTAGGTGGCGAATGGGTCCTGGTAGGATCTTCATGAAAAATTTGAATCTAATCTTGAAGTTCCAAACCTGTAATTCTTTCTTGTAACTTGAAATCCCCGTTTTCGGATTCAGGTCTGCCAATAATCTGTAAAATAAATTTTGATGTTTGTTGGTGGATAGGGATTTTCCTCAATCAAACCCCATGTTTGGTAATTAAATCTTGATGATAAATTGAAACATTAAACATGGAATGTGTGTACAATCCTAACCTTAAGTGTGTCTAATATTAATATTTTTAATGATGCAAAGTAACCCTACTCTGAAATTGTGTTAGAATAGGATCCTAGAATGAAACATGAACAATACAAAAGACCTACTTTAGGAGATCCCAAACCCCCTTAATAAGCCATGAATCTGAATATACCTCTCTCTAGGATAAAAATAGAATGATCATAGAAGATGAAATCACTTAGGAAACAAGTCCTTAGGCTTAATTGAATGTCTTGTGCATCTCCGAAAACCTAGAATCCATCATGATTCTCCATAGGAATCTATCATCACTTCTTCAATAATGCTTGATCTTTTACAACAAAATGAGCTTGAATACCTACAAACACACTATAATTCTGCTCCAAGACTTCACTCTTGCTTGCTTCTTGAATTTGAATGCTTTATCTCATGAAAAATATTTCTATTAATCTAGTTCTAGTTGAAACATAATGAAATAACCTTGTATTTATACATAACTTAAGATGAAATCCAAAACTTCAAATAACACAAGCCAACATCAGATCTAGGATTTGAAATCATTAAAATCTCACAAAAAACATATCCAAAAGAGGATTCCTAGGTTTAAGTGAGGACCCATTTTCCATGTGGTGAATGGGTCCTAGCTCACTTAGCTAGGACATACTTCGAGGATTGTTAAATTTTATGTAGAAATAGGGTCCTAGGATCTAGTGAGGACCCATTCAGTAGGTGGTGAATGGGTCCTAGGTCATTAACCTAGGACACACACCTTAAAAACTTAACTGTTGTGTAATCATTTATGAATGTCAGGATTTATCTCTAAGGATTTTTAATTAATTAGGCTTGGATTTGAATTAAAGGGACCAATTAAGGAAAATCTTGATCTCAATAAATTAATAAACCCTAGATTAGTGTGAAAGTGTAATGATACACTTTACAACACCCTAAATAAGGCACCATTAAGTCCATTTTATTAAGAAGGGACCTAAACCTAATGTGAATGTGTAAAAAACATTACAACACTAAATCAAGGCATAATTAAGCTCATTTTAATATTACTTTCTCCCAAATTAAGTGTGAAAAAGGGATACTTTTTTTTACACTATATTTATCCCCCACTTTAGCGGCCATATGATACTATGTACATATGAAAGCTAAAGGAATTGAAATTATATAAAAATGATACTCATATGGATTCATTAGGGAGAATGAAGCCCCCACTATAGTTACCTACAAAAAAATAATGTTAAGGACCCATCCTGCAACACAGGTTCATTAGTCATTCAAAAATCCTCTTATCAAACTTCTACAGAGAATTGAATTTGAGGGTAGATGTATGCCCCCTAATTCCACTTGCTTTATGGTGGTGGAATGAGGGTGAATGTGAAACCAAATCGAATTAATTAACTCATATCATAGGGTATTTCCAAGTACCATACCACATAGTGATAGACATGTGATGAGATCAAGAGCGAAATTATGAATCCAATGAAACAAACAACATAAAAAATAGAGTCCTCTAGCCCCCAATATGCTAATTTGAGTTGAATGTTCTTAAGATTAAATAAGCTTTATTTACTAGGGTTTACTATATACTAATGAAAGTGAAACTTTTAGTATTCATTTGTAATTTACCTCTTTGCAAATTACCTTAGTGTAGAGTGATCTAGGATGTCGAGCCGATAGACCTACAAGCCCTGTAGACTTGATGTTGTTCATGACAAGGTGGCATGAGGTGCACTTCGATAGATAGTGAGTGGATTCTTCTCTACCTTTTCATCATTTCCATGCATCTAATATACCTTTTTTTACATATTTGTAGTATTTTTCAAACCCTCGAAAAGATTGACACAAAGCATTCATCTTTGTCACAAAGCATCCATTTCTGGCACAAAGCATCCCACCTTGGCGCAAAGTGTCCCACTTTGGTGCAATGTGTCCAAAATTTTCTAATGTGTCCAAGACCTCCAATCCAAAAATAGAATAAGTGTCCACATTGGCCCTAAAGTGTCTTACATAAACTCTAGTGTTATTTAATTGATAGATTTAGGATTTAGTTTATGTATTTTGTTATTTTAGATTCCTCCTTGAGCCTGGCAGCATTTCCGAGGGAAACAATTTTGTTTCCTTTTGAGAGTCGATCTCACAACTGTCAGAGGAGGAGATCATCCTTCTACAAGATGTAGGATTGTTTTGGGTATACCTCATTCCACCTATGTGGTATCACAATGCCATGTTGATGGACCTATTAGAGAGATGGGATGCCGACACATGTACCTTCCATCTTCCTATGAGGGAGATGACTATCACTGTAGAGGACATACATCACATCTTGTGGTTTCATATCTAGGGCAAGGTCATACAGTCAGTAGAGGAGAAATCTTCCAGGCAGATGCAAGATGATATCCTATGTGTTGAAATGAACAAGATAACCAAGAGAGGGGGTGAATTAGTTGTAACAAATTAAAACTTCAAAAACCTCAACAGTAAATATATCCACAAGCATTCATTAAACCCTTATTCTATTAGAGTGATTAAACATGTAAGGTAGATACCAAAAAGTAAAATCAAAACACCATCCACATGAGAACACCAAATTTACGTGGAAACCATATGAGGGAAAAACCATGGTGAGGATTAGCTCATAATATAATTAATATAAAAACCGGTACAAAGGGGCTCATTGCAAGAATAGGAAACATTGTCCAAAAAGGCTCACAACTAGGGCTGATTGCCAAAAAAAGAAAACAAGAAGATAGAAGAAGAATGTTACGCAGATAAACACTTATCAATACAACAAAGAGTCCACCACAATTTCTTGCACACTTTTTTAGTCTCACATAAAAGATATCAAACGCCTTCAGCACATACACAAAGAAACACTTCTCAATGCAACAAAGAGTCCATGACAACTGCTTGCACACTTTCATAGTCTCACATGAAAGATATTAGATGCCTTTAGCTCACTTCATTCAGGAACCCTAACATGAAATTCACATTACTCTACTCAATTTCGCATCACATACACTTCACTCACAACAATCTCACATCTATCTTGCTTCTTACTCTTTCTTACTTCCTCTTGCATCAACACCATACATATTTGTATCAAGATCTACCTCAAAACTTTGAAAACCATTGGAGATAGTCAGCAACTAGCTATTATATATTCAAATTTGAAATAGGTCAGCACCAAAACATTCCCATGGTGGATAGGAATGAAAGGCAACCTACATAAATTATTAATTAGGACCCAAATAGATCCCAACACACTTCAACACACTTCCACAAGCCTCACATGTAGTGTTAAAGACAAGGTTGGCCAAAACCTATGCAAAAAACCATAAACATTAAGTACATACTTCCTTAAATGAAGCCAAGAGTTTCAAATGACATAATTCACTTGAAATAAATCTAGAACAGTCCATGAACTACATATGATTTATCAAATAGTTCATTCATGTTCACATCAACAAATATTTTAACTCACGATAATTGATAACCCTTATTTGCATATTGGTAAATGAAACTCTCACTATACTGCATCAAATCAAGTAAAATTTTGAACACAAAAAGATAAAAGAATTATAAGAAACCTCCCAAATCTACACAACCTAAATCCAAATAGTCGAGAAACATGGAGAAAATACATTTCTCCCAAACAATAAAAAAATTCACTGAACAACTAGTTCACACACTAGTGAAAATATCTCTCATTCTACAATGATCCAAAAACCAAAATTCTGAATATAGCAACCTCTATCAACCTTGAATGGCCTATAAGAACTGCACATGGATAACATCAACATAGAATGAATGTGGAGCACAATACTGGAGCACACTATGAACATTTGCACAACATAATTTAATTTGCTTGTTAAATTTTTTCAAAAGCACTTGGAAACCAAGTACCAGAACCATCATCTCATCTCATTACTTGATTCCAACTCATCTTCAGAATCTAGAATAAAAGAATAGCTCCATGTACTCAAAACACTTCCTCAAGGTCTCAACTACACATGCACAACCTGTTTTCCTCTTTTCACAATTTTCTCAATATGCTCAACATCCTCATCCCATAGCTGACATCAATGACAACACTAGTAAGTAGATATCCTGATGACATCAATGACAACACCATCATTTTTGCAACAATCTCTCCCTTTTTCATTGATTGCAACACAACATGTGAAATGCCACCAAAGACCACACAATAGTTCTGAGCACACTCTTTCTTTTTTCTCATGATCCTCTCTCCCTTACATAATTCTCTCTCCCTAAGTAAATAAGTTCTTTTTCACATGATTCTCTCTCCCCCTTTGACATCAATGGAAAATGATAAAATGTTTTGCATTGTTCTCCCTCTTTAACATTGAACCAAAGCTTACCTGCTTTGAATACTCCCCCTTAGGAGTACACCCAACTAAATTAGCAACATAATGACAACACATGATACTACCTACTCGCCTTGAGAGGTAGACACCAACATTAGTCCAGAAAAGAGATAGATCCATAGATCCAATGGACCGATGCACCTCTATATGCATCTAGTTCAAGAAAGGATAGGAAATAACCCCCAACTTCTCTTGAAGATACTCAAAAGTATCCTTAGGAAGAGCCTTAGTAAATATGTCAACAATCAGATCCTTTGTAGGAACATACTTAGGCTTCACTTAATTCCCCATATCCTTCTCTCTCAAAAAGTGATATCTGATATATATATGCTTTGTCCTTGAATGCATCATCGGATTCTTTGAAATATTTATTGCACTTGTATTATCACAGAAGATAGATATAGGTTCATAAAATACAACTTTGATAGCCTTCAATGTTTTTCGCATCCATAATACTTGTGTACAAACATGATGCTATTGCAATATACTCAGCCTCTGTAGTAGATAAAGAAACTAAATTATGTTTCTTAATTAGCCATGATACCAATCTACATCCAAGAAAGAATGCGCCACCACTTGTACTTTTCCTGTCATCAACACAACCAGCCCAATCTATATCTGTATAAGCATTTAATGTGAAATCAGTATCCTTAGGATACCACAAACCATAATTTGGTGTGCCTCTTAAATATCTAAATATTCCCTTCACTATTGCAACATGTGTTTCTTTAGGATCTTCTTGAAATCTAGCAACAAGACAAACTGCATGCATGATATCCGGTCTAGAGTAGCAGTTAAGTATAGCAGTCCATGAATCATAGATCTATACTTGCTCTAATTAGCCTTAGGTGAATCATCATCTTTGCTTAATTTACAACCAGTCACAATAGGAGTACATACTAGTTTGGAGTCATCCATTCCAAAAAAAATCAATATTTTTTTGACATACTTAGACTATGAAATGAAAATCCCTTTATCTATCTGATTGATTTGTATCCCAAGGAAGAAATTCCTCTTCCCAAACATTGACATCTCAAATTATTTCTATATTTCTTCATAAAATTTCTTTCACATAGCCTCATTTCCACCAAAGATAATATCATCCACATATACAACTACTATCAAGATTTTTTCTTCCTCAATCTTAAAGTAAATATTACTATTTGCGGAGCCCTTGTTGAAACCTTGTTGTATCAAGTATGTATCCAATCTTGCATACCAAGCTCTAGAAGATTTCTTAAAACCATAAAGTTCCTTCTTCAACTTACATACCATTTTTGGTTGCTCTGATAACTAAAAACCTTCTAGTTGTTCCATATAAACCTCTTCTTCCAATTCTCCATTCAAAAAAGCAAACCTCACATCCATCTGATAGACCTTAAAATATTTAATTGATGCAAGTACCAAAAACATTCTAATATCTTCCATCCTAGCCACAAGAGAAAAATTCTCCTCAAAATATATACCTTCTACTTTTGAATAACACTCACAAAAGTCTTGCCTTGTTCCTGACTACTTCTCCATTCTCATTCAGTGTGTTCCTAAATACCCATTTAGTTCCAAATATGTTATTGGTTTCCGGTCTAAGGACCAATTCCCAAGTCTGATTGTTCTCTATCTACATAAGTTCTTCTTCCATTGCCTTCATCCAATGTTCATCCTCACATGCTTCACTCACTGGTTTAGGTTCAACTTTAGAAAGTAAACTCAAATTTACCTCAACTTCAGTAGATTTGCTTCTTGTTAATACACCTTTCCTCTTATCTCCAATAATCTGATCTTCAAAATGATTCTTTTGCACATAATTAGGGGTCTTAGGGGTCATCTCCAGAGCTTCTTCCTCTTCATTCTATTCATCATTTATTCATTCCACTTCTCTATAATCTGGTTCATCTGACACATATCCATCTACTGCAATAGAATTCTACAGGTTTTCATCAGCTTTAACATTCTCACTTTCAACTACCTTTTTCAACCTTTTGTTTTAACATATATAAGCTCTACTTTTAATATAATATCCAAGGAAGATACCTTCATAAAAAATTACATCAAACTTTCCTAAGTTTTCTTCATCTCTTTCGATATAACATTTTCTTCCAAACACTCTAAAGTACTTCACAGTAGGAATATTTACATACCATATCTCATAAGGAGTCTTGGTGCTATTAGCTTTAGCTTGAACTTTGTTAAGTATGTAAATAGTAGTATGAATAGATTAACTCTAGTATAATTTCACTGGATTTTCCTCTTTCATCATAGTCCTTCTAGCTTCTTGAATAGTTTTGTATTTTCTTTCAACAACTCCATTCTGCTAAGGAGTTCTAGGTGCACACAAATAACTCTTTATTCCATGAACTTCACAGAACATGTCAAAATCATTGGAGATGAATTAACCACCTCTATCAAACCTTAAGAATTTTATTTTAAAATCCATTTCATTTTTTACCATAGCTTTAAATGCCTTGAATTTATCTAATGCATTAGACTTCTCACTACTAAGAAAAGTAACCCATGTCATTCTAGAGTAATCATCAATCAAAAGAATAAAGTTCTTGTCACCTTGTAGACTTCTCACCCTTGTAGGAACAAAAAGATCCGTATGCACCAATTCTAGTAGTCTGGTAGCAACTTGTTCCTATCCCTTAAAGCTACTCCTATTTTTTTTTCCAAATTGACAACTCTCACAAACAACATTGATAGGTTTTGTGATCCTAGGTAAATCTCTCACAACATGAAACAAACTAATTCTTTCCAAATTATCAAAATTCATGTCACACATCCTCTGATGCCATAACCAACTATCATTAATCTATGACATCAAGTAATGACCATCAACACCCTTAAGATGATAGATGTTTCCATCTGTTCTCTTACCTGCAACAATCATAGTTCTGGAACCTTTTCGGATATCACATGCTTAATCCTTAAACACAAGATTATATCCTTTACTAGAAATTTGTACAACACTCAAGAGATTATGTCTTAAGCCCTTAACATAGTAAACATTTTCAGTATTATTCTTGTTGTCAAAACTAATTGAACCTATTCCACAAATCTTAGCTCCTGAATCATCTCCAAATTTAACTAATCCTCCATCATACTTTTTAACTTTAACAAAATCACATTTGTCTCTAGTCATATAATTAGAGAAACCATTGTCAAAAACCCAGTAATTCTTATCTTCTTTGACATTGAAATTAGATACCAAAGTACCTTTAACCTTATCCTTCATCTCTAAAACACTTTCCTTCACACAACTTTCAAGGTTACTAGAACCAGATTCTTATTTTATAACCAAAAACATACATTCATTATCATCAAAATATCCATAATTAGATTCATCATCTGAAATACCAGCATCTTCTTTCACATAGTAGTATTTCTTAATCATCTTTCCTTTATTTTCCTTGTTCTTATTGTTTAAATCTCTCTTTGGACATCTCAAAGCATAATGACCTATACCGCCACAACTAAAACATTTGAAAGGTAATTTACCTTGATACTTACCAATGCCCTTTTTCATCTTCCCTATGAAGTTAACTTCCAGATCATCAAGATCTTCTCCTAAATATTCAACCTTCTCCAATTTATCAGCCTTAAAAGCAGTCTTAGCTTTTGCACCTTTATTCATTTTTCTCATTTCAAATGCAGTTAGAGTACCAATCAATTTATCTCTAGAATATTTTTCAAAATCAATTGTTTCCTCAATAGTAGATACCTTTTCACTGTAACAATCTAGATGAGATCTGATAGTTTTCTTCACCACTTTATATTCTTTAACTATTGTACCAAGACCTCTAATATCACTCACCAATTCATAAATTCTTTGAATGTAGCCTTTAATTGTTTCATCCTCAGACATATGCATCATTTCAAGCTGGGCCTTCAAGTTTTGCAACTTCGCTTGCTTGACCTTCGGATCTCGTTCATACATTCTCTCTAACTTAACCCAAAATTCTTTAATAGTCTTCAAACTCATAACTTTAACTAATTCAATTTTTGAAAGACTATTCATGATAACAAATCTTGTCTTAGCATTGATCTAATGTGCCTTGATTTCTCCACTTGTACTTGGACCATTCATAGGTGGAGTATATGTAGTTTGATAATATTTCTTAATCTCATATCCTTAAGCAGACAAATATCCTTCCATCTTTTTCTTTCAAAAAGCATAATCTAAGCCATCAAATCTAAGATATTCCAAAGGAATCATGTTCACCATTCTGAATCTACCTCAAGCAGTTAAGCTCTTCTTTAAGGAACCTTTCTCTAATACCAATTTTTGAAATGAGCAAGACAATAAAGAGGGGGGGTGAATCATTTGTAACAAATTAAACCTTAAAAATCCTCAACAATAAATAGATCCACAAGCATTCATTAAACCCTTATTCTATTAGAGTAATTAAACATGTAATGCAGATAACATAAACTAAAATCACAATACCATACACATGAGAACACTAGATTTATGTGGAAAACCCAATGAGGGAAAAACCATGGAGAGGATTAGCTCACAATATAAGTAACAAAAAAACTAGTATAAAGGGGCTCACTACCAGAATAGGACACACTATCTAAAAAGGCTCATAGCCAAGGCTCATTGCCATAGAAATAAAACAAGAAGATAGAAGAAGAATGTTACATAGAGAAACACTTCCCAATGCAACAAAGAGTTCACGACAGTTTCTTGCACACTTTTGTAGTCTCACATGAAAGATATCAAATTCCTTCAACTCACTGCCTTCAGGAACCCTAACTTGAAATTTGCACTACTCTACTCAATTTCACATCACATACACTTCACTCACAAAAATCTCACATCTATCTTGCTTCTTACTCTTTCTTACTTCCTCTTGCATCAACACCATACATATTTATATCAAGCTCTACCTCAAAACTTTGAAAACCATTGGAGAATGTCAGAAACTAGCCATTATACATTCAAATTTGAAATAGGTCAAAACCAAAACATTCCTGAAGTGGATAGGAACAAAAGGTGAAAGGTACATAAATCCTTAATTAGGGCCCAAATAGATCCCAATATACTTCAACACACTTCCACAAGACTCTCATGTAGTGTTGAACACAAGGTTGGCCAACAACCATGCAAAACACCATAAACATTAAGTACACGTTTCCTTAAATCAAGATGAGAGTTTCAAATGGAATAATTCACTTGAAACCAATCCAGAACAATCCACAAACTACATAATATTTATCAAACACTTCATTCAAGCTCACATCAACAAATAATTTAACTCAAGATAATTGATAACCTTTATTTGCATATTAGTAAATGAAACTCCCATAGTACTGCATTAAATAAAGTAAAATTTTGAACATAGAAAGATAAAAGCATTATAAGTAACTTCCCAAATCTGCACAACCTGAATCCAAATAGCAAAGAAATGTAGAGAAAATACATTTCTCCTAGATAACAAAAAACTTCACTGAACAATTGGTTCACAGACTAGTGAAAATATCTCACGTTGTACAATGATCCAAAAACCAAAATTCTAAATATAGCAACCTCTGTCAACCTCGAATAACTTGTAATTACTACACCTGAGTAGCATTAACATAGAAGAAGCATAGAGCACACTATGAACATTTGCACAAGATAGTTTATTCTGCTTGTTAAATTTTCTCAAAAGCACTAGGAAACCAAGCTCCAAAACCATCATCTCAGCTCATTACTTCATTCAAAATCATCTTCAGACTATACAAAAAAAGAATAACTCCATTAACTCACAACACTTCCTCAAGGTCTCAAATACACATGCAAAACCTATTTTCCTCTTTTCATAATTTTCTCAATAGCTTGAACATCTCCATCCCATAGTTTACATCAATGGCAACACGAGTAAATAGACATCTTGTTGGCATCAATGAAAACACCATCATTCTTGCAAAACTATACTATCTATGTTGAGAAATGGTGCCTCAAACATACTAATGTTTGGGTCTCTACATTTTCGTTGTGACAATTGGATATCGTCGGGAAAAAGTCACCAGTCTTATCGATAGCCCGATGAAGGGTGTTGTTGGCGAGACTTGTAGTGGTCGGTGGGACTCTGTTTGGAGTCTCTCTGATAGATTGATGGGTTGTGGCAATATCACAAGGTCATGGGAAGTTGAAACTCTAGAACCTCATGTTGCGGGTTGTGAGGTTTTTGAAACCTCTGACATACCAACCGTAGGATTCATCTATGGGACGTTACTTCATCTATAGGACTTTGAAGGTTGTCTCACCAATGTATCGATGGAATAGTGAACATGTTAGAGACTCTTGTTGGTGTTACTTGGCTTCATTAGCAAGACTCTATCTTGAGTCTCTCTAATGGCCTGATAGCTATGGTGGTTGGTCAACGGTGGTGACATGGTGTTGAGCAAGCAGTCAGGACCGCCTGGACTTTGTAGGCTGTCTCATCAATGGACTGATGACTCTCATCAGTGAAACTTGGTAACTTTAGTGGGACTCTCAACATGTTCCAATGATGAGCCAATGACTATGGTGGGTCTTGAGTTGTTAGGAGGAAAGTGATAGATGGTGTAATCCATGCTAACTCGACAGTGGGAACCCC
This sequence comes from Sequoiadendron giganteum, assembly GCA_007115665.2. Taxonomy (NCBI): domain Eukaryota; kingdom Viridiplantae; phylum Streptophyta; class Pinopsida; order Cupressales; family Cupressaceae; genus Sequoiadendron; species Sequoiadendron giganteum. The sequence continues at coordinate 752,770,668 of CM021102.1, read as the reverse complement.
ATGGATGGGTATAGTGAATGTTAGAGTGAATTTCTTGTATCGATGGGAGGTTCTATTATGTCCCACTAATACAATGATGTATTTCTCACTTCACATCACTATTGTGAAGTGAATGGAGAAATTGACTCTTTGTTATTCTGTTAACTGTATGGTATTCTTGTAATCGTTCAGTTCGGTTGGAAGTTGAAATGATAGTTGGGAACTGTAGTAGTTGGTTCTCTAGAACTGAAGTGACAATGGGTGACTGGTATATAGTGTGATACTCTATAATGAGGATGAGCATATACACTCTATCTCTTTGTGGTTTGATTATGAAACCTCTCTCTCTATGTGAACTTGCTTTGTATACTGTAAGAGTATTGTAACAAATGCGAAGGTTGTAATGGACTGAGAGGTTGATTAGAGAAATGTTAAATAGGAGAGAGGGAAATAGAACAGGGTTATGCTTCTGAATTCTCTCTAGAATGGAACAAGATGTGAACTTTGTAAAGGCTTAGAGCCTGAATTGTATTTGTAACTGTATTTTGTTCCTAAAGAATACAATGGAAATCTAGGCTTTTGGAGTGTGGAGTTTTTTTCCCATAAGGGTTTTCCCCACATAAAATTTGTGTTCCTATTGACTATTTCATCTTTCATGTTTGTTGATTCTGGTTGTTGAATCTGTTAGTGGTGTTGTTGGAACTAGTTTAATCAGCATTAACTTTTCTCTAAGGGTCAATGTGGGAAATGAACTATGTCTGATTCTGCTTTGTGGCATAGTAGTACATGTCTTTGAGGCAATCTTATGAAATTAAAATTACTGAAGGCACTATTTTCTTGGATGTTTCTTTCTAAGATGACCAAAATTTCCCTAGAAGTGGTATTGGAGCCTTCCTCTGGGATGTGTTTCTTCCTAGTGTGTTACTAGTTTTGGGTATTCCTTCTATGAAGATTTCTTAGTGTGGCATGCATGAGGAAATGTGAAGGAATTGAATGATGGATTGATCCTTTGATAAGTAGTTCTTTCTCTTTTGTTTGATTTCCAAGAGACAACACATAGTATGGAAGATGGAGAAACTTGAGTTGGTAATATTGAAATGATGTGACCTGAAGCTTGTGAGTTGGCAGCGGTATAATCCTAATGAATGGGGTGGAATATTAATTACTTTATGGTCGTGTTGCAACAAAGCTTTCATATTGGGTGTTTGTGTGAGAGGCTCCTCAAAGATGTGGAGAAGTTTGGGTTGTTTCTTAGTTATGGAGAAATGTGCTTATGCTAGGTGTTTTGTCTTGGTATTGGAAGGCATAGTTTTCTAGTACCTGGATTGCATGAAGGCTATGGAGTTGATCATTGGATGATCTGAAATCTCCTGCAATAGCCTATCTCTCTCAAATGCATGTGCATGTTGGTGGTTGTGGAGTTGGCCTAGAATTGGGTTGGAGTTACTCAACTACTTCTTCCCTTAATGGATTATTTGTAATTGTGTGGCTCTGTGGTTTTCCAAGTTTTACACGATAAAAAAAAAAACTTGTGTTTTAGTGGAGCCACTCTTAAACTATTTTCTAGACATTGTCTTTTGGGGTGTTGCTAGATGAGATAGTTGTAGTTCTTCATGCATACTTTGTGCATGGTATGAGGAGGTGTGATGTATTCTCTACATGGAAGTGTTGGTACATGATCTATCACTCAGAATTCTTGTGGTGATGCTTGGTGGTTTCCTTGACTATGGTGCTTGTTGTGGACGTGATTGGAAAATTGGATTTGAACTTGATCTAGTGTTTGAGTCATGATTGTCTATGTGGTTCTTCTCTTTGAAATCTCAATTTTGTAGTTTCTAGTATGATGATGGGTTTGCATGTTTTAGTATCTAGATCTATGAGTTATGTAGTTATGTAGGTGTGTACAACCTATTTATTGTAGTGGGATAACTCGAAAGTGGACTATCTATATCCATGAGGTTGATTCAGTGTTAATTCAGACTTGCTATTTGGCCTTGTCTGTGGTCACTTGTGCATTGGCATGGTTGCTTTGAGATGAGAGGATGGATGGTGTTTGAGTACCTGAATAGTGAGTTAAGGGGACCTATAACATTTGTATCATGATGTTATGAAGAGCTTGATACACATTTTAGTGTAATATTTTTGACAGTGATGATATTGTATGTTTGGTTTGGAGATCTTGGTGCCACTTGGTATTGGTTTTAGATGGATATGTTCATGTGTGTACCTGAAGGATTTTTAGTATAGAATATGTTTGGTCATGGTGCTTGAGAGATTGGTTGTCACGGTTCAATGGGAGCTTTAGCAATGAATATGGATTCATCACTTAGTGGTGAATGACCTTCTCTAGTGTTGCAGATGTTACTAGGAGGAACTCTTATATCTTGTTGCTGCAAATGGGTTCTTTCTCATTTGCATGGAAACTATTTGAAGATCTACAACATCTTGAAACCATGGAGGATTCTTGGAGTCTTTGGTTGAGGTGTTGGTGATGCTTGAAAGGTGATGTTGGTTTATAGTTTGTTTTCTTAATGTCATGGTATACTCTTGATTACATCTTAAAGGTTTGGCATGAGGCATTGCTCTTGAGACCATGGTAAGGTCACTTGGAGTGTGGTATCTCCTAAGGGGGATGATAATATCATGATGTCATGATAAGTTCTTGGTTCAAATTTTTGGAGCATTGATAGTGGTCTTGATATTCTCTATGTTTTGGGTTCATTGGTCATATTCTTGAGAAATTTATGATAATGCAATGATGTAGATTAGAGTTTAGTATGAAATGATTGTTTGTAGGTGCTCATGGATACATGGAGAATAATTTGAGGCTATAATTCTCTTGACATGAGAGAAGTGCTATTGATGGTTACTCTTGATGAATATTTCAGCAAAAAGTCTAAGGAGCCTACACCTTGGTTGGACATGAGTTCAATAGAGACTAATGAGGAGATTGCTCTTGGATGAGTCATGGTGTCTTGTATATCTTGGGGGATCATTCTCATTCCCCAATCAGTCTACTTTGTAGTAAAGTCTATTTGAGAGGTATTTTCCCATTATATCTTTCAGATGTGTTCTATGATTTCATTTAGGATATGGATCTTGAACTGTTGTTTGATGGTTCTGGAGGATTCATAGTGAAATATGGATAGCATGGTTTTCTCCTTGTGAATTTGAGTTTATGACATCTTCTGTTGATAAGAAAAACTAGGTTATTCTTTATGGGTTTGTTTTCTTGAGATGGGAAATAGAGTGGTTTGACCTTCTTGGAGAAGCTTACATCCATATAATTACATGTATGTATGTTGTGTTTGATCTTGGATATTGAATGGTTGGGTGTTTTTATGCTATTATCTTTGGGGTGTTGTGAAGGAGATCATACTTGACATAGTTGTCAGTAAGAGGTGTATGTAGGACGATTTTTAATAGGTACATGACGTGTGATGGTTTCTCTCTTTGATCTTGGTTATCTTCTTGGATTTTTTCTTTCAAATTACATTGGTTTGAGGTCTGGTTGGAGCTATAGTGATCACTAGCTTGTGGTCATGTGTTTTCACTCATGTTCTTGGGTGATGACATGGTGGTTCTTTATCTATGTCCTTTGTTGGGTGTGGAGATCTTGGGAGAGTTTTGAAGACTTGTGGCGAGAGTTGTTCTTTATAGGTTATTGATTTACAGATTGTGCATATCATTGTGGATGTTTCCTTGGTACTACATGATGCAGTTCACACCTCTTATATGTGTTGTCATTGGTAGATTCGTTATGCCTTTGATCTTTCATATTTTACATTATCTATCTAGTGGGAGCTCCTGGATGTGTTTTGTCTTCTTCGACTGGTTTGCACATGGAGCTTTCTTTTGCAGTTGATGGGTTGGCTATGTAGGTGGCATGAGTTTGTTGATGTGGATACCCTTGAGGTATGTGTGATTGGATGGATTAGCACTTGTGTATGAAATTTTTAGTCAAGTGGATTAATCAGTTGGATGGGATAAAACAATTTTTTGGTTGTTATTCTAGCCAGTGTTATATCTTGCTTCTAGAGGGTGACTTCATGGTTGTGTTCTGGTTTGTGATTTGAAGTAGATGTTTTTTTTTAGTATGGCTTGTTGAGAAAAGAGGAGTGGTGGCAATTTTTTGAAGCCTTTGTCATCCATTGGTTCTGTTGCTGATGTCTCAGATTAGACTGGTGCATATACACCATGGCATGTTATTTTCCTTTAGAGGATGGTTGGAACTATTTCCTAAGATGGTGGAAATTATAGATGTTGTTGAGGGTGTCCTAGGTGATACAGAGATTTCATGCTCTAATTGATAGACAATACATTCTTTAGAAAGTGGGAGAATGTTGAGAAATAGTGCCTCAAACGTACTGATCTTCGGGTCTCTGCATTGTTGTTGTGATAGTTGGACATCGTCAGGACAAAGTCACCAGTCTTATTGATATCCCAATGAAGGGTGTTTTCGGTGAGACTTGTAGCGGTCGATGGGACTCTATTTTGAGTCTCTCTGATAGATCGATGGGTTGTGGCAATGTCCCACCAATGAAGCCTATAGTCAATATGATAGATCGATGGGTTGTGAGGCTTTGGAAACCTCTAAAATATTGACTATAGGCTTCATTGGTGGGACGTTACTTCATCAGGAGGACTTTGAAGGTTGTCTCACTAATGTACCAATGGACTAGTGAACATGTTAAAGGCTCTTGTTAGTGTGACTTGGCTTCGTCGGTGGGACTGTTGGAGTATGTGAGACACTGAGAGGGGGGGTGAATCAGTATCTAGACAAATTCATTCAATTTTTACATTGTAAATGCTTTTTCAAATTTGAATTAAGTAAACAGTATGAAGCAATAGAATAGGAAGCAGTATAAACAAAACATACACAAGAATATGAAACAATTATCTGTCTTGAGTGGAAACCCTCTTGGGGAATAAACCACTCGAAAAATGCCTCACTAGCTTATCTAAAATATTCTCTATTACAATGCCTCGCTAGCATGTGTGCCTCACTAGAAATAAAGAATATTCCTCACTAGAAAGAGTGTGTCTCACTAGCTATAAAGAATATGACTCACTGACTACAAAATGATCAAACTGCCTCATTGGCATGATCATATACAACTTCATATATCATTTCTGAATCAATCAATTATAGAGGATCTCTTTGTTTCACCACACAAAAAATTCACTTCCGAAAACTAACAAATTCCATATCCCAAAGACTCATTTACTTGGAGTCTTTAAATATAAAATATATCAATTTATACAATTCACTATTTTGCACATTGCTTGCAAAAATTCTTTACAAAATTTTGTTTATACATTTAGCATGATAATTCTGTGAAAAGCATTGAACATAAAATAGTGATAAATCACTATTTAAATAAACATTCCATAGTATTCAAGATACTACCAACTGTCATACATAAAAATAATCAAAGAAATATTTGAAATTGACCTCATAATTACCTATACCTATCGAGTCACTGTGGTGTCTTTTAACATCTTTTAAGCTGCTTCTTAATCTTCCTTTAACAAGTAATAGAATAATAAACCTATTTATTTTTAATAAAAAATAGTAATCATTCATTGATATGACAAGATAAATAAAGAATGTGGACATGATCAAATGTATGTATGCTAAACCAACTAAAACCCAAATGAAATGGAAAAACCTATCACCAAACTAGGGTTTAAGATAAGAAGCTTCACATAGGCTAAAAATGTGACTGTGATTACCCTTAACAAATGCATACAAATATACATTTTCTGTTAAGAAAAAAATATACCCATCTCAACTCAAAGAACGACGACAATGCATATCAAACGTAGCCTTAACAACTGATAAATAAAAAATGGTGACCTCTTAACATGAGTTTATACCCGACCACAAAAAAATGCAATTTGACAACCAACAAAAACTGAAACAATAATCTCATTTTTTATCAGTTAACAAACTTTTTCAAGACTAAAAAATTATGATTTCGAATAACACCATTCCTCATATCAATTTTGAAATTAAAACACTTTGATAATTGTTTCCTTTATCACATGTTTCTCAATAGGAATAAGATGTCAACTAATGCCAAGTTGTCAAACATGTTTTCATCTTATCATATGATGCCAAAGTGTCACCATACATAATAGAACTTGCCTTGACCTAAATGTAAGGGCCTGTTCAATAACAAATATAATGACTATCATCAAGAACATAAACACCAATTTGCCATAGTCACCAACCTGCCATCAAGAACATCTCAATCTGAAAGGTGCATCCATATCAAGTACTATATCAAATATAGAAATACCATGTTGTCTGAACCATGCCAAGAATATAATTTCTTTGTGTGTCTTTGACATCAAGGGAAACAACTCAGGGAGAAGAGGGACTCTATCTCGAGTATCTCTATTTCCCTAATAACTGTGGTGGTTGGCCGAGGATAGTGATATGGTGTTGAGCTAGAAGTGAGGACCACTTGGAGCTTGCATCGGGGGGGACATTACTATGTCGGCAGGACTCTGAAGGTCGTCTCATCGATGGACCAATGAATCTCATCAATGCAACTTGGTAACTTCGGTGCGACTCTCCACTGTGTTCTAGCAATGATCTGATGACTATCGTGGGTCCCAAGCTGTCAGGAGGAAAGCAATAGATGGTGCAAGAAATGTTGACTCGACAGTGGGAACCCCATGGATGAGTACAATGAATGTCAGAGTGACTATCTTGTATTGATGGTATGTGGTATGATGTCCCATTGATACAGTGATGTATTGCTCACTTCACATCATTTTTGTGAAGCGAATGGAGCAATTGACTCTTTGATATTATGTTAACTGTATCGTATTCTTGTAACCGTTTAGTTTAGTTGGAAGTTGAAACGATAGTTGGGAACTATAGCGGTTGGTTCTCTAGAACTGAAGTGATGATGGGTGACTAGTATATAGTGTGATACTTTGTAACGAGGATGAGTATATACACTCTCTCTCTATAGTTCAATTATGAAACCTCCCTCTCTATGTGAACCTGGTCTATATAATGTAAGAGTATTGTAACAAGTGTGAAGGTTGTAATGGACTGAGAGGTTGATCAGAGAAATGTAAAAACAAGAGAGAGGGAAATAAAATAGGGTTATGCTATCGAATTCTCTCCAAAATGGAACAAGATGTGAACTCTGTAAAGGTTTAGAGCCTGAATTATATTTGTAACTATATTTTGTTGTTGAAGAATACAATGACGATTTGGGATTTTTAAGTGTGGGGTTTTTTACCCATAAGTGTTTTCCCCACGTAAAATTTGTGTGTTCCTATTGCCTATTTCATCTTTCATGTTTGTTGATTCTGGTTGTTGAATCTATTAGTGGTGTTGTTGGAACTGGTTTAATTGGTGTTAACTTTTCTCTAAGGGTCAATGTGGGAAATGCTCTATGTCTAATTCTGCTTTGTGGCATAGTAGTACGTTTCTTTGAGGCAATCTTATGAAATTTAAAATTATCGAAGGCACTGTTGTCTTGGATGTTTCTTTCTGAGATGACCAAAATTTCCCCACAGTCTATAGTGGTCTATTCGATGATTGACTACTAGTTCATGCGTTGAGATTAGATGGCTTCTACATGCACGAATGCCATTACAGTGGTAGATTTTGATCACTATTATAGCTCTTACATTAGTAATAGATGGTCGAGGAGTACAATTAGATGGTGGAATTGTTCATATTATTAGAGACATGGAGGAGCACAAGACCGTGTATGCCTGGGGTTGTATTATGCTTGCACATATATACTATGATTTGGGATAATTTGTATACCAAGATCTCTACAACATTGTACATTGTATGCTCTTTTAGGTTTGGTGCTTCGAAAACATCACATGTACTAGGCTAACCAAATTTCATACTATAGTGGCCATGGGTCATCCACGGGCCTTCAGTTATGCATTGAGACAAGTGTGGTAGGAGGGAGATTTACTACACTGGCATATTAAATTTGATTGACTAGATGAGGATGATATCTGTTGGAGACCATATCTCATCATTCTGCAGTGGTTGAATGATAGGCATGAGCTAGTTAGGCATCAATAAGACCGATTTATTTTAGGAAAAAATGACTACATAGTGAGATCATTTTACTATAATCATATCATGTGTCAATTTGGACATATTCAACCACCACTGCAGGCCAAACCAAGATATCTACGATTAGTACAAAATGCTCCTAGACCTTGGTATAGTCGTCAACTTACTATTGAGGATGTATACATTAGTGGTTTAGAGGATGATGATCACGACATGCCCCCAGTCTTTGATGCTGATGACACAGGCACTACTCAGAGCTACGATGAGTGGTGGGTTGCAATATGACTAGGCCATGTCTTTCCCCTTCACTACCCTGTAGGTCATGCCTCTTCCAGGTCGTAGAGAGGATAGGGATGATGAGCAGGCCAATAGATATACAAACGATGAAGAAACCGTGCCTACCATATTTCTAGGTATAGATGAGGATGAGGAAGAGGAGGAGTCCCAGTCTATCTATGAGGATACCAATGATTCAAATGAGGATCTATTTTCCCTTGATAGGAGAGATACTCCCACTACCAGAGTCGATAGTAGCCACATCAGAGATCCGTAATCATAGGCATGGGGAGGCGAGTAGTAGAAGGCCTTCCACACCTCTCACAATGAGTGGTACCATTTCTATATGGTTATACATCGACTGATAGACTAGAGATATAGGTGATGATTTGATAATTATGCTTTCATTATACTCATTTAATTTTGTACATATGATTTATATATATGATAATTTGTACTAATATTCTTTATGTTTTCCATTTTGTAGGGTCCACGCGAGAGTGGCATGATCTCTATTAGCACGTTACCACTAATATGATTCTTTCACTATGCATGGAGGATGATCTACCCTTAGAGTATGTGCCCCCACCTTTCGTGAGGCAATATACAGATCTCTTCATGGATTTTTCTAGATTGAGGACATCGTTTAAGAGTGCAAATAGACACATTAACCTAGTTATAGGACAAGTTTCTATATTGTAGTTAGCATTGGATGAGATTCGAGCCTCTTGAGGTCCATTAGATAGTAGGACAGAGTCGACCCTCTGAGAAAAAATCTCAAGGTTGGAGAGAGATATGGTTAGGCTACAAGCAAAGAGGGATCACATAGAGTAGGAGCATGTCGAGGAACTCATACGAGAGGTAGATATGAGAGGTGATGTGTGGATCCTATGGCTATCTATGAGGTCTATGAGTAGGACACCATCACAGTCCACCATTTCATGATGAAGACCAACACTAGGCGCTGAGGGGTCTAGCAATCACATGCCTTATTAGCATTGTATTCATTGATACATGTACCTGAACTTTTGATGATATATATTATATGAGAATTTATGTTTTTATGATCTCATGTTGAATTAAATTTCAATGTGATTTATTAAATATCTTTTGCAAAAATATTTAATAAATTTCTCCATGATTTAATGTTAATGTGATCTAATAAAAAAAAAAATCAGTTTATGTTTAGATACTACATTGTGATGAAATTTTCTATGTTAACTTAAATGCACCTATGACATAAGGATCTAAATTAACATAACACAAAATATTTTATTTTGAATAGTATGGAAACTAAAGTAATAATTAAAACTAATTGAACAATCACCTTAGACTCTAAGACACACCATTATTTTTTGTCAAAGAATGAAGCAATGCGAGATAAAATAGAAACTATCTACCTAATCTAGCAACACTACTTTAACACACTATTCAAAACAGAGGATGCTATGCATAATACCAATGAAAATGTGTGAAATTAATAGGTTCTTTTAGGGGTGTACCATCCATTTCCATTAATGTATAGGCTCTAGATCCATAGTTTTCTTTGATAACATAAGGTCCTAACCAGTTAAGGCTGAATTTTCCTTTTTCATGTGGGAGAGCATTGACATTACATTGATTTTCATATAACACCTAGTCACCTTTACTAAATTCATGAGGGATGACATTATCATTATAACCGCATTGTATTTATTTTTAATAAGCTAGGAGATGCTCGAGAGCATTGATACGTTGTTCATCAGGGTGCTAGCAAGAAGTTGAGTCCACTTTTTGGCCATTTAGTGAAAGTGTTTTCCCTGATTTTTAGAATTTAACACATTTGACCTTAAAATTTAAAGCATTTAGAGATGAAATCTTGGAAAAAGTCACTGATCATAAAATGAAGTACTCAGAGTCTAGTTTCCAAATATGTAATTTATTTCAATACCTAGATGATACAAATTGATTTTCAATAGGTGTTTCTAAAAACCACACTTTAAAAGTCATTTTTTTTTACCATACCATGCATGTGTACGTCATCAATATCTTGACCTAAATAATCATATTTTTCTAAATCCTTTTAGGAAAATATTTGTAACTCACTGAAGCACGCTTTCCATATTCTTTTGTAACTTTTTATTGAATATTTTTTTTTGTTAATTTTTTATTGGCCATATTTGATGTTTTGAAAAATCGTCGTGTACGTCATACATAAAATGACCTAAACTTATCATTTTTTGATTTTTTTTTAATTGTAAAGAATTGTCTGAAGTATGCTTTCATGCAATCTGTTCGCCAAAAAATTATGTTAATCAAAAGTTATTAAAATACTAAAAAACCCTGATAATTCAAGTTTATGGACCTGTTTCATTAGAAAGTGAATAAAAAATAAAAAAATTAATCAAATTGTAAAAAAAATACATATTTGGAATCCACACTATCTCATCTATAATGGGTTTTAATTTCGTCAATTTTTTTTACAAAAAATGTCTTCAGACGTATGCTCAAAGTCACTATTTACTTAAGACATTGCTAGGACCTTCAACTTGCAGGTCAAACCAGGTCCAGAGCCTAGGTTTAGATCCCCAAACCTTTTCCCAAACCAAAAAATAAAGCACAAAACCGACCAAAAATTCATATTTTGGAAAACAAGATCCTGTTCTAAAACGGGATCCCGTTTTATAAAAATATATATTTTTTATGCTTTTACGAAACGGGATCCCCTTTTGAAAATTGCTAAAAATGGAAAATTTCTATTTTGGAAATTTTTCAAAAATTTCAAAAGGAGAATTTTCAAAACGAGATCCCGTTTTGAAAATTTTCCAAAAATGGGTTTTTTTTCAAAACGGGATCCCATTTTTTGAATTCAAGCTCGGGATCCCGAACCTAAACGAGATCTCATTTTTGCAATGTTGATTTCATTTTTTTGGCTAAGGAAAAAACTTCCACGTTTCGTGGACTCAACTTCTTGCACTTACCCATCAAGCATTTCAAGATGATGCAATCGTTGCTCCTAATAAGTATTATCATTGATAAGCCCTTTAAGAGGAATTCATAATGAAGGAATCTTAACTCTAAGAAAATTATTGCTTCAACACCATAAACAAGGTTATAGGGAGTGTTTCTAGTAGATGTTCTAATTCTTGTACAACAAGCCCACAATGCATAGGTTACTAGAGTATGCCAATATTTGTTATGTTTACTTACTATTTTTGGCAGAATTTGTTCAAGAGTCTTATTAGTCGATTCTTCTTATCTATTTGATTGTGGGTAATATGGTGTCGAAAATCAATGTTGAATATGAAATGTTTCCAAGAATTTCTTCATGTCATTGTTCTTAAATGGGGTTTCGTTATCCAAAATCAATGCGGAAGGAAGTCCAAAGCAATCAATAATGTGTTCCAATATGAAATGACATATTGCATCAGTTTTCATGGAATGAAGAGGAATAGTTTCTACCCATTTTGTAAAGTATTCAATTGTGGTAATGATAAACGTATGTCCAATGGGAGAAGGTGGTGATATCTTTTCAATAAGATCCAAACCCCAAACTAAGACTAGCCAAATAGGAACTTGGCCACAAAGCTCAAAAGTAGGAGCATGAATCAAATTGTTGTGTTCTTGACATTAATGACATTTCTTTATGTAGGTAAAAAAATATTGTTTGACATGTGTCTCCAATAATGTCCTATACAAACCAATTTTTGAACTAATGATCTTCCTCCAAAATGCCCCCCCCCAAGCACTTGCATGAGCTTCTTCAAGTGCTATAGGGATTTTAGATATTTTAAGACACCTAAGTAAAAGACCACTAAATGATCTTCTATATTACATGTCTGCAAGGATTATATACAAGTAGATGCAATTTTTCGAAGATGAGGTCGATTGTTCTTAGTTGTAGGCTCAGGAAAGGTTACTTCTTTTAAATAATTGAATATCTTCATGTACCATTCACTAGAGTTGTCCATATCAGTGGATAAAACTTATTTTATTTTATCATCTATCGATAGTTGAGGAATCATTTGGACTGTAAATGTGAAATAATCTAAAGGATCTTCAGGAGACACAAGGGAAGCAACACTTGCAATTATATCTGCATGCCAATTATCCTTTCACGGTATGTTTTTAACCATATATGATTCAAATTTGTCGAATAATGTCATCATGAGGTCTCTATATCAAACAAGATTATCATGTTTTGCTTAATATGAACCATTTATTTGTTTAATAATTAATGAGGAATCACCAAATATAGAAATGTGTTTGACATTTAATGATAGCATTGCATGTATACCAGCTACTAAAGCTTCATATTCTACAGTGTTTTTTGTACGCAGGAAGTTTAAATGAAAAGATAAGGGAATAAGATTACCTGAAGGAGGAATTAATATAACCCCTACCTCGGAACCAGTTCGACACTTAGAAGCGTCAAATTACAATTCTCATGTTTCTTTTTCTTTTGAATAGTCAGCACATTCTCATCAGGGAATGAGTCTAGATTAGGTAATGCTAGGGGAGAGGGAGCATCAACTAATTGGTCGATCAAGGCTTATCCTTTGATTGCCTTTTAAGAGACAAATTTAAGATCAAACTCAGTTAACAACATAACCCACTTAGCTAAATGCCTCGATAAATCTAGTTTAGAAAAAATGTGTTTTAAAGGATTGAATTTGGTCATCACATGGATTTTAGCATTCAATAATTAATGTCTCAATTAACTAGTAGCAAATATGAGAGCCAAAAATTGTTTTTATATCATTGTATATCACGTCTTGTAATCAATTAGGGTTCGACTGATGTAATAAATAGGATGTTCTCTACCACTTTCGTCTTGTTGAGCCAACAATGCTGCGAGAGCACAAGATGATACTACTATATAAAGGAAAAATGATTTCTCTTTCATATTGGGTGTTAAAATAGGTGGAGCAGCAAGGTAATCTTTCAAACCCTCAAAGGCTTGCTTACAATTCTCATTCCAATTAAACTAAAGCTCTTTCTTAAGGAGTTGTGTAAAGGGTAATGTTCAGTCTACTAAGGATGCTACAAAATGATGGATAGCTTGAATTCTTCCTTGTAGAGTATGCAATTGAGAAATATTTTTAGGAGGTGGCATGTTAATGATAGCATCAATTTTATTTGTGTCCACCTCAATGCCTTTGTGAGATACTATAAAACCTAAAAGCTTTCTAGTATCTACACCAAAGACACACTTTTTCAAATTCAATCTCATGTTATATTTTCACATTCTTTTGAAGATCTTTTGAAGGATATTTACATTGTCTTATCAAGTTAAATATTTGGCTAGAATATCATCAAAATAATCTTCCAAAATCTTGTGTATGTAATCATGAAATATTAATGTCATAGCTCTTTGATATGTTGCACCTATGTTCTTTAATCCAAAAGGAATAACTACCCAACAAAATTTTCCCCAAGCTGTAGTAAATGTTGTCTTGTATTGATCTTGAGGGTTGATAAATATTTTATTATATCTAGAAAATCCATCCATGAATGACAACAAAGCATGTCCTGCAGTCGAATCTACTATCATGTCAATATTAGGAAGGGGAAATCATCTTTTAAATATGCTTTATTCAAATCACAGAAGTCCGTACACATCCAAATATGATTATGAGGTTTTGCGAGTACAACAATGTTCGAGATCCAAGGAGAATAATCTATAGGTATTATAAAACCAACTTCAAGAAGCTTATCAATCTAGGCCTTAACCAATAAAGCTATCTTAGGATTCATCTTTGGTATCTTCTTCCTAACCGGCTCAACATCTTCTTTGAAAACTATGTTGTGTGTCACTATTTTAGCATCGATACTCGACACGTTTGAATAAGTCCAAGAAAAAATATCATGAAATTCATGGAGTAATGATGCATGTTCTTCATGTTCATCTTCATCAAGGCACTTTCCTAGTCGAATCACTCTTTCGTCATTAGTTGTATCCATCAGTATGTTGATTGTATCTCCCAAAGGAAGTTCATTTTGTTTCACAATTTCAAGATTGTATTCTTCTTTGTCATTGTCACTCTCATTGTTTTCTTTTTACTTCTCCACTTGTTTAGCACTAACCATAGTGCATGTGAACCACTTCTTTTTAGGAGGAGTAAATGAATTGTCATAAACCCCTAAGATTTCTTTCAAAGCTTCATCATCTTAAAAGTATTCCATTGATTCTTCACAAGTTGTATCAATCAATTTAGGATGCTTCAAAGTGAGAGTTGTCTTAGTGGAGTTACAAGAGATGGTGTTGATGTTGAGCGAGGGTATTTTCATTGCTTGCATTATCTTAGAATGGAAATATCCCAAACCACTTTTTTTTCTTGTGTGTTAGGCTCTATAGGAACATAGATGCCCTGTTCTTTTTTTCCACATCCTTTTCCATTGTAACCAAGTTATTTACGAGCTCATAACCTCTTCCATAAATTTTCTCCATCTCTTTCAGGTTTGGTGGTTGTTGATAGTCTAACTCATCAAAGATTGTTGTATAGCTTGTATTGTCTTCTAGGGTAGATGAGGTAGGTGCTTGTGAGTATTCTTCCAAATTTTACATTGACATTACCATTGTTTGTTTTTGTTTTTCAGTTTCTCCCATGAATTTTGGTGTGAAATATAAGGAACCCCAATCATCTTTAATAACTTCATCAATGTTCATCTCATATTCTTCTTCCTTTGTAACTTCAACTTTTGTAGTTGATTTAAGTGCTTTTAAAGGATCTCATCCTTCTTTCTCAACAATCAAACAAAATTTAGGTTCATCATCTACTTTGAGTGTGTAAACTTTGTTGTCATAGATGTACTTCATTACATAGTGAAGGGTAGAAGACACTCCATTCATTTCATGAATCCATGGTCTCCCCAAGAGGAGATTGTAAGA
Organism: Sequoiadendron giganteum; assembly: GCA_007115665.2. Taxonomy (NCBI): domain Eukaryota; kingdom Viridiplantae; phylum Streptophyta; class Pinopsida; order Cupressales; family Cupressaceae; genus Sequoiadendron; species Sequoiadendron giganteum. The sequence continues at coordinate 752,755,474 of CM021102.1, read as the reverse complement.
AAGATCATGAGGCATGACATGGACCAGAGTGTTTAATGTTACTTTTCCAACCTTAATAGGTAATGTGATGACTCCAAGCGGTTGTTTTCCTATATTATTGAATCCACAGATAGACAAAGAATTAGGAACAATGTCATTCTTATCCATATCAATCTTCTCCAAAGGCTCACACTACACACATTAAGGGTTGAACCATTGTCAACAAGGGTTCACTTTATTGCAATTCGATTAGCATAGGCTATTATCATGAATGCATCATTCCATTTTTGAAATTTGAAGGAGGGTAACTCTCTTTGGTGAAAAATAATATCTAAATTAACCTCATTCATTCCTTGAACTAACGTTGGTGCATCGTTTGAATTTGTATTAGGAGGAACCATAACTTGTTGTAAGGTTGTTTGAAGCATACTATGGTAGTTTGGTGAAGATTGAATAACATCCCACAGTGATATCTTAGTAGGTGTGTTCTTAAGTTGTTCAACAAGATTATATTCCTTTCCACTATTTGAGGGTAATCGAGGAGTGCTAGGCAAGATAGGTTGAGGCAAATTTAATGAAACAAGAGTTGTTTATTATTTCCTATTTTTTGTTGTATTGTATGTCTGAGCAATAGTGTTGTAACATGTTTGTTGTGAAGCATTGTTATCATCAAGTGAAGGCTTCTTTTTAGATGGTTCTAGGATAAGCACAAGTTTGTTTTGAACTTGAGGTTTTTGTGAGGGGGCGTAAATGATAAGTTGCGGTGTGATTCTGTTAACATCTCTATGTTTTAGTTTGTCATTACAAGCCTTAGTGGATGAACCTTGCAAGATGAAGTCCTCAAGGACTTCATCTAACATATCAAAGCCATCACTACTAAAGGGCTTGAGGGATAGGTTAACTTTGAAAAAGAGATTTGACATAATCAAATAACTATTCTTTCTCCAAGAGTCCTGTTTGATTTTTTTGATGTTTTGGTTTTTTGTTTTTATTTTCTAATGATTGAAAAATGTAAACTAACATATCTAATGATACAATAATGTTGGAAATGAAATAAAATTGCTGAAATATAATTCTAATTCTAACCAAAATATACAAGAAATTATTTTCCTAATGTTGTAGAATCTGACTAAATGAATAGTAAATTGAATGCAAAAAAAACTATTTCAAAAAACTTCTCAAATCTATCAACATAAACAAAAATGCAAACCAAAAAATAGAAATTAATCAGAGTTCTTGCTGCTAAAATCTATATAGGGACTCATTTTCCCTATGCCAAATGGGTCCCATATTAAAATTTTATAAAAAGAAAAAAAATGCAAATCAAACACTAGGAATCACTCAAAAAATTGGCTGAGTAGGTGTGCATAGGGACTCATTCACCACGTGGAAAATGGGTCCTAGATTAGGATTTGTTAAATGTGACTTTTGTTTTTATGATTTATCCTATGTGTTTGTTGTTTCAAGTCTATAAAAAATAGTTTTGTAACATATTTTCTAGGTTTGAGGTTTCTAAATGCAATAATGACTAAGGTTGAATGATGAATAATGTGAATAAATTTAATGTGCAATATGAATCTAAATGTTTGAATGATTTTCTCAATTCCAAAAAATCTTTAGATCTAATGCAATATTTTCTAATTTTTAGTGAATTTAAGCCATGTAAACATGAAAGTTTATCCTAAATGCAATGTTCACTAATGCAAGATTAAGGAACCTTAAATGCAATGCAAGTAATGCAAATATAATGCAAACTATTGCAATATTAAGATATAGGGTTAAAAGGTCTCCAATATAAAAAAACTACAATGTTCAAAAGAGTCGGGTTCACCATAATGAAACATAGAAAAAAAATGAGGCTATGATATGACCCTATTCTTCCCAATTTCATTTAAGAAATGCAATCCAAACCATGAAGTAACTATCAACCTAAGAAGTGAGTCACATTAAGGTTTGAGTCTTGCAATTTCTCCTTTATGCAAGGATTGGGGGGTGAGCCAAACAACACCTTGGGGAGAAGAATTTTAGACTAATAAAACATGTCTAATCCTAGGTATACAAAATGCAATGAAGATATCTATTAAAAAACCTAATAGGGACTCATTCGCCAGGTGGAAAATAGGTCCTAGTATACTTTCCTGAGAGGTTCTACGTCAAAAAACTGTAGCTTGTGAAATTTGAAAATATGTTGCCCTTGAAACCCTAATAGGGGCTCATTCACCAGGTGGCAAATGGGTCTTGGTAGGATCTTCCCAAAAAAAAGAATATTTTTTGGCATTAGATGCAGATTGTTGGCATTGCATTTATTGATTGGCTTTAGATTACCATTGATGTCAGCTCCATGGTATAATGTCCACTGATAGTAGTTGCAGGAAGTATGCAGTTGTAGCTATAGGAAGTATGCATTGCAAGAGGTATACAGATGCAACTGCAAGAAGTATGCGTTGTAGGAAGTATGTAGTTTTTCGCTACAACAGTGTGCATATTTAATATGTCAAAATACAACTATGCAAAAAGACAAATGGTGGTCAATATTTAAAAAGCAAAAAGACAACTTTGCAAGTTGGGCCAATGAGAGAACATTGATTTGGCATATACATGGAAAAAAGTATGTGGATTAATGACGCATTGTAATGATCTGGAGATTTGGCCTATTAACTCATTGCTTATCCTACTACGATTTATGTATGTACATGTTTTTGGTGCATCTAAAGTTGATTGAATGTATGCGGCTGCAAGAGAACCCAAAGTCAATTGGTTGTATGCAGTTAAAGGAGTTGCTTCCATCATTTTTTAGATGGTATGTCAACTATAGGATAATGTGGTGCAGGTTGAACCCGAAGTCGGCATATTTTTTTTGTCATTTTTTGTAAACTAAGGTATGTCAGTTGATACCCTAAGTTGAATCCTCCTTTTAGAAAGGTGGTTGTTTTTGTCCGATGCATATCAGATTCTCTACCTATTAAAATCTCCTTTCTTTATTCTAGTAAGATCAGATTTTATTCTTTGCTTGGCGGAAAAGTTTCTTGCTAAAGCGACATTGAAGGAAAATATTTCGAAATATTTTATCTGGGTTTCTTACTTCTTGCTAAGTTTTAGTTGTTGGTGATTCCCTAGAAAAAGTTCTTATTTATTATTGAAATCAGATTTGCAAGTTGTAGATATACTAGGTAGATCGAAGCTATAGGAATCTGATTGTTGTTGATAAACTTGGCAGATCAAATAATCAATGCAAAATAAATTTGATATTTATTTTTAAATACAAAAGAGGATTTTTTTTAATTTGATGTGGCTAGTTTAAAAAGAAGTACTAGCATCAATTCTTTCAGTTTCTTAATAAGAGGATTAAAAATCTTGTAGATGGAATATAACTAGAAGAGAATAAGATTTCGGTTCTTTAATAATCTGTAGAAAGTAGCTACAGGAGTATCATAAATCTATAGAAATATAGTTACATGAATGTCATAAAGTTACTGACAAAATGTTATAGAAATATTTGTTTGAAGATTAGGGCTTCAAAGTCTCTTTGTTCTAATAATAGTAATATATAACCAAGATTGTTATTCATTGAAACAGAGAGAGTGTATAGAATGTTGTAACCTTCTGAGAAGAGATTGTCATAGAGAAGGTACAAGTGTGGAGAAGAGAGCAGATGAATTTGTTAAAATAGAGTATCCATTTCTAAGTGTTAAAAGTTTTATTTTTTGCAGAAGTGTGTGAAGGCATGTTTTAGTCTTGTAGAGACTTGGTGTGTGGATGCAAATTATAGTGTCCTGCAGAGTAAGTGAAAGGATACTTGCAGAGATAGTGAATGATTGAAGACCAAAAGCTGTTTGAGAACAAAAAGTTGACAAAACTCTTTCAAGTGCAGAATTTTGTTTGAGTTACAAAAAATTCATTTGTAACATGGTACTGAATTTGTAATAAAAAATATCTTACTGTATAATCATCTAAGTGGGTGCTTAGATTAGGGGTAGAAGCTCCTTTGAGTTGGTGCTCATAAATCTGGAATTGGTGTTCTATTTGGGTTGGTGCCCATACATTGTAACAAAAAGCATTTTCATTGTGAGGCTGGATTGGGTTAGTAGCCTCCATCAGCTATTCTCATCGAGGTTTTTTCCCATCATGGGCTTTCCTCATATATCTTGTGTTGTGGATGCACTTTGTGAGTTTGGTTCAGTTTCCTTTCTCTAGTTCTTAGTTTATTATTTCACTATAGTTTGTTACATTGCTTAGGAAGTTGAAAATTGCAGCCCACTGATTTACTTCCCCCGCCGACCCCCCCCCCCGCTCTCTCAATGGTCTTTGTGTTCCTTCAATTGGTATTAGAGCCTCAGGTTCCCTGTTAGAAATATTTCTCTAACTTGGGTAGATTCTAATTAGTGAACAAAATGTCTAAGCATGAATCCTCTTTTGTGAAGGTACCTATGTTTGATGGCACTAACTACGCCTTTTGGAGTAGAAGAATGGAAACCTACTTATCCTCCTTAGGTTGTTATGTGTGGTTGAGTGTCAAAAATAGTTATACTATTCCCCAAACTCCCCCAAATAACCTTGATGCTAAAAAGGAGTATGATTACAATGCCAAGGCCAATCATGCTATTCTTAGTGAATTGTTTGATACTAAGTTTGTCAAAGTTATGTACTACAAATTTGCAAAACAAAATTGGGATAAGCTACAAAATATTTATGAAGGTGATGAGAGTGTGAAGGAAGCCAAGCTACAAAATATCAGAGCTCATTTTGAAGGATTGAAGATGAGGGAAGATGAGAACATTTTTGATTACTTGCCAAGAGTTGATGAGATTTTTAATGCTATAAGAGGACTTGGAGAAAAATTGGGTATAATGTAATTGTTAAGAAATTTCTAAGGTCATTAACAACAAGATATGACAATAAAGTTTTTCCATAGAAGAAGCAAGGGACTTGAAGACCTTCTCCATGGATGAATTATTTGGTTTATTATCTTCCTATGAAATGAGAACTAGGAGTGATGAACCTTCTAAGAGATAAGTTACCTTCAACTTAGTGAAGAAAGGAAAAGAAGCAGCTACAAGTGTTGATCAAGAAGAACCTGACAATGCTAAAGAATTTTTTTTCAAGAAATTGAAGAAAGGGTCGAGCAAGTATAAAGACAAGCTTCCCTTTAAGTGTTTTAATTATGGAAAGATTGGAAATTTTTCTTCTAAGTTCCCTTATGGAAGAAGGAATAAAACACTAAAGAAAATAATAAGTTCAAACCCAAGAATTTCTACAAATCCAAGAAGAAAAAATTTAAGAAGAAGAAAAGTATTCTCATTGTTGAAAGTAAAACATCAAATGATGAAAGTGATTCAGCTAAAGACACTAGTGAAGATGAGAAAGAGGTAAATCTCTTCTTGGCTCAAGAAGTTCTAAATGACAAGAATATTGAAAATAATTCTCAATCTAAAAATTCAATAATAGTTGATAATGATGAGGAAGATGAAGATGATGTTGAGGTTGATCTTGAAGGAGAGCTGATGTGTGCTCTTAGTGAATTAAACAAGTTGAAGAAAGAGCATACCAAATTCAAGAATAGTGCATTAAAATAACAAGATCAGTTAGAAAAGAGTATTGTCAGTCTAAAGACATGGTTGGAAGAAGCTCAAATAATGAGTGAAGTTTTGAAGTTACAAGTTGAGGCAAAGCAAAAAGAATGTCAAAGGTTGGAAGTAGAGGTAGTAGCTCTGAGGAAAGAGTTAGAAACTTGTCAATAAGATCTAAAGTTGAGAATGAAAAATTAGAGCAACACTAATGCACTAAGTGATATACTTTGTAAGAAGAGAAAGGCTATGAACATGGTGAGAGCTCCAATATGGGAGAAACATCCAAGAAGAATATTGTTTTCATTGTTGCAACAAGTGAAAAAATTTCTGCCCCAAGTGATAATATTAACATTGATATCCCAAGAGATAGTATTGATTCTTCCACAAGTGAAAATTTTGTTGTTTCAAGAGAGAGTGTTGCTACCCCAAATAATAACATTGTTGTCCTACATGTTAATGCTGCTGCCCCAAGGATGAGAAGATATATTGCTACTTTGGAAATAACTAGAAGTATTCCTTGGTATAATGATTGGTATGCCCCTAAATTCCATGGTTATTGTTTTAGATGCAATGCATATGGTCATAAGTTCATTCATTACAAAATGGTGAGAAGATCAGCTCCAAATTTCATGAGAAAAAAATATTTTGCACCCTTGAGAGATTCAGATATAGAGTTTCATCATTGCAATAGTTTGTGACATAGAAGTGCAGATTGTAAACGTTTATGTTAGACTAGTAAAGGCTTCAACTTTACTATGTTCAATGAGAATATAGAATGTTACTATTGTCATAACTATGGACACACCGCAAGGTTTTGTAGAGAAAGATCTACTAAACATGAAAAGAATGTAGTTGCTTCCCCAAAGAAAAAAAATAAACAAACAGTAGTAGCAAAGAAGAATGAGACCAA